>CM062296.1:128854662-129454662 GCA_031216915.1 Pictodentalium vernedei | reverse complement strand
GTGTGTCGCCGCTACATCGGAATAAGATCCGCAGCGGGTCTCCACAAACCTGTCAGTCTCATGAATTCTCTCGCTGTTACTACATCTGAGTGAAGACAAAAGCGAGCGTAATAACTGACTAATATCGCTCTGGTTAACGGCAGATGAACGAGATTGTTGTGCGTCTCTAAGCTCATTCCCACGTGGGTGGATGATTTGGACGGCACTAGATCCGACTTCTTTTCGTTTACCATGGAACCGATACGTCGGAGCAATTGAAGCAGTCTCTGAACATCGTTCTGAAACGTTAACTTGCTGCCAAAAACCTGAAGAATGTCGTCCAAGTAGGCTGACGTTAGCACAGACGAATGAGCATGGAAATAAGTCATTACCAAGATCGTTATTCGAGTGAAGGCCCAGAGCGCTAGGTTCAGACCAGAGCATCATTGCTCGGAACTGAAAACAACTCCTGGGACAGCGAAGCGAAGGTACTTTCTAAACGCCGGATGTAGCATGACGTAAAAGTATGCATCCTTGAGATCTATGCTCACAGCATAATCATTCACTTGAGTGCTCGCTCTGACAGATCGGATGGTCTCCATATAAAATTTTGGAGCCACGCTCAGCTTGTTTATCCAGCTCAGATCTATAACGGGACAAAACGAGCTGTCTGATCTTGGAACCAGGAACAGGTGACTGCAGAAAACTGGAGATTCCTGGTTTTCTACGACGTCTATAGCTTTCTTGTCCAGAAGAGATAGAACTTCTGATAGAAGCGACTCTCTCTTCTGAACGTTTAACGGAAGCTGAGACCAGCGTGTACTTTGAGTTAACAGAGGTTTTTCCTTGAAGGATAGTTTAGACCTTTGGAAATAACCCCCCATCACCTCCTGGCCCTGCAAGGATTGCGGAAGGAGAAACCCCGTCCTCCACGACCCGCACCTAGCTCAGCCGACCTAGGGGCGTCTGACCAGATATCTCGGCCCACATTACGACCCCTATGTGAGTCGCTCCTCTGACGGTCTCCAGAGTAAGGTGTAGAGGCTTTCTTAGATCCTCTATAGGAACTTCCTTTGGACGTATTCGCCCCCGAAGTACCTGCCTAACTCCTCCCTGCCGAGTCCAACTTTTTCAAAGCAGAATTAAAAGCAGAGAATCTGAAGCTTTCTTAGTAATCTGATTATAGATTGTAGAAAGCTTAACATCAAAGAGAAGCTCTCCTGAGACCAGAGCGACTGGAAGAGAGTTTTTTCACCTTACTATCCACTCTTGTGGATGCAGCCAGGGCAGCATCACGTCTGACTAACTCCATATTGCCACTGAAAGAGCGGAGTTATACGTAGAATATTCTATAGCCCTCGAAAGAACTCTTAAGGAAGTTTGAACAACCTGGAATTCTTTCCCTTCGAGACGTAGTGATAACGCTCTGGTTAGGTGATCTGTGTGAGATAATGCGTCTAAATTAATTCTATTAGACGAGATTGTTGTCTCCAGTATACTGGAGTTAATAGACATGGACACCGGCAATGACAATTCCTGGTCTTCAGCCTAATCGTCCAAACGCAGAGGAACTCTCGGCACGCCTTGTCCTGCCTTTTCAAATCTATGTCTAGCATTGATGAAAGGCAGCTGAATAGCGCTAGGCGAAAAGAAAACGGATTTGCTAGTCTTAGAGGCTAGCTTGAATATAGCATCATTCAAAAGTTCAAATGTCCGTGACATTTCTGAACTGGGTCGGAAACTCAAGGACAGTGTCCCTAATCTGGCCGAAAAATTTCTGTGTCCAGTGACGCTTTCAGTTTCTTATCAGGTAATGCAGCATTTTGGTCCGGAGAAACAACTTCTAAAAGGCGATGCTGGATGAAATCTACGGCCACCATAAGTTGTTCAGAAAGGAAAAATTTCAGCTGTGCTGATTCCCTTTTACCATCTGCCAGGACCCCATAAGAATCTCGGTCGTCCCTTACTGACTCTGCAGGGGAGCAAACCGACCCAGCTTGCTCAGAAAGTTTCTTTACTGAAAAAGTTTCTGATGCTGCGATGAATTGAGCTATCTGTGATAGCAAGTCCCTCACGGAGGCCTGTGGAGCCGCGGTCTTACGTAATTTAGCCGCTGGAAGCTCCTGTGACGTTAATTCCTGCATACCTGTGATATGCGAACATCCCAACTGGAAAGGCCTTGTGTCCTTGGCTAGCGGATGGCGTGACCTGGTCAACGTGGACTCCCTGGTCAGCGAAGCAGGCTGGATATCTGCGGTCACATAGCCAAGGGGCGGTCATGTGTGCTGACGTGAGGATGAGGAAGCCAATAGACAAGTCGCGTAGGACTGTCTGTGCAACGGAGCATCCCGAGCAGGAGGAGTGGATGTATGCTCAGACTAACGAACGTTACATACAACATCTCGGCCCAGATGTTGTTGTAAGAGAGAGGGGGCCTCTCTCGCTCACGGTCTGGATAGACCTGGATGAGCTAGCTACCGGACTGACTGGCTTCCTCTGTTCCATCCTCTGATCCATCGTCACCAGGTGTGTGCATGATTCGAGATTATAGTGCTCGCAACACCCTTTCTCCTCTCCTGGACCACAACGGACAAAGCCGATGTCACAAACATTTTGTGAATGATTGCTTCACCGGGGGAGCTAGTGGGCGACAAGTGACCTCGATCTTACACGGGACCTCTTAGGCACTTGCCGCACGCATACCTTGAGCACTTTGCCGCTAGCTCATTATTGCGACGACGGAAGCACACTTTTGAAGACATCACGGAAACATCACCCTGTTCTTGTTCCTCTGAAAAAGAGACTGAAAAAACTAGAGAGACTCTGTGGAGAGAGGACTGGCATGGACCTCTCACCACTAACAACATGCTGTGACACACGTCTCCAACATTTGTCATCTGAATTGGCACACACTGAGAAAGAATTAGTGCGAGTACACACTCTACAACAAATACAATGACCATGAGAATCAGAGGAAGACTTCCTCGATTTACAATTGAACAATATTCTTTCATTTTGAAAAAATATTAAACAGTCATCGTTGTCGCACCAACCCTTGAAGACAAAGGTACATAATAATAATAATCCATTACAAACAATTCGAAAATTAATTCAAAAGAAAAAAAGATTTTTTAAAAAAATTTTCAAAATGAGCCCAAGTTCTCAATGGGAACGATGAGCCCAAATGGATCCCAAAAAAGCCTAAGTGTGGACAAAAATTTTAAATCATGTCTAAAAATTAATGTTACACTTGCAGACAATATTATGTATCTGGCTATCAGAAGAACAAGGAATCACTGTGAAAAGTAACCGTTGTCAATGTAAACAAAAGTGAATAAAACTGGAAACAAGACTCCAGGCACTGTAAAATATGGCCCAAAATCAGTAACCAATTTTAACACTATCCGATGTAAAACAGAGGCTTCCTGAGAAGAAACTGCAGTACATCGGATGGTAGATGCATGACTGAAACGCCTAATCACCCTTGGGTGAGAACGTAACCATGGGGAAAAACAGAATTATCATTCTGTTACCAGGCCAAACTCCCAAGAAATTTCATTGTAAAATAATTACAAAAATAATGCCAAAAACATGGGAGAATAGCAAGGGGGGTATTAAGGAAAGGGAGAGAGGAAACACTGAACAATTGAAATTTCATAGCAAGAATGAAAATATCAGACCCATGCCCCGGAATTAAGGAACATGAAACAATTTTTCATAAAAATTATAAGTTACAGCCCTGAACACACATCCTTCCACTGTTTCTTCCTCTCATCCTTTTATTTCATCCTTAGCTCCACCATTTCTCTCATGATTATGTGTCTGGCATCATTTAAACTGAGATTTAAAGCATAGATATCAGGGTGATGTTACTGATTTTAGGGCCAAACAAAGAAATGAGGATTTGGCTCCAATTTCACACTTCCTTGACACTGAGCATGCTCAGTGGATTAAAGTATGGAGGACCACATAGGACATATATTTTTTGGATTTTGATGCAAATTTGGGGGATTGGGGGGGGGGGGGGGCAAAATTTGTGTTTGGCCCTAGAATTTAAGAGTTAGCACCAGCTAAGTCTGGGTCATTGGTACAGTATAAAAATATTAAGATAAAAAAGATAAACGCATAAAAAACAGATTTTTTTTTATTTTTGTTCGCAAATTTTGAAGTCCCAAACAAAATTTTTTCAGACTAAAATGTTTTTTTCTTCTTCTTGAAATTGACCAAAATGCATAAAAAACAAAAAAAAATAATTTCAGGATTTTGGTGCAAAATTTTCTAAGTCCCACCCGGCCCCCAAATTTTCAGTCTAAAAAAAAAAAAAAATTTTGTCTTAAAATTGACCAAAACGCATAAAAAAACAAAAACAAAAATTTCCGGATTTTGATCCAAAATTTCTAAGTCCGGAACGGGACCCCAAATTTTCAGCCTAAATATGAACCCAGGGACTTGGCTGGAACAAACTTGAATCTCACCCACCCAAGGATGCTGCATACCAAATATCAAAAGATTCTTATTGGTAGATTTGAAGAAGAAGATTTTTAACGAATATTCCTCATTTTGAACTAAGTTACAATTCGAGCTACCACAGTGAGCCCAAATATGAACCTAGGGACATGGCTTGAACAAACTTGAATCTCACCCCACTATGGATGCTGCATGCCAAATATCAAAACATTCTGACTGCTGAATCAGAAGAAGATTTTTGAAGAAAAATTCCTCATATTGAACGAAGTTGTAATTCAGGCTCCCACAGGGAGCCCAAATATCAACCCAGGGACTTGGCTTGAACAAACTTGAATCACACCCCCTAAGGATGCTGCACACCAAATATCAAAACATTCTGACTGCTGGATCTGAAGAAAAAGATTTTTTAAGAAAATTCCTCATTAAGTTACAATTCAAGCTCCCACAGTGAGGCCAAATATGGACCTAGGGACATGGCTTGAACAAACTTGAATCTCACCCCCCTAGGGATGCACCATACCAAATATAAAAACATTCCGACTGCTGGATCTTAAGAAGAAGACTTTTTAAGAAAATTCCTAATTTTGAACTAAGTTATAATTCTTGCTCCCACAGTGAGCCCAAATATAATCCCAGGGACATGGCTTGAACAAACTTTAATCTCACCCCCCTAAGGATGCTGCATACCAATTATCAAAAGATTCTTATTGGTAGATCTGAAGAAGATTTTGAAAAAATATTCCTCAAACTGCACTAATTTAAACATTTGGGCTCCCATAGAGAGCCCAAATATGGACCCAGGGAATTGATTTCAATAAACATGTGAAACAATCTTCCAAGATGTTATATGTGAAATTTGAAAGCTTTTGGAGCAGTGGTTTGGGAGAAAAGTAGTCTTAAATGTTTTTCCCATTACCCACAGTATTAAAAAATGCTGACTCAGCACTTTTTCAAAAGTTCCCAAAAAGTACCCTATGATACAACCGATAGCAATTTTTTTTTACCATTCCATTCTGTTGGTCCTAAGGAAGCTTCACACCAAATAAGAATTCTCAGTGCCATGTAGTTTTGGAGATATAGGTGTTTTATTTTTTTTTATTTTTAGCTCCTGCGGTTCCCATGGGGCAACAGGAAAAAAAATTTGGGCATAAATTAAGTACTTATGACCCAATAAGCCCTCATATCAAATTTGGATCAAATCTGCCTCTCGGTTTGGAAAATAGAAATTTTGGGCGGGGCGAAAATTCTTGCCCCTCCCATAACGAAGGCAAATATAGCTCCTCGAATTTCTCTTGAACAAATCTGAGCCTACACCTCAAAAGGAAGCTTCACACCAAATATCAAGTCTCTGCTACTGCTGGTTCATGAGAAGAAGATTTTTTAAGATTTTGGTGCCCCTTGGGGGTGTTGCACCACCCAGGGAGAGGGGCAACTTCATTTGAACTAATCCGAATTGGCATTAGGTAATAAACATTTGAATAAAATTGGGCTAATGGTTTTGGAGGAGAAGTCGGTTTTGTAAAGTTTACAACGGACGCCAGACGGAAAGTGATCAGTAAAGCTTCCCTTGAGCTTCGCTCAGGTCAGCTAAAACTAGAGCGACTTTTTGGTGAGAGGACCGGCAGTGGCATCTCACTAACAACGTACAATGACATCCGTCTCCAATGTTTGTCATCCCATGCGACACATGTTGAGCAAGAATTAGTGGGAGTACATCGACTACAAGCAAGGCAACCAACATGTAAATCAGAGGAAAGGCTACCTCGCCTTGCTTATTGAGCAATATGCTTTCATAATGAAGCAAACTAAGTCAATCGTACTCCCACCAACTCCACATTAAATATTATAAGATACATAACAAATAACATTCAAAATATAAATCGAAAAATAATTTACACAAAAAATTTATTACAAAAAATTTTGATAAGAGCCCAAGTTCCCAAAAGGAACGATGTTCCCAAATGTATCCCGGTAGAGTGGGACAAGTGTGGACAAAAATTATTTTTCTATCCAAAAAATTAACTGCTACACTACCGGAATATTTAATGTATCTTACAACAGACCTACCATATAATAAATAGGAAACTACAAATATAAAAAGAGAGTTGTCAATGCAAACAACGTCAGAATGAAAACCGGAAACAAGACCCCAGGCAACGCGGCCCGAAATCAGTAACATATTTTTGAACTATTCGATGTAAGGCAAGATCTGCATCAAAAGAAAAAACGAAAAATCAGATGTATGATGCATGACCAAAATGCCTAAACACCCCAAGGGTGAGGACATAACCATGGGGAAATACAGAAAAAACATTCTGTGTAACACCTTAAACTCCCAAGAAATTTTATAAAAAAATTTCAATAAAACAAGCCAAAAAGGTTGGGAGTTTAACTGGGGGCTTCAAGGGAGCTAAAAACAAAGAATGATGTTGGCGCCAATTCCGGTCACTACCTGGTGTCTGCGCATGCGCAGAGAGTAAATGTATGGAGGACCAGATAGGATTTCTAATTTTCGGTTTTGCATGCAAATTTGGGGGATTGGGGGCGAAATTTGTGTTTGGCCATCGATATTTAGGAGTTAGCACCAGCTAAGTGTGGGCCATTGGTTTACAGTTTAAAAATATAATATTTTTTCAGCTGCTGAAATTGCATATTACGTGGGTGGATGCGGGTGATTCATTGGGTAAAGGGTTAAAAGAATTCCACTGTACATGACAAGGGTCCGACTTTAGCATATGAAAGGCCTCCTAATTCAATTGACACTCATTTCTGTCCAGTACACTTCTACAAGGACTTGTTAAAAAATATATTAAACATTTTGATACCTCAGCATCTATTGTCTCCTGATGCATCTGCGTCAATCCTGTAATATCCTCTAAATAACTGGTTTCATTAAAAGCCTGAATCAAAAAGTCAAAACTGCACTTCTTGTAATTTTCAATTATCTGGAAGAGAAAAAAGAAATTGAAACATGTTACAAAGAACTAGCAATGTGACTGGTTTTCTTGTTTGTTCATTTAACAGGTTTTTAAATATGTGTAAATATTTGTGTACGCCCATTTGAAAAATTGGCCGGTGAAATCGTCAGATTTGTACCCATATGCGCAGCTAGTAGAAAGCTGTATGACGTAGGGCCACACCGGACGCCGACATTATGTACACCATACATGGTATGGGTGCATATAGAAATGGATTGGAGGAGTGCCTAATTTGATGGATAAAGGGTTAATATCTCCGGATCAAATTATTAGATTTACATAAAAAAATATACAGCACAGCACATCAGTAACCTGAATACATATATAAAGTAACCTGATAATCGGATTAATATTTTTTGAGTTATCGCATGCCGAAGAAATGGATTGGAGAAGTTCTCAATTTGAAGGATAAAGGGTTAATATCACAGGATCAAATTATCAGATTTACACCAAACACTATACAGCTCGGCACATCAGTAACCTGAATACATATATAAAGTAACATGACAATCAGATTGATATGTTTTGAGTTATCTCATGCCAAAGGGATTGGAGGAATTTTCAATATGAAGGATAAAGGGTTAATATCTCAGGATCAAATTATCAGATTTACACCAAAAACTATACAGCTCGGCACATCAGAAACCTGAACACAAATATAAAGTAACTTGACAATCCAAGCAATATTTTTCAAGTTATCGAATGCCAAAGGGATTGGAGGAATTTTCAATTTGAAGGATAAAGGGTTAATATCTCAGGATCAAAATAACAGATTTACACCAAAAACTATACAGCTTGGCACATCAGTAACCTGAACACAAATATAAATTAACTTGACAATCCAAGCAATATTTTTCAAGTTATCGAATGCCAAAGGGATTGGAGGAATTTTCAATTTGAAGGATAAAGGGTTAATATCTCAGGATCAAATTATCAGATTTACACCAAAAACTACACAGCTCAGCACATCAGTAACCTGAACACAAATATAAAGTAACTTGACAATCCAAGCAATATTTTTCAAGTTATCGAATGCCAAATAAATGGATATGGACGCTGGACGGACAGACGGATAGACAAAGGATGGACGAACGACGGATCGCCACCCTGGATGCCGGCATTATGTGTACCATACATAGTATGGGTACACATAATGAAAGTGTCAACGACACTGTAGCTCAACTTGTCAAGACATGTGCATGTATAGTATGTGACACAGCAATGACGAACATCTAGGTAATGACCTGATAACAAAGGTACATATAAAGTATTGTAACGGTCTGTACATAAATTCTGACCGTAGCCTGTAACAAATGTATAGGTAAAGTATTGTAAAGGTGGGTGACAGTTAGATGCTAAACTAGAAAAGAAATCTTTGAGTCCCAGAGTGGGTCTGACTGAACCCCAAAATATTTGTTCTCATAGCACAGTGATAACAAAGGCACCCCAAAACACACTCGTTCCTGTCCCAAGGTGATAACAAAGGTACCCAAGAAGTTTCGTGAAGATCAGTTCATAAATACAAGCTGTATAGAAGTTGTGACAAAAAACTGATTGGACCTAATTTTGGTACAAAATGGCTACTGGTAGCCATCTTGAATTTTGGACCACACTCAGAAACACTCGTTCTCATCCCAAGGTGATAACAAAGGTACCCAAGAAGTTTCGTGAAGATCGGTTGATAAATATAGCCTCTAGCCCGAGCCGTATTGACAGGTGCACTTACAGTGTATAAGTAGCACTAAATAAATCAAAATTCATCTAATTTGCATAATTTCTGCACAAGAAAACAAGAGCTGGACTTTCATCCGGTGCATACCCCCACGTGGTGTACCGCCTAGTGTGGGCATACCTATGATCAACAAATATTATTTAGGAATATTCTTGTACAGACTGACGGACGGATGCACAGATGGACGGACGCAATCCAGTATATCCCCCCCCCCTCCCCTTCCATTTTCTTCGAAAGTTTTCAACAATTTCCAAAAATTTCTAAGTCAAAAGGTATGTGAAATTGTTTGGTGTTAGGAAGTTTAAACAATGAGGAAGAAGCCTTTGTCATAGGCAAACTGCATGCCATATTTCAGTGAAATCCGATAACCCCAATCCAGTATGCCCGCCCCCCCTCATATTTTTTTCGAAAGTTTTCAACAATTTCTGTCAAAAGGTATGGTAAATTGTTTGGTGTTTGGAAGTTTTATGCAATGAGGCAGAAGCCTTTGTCATAGGCAAACTGCACACCATATTTCACTGAAATCCGATAATCCATACCTGAGATATAGACTGAACAGACAGATAATGTCTATTTCCTACAATTTCTAAGTCAAAAAAGGGGGATAACTCTAAAAAGGGGAATGTGAGAAATATCACTGAATCCTTTTTTTAAAGCCTATACCATAAGCAGTGTTCATGACAAATTTCATTGCAATAGAACATTCGATACCCGAGATACAGGCTGAACAGACAAAATTTGGCTCGGACGGACACAATTTCCAAGTGAACAAGTAATAAAAAAAAAAATAATAAAAAAAAAAATAACTAGTGTGGGCATACCTATGACAACAAACATTATAAAAAATAATAATTTACTTAAGTTATGAATATTCTCGGACGGACTCACACACGGACGCAGAGACGGACGGATGGACGGACAGACAGATTGGACGGATGATCGGATGCATGTAATCCAGTATACCCCCATTTTCTTCGAAAGTGGGGGTATAAAAACCCATACTGTATGTGATCTATTCCATTTTACTAAACATTCATACAAAAATTTATTCAAAAATGGCTGCTGGTGACCATCTTGAATTTCTGACCACACCCAAAAACACCCGTTCTCATCCCACGGTGATAACAAAGGTACCCAAGAAGTTTCGTAAAGAGCGGTTCATAAATACGGCCTCTAGTCTGAGCCATATAGAAGTTGTGTACAAAAAACTGATTAGACCTAATTTTGGTACAAAATGGCCACTGGCAGCAATCTTGAATTCTGGACTGCACTCAGAAACACTCGTTCTCGTCCCAAGGTGATAACAGAGGTACCCAAGAAGTTTCGTGAAGATCGGTTGATAAATACAGCCTCTAGCCCGAGCCGTATTGACATGTGTACTTACTGTGTGTAAGTTGCACTGAAAAAATCACAGTTCATCTAATTTCCCTTTGGCATTCGATAACTTGAAAAATATTGCTTGGATTGTCTAGTTACTTTATATTTGTGTTCAGGTTACTGATGTGCCGAGCTGTATAATTTTTGGTGTAAATCTGATAATTTAATACTGAGATATTAACCCTTTATCCTTCATCAAAGTTAGTCTAATTTGCATAATTTACATACGAGAAAAAAACCTGTATTATATGTGATGTATCCCATGGTACTAAAATTCATACAAAAAATTATTCAAATCAGCGCTTTCATATGGAAGTTCTGCGCAAAAATCTGATTTCACATAAGTCTGTACAAAATGGCCGTCAGCGGCCAACTTGAATTTGGATCTGACCCCAAAACACTCGTTCTCGTCCCACGGTCATAACAAAGGTACCCAAGAAGTTTTCTAAAGATTGGTTCATAAATACGGCCTCTAGCCCGAGCCGTATTGAATTGCTGATGGACAGACGGATGACTAGCCATGGCATAAGCTCAAATTTGGCTAGACGGACAGACGGACGACTGGCCATGGCATAAGCTCAAATTTGGCTTTGTCAAAGTTGAGCTAAAAATGGGATGAATTTTTTATTTACAGTACAGCATTGTCTATCTGTCCAGTCTGTCCATTCATTCACTTTTGGTATCCAGATGATAACCTTGGCTATATATGTGATATCCAAATCATTTTTGGTATGTGGTCTCATAAACAGAAAATGCATTGTGTCCTTGGCAAGGCACTTCATCCTGATTGCCCATGTGGGGGCACAGTGGCGATGTGCACTAAGGCGTATTGCATGCCGATGGTACTCTTGTCTTAAACCATTACTAAACCTGCTTGTGTGGGGTTAGTACGTTAGGAAGTTAGACAGTTGCTCGCTCTTTGCTTGGTGGTTCTCTCTGGGTACACCAGCTTCCTCCACCCATAAAACTGTCGGACATGAGGTGACCCTGGCTGTCAAAAGTGTCATTAAACCCCAAATAAATGAAAAAATAAATAAGAAATACAGATCAAGTTCAATATTGACGTTTTTTCGATATTCTATTGTTGAGTTATTGCCCTTTATTGACATAGAATTTCATATATTTCTGTCCGTTCACTTTTGGTTTCCAGGTGATAACTTTGTCTATACAAGTGATATCCAATTCTTTTTTTGATATATATTCTCAAGATAAAATGCAGATCAAGTTTCATTATGACATTTGTTCCATATTCTTATGTGGAGTTATTGCCCTTTATTAATTTCCAAGCCAACAAATGCCCAGTTTATGGTAGAGCTGTCACAATTAATCGATTGTAGATCGGTCAAGCCGAAATCGGTTAGTATTTCTCTTTGTCGAAGAATCGGTAAATTTTACCCCATTTTAGACGTTTAATAATTAAATGAAAGTGTCAATGACACTGTAGCTCAACTTGTCAAGACAAAGACATGTACATGTATAGTATGTGACACAGCAATGACAAACATCTAGGTAATGACCTGATAACAAAGGTACATATAAAGTATTGTAACGGTCTGTACATAAATACTGACCGTTGCCTGTAACAAATGTATAGGTAAAGTATTGTAAAGGTGGGTGACAGTCAGATGCTAAACTAGAAAAAAATCTTTTGAGTCCCAGAGTGGGTCTGACTGAACCCCAAAATATTTGTTCTCATAGCACAGTGATAACAAAGGCACCCCAAAACACACTCATTCCTGTCCCAAGGTGAAAACAAAGCTACCCAAGAAGTTTCGTGAAGATCAGTTCACAAATATGAGCTGTATAGAAGTTGTGACAAAAAACTGATTGGACCTAATTTCGGTACAAAATGGCCACTGGCAACCATCTTGAATTTTGGATCGCACCCAGAAACACTCATTCTCATCCCAAGGTGATAACAAAGATACCCAAGAAGTTTGGGGAAGATCGGTTCATAAATACAGCCTCTAGCCCGAGCTGTATTGACATGTGCACTTACAGTGTATAAGTAGCACTGAATAAATCAAAGTTCATCTAATTTGCATAATTTCTGCACGAGAAAAAACCCGTACTATATGTGATGTATTCCATGTTACTAAACATTCATACAAAAATTTATTCAAATCAGAACTTTCATACAGAAGTTCTGTACAAAAGACTGATTGCACTAATTTTGGTACAAAATGGCTGCTGGTGGCCATCTTGAATTTTGGACCACACCCAAAAACACTTGTTCTCATCCCACGGTGATAACAAAGGTACCCAAGAAGTTTCGTAAAGATCAGTTCCTAAATACGGCCTCTAGCCTGAGCCGTGTAGAAGTTGTGTACAAAAAACTGATTAGACCTAATTTCGGTACAAAATGGCCACTGACAGCCATCTTGAATTTTGGACCGCACCCAGAAACACTCGTTCTCGTCCCAAGGTGATAACAAAGGTACCCAAGACATTTCGTGAAGATCGGTTCATAAATGCAGACTCTAGCCCGAGCCGTATTGACATGTGTACTTACTGTGTGTAAGTAGCACTGAAAAAATCAAAGTTCATCTAATTTGCATAATTTCTTCACGAGAAAAAAACCCGTATTATATGTGATGTATCCCATGGTACTAAACATTCACACAAAAAATTATTCAAATCAGCTCTTTCATATGGAAGTTCTGTGCAAAAATCTGATTGCACCAAATTTTGTACAAAATGGCTGCCATCGGCCATCTTGAATTTTGGACCGGACCAAAAAACAATCGTTCTCGTCCCACGGTGATAACAAAGGTACCCAAGGAGTTTTGTAAAGATCGGTTCATAAATACGGACTCTAGCCCGAGCCATATTGGCATTTACACTTACAGTGCTGAAAGTAACACCAAAAAACATCAAAGTTAGTCTAATTTGCATAATTTAAGCATGAGAAAAAAACCCGTATTATATGTGATGTATCCCATGGTACTAAACATTCATACAAAAAATTATTCAAATCAGAGCTTTCATATGGAAGTTCTGTACAAAAAACAGATTTCTGCATCGTCGGTACAAAATGGAGGCTGGCAGCCATCTTGAATTTCGGACCGCACCCAAAAGTTAAAAAATTTATAGTAATTTATATATTTTTTATACTTACCAATGACCCAGACATAGCTGGTGCTAACTCTTAAAATATAGGGCCAAACACAAATTTTGCCCCCCAATCCCCAAAATTTGCATCTAAAACTAAAGAAAACATGTCCTGAAAGGCCCTCCACACTTCGCCCCTACTGCGCATGCGCAGTGTCAAGGACGTTCCGAAATTGGCGCCATTAATCATTCTAATAACCAGTGCCTGGTAAGCGCTATGTACTCAGCGGGGAGGCAAGAGTTCCCAACTCCTGGGAGGGCCATCCCCGTCTGGGTCATTGGTAAGTATAAAAAATATATAAATTACTATAAATTTTTTAACATTTTTATACTGTACCAATGACCCAGACATAGCTGAATAGTAAAAAGGCTGGAGGGCCAAGGACATAGAGCAAAATGGAATACGCTCAATAAAATAAAATAGAGTCATCCCCTGTAGGGAAAAAGAAGTAATAGGCCTTACATGTATCTTTCTTATTTATGATAAATTAGAAAGATACAACACCTTCCAAAATTGAGCTTCATACATCCATGTACTCTATTAATATCCAATATAATCCTTATACTAATAATTTTTAAAGTAAGCCAATAAATAAAGTAAGTCTAGAGAATAGAGACTCTTATACTCCTAAACGTGTCTGAGGATTGCATAATCATGTCCGTTGACATATGCAATATTCAAAAGCTATACTTTAAAAACTAAGACTTGAATGAATTTTAAAAACCTAAACTTCTCACTAAACAACCATCCCAATAACAGCTCAGAATTACTAACTCCGGAGGAGGTATCCCCTTGTTTCATAGTAAAACAGGTGACCCAAGGGAACACCCTACCCCCCCCCCCCCCTTTTTCTTGCCCTGGGTCAAATAGCCCAGAGCGAAGAGGGCAGCCGAACGGAGACACTGCCGAAACAGACAGCCTGCCTAGCTATAGTAGCAACTGTTAAGTGAATGACATTCTGAGCAGTAGATAATAGACCTAACAATAGAGGCCTCCAGAAATGGACTCGATATTTCTGAGATAAAATTCATGAATGTGGATGGCTGAGCGCAATGAGCGGCCTTCAAAAATCTATAATAGCGACACTATTAATGTAAGCCCAAGAAGTAGAAGAACTCTTACTTCATGAGCCGAAATCTTAAGCACAACTGCTAAGTCAATGATATACCATAAGCAGTACCGATAGTTAATAGAATCCATTAACAATAAAATGGAGCGTAACGTCCTTCTACTAGACATCAAAGACAGAAGAAGCTTACGCCCTTTGTAATAAACAGATATCTGTTTATAAATACATAAACTGTACCCGGAAAGAGTAAAGGCCTATGCCCATACGAAGACGGAAGGACCTTAAAATAATAGGTTCCGGATAATAGGAGCCTAACTCTTATGCAACAATCCAACCTAAATAGTAACGGAAGTATTGATTCCGAAACTATGAAAGTGAAAAACATCCATCGATAGTGCATGAAACTCACTGACTCTACAGTAAAAGAGAAACCAACAGAATTACTGTCTAAAAGGTCAGAATTTGAAAACTACTGTTTCCAGAGGCTCAAATGATTACTTAGCTAAATAAGAACCGAAGTTAAAATCCGTATAGGAATTTAATCTAAAGATTCTAAGTCTATTTATCAAAAAGTTACTAACTGACTTAGATAAAGAGACAAAAGACTCAATTGTAAACTATCGTAGAGTGCATAGGTATGAGGTAACATAAACCTATAACCTAAATAATAACAGGCTGCAGTAGATCTTGTGAAACAAGTATACTAAAAAATAGCAATGAGTAGTATGGAGGGATCAACAATATGAACATAATGATCCCTACACCACGACGGAAGAGCCTCCACTTTAGCCGCATAGAATAGCGAAGAAGAGGATCTCCTATAGTAAGAAATCGCATCCAAAGCTCGTCCAGCACAGTGCTTACAATGCAATACGGACCACACAACGGAATACATGAAGGTTGCGACCTTGCTGGTTGTGATAAAGATGACACGATTTACCCAGTGAAAAAGATCCTCACATAGAGGAAGATTTCACGTTAAGACCCACAGTAGACAAGAGAGTAAATTACTCATGATCTCTGTGAAGATAGAGATGCTATCAACAGAAATGTATTGTGGTTGTTTATCTTAGCAATACCTGCTAAAACAACAGCGCCGGAGGATACGCGTATCCTATCATTCCGTCCTATAGATCAATAGAGAGTTAACAATATTAGCTCAGAGATCTGGACAAGCCAACACATACGTCTGCAATTGATTAGCAAGCTGTGTCATAAATAAATCATCATTGGGCGCTCCCATAGATAGCAAATCTGATTGAATACTTGTTTGTTGAGAGTCCATTCTGACAGCAACAAGCGACCCGTAAGAGAACGGGAGTCCGATAAAACAATCAGACGACCCGGAATATGACGGACCAAAACTGAACTTGGTGTACTATAACCAACAGACGGATTCTTTCCATTAAATTGAATAACGGAAACGAAAGAGTGCCTCCCTGGTTCCGGAGATACGCCACTACTGTCGAATTAAAGGACAGGAATTTGGGCATGCGTTTCTGAATAATGTTCATGCAATGACATAAAGCAAGCCTAAAAAACATTATTCCGCGGAAGAAAACTGATTGCTAAAAGACTGCGGAACCCAAGACCCTGGCACTTCGAATCCGTAGGGATCAGTATTATATCCCAATCTGTTTGACTGGCAACTGTCATAACAGCCACACTCGGGTCCGGCAACTGCGGCGGCACTCTCTGAGTCAACCACCGAATGTTTGCCCCAGCCTGAATCTCTTGTAACACTAGATAGACAAGAGAACGTGTAAATCGAGCAATTCATGGATTGCCGAAAAGTTGCCGTCGAAGAGAAGCTCCTCCGAGAACGAAGCGACTCTGAGAGAGTTCTTAACCTTACTATCCACGCGTGTGGATGTAGCTAGGGCTGCGTCACGTCTAACTAACTCCAATCAGCCACTGAAGGGCGGAGTTATACGTGAACAAACTACTGCCCTCAAAAGAAATTACATTGAGAATAATATCCCGTAAATCTTTTCTTGAAGACGTAATGATAACGCCTCAGTAAGGCGGATTACGTATAATAAAGCGTCTAAGTTAAGTCTACTATACATAATGTCGTTCCCAACATTGAAATTGGAAAAGACATAAACGGCGAAAAAGAATATATGCAGTCTTTAATCACACCGTCTAGACGCATATGAACTCTCGGTATGCCCTGCTCTGCCAAAATAAACTATTTGTATAAATGATAAAATGGCAGAAATGAGCAACGCGGACAAGAAACTAAACTATCATGCTTAGTAGCAGGCTTGTATATATATATATATAGCGTCGAAAAATAAAACACATGTTGTAATGACAATATTGGACTGCGTCGGTAAGTCAGGGACAATGTCCCTGAACCGATCGAAAAATCCGAGTCCAATGACGCTATAAGTCTCTTATCCAAGATCGCAGCAATGAAGTCCGAAATAATAATCACTGGAAGATAATGCCAGAAGATATGAAAGGCATCTTCCGATACTACTAAAGGGAAAACTCGAAATCTTTCGAATCCCTTTCGCCATCCTGTCGGACCCTATAAAGCGTTCGGTCGTCCGTACCTGATGCAACCGCGGACCGCACCGACCCAGCGCCGTCGGATAATTCCTGATTCGACCGAGAAACTGTCAATTGCTGGGATGCTGCGAAACAACTGTGCTAACTCGGATAGCACGTCCGTCACTGAGGCCTGAGGAGAAGCGGTCTTACGATGCATTGCCGCTGGAAGCTCCGTGATCGTTACCCCGTGCATACTACCAATATGCGAGCGAACGGAGTGTATAGGCCTCGTGTCCCTTGGCTACCGGATGGCGCGACCTATTCGCCGTGGAAT
Source organism: Pictodentalium vernedei (assembly GCA_031216915.1). Classification (NCBI taxonomy): domain Eukaryota; kingdom Metazoa; phylum Mollusca; class Scaphopoda; order Dentaliida; family Dentaliidae; genus Pictodentalium; species Pictodentalium vernedei. The sequence goes on along the minus strand of CM062296.1, from coordinate 129,437,115 downwards.
CACTGAATGCCGAAACTGATCGGATACTCGAGGTCACGTAGCCAATGTGCGGTCGTGTGCCCTGCTGTGAGGATGAGGAAGCATTAAAGACAGTCTCTCGGACTGTCAATATAACGGAGCGTCCCGACCAACGGACATATGCTCCGAATGTAAAATATCTGAACCACAACATGCGGTCCCCTATGTTGTTGGGCGAGAGAGGGACCTCTCTCGCTCACAGCCCGGACGGACCTGGACAAGCCAGGAACCGGACTAACAGGCTTCCTCCGATGTGTCCTCAATCTGCCGTCACTGGGTGAGTACTACAGTAATTAAAGTGCTCGCATCACCCAAATCTCCTTCCTAGACCGCAACGGACGAACCCGGCAGCCGAACCATTCGATGAATGTACGCTACACCGGGTGAGCTAGCGAATGTCACTCCGTAGGCGATAGACATATCCCATGAGCACTTATTGCCGCTAACTCTTCATTAACTATGACGACAGAGGCACACTTTTGAAAGACATCTCCATAACTCTTCGAACAAGAAACCAGAAATGCTTGGTTAGCAAGCATAAAATAATAATATATATAGCGTCGTTCAATAATTCGAAAGTTTGTGTGACATTATTGGACTATGTCGGAACTGAGGGACGATGTCCCTGAACCGAACCAAAAATTTCTAAGTCCACCGACGCTATCAGTTTCTTATCCGGCATCGCAGCATTCTGGTCCGACGAAATGCGTATGCTCCGCTTGCGACACATTTTGTACCACAACATCTGGGGCCAGATGTTGTTGAACGAGAGAGGGGCCTCTGTCGCTTGCCGTCCGGATGGACCGGAACGAGCTATGAACCGGACTAAAAGGCTTCCTGCGTTCTCCCTCCGATCCGCCGTCACTGGGTGTGCATTAGGTTAATTTATAGTGCTCGCATCACCCCAAAATTCCTTCTAGACCGCAACGGACGAACCCGGCTGCCGAACCATTCGGTGAATGGACGCTACACCGGGCGAGCTAGCGGACGTCAAAGGCCGTCGAACCTACTAGGGTCCTCTTAGGCAATTGGCGTATTTACATGAGCACTTTTCCGCTAGCCCTTCATTAATTGTGACGACGGAGGCACACTGTTGGAAGACATCACAGATACATCACCCTAATCTTGATCGTCTGAAATAGAAGTTGATAAAGTAGAGTGACCCTGCGGGGAAAGGACCGGAGTGTCCAAATCCCCAACAACATACCGTGACATACGCTTCCCATATTGTCATCGAAATCATACGATACAGAACAGGAGTTAATGCGAGTACACTGACCACATATAGAATGATAATAAAGTCAGAGGAAGACTTCCTCTTAAAACAATTGATCAATATCCTTTCAATGTGAAAAGAAAACAAAGTCCTGGTACTCGCACTAACCCCTGGCAATCAAAATACATAATAATAATATGATCCATTAATATAGAAAAAATAATTGAAATCAAAATATTTTGAAAAAATATTTTTTCAGAACAGCCCAAGTTTCTGAAAAGTAACGTTGAGCCCCAATGGATCCCAAGCCTAAGTGTGGACAAAAATTTTAAAAATATTTTAAACAATTTATTCAACACTTACGAACAATAATAATGTATCTAGTTATGATTAAAATAACATCAAGATATTATTTTTTAGAAATCCCCCCCTCACACAGAGGGCTGTTGTAAATGTAAACAATGAGTGTAAAAACACTAAAATAAGACTCCAGGCACCCAGGCCCGAAATCAGTTACCAAAAATACACTATCTGATGCAAAACAGAGACTTCCAGGGAAGAAACTGCAGAACATCAGATGGTAGATGCAGAACACAACGCCTAACCACCCGTAGGTGAAGACGTAAACATGGGGAAAGAACAGAATTCATTCTGTTATTCAGCTAAAACTCCCAAGAAAATTTAGTAATAATAATTACAAAAACTATGCCAAAAGCATGGGAGAATAGCAAGGGGGAACTTAAAGGACAGGGAGAGAGGAAAACACTTAAAAAACAGTGTAACTAAATAATCAGAATGACAACAAAATGGCTGCTGCCTTGAAAATAGGTAACTTAACATAATTTCATTAAAAAATTTTAAGTTACAGCCCTGATAATATTCTGTCACACATTCTTTTCCTCTCCTCCTTCTCTATCCTCCTTAGAATCACCATTTCACTAATATTTATGTGTCTGGCATCATTTAAACTGAGATTTATAAGCACAAAGATCAGTCAGATGTTAACTGATGAAGGGCCAAACTTAGAATGATTAATGGCGCCAATTTCGGAACGTCCTTGACACTGCGCATGCGCAGTAGGGGCGAAGTGTGGAGGGCCTTTCAGGACATGTTTTCTTTAGTTTTAGATGCAAATTTTGGGGATTGGGGGGCAAAATTTGTGTTTGGCACCAGCTATGTCTGGGTCATTGGTACAGTATAAAAATACACTCGTTCTCATCCCACGGTCATAACAAAGGTACCCAAGAAGTTTCGTAGAGATCGGTTCATAAATACGGCCTCTAGCCCGAGCCGTATCCAATTGTTGACGGACAGACGGACAGATGGCCAGATGGCCAGACGGACGACGGGCCATGGCATAAGCTCAAATTTGGCTTCACCAGAGTTGAGCTAAAAAAAATTTGATGAAAAAACTATTGTTTCTAAAGGTAAAAGGTTAAGAACATCGACGTTAAACCTCAAGAAGACATCAGAAGCATTTGTCTTTTAGGTACTTTCAAAGCTTTGATGTTCTGAACGTTTGAACCGTCAGTGTAATAATCAAGACCGGTCGGCAGTTGCAAACTTCACAAGTTCACAACTGATGAACAGGCTCCTTAACTTTGAAAAAAATCTGTAATAGTTTGTATCACACACCTATTCTATGAAATCCCCATAACTAGCAACACTAAACCATGCGGAAAATGAAAATCATTGATGGACTATTTTTAAATAGAAGTGGAATTTCATTGGAATTTTCTACCAATCGTGCAACACAATTACAATTTGAATCGCTAGTGATAGCTGAAAATCGTTCCCTGAGTTCCAATGTGTTCTATGTGCCTACTGGCACATTGGAACTCAGGGGACGAAACGCTAATATGGGTTCCCCTCGTAAATTTGGTTGGCGATAAAATGCGTTCTTGTTGGTGATAGTTGTCAAATGAATTGCTGTAACTGTTTCAGCAATGGAGTGACTAGCAAGCCACTTCATTTTTCTGGATTTTTCACATGTGTAGCAGACAGTGTTCCGAATGAAGTGTTGTTTAAATTACAAACAAATTTATGATTTGAACTAAGATGGAATGAGTTTATCTGATTTATTGATTATTTATTCACTGCTGCCATGGGGTACACAAGAGGTTTATTTACTGAACTTGTGATCGTTAAAAGTTGCCTTGAACAAGGCAACTTTTAACGATCACAAGTTCAGTAAATAAACCTTTCGTGTTTCACGATGTAGGTTCTGGGCTGCGGGTTCCGTCGTATTGGAACATATACATTAGTTATTGTGATAAATTGACGGTAATGTGGTCTGAGGTTTGCAGCTCAGAGCGTATGTTCAACTCCGATGCTTCATGTTTCGTTTGAACATAAGCCCCGAGCCGCAAACTTCAGACCATGTTACCATCAATTCATCACAATAATTGTTTTTAACTATCACAGTTGAAGGTGATCCCTTAAGAATTAGAATAAATACTCACTATATCCGAGCATGCTGTACATTTATCAAATGCCCTGTTTGCAGGCAATATATTATGGAATCTTGATAAAAACCCTCTTATCTGAAATAAGATGTTAAAAGACCTCTTTCAGGTCAGACCTTAAATGCTAAGAATAAGCTGAAAGCTTGAGTTCATAGATGGTAACACAGGTATAAAGAGATCAGGAAATAATTTACTTAAAAAGTTTTTACAAAGAAAGTTGCCCCACAGGAAGTAGAAATGTATGGCATTAGGCCCCATAAAGTAGATCATTTTTTGAAAAATTGCATGTGGGCGGGTGTTTTTTTATTTTATTTTTGTAATTATTTCTTTGCCATCAAAAGTTCATGATTTTGGTTGGTTTTATGTTTTAGGCCAAATAATCTACAGAACAGCATACTGTGGTGGCATATTTCATCCCTTGAGTGCAAGAAGGCTTTGCAATGCTAAAGCATTGAAAATCCTTGTTCACGCAAGGGACAAATTTAGCAATTTTATTAACTTGGGTAAAATATCAGACATAACCCATTTAATTTTAATTTTTTAAGTATGAACTGGTTATAAAAGGAGAGCATGCGGCAGCCAAAAGGACTGAGAAGTTAAAAAATTTATAGTAATTTATATATTTTTTATACTTACCAATGACCCAGACTTAGCTGGTGCTAACTCCAACAAAACCAGGGCCAAACACAAATTTTGCCCCCCAATCCCCAAAATTTGCATCCAAAACAAAAAGAAATCATGTCCTAAAGGACCTCCATAGTACGCCTCTACTGCGCATGCGCAGTGACGCAGTCGTCCCGAAATTGGCGCCAATTATCATTCTTACTGGCAGTGCCTGGTCAGCGCTATGTACTCAGCGGGGAGGCAAGAGTTCCCAACTCCAGGGAGGGCCATCCCCGTCTGGGTCATTGGTAAGTATAAAAAATATATAAATTACTATAAATTTTTTAACATTTTTATACTGTACCAATGACCCAGACTTAGCTGAATAGTAAACAGGCTGGAGGGCCTAGGACATAGAGGAAAATCCAATAAGCTCAATTATATAGTAAAGAGGTAACCCCTTAAGGAGAAAAGGAGTATTAGGCTTTACATGTATCTTTCTTATTTAAAATTAGAAAGATACACTACCCTTAATAATTGAGCACAATAACATTCATGTTCTCTATTAACATCCAGTATAACCCTTATACTAATTATTTTTAAAGCAAGCCAATAAATAAAGTAGTCCAGAGAATTGAGACTCTTTATAATCATTTAAAAGTGTCCGAGTATTGTATATTAAAGCCCGTTTGACACTTGACATATACAAATGCTTCACACCGAGCAACACTTTAAAAATAAGACATGAATGAATTTAAACATTAATATTACACTTTAAAACCATCCCGGAAGCTACTCAGAAATACTGACTTGGAGGAGGCATTCCCTTGCTTTTCACTATAAAGCAGGTGACCTAAGGGAACACCCGCCCCCCCCCCCCCCCCTTCCCCTTGCCCTGGGTCAAATAGCCCAGAGCGAAGAGGGCAGCCGGACGGAGTCACTGCCGGAACAGAAAGCCTGCATAACTATAGTTGCAACTGTTTAGTGGACGACATTCTGAGCAACAGATAACGGACCTAAACAATGCAGGTCTCCAGAAATGGACTCAATATTTCTGAGATAAAAATTCGTAAATGTGGATGGCTGAGACCAATAAGCAGCCTTCATTAAATCTGTAATAGCAACACTATTAGCATAAGCCCAGGAAGTAGAAAGAGCTCTTACTTCATGAGCAGAAATCTTAAGCACAGACTGCTGAGAAGAAGATAAATCTTCATAAGCAGTACGGATAGTTAACTGAATCCATCTAGCAATAGAATGGACTGAAATGTCCTTTCTATTAGGCATCAAAGACAGAAAGAAACGTTTCCGTCCCTTTCTGATAAACTGAGATCTCTGTTTATAGATACGTAGTGCTCTAACAGGACAGAGTAAAGGCCTACGCCCGTCTGAAGACGGAAGAGCCTTAATAACAATAGGTTCCGGATATTTATTAGGAGCCTGATTCTTAGCTAAAAAACCCACATTAGTAGTGAAGGTGATAGTGTTCCCAACACTACGATAATGAGAATCATCCACCGATAGTGCATGAAGCTCACTAACTCTTCTGGCAGAAGAGAAAGCTAAGAGAAAAGCTGTCTTATAAGATAAGAATTTGAAATCTACTGTCCCAAGAGGTTCAAATGGCTTTTCCTTCAATTTAAGGAGAACCCAAGCTAAATTCCACTTAGGAATTAATCTAAGAGTTCTGGGTCTATTTATCGAAAAGTTTCTAACCAATTTCGACAAAGAGACATTAGATCCAATTTGTAAACTATCATGATGTGCATAGGTATCAGATAACATAGATCTATAACCCTTTATAGTAACAGGCTGCAGTTTGATTTCGTCAAACAAGTATACTAGAAAGTTTGCAATGTCTGGTATAGAGGGATCAAATATATCTACAGAATGATCCCTACACCAACGACGAAAAACCTTCCACTTAGCCGCATAGTTTAGCGAAGAGGAGGTCCTCCTACAGTTAGAAATCACGTCCACTGCTCGTCCTGTAAAGTGCTTGCCATGCAAGAAGGACCGCACAACGGAAAAACGTGAAGGTTGAGACCTTGCGGGTTGTGATGGAGTTGGCACGATTTCCCCTGCGAAAGAAGATCCTCTCGTGGAGGAAGCTTCCGCGGTAGGTCCCACAACAGACACCTGAGTAGATTTATCCACGGTCTCTGTGGCGACAGAGATGCTACCAACAGAATCTTGCATTGAGATTGTTTTATCTTTAGCAATACTTGTTGAATTAACGGCGCTGGAGGATACGCATATCCTATCATTCCGTCCCAAGGGATCGACAGAGCGTCTACTGCAAGTGCTCTTGGATCCGGACACGGAGACACATACGTCTGCAACTGATTGTTGAGATGTGTCGCAAATAAACCTATCATTGGCCGTTCCCATTGGTAGCAAATCTGATTGAATACTTGTTTGTTGAGAGTCCACTCCGACGGCAACAAGCGACCCTTTCGTGAAAGGGAGTCTGCTAGCACATTCAGACGACCCGGTATGTGACGGACCGAAAGAAGAACGTGATGTTCTAACGCAAACAGAAGGATTCTTTCCGTTAGATTGAACAACGGAACTGAATGAGTGCCTCCCTGATTCCGTATATACGCCACTACTGTCGTATTGTCGGATAGGATTTGGACATGAGCATCGTGAATAATGTCCATCCAGTGACGTAACGCAAGCCAAATTGACATCATTTCCTTGATGTTTATGTGCTTGCACAGGAATTGCGGATCCCAAAGACCCTGGCATCTCGAATCCGTTGGGATTAATGATGCACCCCAACCTGTTTGACTGGCATCCGTCATAACGGCAACTGCAGCGGAACTCCTTGAGTTAACCACTGAATGTTTGCCCAAGTCTGAATCTCTTGTTTCACTTGATCTGACAAGAGAACGTCTACATCGAGCGAATGAATTTTCACACTCCAATTCTGAGTCAGGAAAATTTGAAGAGGACGTGTGCGTAGCCGCCCCATCGGAATGAGATCCGCGGCGGCTCCGCACAGACCTATCAGTCTCATTAATTCTCTCGCCGTGACTTTGTCTGCGTGCAGACAATAGCGAGCGTAACAACTGACTGATTTCGCTCTGGTTAACGGCAGACGAACGAGATTGTTGTGCGTCTTGAAGCTCATTCCCAGATGAGTGAATGACTTGGACGGCACCAGATCCGACTTCTCCTCGTTTACTATAAAACCGAGACGTCGGAGCAATAGAAGAAGATTCTGAACATCGTTCTGAAGCGTTAACTCGTTGCCGTACCTCTGAAGAATGTCGTCCAGGTAGGCCGACGTTACCGCAGACGAATGAGCTCGGAAGTAGATCATTACCGAGTTCATTACCCGAGTGAAAGCCCAGGGTGCTAGATTCAATCCGAAGCACATCGCCCGGAATTGATACACCACTCCTAGGACTGCGAAGCGTAGATACTTCCGGAATGTCGGATGTACCATGACGTGAAAGTACGCATCTTTGAGATCTATGCTCGTTGCATAATCGTTCACCCGAATACTCGCTCTGACCGATTGAATCGTCTCCATATAAAACTTCGGAGCGACGATCAGCTTGTTTATCCAGCTCAAATCTATGACTGGACGGAACGAGCTGTCTGGTTTCGGAACCAGAAACAGATGGCTGTAGAATCCCAGAGATTCCTGGTTTTCTACGACCTCTACCGCGTTCTTCATTAAAAGAGACTGCACCTCTGATAACAGAGCGTCTCTTTTCTGTGGATTTGACGGAAGATGAGTCCACTTTGGACTTCGAGTTAATGGAGGCTTTCGTTTGAAGGATATCTTTAGACCTTCCGAAGTCACTCCTCTCACCCAAGGGTCGTCCGTAATCGACGCCCACTCTTGTGAAAAACTCGACAACCTTCCGCCAACCGGAACGCGATAGAGGTTTAAGCCATCACCTCCTGGACCTGCGAGGCCTGCGGTAGGAGAAACCACGTCTTCCACGACCCGCACCTCCCCTCGTCGACCTCGGGGCGTCCGACCGATTGTCCCGGCCTGAAGGACGACCCGAACGAGAGTCGCTATCCTGACGGTCTCTCGAATAAGACCAAGAGGACGCACCGGAACCTCTATAGGAACCTCTCTTGGGCGCATTAGACCCAGAAGTGCCTGTCTTATTCGTGTCTGCTGTATCCGACTTTTTAGGAGCCGATCTGATCAACAGAGAATCATTAGCTTTCTTTTTAATTTTATCATAAATAGCGGAAAGCTTGCCGTCAAAGAGAAGTTCTCCTGAGACCGAAGCGACTCTAAGAGAGTTCTTCACCTTAGAATCCACTAGTGTGGATGTAGCTAGGGCTGCGTCACGTCTAACCAACTCCAGATTTGCCACTGAAAGGGCGGAGTTACACGTGGAATAAGCTACTGCCCTTGAAAGAAGTCTTAAAGAGGATTGTATATCCTGAAACTCTTCCCCTTGAAGGCGCAGTGATAACGCCTTAGTAAGGTGATCTGCGTAAGATAAGGCATCTAAATTGGCTCTGTTAGACGCAATAGCTGTTTCCAACACCGCGGTTGGAATAGAAGCTGACGACGGTAATGATAGCTCTAAGTCTTCCGCCTCGTCGTCCATACGCAGAGGAACTCTCGGTATACCCTGTCCTGCCGTATCGAATTTATTCCTTGCATTAATGAAAGGCAGGTTAAGAGTATTAGCGGACAAGAAACCTGCTTTCCCCGTCCTGGAAGCAAGTTTAAATATAGCGTCGTTCAATAATTCAAATGTTCTTGCAACATTATTGGACTGCGACGGAAACTCGGGAGCGATGTCCCTGAACCGCTCAAAAAATTCAGAGTCCAATGACGCTATAATTCTCTTGTCCGGAAGCGCAGCAGTCTGGCCCGACGGAACAACTTGAGGGAGAAAGTGCCGGATGAAGTCCACGGCAGCTTTATGTTGTTCCGAAAGGGATAGCTCCAATTCATCCGTATCCCTTTCACCATCCGGTCGGACCTCCCGATGTTCCCGGTCGTCCGCCCCCGATGCTTCGGCGGAGCGTACCGACCCAGCGCCGTCGGATAATTCTCGATCCGACACCGTTTCTGTCGGCTGCTGGGATGATGCGATAAGCTGTGCTATCTGCACAAGAATGTCCGACGTCGAGACCTGCGGAGGCGCAGTCTTTCGCTGCTTCGCCGAGGGCAGCTCCGCATCAGATGGCTCCCGCATACTTTTCCTATGCGAACGTCCGGAGTCCATCGGTCTCGAATCCCTGGCTGCCGGATGGTGTGACCTGGTCGCCAAAGAATCCTTCATCGGCGAAGCTGGTAAAATATCGGCGGTCACGCAGCCAAGGTGCGGTCGTGTGCGCTGACGAGAAGAGGAAGCCTTAACAGTCTCTGCGGACTGCTTATACAACGGAGCGTCCCGAGCGACGGACGTATGCTCCGCTAAAGACACATTTTGTACCACAACATCTGGTCCCAGATGTTGTTGTACGGGAGAGGGACCTCTCTCGCTCGCGGCCCGGCTGGACCTGGACGAGCTAGGAACCGGACTAAAAGGCTTCCTCCGTTCTCGTTTACTATCCGCCGTCACTGGGTGTGCATCTATTATGTTTATAGTGCTCGCATCACCCAAAATTTCCTCTTGGACCGCATCGGACGAACCCGGCTGCCGAACCATTCGGTGAATGGACGCTACACCGGGCGAGCTAGCGGACGACATTTGTCTAATCTCCATGAGCACTTTTGCCGCTAGCTCTGAATTCATTTGTGACGACGGACGCACACTTGAAGAAGATAACATGGAAACATCACCCTGTTCTGGTTCCTCTGAAATAGAAACTGAGAGAGTAGAGTGACCTTGTGGAGAAAGAGCCGGCATCGCTCTTTCTCCAGAAACAACATATCGTGACACACGTTTCCAATGTTTCTCATCCCAATGTTCACATATAGGACAGGGATTAATGCGAGAACACTGACTACAATTAATACAATGATCATGAAAGTCAGAGGAAGATTTCTTCCTATTACAATTTGAACAATGTCCCTTCATTGTGAAAGAACAGCAATAAGTCCTAGTTACTCGCAAAAACCCCTGACACAAAGATACATAATAACATGATCCATTAATAAATGAAAAAACAATTGCAAAACAAAATAATTTTGAAAAAATATTTTTTCAGAAAAGCCCAAGTTGCTGAAAAGTAACGTTGAGCCCCGATGGATCCGATGGCAAAGTGTGGTCAAAAATTTTAAATTTATATAAAATAATTAATTAGACACTTTCGGATAATATAAATGTATCTTATAATGAGATAAATTACCACAAAGGCAAACAGCCCCCCTCAAAAAAGGCTGTTGCCAATGAAAACAAACAGTGTAAACACACTAGAAAACATGACTCCAGGCACTGAAAAAACTGGCCCGGAATCAGTCATCAATTACACTCTATCTGATGCAAAACAGAGACTCCCAGGGGAGAATCTGTAGAACATCAGATGGAAGATGCAGAACACAAACGTTATACACCCATGGGTGAAAACGTAACTATGGGGAAAATAACAGAAAACATTCTGTAACCAAGCAACTCTCCCAGGAAATTTTAGAAATGAAACTTCTCAAAAATATGCCAAAAGCATGGGAGAATTGCTAGGGGGGACTTTAGAAGGCTAGGGGAGAGGAAACACTGAATAAGCAGTGCAACAATTAGCAAGAATGACAACAAGAGGCCCATGCCTCGAAAATAGGCAACTTAACATAATTTCATCAAAAAATTTTAAGTACAGCCCTGATTATTTTTTGCCACTTCTTTTTCCTCTCCTCCTTCTATCCTCCTTAGAATCACATTTTCTCCAAAAATTACGTGTCTGGCATCCTTTAAACTGAGATGTACAAGCACAAAGATCAGTGAGATGTTGACTGATGAAGGGCCAAACAGAGAATGATAATTGGCGCCAATTTCGGGACGACTGCGTCACTGCGCATGCGCAGTAGAGGCGTACTATGGAGGTCCTTTAGGACATGATTTCTTTTTGTTTTGGATGCAAATTTTGGGGATTGGGGGGCAAAATTTGTGTTTGGCCCTGGTTTTGTTGGAGTTAGCACCAGCTAAGTCTGGGTCATTGGTACAGTATAAAAATACAGATTTTTGACTTTATTTTAGGCCTTATCTAATGATTGTACAGCATTTTTCAATTGTGAGCAAGTTGTCAAGAAAATCTTCCAATTTAATAGATGTTTTGGCCTTCTGATTCGTAAGCATATCCATCTCAAAACATTCATGTCATCAATAGAACATGTCTGGAAAAGTGACACAACTTGTTATATTATGCCTGTCATAATATTGTGTTGCCATCAAAGTCATTGGTGGTGTAAGTTATCTATGAAAAATTTCCCCACCTAAACCTGTTTTGTTTCTGACCCATAACAAACCCCTATATGTAAGTTGAGAGGAGATCTGATTGGCTCATTCAGGGTCATAAATTTCAAGGCCATCAAAAAGTTACCAATCAAAATCGGTTTTATAATGTGACAATGTCTTGAGCTTTGTAATGAAGCCATGCCATTTTGGCCATTTCATGGGTCTCTTCCAAATTTTGTATTTTATAATGACCATCACTGACAGCAGTGTAAGCCGTTTGGGTTGAAATGCTTGCATAACTTTTTGCCAAAGTTCCTGTATCGGGTATCACTACGAATAAAAAATGCATTGAAAAATGTGATGCAATACCACTTAAATTACTCCTTGAAACACCATAAAAAATTTACTTTCAACCCTGTACCTAACGTAACAACCCTCTCTGGGCAACTCTATTCACAAAGCCAAAAAAATAGCACTTCAAATTTTATTATTTTCCAAATTTTAGCTTCCAAAACTCAGCTTATGAACATACTTGTCAAGCTATGTTTTTGAGGCAAAAAACAATTTTTGTAGTTCTTTTAAGAAATATTTTTGAAAGAGTCCCCACCTAATAGTTTTAAATAGAAAGTAATCGCCTGACTGGACTGGTTACGTGAAATAATTCATGAGAGGTGAGGGACGCTGTACAGACACAAGTGCGCAAATGCGCACGAGTGTTTTACAATATAGTCCCTCGCCTCGAATGAATTATTTCGTGTAACCAGTCCAGTCAAGCAATTACTCTGTTTATTACTTTTCATTATTAACAATAATTATATTATTTAACCTTTTACCTAAAGTAACGGCCAGCGCTATTCTAAAAAATTGCCAATTAATTTTCAGCATTTTTTAATTTTTTGTCTCTAAAACATAGGTTATGACCCCTCATTGGAATGAGCTCGTTCCAATGAGGGGTCATAACCTATATTTTTGAGACAAAAAAGGAAAATAATAGTTATTCAAGAATTTTTTTGCAAGTGTCGTCTGCTTTTCATGTTAGGTAAAAGGTTAAAAAAACAAAAAACAATGAAGTCCCCATTACACCCACGGCAAAGCGTCTTCTTTTGAACGCACAGATACATGACCCAATTGTTGATTGCATAATTCACTTGTGAAGTTATCGTTTATAATCAAACCCGGAAATCCCACTTTGGAAAGTAATAAGAAAAGTTAACCTTAACTGGTAGAGTACTGGAAGCTCATATTTGGGCTTTATTCTGCATGCAGGTACCCCAACTTAACCTGTTACCCAATGAATCGCCCACATCCACCCACGTAATATGCAAATTTAGTATCTGAAAAAATATTATTTTTCAAAAAATTTCAAGAAAACCATATCATGTGACTCCTCTTTGGAACGAGCTCATCGAGCTGGTTCCAATGAGGGGTCACATGATATGGTTTTGTTGAAATTTTTTGAAAAATGTTAAAAAATGATTTATCAAATAATAAATTTTGATATCGTCTGTGTTGGGTAAAGGGTTAAAGGCTTCATTTTCTTTGTATATACTTCGTATTATCTTTGAAGTGAAATTATTTTGTTGTCAAGAATTTGCCTTGTTACAATTTATGGGAGAGTGCCATCAGTCACATTCAAGGCCATTCCTTATATAACAAGAGGCCCCAAGGAGCCGTAATCGCTCACCGGCCAAAGTGGTTCAAAGAAGTATTTGGGGTCACATTCAGTTAGACATGGTTCATCAACACTACAAAGGAATGAAGTCATGAGTGACAAATTTTATGGAACTAGGGACATGGCTTAAACAAACTTGAATCTTACCCACCTAAGGATGCTGCATACCAAATATCAAAAGCATTCATCTGCTGGATCTGAAGAAGAGGATTTTTAAAGAAAATTCCTCATTTTGAACTAAGTTATCATTCGGGCTCTCACAGTGAGCCCAAATAGGAACCCAGGGACTTGGCTTTAACAAACTTGAATCTCACCCACCTAAGGATGCTACACACCACATATCAAATCATTCTGACTGCTGGATCTGAAGAAGAAGATTTTTTAAGACAATTCCTCATTTCGAACTAAGTTACAATTCAAGCTTCCACTGTGAGCCCAAATATGGACCTAGGGACATTGGCTTCAACAAACTTGAATCTCACCCCACTAAGGATGCTGCATACCAAATATCAAAACATTCCGACTGCTGGATCTGAACATCGTTCTGAAGCGTTAACTCGTTGCCGTACCTCTGAAGAATGTCGTCCAGGTAGGCCGACGTTACCGCAGACGAATGAGCTCGGAAGTATATCATTACTGAGTTCATTACCTGAGTGAAAGCCCAGGGTGCTAGATTCAATCCGAAGCACATCGCCCGGAATTGATACACCACTCCTAGGACTGCGAAGCGTAGATACTTCCGGAATGTCGGATGTACCATGACGTGAAAGTACGCATCTTTGAGATCTATGCTCGTTGCATAATCGTTCACCCGAATACTCGCTCTGACCGATTGAATCGTCTCCATATAAAACTTCGGAGCGACGATCAGCTTGTTTATCCAGCTCAAATCTATGACTGGACGGAACGAGCCGTCTGGTTACAGATGGCTGTAGAATCCCAGAGATTCCTGGTTTTCTACGACCTCTACCGCGTTCTTCATTAAAAGAGACTGCACCTCTGATAACAGAGCGTCTCTTTTCTGTGGATTTGACGGAAGATGAGTCCACTTTGGACTTCGAGTTAATGGAGGCTTTCGTTTGAAGGATATCTTTAGACCTTCCGAAGTCACTCCTCTCACCCAAGGGTCGTCCGTAATCGACGCCCACTCTTGTGAAAAACTCGACAACCTTCCGCCAACCGGAATGCGATAGAGGTTTAAGCCATCACCTCCTGGACCTGCGAGGCCTGCGGTAGGAGAAACCACGTCTTCCACGACTCGCACCTCGCCTCGTCGACCTCGGGGCGTCCGACCGATTGTCCCGGCCTGAAGGACGTCCCGAACGAGAGTCGCTATCCTGACGGTCTCTCGAATAAGACCAAGAGGACGCACCGGAACCTCTATAGGAACCTCTCTTGGGCGCATTAGACCCAGAAGTGCCTGTCTTATTCGTGTCTGCTGTATCCGACTTTTTAGGAGCCGATCTGAACAACAGAGAATCATTAGCTTTCTTTTTAATTTTATCATAAATAGCGGAAAGCTTGCCGTCAAAGAGAAGTTCTCCTGAGACCGAAGCGACTCTAAGAGAGTTCTTCACCTTAGAATCCACTAGTGTGGATGTAGCTAGGGCTGCGTCACGTCTAACCAACTCCAGATTTGCCACTGAAAGGGCGGAGTTACACGTGGAATAAGCTACTGCCCTTGAAAGAAGTCTTAAAGAGGATTGTATATCCTGAAACTCTTCCCCTTGAAGGCGCAGTGATAACGCCTTAGTAAGGTGATCTGCGTAAGATAAGGCATCTAAATTGGCTCTGTTAGACGCAATAGCTGTTTCCAACACCGCGGTTGGAATAGAAGCTGACGACGGTAATGATAGCTCTAAGTCTTCCGCCTCGTCGTCCATACGCAGAGGAACTCTCGGTATACCCTGTCCTGCCGTATCGAATTTATTCCTTGCATTAATGAAAGGCAGGTTAAGAGTATTAGCGGACAAGAAACCTGCTTTCCCCGTCCTGGAAGCAAGTTTAAATATAGAGTCGTTCAATAATTCAAATGTTCTTGCAACATTATTGGACTGCGACGGAAACTCGGGAGCGATGTCCCTGAACCGCTTAAAAAATTCAGAGTCCAATGACGCTATAATTCTCTCGTCCGGAAGCGCAGCAGTCTGGCCCGACGGAGCAACTTGAGGGAGAAAGTGCCGGATGAAGTCCACGGCAGCTTTATGTTGTTCCGAAAGGGATAGCTCCAATTCATCCGTATCCCTTTCACCATCTGGTCGGACCTCCCAATGTTCCCGGTCGTCCGCCCCCGGTGCTTCGGCGGAGCATACCGACCCAGCGCCGTCGGATAATTCTCGATCCGACACCGTTTCTGTCGGCTGCTGGGATGCTGCGATAAGCTGTGCTATCTGCATAAGAATGTCCGACGTCGAGACCTGCGGAGGCGCAGTCTTTCGCTGCTTCGCCGAGGGCAGCTCCGCATCAGATGGCTCCCGCATACTTTTCCTATGCGAACGTCCGGAGTCCATCGGTCTCGAATCCCTGGCTGCCGGATGGTGTGACCTGGTCGCCGAAGAATCCTTCATCGGCGAAGCTGGTAAAATATCGGCGGTCACGCAGCCAAGGTGTGGTCGTGTGCGCTGACGAGAAGAGGAAGCCTTAACAGTCTCTGCGGACTGCTTATACAACGGAGCGTCCCGAGCGACGGACGTATGCTCCGCTAAAGACACATTTTGTACCACAACATCTGGTCCCAGATGTTGTTGTACGAGAGAGGGACCTCTCTCGCTCGTGGCCCGGCTGGACCTGGACGAGCTAGGAACCGGACTGAAAGGCTTCCTCCGTTCTCGTTTACTATCCGCCGTCACTGGGTGTGCATCTATTATGTTTATAGTGCTCGCATCACCCAAAATTTCCTCTTGGACCGCATCGGACGAACCCGGCTGCCGAACCATTCGGTGAATGGACGCTACACCGGGCGAGCTAGCGGACGACATTTGTCTAATCTCCATGAGCACTTTTGCCGCTAGCTCTGAATTCATTTGTGACGACGGACGCACACTTGAAGAAGATAACATGGAAACATCACCCTGTTCTGGTTCCTCTGAAATAGAAACTGAGAGAGTAGAGTGACCTTGTGGAGAAAGAGCCGGCATCGCTCTTTCTCCAGAAACAACATATCGTGACACACGTTTCCAATGTTTCTCATCCCAATGTTCACATATAGGACAGGGATTAATGCGAGAACACTGACTACAATTAATACAATGATCATGAAAGTCAGAGGAAGATTTCTTCCTATTACAATTTGAACAATGTCCCTTCATTGTGAAAGAACAGCAATAAGTCCTAGTTACTCGCAAAAACCCCTGACACAAAGATACATAATAACATGATCCATTAATAAATGAAAAAACAATTGCAAAACAAAATAATTTTGAAAAAATATTTTTTCAGAAAACCCAAGTTGCTGAAAAGTAACGTTGAGCCCCGATGGATCCGATGGCAAAGTGTGGTCAAAAATTTTAAATTTATATAAAATAATTAATGAGACACTTTCGGATAATATAAATGTATCTTATAATGAGATAAACTACCACAAAGGCAAACAGCCCCCCTCAAAAAAGGCTGTTGCCAATGAAAACAAACAGTGTAAACACACTAGAAAACATGACTCCAGGCACTGAAAAAACTGGCCCGGAATCAGTCATCAATTACACTCTATCTGATGCAAAACAGAGACTCCCAGGGGAGAATCTGTAGAACATCAGATGGAAGATGCAGAACACAAACGTTATACACCCATGGGTGAAAACGTAACTATGGGGAAAATAACAGAAAACATTCTGTAACCAAGCAACTCTCCCAGGAAATTTTAGAAATGAAACTTCTCAAAAATATGCCAAAAGCATGGGAGAATTGCTAGGGGGGACTTTAGAAGGCTAGGGGAGAGGAAACACTGAATAAGCAGTGCAACAATTAGCAAGAATGACAACAAGAGGCCCATGCCTCGAAAATAGGCAACTTAACATAATTTCATCAAAAAATTTTAAGTACAGCCCTGATTATTTTTTGCCACTTCTTTTTCCTCTCCTCCTTCTATCCTCCTTAGAATCACATTTTCTCCAAAAATTACGTGTCTGGCATCCTTTAAACTGAGATGTACAAGCACAAAGATCAGTGAGATGTTGACTGATGAAGGGCCAAACAGAGAATGATAATTGGCGCCAATTTCGGGACGACTGCGTCACTGCGCATGCGCAGTAGAGGCGTACTATGGAGGTCCTTTAGGACATGATTTCTTTTTGTTTTGGATGCAAATTTTGGGGATTGGGGGGCAAAATTTGTGTTTGGCCCTGGTTTTGTTGGAGTTAGCTCCAGCTAAGTCTGGGTCATTGGTACAGTATAAAAATACAGATTTTTGACTTTATTTTAGGCCTTATCTAATGATTGTACAGCATTTTTCAATTGTGAGCAAGTTGTCAAGAAAATCTTCCAATTTAATAGATGTTTTGGCCTTCTGATTCGTAAGCATATCCATCTCAAAACATTCATGTCATCAATAGAACATGTCTGGAAAAGTGACACAACTTGTTATATTATGCCTGTCATAATATTGTGTTGCCATCAAAGTCATTGGTGGTGTAAGTTATCTATGAAAAATTTCCCCACCTAAACCTGTTTTGTTTCTGACCCATAACAAACCCCTATATGTAAGTTGAGAGGAGATCTGATTGGCTCATTCAGGGTCATAAATTTCAAGGCCATCAAAAAGTTACCAATCAAAATCGGTTTTATAATGTGACAATGTCTTGAGCTTTGTAATGAAGCCATGCCATTTTGGCCATTTCATGGGTCTCTTCCAAATTTTGTATTTTATAATGACCATCACTGACAGCAGTGTAAGCCGTTTGGGTTGAAATGCTTGCATAACTTTTTGCCAAAGTTCCTGTATCGGGTATCACTACGAATAAAAAATGCATTGAAAAATGTGATGCAATACCACTTAAATTACTCCTTGAAACACCATAAAAAATTTACTTTCAACCCTGTACCTAACGTAACAACCCTCTCTGGGCAACTCTATTCACAAAGCCAAAAAAATAGCACTTCAAATTTTATTATTTTCCAAATTTTAGCTTCCAAAACTCAGCTTATGAACATACTTGTCAAGCTATGTTTTTGAGGCAAAAAACAATTTTTGTAGTTCTTTTAAGAAATATTTTTGAAAGAGTCCCCACCTAATAGTTTTAAATAGAAAGTAATCGCCTGACTGGACTGGTTACGTGAAATAATTCATGAGAGGTGAGGGACGCTGTACAGACACAAGTGCGCAAATGCGCACGAGTGTTTTACAATATAGTCCCTCGCCTCGAATGAATTATTTCGTGTAACCAGTCCAGTCAAGCAATTACTCTGTTTATTACTTTTCATTATTAACAATAATTATATTATTTAACCTTTTACCTAAAGTAACGGCCAGCGCTATTCTAAAAAATTGCCAATTAATTTTCAGCATTTTTTAATTTTTTGTCTCTAAAACATAGGTTATGACCCCTCATTGGAATGAGCTCGTTCCAATGAGGGGTCATAACCTATATTTTTGAGACAAAAAAGGAAAATAATAGTTATTCAAGAATTTTTTTGCAAGTGTCGTCTGCTTTTCATGTTAGGTAAAAGGTTAAAAAAACAAAAAACAATGAAGTCCCCATTACACCCACAGCAAAGCGTCTTCTTTTGAACGCACAGATACATGACCCAATTGTTGATTGCATAATTCACTTGTGAAGTTATAGTTTATAATCAAACCCGGAAATCCCACTTTGGAAAGTAATAAGAAAAGTTAACCTTAACTGGTAGAGTACTGGAAGCTCATATTTGGGCTTTATTCTGCATGCAGGTACCCCAACTTAACCTGTTACCCAATGAATCGCCCACATCCACCCACGTAATATGCAAATTTAGTATCTGAAAAAATATTATTTTTCAAAAAATTTCAAGAAAACCATATCATGTGACTCCTCTTTGGAACGAGCTCATCGAGCTGGTTCCAATGAGGGGTCACATGATATGGTTTTGTTGAAATTTTTTGAAAAATGTTAAAAAATGATTTATCAAATAATAAATTTTGATATCGTCTGTGTTGGGTAAAGGGTTAAAGGCTTCATTTTCTTTGTATATACTTCGTATTATCTTTGAAGTGAAATTATTTTGTTGTCAAGAATTTGCCTTGTTACAATTTATGGGAGAGTGCCATCAGTCACATTCAAGGCCATTCCTTATATAACAAGAGGCCCCAAGGAGCCGTAATCGCTCACCGGCCAAAGTGGTTCAAAGAAGTATTTGGGGTCACATTCAGTTAGACATGGTTCATCAACACTACAAAGGAATGAAGTCATGAGTGACAAATTTTATGGAACTAGGGACATGGCTTAAACAAACTTGAATCTTACCCACCTAAGGATGCTGCATACCAAATATCAAAAGCATTCATCTGCTGGATCTGAAGAAGAAGATTTTTAAAGAAAATTCCTCATTTTGAACTAAGTTATCATTCGGGCTCTCACAGTGAGCCCAAATAGGAACCCAGGGACTTGGCTTTAACAAACTTGAATCTCACCCACCTAAGGATGCTACACACCACATATCAAAACATTCCGACTGCTGGATCTGAAGAAGAAGATTTTTTAAGACAATTCCTCATTTCGAACTAAGTTACAATTCAAGCTTCCACTGTGAGCCCAAATATGGACCTAGGGACATTGGCTTCAACAAACTTGAATCTCACCCCACTAAGGATGCTGCATACCAAATATCAAAACATTCCGACTGCTGGATCTGAAGAAGAAGATTTTTAAAGAAAATTCCTCATTTTAAACTAAGTTATAATTCGGGCAACCACAGTGAGCCCAAATATGAACCCAGGGACTTTGCTTGAACAAATTTGAATGTCACCCCCCTAAGCATGCTGCATACCCAATATCAAAAGATTCTGCTTGCTGGATCTTGAGAAGAAGATTTTTAAAGAAATTTGCCTGAAATGCACTAAGTTCAAATTTGGGCTCCTATACTGAGCCCAAATATGAACCCAGGGGGTCGATTTGAACAAACTTGAATCAGATCCACCCCACAATGTTGCATACCAAATATCAAAAAATTCTGCCTGCTGGATCTGGAGAAGAAGATTTTTCAAGAAATTTGCCCGAAATGCACTAATTATAAGTTCGAATTCAAGCTGCTATAGTGAGCCCAAATATGAATCCAGGGGGACGATTTGAACAAACTTGAATCAGATCCACCCCCACAATGTTGCATGCCAAATATCAAAAGATTCTGCCTGCTGGATCTGGAGAAGAAGATTTTTTAAGAAATTTGCCTGAAATGCACTAAGTTCGAATTCGGGCTTCTATACTGAGCCCAAATGTGAATCCAGGGAGCCGATTTGAACAAACTTGAATCAGACCCACCCCACAATGTTGCATACCAAATATCAAAAGATTCTGCCTGCTGGATCTGGAGAAGAAGAATTTTTAAGAAATTTACCTGAAATGCACTAAGTTCGAATTCGGGCTTCTATAGTGAGCCCAAATATGAATCCAGGGGGCCGATTTGAACAAACTTGAATCTGACCCCCCTAGAGATAATGTATACCAAATAGGAAAGAATTCTTCCTGGTGGATCTGAAGAAGAAGATTTTTTTGAATTTTGGAAAGAAATTTATGGGTGCTATCAGAGTTATGCCCCTTGTGGTGCTCCCTGTGGGTGCGGCAAGTTTATTTGTGCAAGTCTGAATTGTCATATGATAGGGAACATGCACACCAAATTTGGTTCCATTTGATCCAGAAGTTTGTGAGGAGTAGTCGATAATGTAAAGTTCACGACGGATGACGATGGACAACGACGGACGCCAAGTGATAAGTTAAGCTCCCTTCGGTGAGCTAACAAGGGAGGTGACTGAGAAAGATTTTATTTTAATAGTCTTAGAATGAATGAAACAAACATTATTTTGCAGAGTACTCAAATTTTAATACAAATAAGCTATCAAAGCTATTTTATTCCAAACAGCCCAGGTCTCACCTGATGAGGTACTAATCCTAAGGAAGAAGTAAGTTCCATTGTTAAATGTTCATCCTTTGAACTTGTATCTGCTGGAGCAAGTGGGCTGAAAGAAAAAAGGAGAAAAAATTATTTCACGATTGTTTTGTGTATGCAAATGAAAAAGGTGTTAGGAAAACTATGCATGGAATCTGGCCAACAGCAAGTCTGATTGGTTGTTATGCATCAGTGGGTATTCTGATTGGTTGTGTTTGAACCAATGGAATGCTTCTTTTAGTCAATGAAGTTCATTACCACAAAACACAACAGTGTCACATAAGAAAATAAACAGACAGCCAAAGGTGATATTTTTGTAATCTAAGCTTCACTCACTTAATTTAAGTTTAACTGTTTGCATGCTGCTAGATGTTATTCCTGCCCATCACAGGGTTCTCTTGTCATTGAAATCAATATAATTTGAGGATATTTAATCACATTTTCCCCCTGTAAATTGAATGGAATTTTTCACCAATGATTTCTTGTGTTATACTTAAGATTAATTTTTCATCAAAATCTAGTCATGGCTGCTTCATGGCAGCCATGACTAGATTTGCTGAAAAATATCTTGAAAATACTCAGTGGGTTAAGAGTTAATCGTGATATAAACACAAAACACAACTCGGGGATGACATAAGTGAAATTTTAGAGTAACATCAAATCCACCTTGTTGTGTTCTATCTTAATATACATTATGTGTGGGCCCCTTTCACTAAACCCCTTCTATCCAGACAGTTGGGGTGGATACAATAGTATAAGACTGCCTAAGCCATTTGATGCTAAGACAGTGAAAAGACTTTCCCCCCATCAAAATGAATATTAATGTTTGCCAAAGGTGGCACACTTCAGGCCACTGGCAGCCAAGGGAATCCTACAGGCAGCCTGTGTCAGGATATTTTGCAACTGAATAGAAGTGTTAATTGTAATAAACTTCCAAACACCAAACCATTTGCCATACCTTTATCACAAATTTGGTTTGCAGTAAATAGGTGATAGAGTGAACTTCTGTCAATTGAATAAAAAATTATGTTATCTCTCAAGGAATTACACTGCCAACCACTGAATTCCCCATGATAATAGACCTATGCTGCATTTCATTATCTGATTTATTTAATATTTATTTATTGGTGTTTAAGGTCACATACTTATGCACAATGGCTAATCGTGACCGTGACAGTTTTACGGGTGGAGGTAGCCGTAGTACCCGGAGAGAACCACCAAGCATCAACAAGCAACTGTCAGCTCCTCAACAATTTAACTCTATTCAAGTGCTGCTCAACCAGGGTTACAGCAGTTGAAGACATGTGCACCATCGACGTGCAATATGCCTTAGTACACGGCGTCATTGTGCCCCATGTAGGCAACCGGGATAAAGTGCCTAGCCCAAGGACACAACACGGGTTGTCCCAGATGGGGATCTTTACTCGGGACTTCTAGCATAGAAGTCCAACAGTCTACCACTGAGCCACCATGCTCCCTCATTATCTGATTCAAACATTTAATCTATTTTAAGTTAAGAGTTTCTAACAGTTACTTACTGAGTGGTTCTCTCCAGGAACTCCAACTTCCTTCAATCGTAAAACTGTCTGACATGATATAACCCTTTTATTAAATTACCCAAAGACTGCATGCTGGGGAACCTGTTGTATTGAATTAAAAGTGACCAAAATAGGAATTACACATTTAACCATTTGAACCTGAAAGGTCATTTCTCTGACGCAGGATCATGATACAGTAAAACCTGTCTTGAGAGACCACTGTCTTGAGAGACCACCTGTCTTGAGAGACCACATATACCAGGCACCGATTGGTTTTATTCTATAATGGACCTGCTATGGGAGACCACCTGTCTTGAGAGACCACCTGTCTTGAGAGACCACAGTCTTGAGAGACCACCTGTCTTGAGAGACCACATATACCAGGCACCGATTGGTTTTACTCTATAATGGACCTGCTATGGGAGACCACCTGTCTTGAGAGACCACCTGTCTTGAGAGACCACTGTGACCTGGTACCAACTTGTATTTTTATGCCATAATGGACCTGTCTTGAGAGACCGCCCCTTTGAAGACTGAAACCATGACAAAAACTTTTACCTGTTCTGAAATTGGAAAATCCATTGTGGTTATACTAACATAATTAAAAGTATTAAAAGGTCTCGTAATTGGGATTCAATTACGAACTCATTAAAGACCGAGATGTTTTTATAAGACCCCTGTGAAAAGATTAGGATTATTGCTGAATAAACAATTTCATACATACATGAAATGTGACAGATAGGAATAAAAATAAATTGGTGTTGAAAATCTTTTTGTAACAAATTGAAATGGACTGTTATAAAAATAAATTAGTGTTGAAAATCTTCAACGAAGATTTTCAACACTAATTTATTTTTATAATTTTTATAACAGTCCATTTCAATTTGTTACAAAAACTTCATAAAAAAGAACAAGTACAAAGTAATTACAAAAATCTATTCT
Source organism: Pictodentalium vernedei (assembly GCA_031216915.1). Taxonomy (NCBI): domain Eukaryota; kingdom Metazoa; phylum Mollusca; class Scaphopoda; order Dentaliida; family Dentaliidae; genus Pictodentalium; species Pictodentalium vernedei. Next base: position 129,413,266 of record CM062296.1, on the reverse strand, counting down.
TCTCCATTTCTGAATTTTGTGGTTGGTTATTCACTGACTTGAGAAAACCTGAAACCTGTTATGAGAGACCACCTGTCTTGAGAGACCACTTTTGTGTGGCCCAAAGGGCGGTCTCTCAAGACAGGTTCTACTGTATGACCTCAATTCATAAAGTAGATAGCTGCTCAGTGAATTTGTGTGATAGACCAATCAAGATTTTCAATGTTCAGCCCCAAGGCTGCACGTTAAAAATATTGATTGGTCTTCCCCAAGTATCGAATACAGACTCTACCAATTGATGGCTCTGAACTGGTATGGAATATACCATCATGACCCAAAGGGTTAAGGGTCAACATGGTTCGAGTGTAACAAACAAAGAGCTAGAGTTTACACATTCATTAAACTTTAAACCCTTGTATTTAACGATGGAATTGCCGCTATGACATAAATGTTTCTGTGGTCAACTGGTGATGTACAAGCCAGAACTTTTTTCCTACCACCGTTTATACTTGCTCCTTTCTCGTTGAGTCATTAGTTACTCTTTCAAAAGTTTCGAAATTTTGTCATACAATTATCGATCATCTGTAGTGCGAAAATGAAAATGTCTAAAGCAAAATAAAGTTGGTTCACAAAAAAATAAGTTCACCCACAAATGAGATAATACTAAATAAACAAGCATTTCCAACCACAACATTAACCCAGTCCCATGGCCGTCTCATCTGCGGGTTCCGTTATAGCTAAATTGGTAAACTTTATTTTGGTAAATCTTCGAATATCCTGATATGCTTTGAACTTCTTTTAAAAAAATTTCTCCCAGCAGTTTTGCAAATCCGCCCAAATTTGTACTTATATTTTTTACTATCAGTAGTAGCCACCATATTGTTAGGCGTGAATGGACACCAGTCAAAGAGAAATATCGATACAAATCAGACATGTTAACTTCCAGAATAATTTTTCAGGGATCCTGAGGGTGATTTTCAGGAAGTGGGATGGATTTCAGAGAAAAGTCTGCACGGGGACAAAGCAGAAGATAAAACTTGCAAATTATCAGCTCACAGACCACCATTAATACCAGCTTATATCCAGATCTAGTTGTCAATTATGCTGATGCATTTATACTGTTAAAACATCACAAAATAATTGTTGATTTGATAAATTTAAAGTAATTTGTATATTTTTTATACTTACCAATGGCCCAGACTTAGCTGGTGCAAACTTAGTAATATCAAGGCCAAACACAAATTCTGAACCTCCCAATTCCCCAAATTTGCATACAATACCAAAATTTAAAAGTCCTATCTGGCCCTTCATACTTTTAGCACTGCGTATGCGCAGCACCCAAGAAGAGACAGGAATTGGCACCAAGCATCATTCTTCCTAGTTGTGCCTACTAATGTTATAACACAGCGGGGAGGTATGAGTGCCCACTCATGGGAGGGCCATCCCCGCCTGGGCCATTGGTAAGTATAAAAATATACAAATTACTTTAAATTTATCCTATTTTTATACTAGAACCAATGGCCCAGACTTAGCGGAATAGTAAAAGGCTGGAGGGCCTAGGACTTAAAGGATAGCAGACTAAATTTCAGCTCCTTAGCCTGCAGTAGGACTCCCAAGGTGAATAGGAGATTAAAATTTTGAGGAATTACATATACAGCAAAACCTGTCTTGAGAGACTACTGTCTTGAGAGACCACCTGTCTTGAGAGACCACATATACCAGGCACCGATTGGTTTTACTCTATAATGGACCTGCTATGGGAGACCACCTGTCTTGAGAGACCACCTGTCTTGAGAGACCACTGTGACCTGGTACCAACTTGTATTTTTATGCCATAATGGACCTGTCTTGAGAGACCGCCCCTTTGAAGACTGAAACCATGATAAAAACTTTTACCTGTTCTGGAATTGGAAAATCCATTGTGGTTATACTAACATAATTAAAAGTATTAAAAGCTCTCGTAATTGGGATTCAATTACTAACTCATTAAAGATTGAGATGTTTTTATAAGACCCCTGTGAAAAGATTAGGATTATTGCTGAATAAACAATTTCATACATACCTGAAATGTGACAGATAGGAATCAAAATAAATTGGTGTTGAAAATCTTTTTGTAACAAATTGAAATGGACTGTTATAAAAATAAATTAGCGTTGAAAATCATCAACAAAGATTTTCAACACTAATTTATTTTTATAATTTTTATAACAGTCCATTTCAATTTGTTACAAAAACGGTAATCGGGAAAAAAGTAACAGGAAAAAAAGTAACAGGAAAAAAAGTAACAGATTTGGGTAGGAAAAAAAGAAACAGGAAAAAAAGTAACACTTTCTTATTTTTATAAGGTAAAAAAGTAACAGGAAAAAAAGTAACAGATTTGGGTAGGAAAAAAAAAACAGGAAAAAGAGTCACACTTTCTTATTTTGATTTCATAAAAGTGATAGATTACTTAATTATGATTTAGTTATATTATTGAAACTAGTTAGATTATTACATATCAGTATAAGTACTACATAGTACATAGTTATAAAATAATTTAACAAACTTAATTATGATTTAGTTAGATTATTACATATCACACCTTGTGTAATCTAATATTCTGGCCAATGCCAGTAAGAAAAGCTGAAATAGTAAGTGAACCTTGGGAATATAAACCACACAGATTTTTCAGTTTTCTATTCAGGGATTCAGCTGACTTCTGTTTGCGGATAACAGGCAGCAAACCAACTGACACCTGTTGAATAACTGTATTGATCAGAGCTTGCTCTTTTTGAAACCATTGGATAGTTTTCCAGACTGATGGGTGCTGGTGGCCAACAAGATTGTGGAACTTGTTGTTCCAGCCTTCACATGCATTATTTGTACGAGATTCGCCATCCAGCGTAGCACTATTAACATTCCATGTAGCTGGAGGATAGGCTGGAGGAGTTAATCTAAGTCGTAATGGTGCCAACACATCTGAAAGTGCGGCGCGAGGTTGCCTGTATCTACCAGTGACATAATTTAGCCACACTTGCTTGCGTTTATTTTTTCAAGAACATTGTTGTACATCAAAGAAGAGAATACTTGAAAGTAACCACACTTGCTGTGTGTTTATTACAATGTGTGTTCATTTGTTTCAAGAACATTGTTGTACCTCAAAGAAAGCATGATGGATATCCTTGTAACAACATTGTCATAGCACACATGATCTCCAATTACAAAATAATTAAAAAAATAAAAAATAAAATTATTATTATAATTATTATAATGAAAAATGAAATAATGAAAAAACACTGTTACTTTTTTTCCTGTTGTATTATTATAATTGTTACTTTTTTTCCTGTTTCTTTTTTTCCGTTTCTTTTTTTCCTGTTACTTTTTTTCCTGTTACTTTTTTCCCTACATTCACAAAAACTTAATAAAAAAGAACAAGTACAAAGTAATTACAAAAATCTATTCTTCTCCATTTCTGAATTCTGTGGTTGGTTATTCACTGACTTGAGGAAAACTGAAACCTGTTATGAGAGACCACATGTCTTGAGAGACCACTTTTGTGTGGCCCAAAGGGTGGTCTCTCAAGACAAAGGTTCTACTGTATGACCTGAATTCTTAAAGTAGATAGCTGCTCAGTGAATTTGTGTGATAGACCAATCAAGATTTTCAACATGCAGCCCCAAGGCTCGAATACAGACTCTACCAATTGATGGCTCTGAACTGGTTTGGAATGTACCATCATGACCCAAAGGGTTAAGGGTCAACATGGTTCGAGTGTAACAAACACTGAGCTAGAGATTACACATTCATTAAACTTTAAACCCTTGTATTTAACGATGGAATTGCCACTATGACATAAATGTTTCTGTAGTCAACTGGTGATGTACAAGCCAGAACTTTTTTCCTACCACCGTTTATACTTGCTCCTTTCTCGTCGAGTCATTAGTTACTCTTTCAAAAGTTTCTAAATTTTGTCATACAATTATCGATCATCTGTCACGTAGTGGGAAAATGAAAACGTCTAAAGCAAAATAAAGTTGGTTCACAAAAAAATAAGTTCACCCACAAATGAGATAATATTAAATAAACAAGCATTTCCAACCACAACATTAACCCAGTCCCATGGCCGTCTCATCTGCGGGTTCCGTTATAGCTAAATTGGTAAACTTTATTTTGGTAAATCTTCGAATATCCTGATATGCTTCAAACTTCTTTTAAAAAAAATTTTCCCAGCAGTTTTGCAAATCCGACCAAACTTGTACTTATATTTTTTACTACCAGTAGTAGCCACCATATAGTTAGGCATGAATGGACACCAGTCAAAGAGAAACATCGATACAAATCAGACATGTTAACCTCAGAATAATTTTTCAGGGAACCTGAGGGTGACTTAAAGGAATAGCAGACTTCAGCTCCTTAGGCTGCAGTAGGACTCCCAAGGTGAATAGGAGATTAAAAATTTAAGGAATTACATATATCCCTCTCTATACAACAATAGAGAAGGATATGCCACCAAAATAAGGAGCAATATCCAAGTGATTCCTTATTACTTAGCATAAATGATTACGCTAACTGGGTGTAACTAGCCCCCAATTTTAAGGCTAGTCTGGAATAAGACACTTAAAATTAGGAAAAGCATGTCCGAGAGTTAGAGACTAATGTCCACAGACACACGCCGTATACAATGCAAAAAGCTGTACATAAGATCAGTATAATCTATAGACAATAACAGCTTCACCCATAATTACACACTTACTATAAGGCCAGATGAGGTAAAGAGAAATCACCCGCACCCCCCACCCTTCTTTGATGGAGAAATTAACCTTCAAAACAAAGAGGAAAGCAGTCTGGAATCAGTGATAAAGTGGTACTGAATAATAAAGTCGCCTAAAAGGCTCCCAGTTACTAAAATCGCAAGCTTGTAATGTGTGCCGCATCTGGAATCAGTAAATGGGTTGATAACCGTGATATTAATATGTACAACCATAAACTTGTCCAACTGACGTAAACCAATATCAACCCTCCCCCCCCCCTCCACCCCCCAGCATTACTTGAATCGCTAGATAAGTTAGGCCGGTGCAGTAATACTAAAACTTGCAAATGCGACAAATTCCTTTTTCACTACAGGAAAAAGAAACCTCATGCTTCATTCCCAAAGCTATGCTGCTGCTGCTGCTATTCTCAGTAAAGGGTAATAACAGCCAATAGAAGCTTATCATTAGTCAAAAACCAAGCATGTCCAATTTTTTACCCGGAGCGACTTGTAACGCTTTAGTGTTAGTCATCTAGAATAGTATAAAACCATAGGGGTCCATAACGTCTTATCAACTACATGGAGAGGGACGTGATGAACATGGCACTATTGCAAGGAATACACCCTCCGATATAGCGTCAACATATCCCTTGAAATCAAGACAGTATGCCATGGCCCCATAGGGCTAAAAGCATGAGACAACTAACACAAAGCAATACCGTTAAGGAGAGAACAACCTCTTTCCTTATAACGGTACCTTATCTGAGAGGAGAGTGGTCTCAGCCTAGCTGACACAGCTAAAGGTCTTCCTACTCGTGAAGACAATTATATGGCTGTCAACTGCGGCCCCAGAAGCTCACTCAAGGGGACTTACCTTGATAGCCACTAATGATTGGGAAAAAAACACTGCTCATAATTCTAGCTAGGCTGCTATGGTGTCAACAATAAGACTAATGTCTGTGACACCAAAGAAAACAACACCGAGAAGGAAAAAATGTACTCTTTCCTTTTAGCGGTTCTATTCCCAGAAGACAGCGGTCTCAGCCTAGCTAACGTAGCTTAGAAGTCTTCATCTCCATGAAGACAGATATCACGGTGTAATTTGCGACATTAGAAAGCTCACTAAATGGAGACTTATGACTTTAGTCACTCAAGTTAAGGAAAAAAGGCCGCTCTTGATACTAATAAGGCATCGACAAAAGGACTAAAAGCCTCAGACACTTAAGAATACAACACCGACAAGGAAACAACATACTCTTTCCTTCTAATGACCCTAATTTCAAAGAGACAGCAGTCTCAGATTAGCTAGCCCAGCTAAGAAGTCTTCATCTCAGTGAAGACAGATATCTTGGTGTAACTTGCGACCTTGAAAGCTCACTAAACGGAGACTTATGACATCAGTTGCTCAAGCTAAGGAATAAAGGACCGTTCTTCTTACATCCCTAATTCCAAAGAGACAGTAGTCTCAGCTTAGCTAATGCAGCTTAAAAGTCTTCATCTCCGTGAAGACAGATATCTGTGTCACCTGCGGCCTTGGAAAGCTCACTAAACGGAGACTTATGACGTTAGCCGCAATGTATAAGAAAAGACCGCTGTAAAATACATGAGGCCACTATGACGTTAGCCGCTAATGTTATAGAAACAGTCCGCTCTTAATTCACATAAGACTACTAATGCGACAGCAATAGGACTAAAAGCCTGCGATGCCTAGGAATACCACAACAAGAAGGAAAGAACATACTCTTTCCTTCTAAGGGCCTTATTCCAAAAAGATAGCAGTCTCAGCGTAGCTAATGCAGCCTAAAAGTCTTATATCTGTGAAGACAGATATCTGTGTGTTACCCTGTGCGGCCTTGGACAGATCACCAAATGGAGACTTACAAGGTTAGCTGCTAATGTATAAGAAAAGACTGCTCTAACATTACATGAGGCTACTATGGCATCAACAATAGAACTAAATGTCTCTGATGCCTAGGAATACAACACCGAGAAGGAAAAAAAACATACTTTTTCCTTCTTACAGACTTATTCCAAACAAGACAGCTGTCTCAGCCTAACTGTGAGCTAGCGATCTTCTATTTGTAAAGAATAGATCATTTGCCTTTCTTATACTATTGCTGGGCCAAGGGTGGCATCGTTAAGTGGACCAAAGGCCTTCGACACCTGAGCAGAATCACCTGGGAGGGACAGAACTTCATCTTTCCTTCACCCGGTAGTCTAAGCTGTTTTTTACCAAGCAAATGCAGACTTTTGTTCAGATGGAACAAGATCTGAAAGAACTTATGAATAAAATTGATAGTCTTAATGTGCTGTTCCGTGAGGGATGGAGAATCATCCTTCGTAACCCTCTCACCATCCCAGGAAGAGGCCGGAATGGCACCAAGCATCATTCTTTTGTTTGGCCCAGGTCAGTAAACATTTGAACTGACATGCGTGCAATAAATTCTCATTTTTGAAGATGCCAGACACAAATCAATGGTGGTTTTCATGGAATCAACAGTGTAGCAGGATGCTGGAAGTGAATAATGGTGGTTTTGGATGTTCAGGGCTGTAACTTAATAATTTTTATGTAAAATTATTCATGTTTCCCATTTTCGGGATAAGCTTCTGAACGTCGTCATTTTAAAATGACTCCACTGCTGTTTTGTTAGTGTTACTTCCCTTCCCTCTCCTGAACCCTCCTGTTATACTCCCAAGGTCTTTCAGATTTTTTATTGAGAATTTTTTATAAAAATTTGTGGGAGTTCTAATTTGTTTTACGGAATAGGTATTCCATTTATCCCCTGTGATTACATCCTGTTCGTTTACTTTCAGGACATTTTGTATTCTAGCATCTTCTACCAGATGCATTGTTTTTTCTTCCTATGAAGATCTAGCTTTGCATCAAGTGGTTGTTGATTGGTTACTGACTTTGGGCCTCTGTTGTGCCTGTTGTTAGTTAGTTTCTGGTTTTTCCTCTTGACATTGTTGCCAAATGATCCAAACTGGAGTTATCGGTCAGAAACCAAAAATGTTAGTAGACAGTAGAATTCTAAGTCGAAAAAAGCTGTAACTTACGTAAAAGTTAAAAAATTTATAGTAATTTATATATTTTTTATACTTACCAATGACCCAGACATAGCTGGTGCTAACTCTTAAAATATAGGGCCAAACACAAATTTTGCCCCCCAATCCCCAAAATTTGCATCTAAAACCAAAGAAAACATGTCCTGAATGGCCCTCCACACTTCACCTCTACTGCGCATGCGCAGTGTCAAGGACGTTCCGAAATTGGCGCCATTAATCATTCTAATAACCAGTGCCTGGTAAGCGCTATGTACTCAGCGGGGAGGTAAGAGTTCCCAACTCCAGGGAGGGCCATCCCCCGTCTGGGTCATTGGTAAGTATAAAAAATATATAAATTACTATAAATTTTTTAACATTTTTATACTGTACCAATGACCCAGACATAGCTGAATAGTAAAAAGGCTGGAGGGCCAAGGACATAGAGCAAGATGGAATACGTTCAATAATATAAAATAGAGTCATCCCCTCTAGGGAAAAAGAAGTATTAGGCCTTACATGTATCTTTCTTATTTATGATAAATTAGAAAGATACAACACCTTCCAAAATTGAGCATCATACATCCATGTACACTATTAATATCTAGTATAATCCTTATACTAATAATTTTTAAAGTAAGCCAATAAATAAAGTAAGTCTAGAGAATAGAGACTCTTTATACTCCTTAAAAGTGTCTGAGGATTGCATAATCATGTCCGTTGACACGTGCTATATTCAAAAGCTATACTTTAAAAACTAAGACTTGAATGAATTTTTAAAACATAAACTTCTCACTAAACAACCATCCCAATAACAGCTCAGAATTACTAACTCCGGAGGAGGTATCCCCTTGTTTTCATAGTAAAACAGGTGACCCAAGGGAACACCCTCCCCCCCCCCCCCCCTTTTTCTTGCCCTGGGTCAAATAGCCCAGAGCGAAGAGGGCAGCAGAACGGAGTCACTGCCGAAACAGACAGCCTACCTAGCTATAGTAGCAACTGTTAAGTGAATGACATTCTGAGCAGTAGATAATAGACCTAACAATAGAGGCCTCCAGAAATGGACTCAATATTTCTGAGATAAAAAATTCATGAATGTGGATGGCTGAGCGCAATGAGCAGCCTTCAAAAATCTATAATAGTGACACTATTAATGTAAGCCCAAGATGTAGAAGAACTCTTACTTCATGAGCCGAAATCTCAAACACAACTGCTGAATCAAATATATACCATAAGCAGTATCGATAGTTAATTGAATCCATTAGCAATAGAATGGAGCGTAACGTCCTTCTAATAGGCATCAAAGACATTAGAAGTTTACGCCCGTAGTAATAAACAGATATCTGTTTATAAATACATAAACTCTAACCGGACAGAGTAAAGGCCTATGCCCGTACGAAGACGGAAGGACCTTAATAACAATAGGATCCGGATATTAGGAGCCTAACTCTTATGCAAAAATCCAACCTAAATAGTAAAGGAAGTAGTGATTCCGAAACTACGAAAGTGAAAATCATCCACCGATAGTGCATGAAACTCACTGACTCTTCAGTAAAAGAGAAGCCAACAGAATTACTGTCTAAAAGGTCAGAATTCGAAAACTACTGTTTCCAGAGGCTCAAATGATTACTTAGCTAAATAAGAACTGAAGTTAAATTCCATATAGAAATTTAATCTAATGATTCTAAGTCTATTTATCGAAAAGTTACTAACTGACTTAGATAAAGAGACATAAGACTCAATTGTAAACTATCATAGAGTGCATAGGTATGAGGTAACATAAACCTATAACCTTAATAATAACAGGCTGCAGTAGATCTTGTCAAACAAGTATACTAAAAAGTTGCAATGAGTAGTATGGAGGGATCAACAATATAAACATAGTGATCCCTACACCAACGACGGAAGAGCCTCCACTTTAGCCGCATAGAATAGCGAAGAAGAGGATCTCCTATAGTAAGAAATCGCGTCCAAAGCTCGTCCAGTACAATGCTTACAATGCAATAAGGACCACACAACGGAATACGTGAAGGTTGCGACCTTGCGGGTTGTGATAAAGATGACACGATTTTACCCAGCAAAAAAAGATCCTCTCATTGAGGAAGATTTCGCTTTAAGTCCCACAGTAGACATCAGAGTAAATTTACCCACGGTCTCTGTGAAGACAGAGATGCTATCAACAGAAATGTATTTTGGTTGTTTATCTTAGCAATACCTGCTGAAACAACAGCGCCGGAGGATACGCATATCCTATCATTCCGTCCTATTAGATCAATAGAGCGTTAACAACATTAGCTCAGAGATCCGGACAAGCAAACACATACGTCTGCAATTGATTAGCAAGCTGTGTCGTAAATAAATTATCATTGGGCGCTCCCATTGATAGCAAATCTGATTGAATACTTGTTTGTTGAGAGTCCATTCTGACGGCAACAAGCGACCCATAAGTGAACGGAAGTCCGGTAAAACAATCAGACGACCCGGAATATGACGGACCGAAACAGAACTTGGTGTACTATAACAAACAGAAGGATTCTTTCCATTAAATTGAATAACAGAAACGAATGAGTGCCTCCCTGGTTACGGAGATACGCCACTACTGTCGAATTAACGGACAGGATTTGGACATGCGTTTCTGAATAATGTTCATCCAATGACATAAAGCAAGCCTAAAAAACATTATTCCGCGGAAGATAAGTGCTTGCTTAGAGACTGCGGAACCCAAAGACCCTGGCACTTCGAATCCGTTGGGATCAATATTATATCCCAACCTGTTTGACTGGCAACCGTCATAATTATAACACTCGGATCCGGCAACTGCAGTGGCACTCTCTGAGTCAACCACCGAATGTTTGCCCCAGTCTGAATCTCTTGCAACACTAGATAGACAAGAGAACGTGTAAATCGAGCAATTCATGGATTGCTGAAAAGTTGCCGTCGAAGAGAAGCTTCTCCGAGAACGAAGCGACTCTGAGAGAGTTCTTCACCTTACTATCCACGCGTGTGGATGTAGCTAGGGCTGCGTCACATCTAACCAACTCCAATCAGCCACTGAAGGGCGGAGTTATACGTGAACAAACTACTGCCCTCAAAAGAAATCACATTGAGGATAATATCCCGTAATTCTTTTCTTGAAGACGTAATGATAACGCCTCAGTAAGGTGGATTACGTATGATAAAGCGTCTAAGTTAAGTCTACTAGACATCATTGTCGTTTCCAACATTGTGGTTGGAAAAGACATAGACGGCGAAAAAGAATATTTCCAGTCTTTAACCACGCCGTCTAGATGCATATGAACTCTCGGTATGCCCTGCTCTGCCAAAATAAATTATTCGTATAAATGATAAAAAGGCAGAAATGAGCATTGCGGACAAGAAACTAAACTATCATGCTTGGTAGCAGGCTTATATGCATATATAGCGTCGATAAATAATACACATGTTCTAATGACATTATTGGACTGTGTCGGTAAGTCAGGGACAATGTCCCTGAACCGATCCAAAATTCCGTGTCCAATGACGCTATAAGTCTCTCATCCAACATCGCAGCAATGTAGTCCGAAATAACAATCACTGGAAGATAATGCCAGAAGATATGAATGGCAGCTTCCGATGCTACGAAAGGGAAAACTCGAAATCTTTCGAATCCCTTTCGCCATCCTGTCGGACCCTATAAAGCGTTCGGTCGTCCGTACCTGATGCAACCGCGGAACGCACCGACCCAGCGCCGTCAGATAATTCCTGATTCGACTAAGAAACTGTCGATTGCTGGGATGCTGCGAAAAAACTGTGCTAACTCGGATAGCACATCCGTCACTGAGGCCTGTGGAGAAGCGGTCCTACAATGCATTGCCGCTGGAAGCTCCGTGATCGTTACCCCGTGCATACTACTAAATTGCGAGCGAATGGAGTGTATAGGCCTCGTGTCCCTTGGCTACCGGATGGTGTGACCTATTCGCCGTGGAATCACTGAATGACGAAACTGATCAGATACTCGAGGTCACGTAGCCAATGTGCGGTCGTGTGCCCTGCTGTGAGGATGAGGAAGCATTATCGACAGTCTCTCGGACTGTCAATATAACGGAGCGTCCCAACCGACAGACATATGCTCCGAATGTAAAATATCTGAACCACAACATGCGGTCCCCTATGTTGTTGGACGAGAGAGAGACCTCTCTCGCTCACAGCCCGGACGGACCTGGACAAGCCAGGAACTGGACTAACAGGCTTCCTCCGATCTGTCCTCAAGCCGCTGTCACTGGGTGAGTACTAAAGTAATTATAGTGCTCGCATCACCCAAATCTCCTTCCTAGACCGCAACGGACGAACCCGGCAGCCGAAGCATTCAATGAATGTACGCTACACCGGGTGAGCTAGCGAATGTCACTCTGTCGATCCTACAAGGGACCTCTTAGGCGATAGACATATTCCATGAGCACTTATTGCCGCTAGCTCTTCATTAACTATGACGACAGAGGCACACTTTGAAAGACATCTCCATAACTCTTCGAACAAGAAACCAGAAATGCTTGGTTAGCAAGCATAAAATAATAATATATATAGCGTCGTTCAATAATTCGAAAGTTTGTGTGACATTATTGGACTATGTCGGAACTGAGGGACGATGTCCCTGAACCGAACCAAAAATTTCTAAGTCCACCGACGCTATCAGTTTCTTATCCGGCATCGCAGCATTCTGGTCCGACGAAAGAAGCTGTAGAAGATCAAGTCAGATGACATACACAACAGCATATGTTGTTCCGAAAGGGAAAGCTCGAAATCCTCCGAATCTCTTTCGGTATCCCGTCGGACCGGATGAAATTTTCAGACGGACGTATGCTCCGAATGCGAAACATTTTGTACCACAACATCTGGGGCCAGATGTTGTTGTACGAGAGAGGGGCCTCTCTCGCTCGTCGTCCGGATGGACCAGAATGAGCTATGAACCGGACTAAAAGGCTTCCTCCGTTCTCCCTCTAATCCGCCGTCACTGGGTGTGCATTTGGTTGATTTATAGTGCTCGCATCACCCCAAAACTCCTTCTAGACCGCAACGGACGAACCCGGCTGCCGAACCATTCGATGAATGGACGCTACACCGGGCGAGCTATCGGACGTCAAAGGCCGTCGAACCTACTAGGGTCCTCTTAGGCAATTGGCGTATTTACATGAGCACTTTTCCGCTAGCCCTTCATTAATTGTGACGACGGAGGCACACTGTTGGAAGACATCACAGATACATCACCCTAATCTTGATCGTCTGAAATAGAAATTGATAAAGTAGAGTGACCCTGCGGGCAAAGGACCGGAGTGTCCAATTCCCCACTAACATACCGTGACATACGCTTCCCATGTTGTCATCGAAATCATACGATACAGAACAGGAGTTAATGCGAGTACACTGACCACATATAGAATGATTATAAAAGTCAGAGGAAGACTTCCTCTTATTACAATTGATCAAAATCCTTTCAATGTGAAAAGAAAACAAAGTCCTGGTACTCGCACCAACCCCTGGCAATCAAAATACATAATAATAATATGATCCATTAATATAGAAAAAATAATTGAAATCAAAATATTTTGAAAAAATATTTTTTCAGAATAGCCCAAGTTTCTGAAAAGTAACGTTGAGCCCCAATGGATCCCAAGCCTAAGTGTGGACAAAAATTTTAAAAATATTTTAAACAATTTATTCAACACTTACGAACAATAATAATGTATCTAGTTATGATTAAAATAACATCAAGATATTATTTTCAAGAAATCCCCCCCTCACACAGAGGGCTGTTGTAAATGTAAACAATGAGTGTAAAAACACTAAAATAAGACTCCAGGCACCCAGGCCCGGAATCAGCTACCAAAAATACACTATCTGATGCAAAACAGAGACTTCCAGGGAAGAAACTGCAGAACATCAGATGGTAGATGCAGAACACAACGCCTAACCACCCGTAGGTGAAGACGTAAACATGGGGAAAAGAACAGAATTCATTCTGTTATTCAGCTAAAACTCCCAAGAAATTTTAGTAATAATAATTACAGAAACTATGCCAAAAGCATGGGAGAATAGCAAGAGGGGACTTAAAGGAAAGGGAGTGAGGAAAACACTGAAAAATCAGTGTAACTAAATAACCAGAATGACAACAAAATGGCTGCTGCCTCGAAAATAGGTAACTTAACATAATTTCATTAAAAAATTTTAAGTTACAGCCCTGATAATATTCTGTCACACATTTTTCCTCTCCTCCTTCTCTATCCTCCTTAGAATCACTATTTCACTATTTATGTGTCTGGCATCATTTAAACTGAGATTTACAAGCACAAAGATCAGTCAGATGTTAACTGATGAAGGGCCAAACTTAGAATGATTAATGGCGCCAATTTCGGAACGTCCTTGACACTGCGCATACGCAGTAGAGGTGAAGTGTGGAGGGCCATTCAGGACATGTTTTCTTTGGTTTTAGATGCAAATTTTGGGGATTGGGGGCAAAATTTGTGTTTGGCCCTATATTTTAAGAGTTAGCACCAGCTATGTCTGGGTCATTGGTACAGTATAAAAATATAATTGGAAGGCACCCATATTCGAACTTGCAATTGGCCTGTATTACTAGCTAGGTTAGTAATACATATACCAACTTTGGTTGAGATCAAATAATGCAAACTGGAGTTATCGGTGAAAAACCTAAAATGTTAACAGATGGCCCGACCGGACGAACAGACAGATGGAGAGACTGATTACATAATACGATCATTTTTCAAACGGGCATATAAAAAGTAATTAAAATCAGTTTAACTTAAAAGATAATAAAACCAAATCACTTTACTGAAAAGATGTAAATGAAACTTACCCTAGCTTATGCTGGAGAACAGAAACCATTAACTCTACGGCTAAGGCACCTGCTATCATAGACATCCCAGGCCTTGATACTGTACACTGCTGGTCTAATGTCCTATCTTTTGTAGACTACAAGAAGAAAAACAAAGTTAATCACACTTACTAAAACAGATTAGCCAGCATTAATTTTTGGGGGCGGAATACCACAGAAATTATAAATTTATAGTAATTTCTATATTTTTGCCCCCCCCCCCCCCCCCCCCCCCCCACAATCCCCAAAATTTGCATGCAAAACCGAAAATTAAAAGTCCTATCTGGTCCTCCATACATTTACTCTCTGATTTACTCTCTACGCATGCACCAACGCCAGGAAGTGACCGGAATTGGCGCCAACATCATTCTTTGTAAAAAAGAGTATTACATAATAATTCAGCGGGAAGTATGAGTGTGCACTCATGGGAGGGCCATCCGCATCTGGGCCATTGGTAAGTATAAAAATATAGAAATTACTATAAATTTATAATATTTTTACACAGTATACCAATGGCCCAGACATAGATGAATCGTAAAAAAGGTGGAGGGCTTAAGATTCCAATCCTGCAATCCATGATGAAAGGAACTTAGAATAATTAGGAATTACATGTATGTCTCTCTATACAGTAATAGAAGAGACATATTCTAAATAAGGAGCCCAATTTAAGTAATTCCTTATTGTAAGCATGAAGACAATGCTACATAGGATGTGACAAGTTCCTTATCTTTAAGGCTAGTCCGGACTAAGCCCCAAAAATTAGGATGGCGTATCTGAGAATGAGAGAAAATCTCTCACAAACATAAGCCTTACAATAACACTTCAGCTGTATGCAGGATATAAATACGGATAAAACAACTTCCTTCAAAGATAGATACTTTTTAAGCCAGAGAAGAGGTAAAAATCACGCCCCCCCCCCCTTCTTTTGAAGAAGTCTTCAAAAGAAAGAGGGGAAAGCTCTGGAATCAATAAGAGCGGTACCAAACAACAATATAAATAATCGTCGAACAGGCACTCAGGTATTAATTCATGATTAATAAATGGTGCTTAACACTACTTCAGAAGTTAAAGCTATAGCGACGATCCTGGTAATTGATATTGCCCGCTATATAACGTACACCGCTGACGACGTACACAGATACGTTGAAAACCGGTGATATAAAATGTAACATACACATGTCCAATCGAGCCACTCTGAACGATCCCTGAAGAGAAAACACACTTCCTAGGTAATCCACAGACGGCCTCTGTACAATAAATTCCAGTAACAACACTCTCCAACGTGTACTAATCGATATCTACTATCGTAAAAACATGTGTGTTAATTGAGTATACATAATAGAAACATGGATCTAGAAATGGAAGTAGGTATGATTAACAGGCTCCGACACGGACTGCCCCCGAAATAGATTATAATTTCAAGGTCCACAAAATACAATAAAGTGTTAGCCTAATAATATAATGCGTGAGTGCATTTAAATTTAGCATGTAATCATCTGAATACCAGTTAACTGGTTATGCAGCCTGCGAGGTACTCAAAGAGTAGTAATTAATTGTGATGATTTTTAAATAAGTGCTCGTATATAACAAATCTACAAATAATCACAGGAGAATAATCGAACTAAAAAGCGGATGTGCCCATGAGGTTGCCATAGAACATGACAAAAAATGCATAGTATGTATGTATTAAAATATATGAGGCTTGCGGGAAGAAAACTATGTCTTGCCCGGAAATTGCCTCTAAACACATAGGCAGTGTGTGTGTGGGTGTGTCTGTGTGTACGTGCGTGTGGGGGGGGGGGGGGGGGGAATTTGAAGTATATCCAAATCTCCTCACCCGCATTATTTAATCGGTCATGTGCCAGTTATCAAAAAATATAGGAACTGCGATGGTTCCCTCACGTCCAACTGACTCCATTATGCCCCTATGGGCAGAGAAGGACGTGAAGAATAAAACTTCCCCTGAAAGAAGACCCTTTCATGGAGGAAGCTTCTGGGGAGCGTCCCATAACAGACACTTGAGAATACTGATCCAAGGTTTCTGTGACAACAGAGGTGCCACTAGTAGGATACACAACAAGACTGTTTAATCTTAAACAAAATCTATTGAATCAAATGAATTGGAGGATACGCGTATCCTATCATTCATCCCCATGAATTCTGCAGAGCGTCTACTGCATGCGCTCAATGATCTGGGCATGGCGACACAAATGACGGTAACTAATTGTCCCGGTGCGTCGCAAACTGAACTATCATGGGATGATCCCACAGGTAGCAAAACTGTCCAAATACTCGCATGTTGAGCGTCCAATACAAATGAAACAGGCGACCTTTCTGAGGAGCGAGTCTGCTAGTATGTTCAGACAACCCGGTATATGATGGATAGAGAGATGAACATGAAAATTCTTCTCCGTTAGTTATCATAATGGAAATGAATGGGTGCCGCCCTGGTTCCTGATGTATGCAACCACTATCAAGATGTTCAACATCTGAACAAGCGTGTCAGCATTGATGTAGAGTTAACAATATTGACATCATTCTTTGATGTTTATGTGTTTCTCCAGGAACCGAGGGTCCCTAGATCCCTGCCTATCGAGTCTGTCGGACTCAGGGTCATGCCCGTCATAATCGTGAAAGCCGGATCTGGTAGTTGCAGCAGATCTCTTTGAGTTAGACACTGAATATCTGCCCCAATATGGACCTTTTGTTTACTAGATCCGTTAAAACAATACTGGTCCTGAGTGAATGTGTTTTCACACTCCAGTTCTGGTTAAAGGATAACTGGAGGGGACGTGTGCGTAAGCGACCCATCTAAACAAGATGCGTAGCCACTCCACACAACCCCATCAGTCGCATAAAATTTCTTGCTGTTAATGCATCTGATAGTAGACAAAAGCAAGCATAACAACTGACCAATTTTGCTCTGGATAATGGCAGATGAACCAGATTGTTTTGAGACATTACCAGTTCATTATTCGAGTGACAGCCCAGGGCGCTATCTTCAGACCAAAGCATATCCCTCGGAACTGAAATACTATCCCATGGACGATGAACTGTAGGTACTTTCTGAATGCCGGATATACCAGGACATGAAAAAACGGATCCTTAGATCTATGCTTGTAGCATAATCGATCACTCAAAAGCTCGCTTTTACCGACTAAATGATAACCATAAATAAACTTTTAGAGCTTTGATAAACTTGTTATCCAGCTCCAGTCTATTATCGGTCGCGACAAGCTCTATGGCTTCGGTACGAGTAACAGGTGACTACAGAATCCTAGAGAATCTTGATTCTCGATGACCTCTATTACTTTCATTGTCAAGAGAACCTTTACTTCTGATTAGAGAGACTCTTACGCAAGGATTTGACGGAAGCATTGTCCATCAGACATTAAGTTAGTTGTGGTTCTCTCGGAAAGATAGACATAGGCCATCTGAGACCACACTACTCGCCTACTGGTCTTCCATAATAGTTATCCAGTTTGATGTGAATCTTGATAACCATCCGTCAACTGCTAAGCAATAGAGGTCCTAACCCTCACCTGTAGTACTTGCGAGGCCTACGGAAGGAGAAACTACGTCTCCTTCGTGAAGAGCCTTGAGCCAACGACTTAGGGGCGTCTGACCGGTAGTCTCGATGAGACCTAAGCCCGCTATCCGAGTCGCTGTATGACGATCCCTAGAGTAATTATAGGAGGGTTAACTATACCCTCGCGAGGAGTCCTTTTTAGATGACATTCTGTCTAGGACGTCGTCCCTTACTCCTTTCTGCTATTGTGGGTCGATTAGACACTGACTTAAGGACCAGTGTATTGATGCTTTCTTTGTAGCTTGGTCATAAACCAATGAAAGCTTATCGTCAAAAACTCAGTGTTCAGAAACCGGAGCAACCCGAAGAGAGTTTTTCACCTTGTCATCTATTAAGGATGATGACGCAAGGGCTCCATCACATCCGATTAACTTCAAATTAACAACTGTTAAGACAGAGTTATACGTGATAAATATAATAGCCCTGGAAAGGACTCTAATTGGGGTGCGAACGTCCTCAAATTCCTTTCCACAGTCATTGCGTCACAGTTCTTAAAGGTGATCTGCGTAAGACAGTGAGTCTAAATTCGCTCTGAATGAAGAAATGCCGCCTCAATTGTGACCGAGTGAATAGTGAATGACGAAGGTTAAGGCCATAGCTAGGTCCTTAGCCTGCTCATTCAAACGCAGAAGAACTCTCAATACATCTTCCCCGTTTTCCGAAAATCGGTAAAATTACGGAAGATGATGACAAGAAACCGCCTTACTTCTTTCCACTGGAAAGTTGAATATGGCGTCATCGACCTGTCTATACTTAACCGGAAAAGACATTTCCTCCTCTTTTTCCAGATGAAGTCAGCATCCAACAACGCTAGCAGTTTCTTGCAAATAGTCGCAGCATTCTGATTCGCTGGAACAAATTCAGGGTAGTTTTGATGGATTAAATCCATCTCAACCATGTGTTGTTCCGAAATTGAAGGGTAATCCCCCTCCATACCCCTTTCATCATTTGTCTGAATCACTTGAAAATCACGGTCAGCGGCATCTGAATGCGCAGATGACTGGACCAACCCAGCACCATCCGACAGCTCAGGTTCTGAGACTGCCGTCGGCTGCTTCTGCACTTGCTGGGATGCTGCGATGAGCTGTGCAATCTGCATCAGCAAATCCGTAACGGAGGCCTGAGGAGCAGCAGTCTTCTATTCTGGCCGCCGGCTGCTCCCGGGACAGTGTGTCCGAGACAGCTCTTTTCTCCGGACGTCCCGCAATATGAGGCCTCGTCTTTAGCTACTGAATAGTGCTACTTTTGAGCTGTCGCAGCATTCTGATTCTCAGGAATGAACTCAGGGAAGTATCGATGCATTAGATTCATCGCCACCCTGTGTTGTTCCGAAAGGGAAGGGTAATTCTCCTCCAAATCCCTTTCACCATCCGACTGAATCAGATTATACTCACGGTCATCTGCATCTGATGAACGCGCAGATGACTGGACTGACCCAACACTATTTGACAGCTCAAGTTCTGAGACTGCCGTCGGCTGCTTCAGCACTTGCTGCGATGAGCTGCGCAATATGCGACAGTAAGTCCGTTACGGAAGCCTAAGGAGCAGCGGTATTCTGTTGCTTGGCCACCAGCTGCTCCTGGGACAGTGTGTCCGAGATGGCCCTTTTCTGTGGACGTCCCGATGAATGAGGCCTCATCTCCTTGGCTACTGTATGGTGTGACTTCTCTGACGAAGAGTGGACCTTCCCGGCGATGCAGACTGGATATCAGAAGTCATGTAGCCAAGGTGCGGTCGTGTGTGATTGGCAGACGCTGAAGAAGAAGCCGTAACTATAGCCGACCCTGGCTGTAAACTGAACGGAGCGTCTCGGACGGGAGGCGTGGACGAAATTGGGGAACATGAACTAATTTTTATAAATGTTATAAAATTACAGCCCTGAATGTTTCAAACCACTGTTTCTTCCTTCCTTCATCCTTGGATCCACCAAATTAACCATTGATTTGTGTCTGGCATCATTATAAACTTAAGATTTAAAAGCACAAAAGTCAGTTTGTTGTTATCTGACAATGGCCAAACAAAGAATGGTGTTGGTGCCAATTCCGGTCACTTCCTGCGTCTGTGCATGCGTAGAGAGTAAATGTATGGAGGACCAGATAGGACTTCTAATTTTCAGTTTTGCATGCAAATCTTGGGGATTGGGGGGGGCAAAATTTGTGTTTGGCCCTCGATATTTTAGAGTTAGCACCAGCTATATCTGGGCCATTGGTATACTGTGTAAAAATATCATTTAGTATGTTTCTCAAAAGTAAATTTTGTGAGACAAAAAAAGACAGCTGAGGTGAGGGTGAATTTAGAGAGTCAGGTCTTGTCCGATTTAAGTTATTAATTATTTATTAATGTTCAAGATCAATTTCAGCATCTATGGCTTGAATGCAACATAAGTAGGAATCCAAATTTAAGACCCCACAAACTAGATCTTCAGTTTCTCCGACCATTTTTTGTAAAATTGCATGTGGGTGAATGATTTTTATTTTACTTTTGTAATTATTTCTTTACCATCAAAAGTTCATGTTCTTGGTTTGTTTTATGTTTTAGGCCTCATAATCTACAGAATCTACAGTGGTTTATTTTGTCGCTTGGGTGCAAAGCATTGCAAAGCCTTGTACTCAAGGGACAAATTTATCAGTTTTATTAACTTGGGTAAATTATCAGGCATAAACCATTTAATTATTATTTTTTTATGTTTGAATTGATTATAAAAAGAGAGCATGCAACAGGAAAATGACCATACAGGAGGGTCTGAGAAACAGATTTTTAACTTCTTTAGGCCTAAGCAATCGTTTATACATACAGTTAAAACTAGAAGTCCTGTCATGAAATGCGCACAAATAACACGTTGATATGTGCGTTAATGTATGCGTTATGGTCCAAGTAAAGCTATCAAATTCTGTACATATGGCCTGTGCACAAGCAATGTTTCAGCCAATGGACCTCCGGGTAACCCGGAGGTCCATTGGCAGAAACATTGCATGTGTTTGCTATGAGTAACCAAGAGAACCTGCCGTGCTTTGCTAAGAGAGCATGCAACAGGCAAAATGACCATACAGGAGGGCCTGAGAAACAGATTTTTAACTTCTTTAGGCCTAAGCAATCGTTTATGCATACAGTTAAAACTAGAAGTCCTGTCATGAAATGCGCACAAATAACACGTCTATATGCACGTTAATGTACGCGTTATGGCCCAAGTAAAGCTATCAAATTCTGTACATATGGCCTGTGCACGAGCAATGTTTCAGCCAATGGACCTCCGGGTAACCCGGAGGTCCACTGGCAGAAACATTGCATGTGTTTGCTATGAGTAACCAAGAGAACCTGCCGTGCTTTGGATGCCATTCGATATGGCAATTGCGCGCAATTCCAACGCGCAATTAAGCCTAGATAAGCGCACTATTCGTGACAGGACTTCTAGTTTTAACTGTATGCTATCCACTTTAGAGGATTTCCACTCTAGGCATTGGTTATCAAGACTTATTTTACCAGTAAAATAGAACTGGTTTACCACAGTAAGTTCTGTTCCCACATCTTTCAGTTGCCACAATGATTCAATCTAAATAGTTAACATTTCAAATACAGAGTCCCACACAGCCCAGAATTTAGTGGGAACTCTTCAACCCAGAGCAAAGATTTAGGATGACCTCATATAACACCTCCACAGATTTATCTGCTAAAAAGATGGAAACTGGATGTTGATTCTTTAGAAAATAAGAATTTCTATCATTGAAGGTTCTAATTCTAAACCTGCTGGGTATTTTTCAAAATATTTTCATCAAATCTACTCATGGATGCTTCACAGAAGCCATAACAAGATTTGATTTTAAACGAAAGTGTCAATGACACTGTAGTTCAACTTGACAAACTTGAACTTGATAAGTTATAAGTGAAATGACAAAATTGAAGACCACTGGTTCCAATGTTATTTGGTGAAACTTCAACATAACAGCACACAAGCAATACCTTCAAATTTAGTGCATTTGTGCATTAACATCTTCCTTTGGCATGTCTCAGAGAGTGCATTCATTATCAGGTTGTTTTGAAACTTTATATGTTTATTCAGGGTTACAAAGATAGGAGATTTTCTTTTCATGTAACTCAAAACCTGTTGCTGTTAGCAACAAGCTCACATCTAAAGGTCACCCCAAACACACATACCAAGTTTCAAAGTGATCCAATCATAAATGTGTCCTGACGGGCATGCCAGAGGAATATGTTGCTGCCTGGCTAAATAAAGTTTGAAGTTTGAAGGTTGTTGCAACGGCAACTATTTTTGATGGAAATGGAAGAAAATCGATAGCTCCGATCTAGTGGTCACCTCAAACAAGCATACCAAGTTTCAAAGTGATCTGATCATAAATGTGCCCTGTAGGGTATGCCAAAGGGAAATATTGAGGACTGACAAAACTAAGTTCAAAGGGCATTGCGCAGTGGCAACATTTTTTGACGGAAATCGATAGCTCCCATCTAGACGTTACCACCAACATGCATACCAGGTTTCAATGCAATCCGATCATAAATGTTCGCTGTAGGGTGGGCCAAAAGGAAATACTGAGGTCTGACTAAACTAAGTTCAAAGGTCGTTGCCAGCTGCAACATTTTTGGACAGAAAGGGAAGAAAATTGAGTTTCAAAATGACCCGATCATAAATGCGCACTGCAGAGTGTCCCACAGGGAAATATTGATGCACAACTGCACTAGGTTCATAGAAGGTGATTGCCAGCGGCAACATTTTTTGACGGAAATCGAGGAAAATAAATAGCACCCATATAGAGGTAACCCCAAACAAGCATACATAGTTTCAAAGTGATCCGATCATAAATGTGCCCTGTAGGGCATGCCAAAGGATTATATTGATGCCTGACTAAACTAAGTTCAAAGGTCATTGCCAGCGGCAAAATTTTTTGACAGATATCGAAGAAAATTGATTATTGATTTATTTATTTATTGGTGTTTAAGGTCACATACTTATGCACAATGGCTAATCGTGACCGTGACAGTTTTACGGGTGGAGGAAGCCGGAGTACCCGGAGAGAACCACCGAGCAATGACGAGCAGCTGTCAGCTCTCCAACATCGTAACTCTGAACTCTGCACCACAGCACAGGCAGGGTTAGATTGGTTGAAGACATGCGCACCATCGACGTGCAGTATGCCTCAGTACACAGCGTCATCGTGCCCCCATGTAGGCAATCGGGGTGAAGTGTCTTGCCCAAGGACACAATGCGGTTGCCGCAGGTGGGATTCGAACCGAGGACCTCTCGGATTGCAGCCTGCACCTCTACCAACTGAGCCACCGCGCCCCCAAGAAAATTGATAGTTCCCATCTGAGTTTCAATCCAACCCGATCATAAATGTTCCCTGTAGGGTGGGCCAAAGGGAAATATTGAGGTCTGCGTAAACTAAGTTCAAAGGTTGTTGCAGGCTGCAACATTTTTTGATGAGAATGGAAGAAAATCAATAGCTCCCATCTAGAGGACACCCTAAACAAGCATGCCAAGATTCAAAGCGATTCAATCAAAAATGTGCACTGCAGGGTGTGCCAAAGGGAAATATTGATGCATAACTGCTCTTAGTTCATCAAAGGTTGTTGCCAGTGCCAACATTTTTCGACGGAAATTGAAGAAAATCGATAGCTCCCATCTAGAGGTAACACCAAACAAGCATACTATGTTTCAAACCAATCTGATCATAAATGTGCCCTGTAGGGTGTGCCAAAGGAATATATTAATGCCTGAGTAAACTAAGTTCAACGGCCATTACTAGTGGCAACAAATTTTAATGGAAATGGAAGAAAATCGATAGCTCCCATCTAGAGGTCACCCCCAAACAATCATACCAGGTTTCAAAGCAATCCAATCATAAATGTGCCCTGTAGGGTGTGCCAAAGGGAAATATTGAGGTCGGACTAAACTAAGTTCAAAGAACGTTGCCAGCGGCAATATTTTTTGACGGAAATGGAAGAAAATCGATAGCTCCTATCTAGAGGTCACCCCAAACAAGCCTACCAAGTTTCAAAGTGATCTGTTCATAAATGCGACATGCAGTGTGCCGAAGGAAATTGTGGTTGTACATATGTATGTAGGGATGTATGTACGTACATTCGTATGTATGCTGACTGACGAGAAGTTATGGCAATAGCTCAGCTTGACTTTGTCAAATTTGAGATAAAAATGTTAAAATTTAACTGAGGAAATCATTGGTCAAGACGGTGATTAACCCTTTAACTCTGATGTCAAAATACTCAAGTTTTCAGCACCAAATGTTTCCCACAATGCAACTCAGAATTTAATATAAAAAAATTCTTGTTTGACAAAGATCAATGAGCTCTGTCAAACAAGATATAATTTGTTACATTTTTCATGCTACATGGGCAATAGAGAGTCAATGACAAAAATTTTGAAATACTTCAAGAGTGCGAGGAGTAAAAATTTTGGGGGGAAAAATTTGGTTAAAAATTCCAAATTTATATTTTTTTAGTGGCAAGAGTTTGCTGCCCTGTCAGGTATATCTGACAGCATCAAGGACAGAGTTAACCCTTCACCCACCACACATGATTTCAAAATCTGTGATTTTAATTTTTTTTCAAATTTTACACAAAATTTCAGCAACAGCATCCCATGTGACACCTCATTCATACTAGCTCATTTCAATAGGGCACCACAAGATATGGTTGGGTTGAAATTTAATAAAAATGAAATTTAGCTACTCAATTTGAAAATTACAGGGGTGGATGCAGTCGATTAGGTCAATAGTTGATAGATAAAGAATATTTTGTGGGGAATTTTGTTAACTTGTAGAGTTATAGATTAAATTCATACATCCAAATGTATTTATAACAAGTTGTTTTGTTACAATATATTGAAGAATGCCTGTAAGCATTCTCCAATAAATTATAACAAAACACATCTATACGGACAGGATATTTTCCTTCTGAATATGGCACACATCAATGGAAGATGAAATGTCTCACTTTTACCAGGCATTTTACCAGGCAGCACATTTTACAACACAGAGCACACACCTTAACTGGTATTTATTTATTGTGATTTAACGATACTTTCGACAGCCAGGGTCAGCTAATGTCTGACAGTTTATAGCAACTGTCCGACTCTCTAACGTACTAATCCCACACAAGCAGTGTTAGAACTGGTTGAAGACAAGATGCACCATTGACATGCAGTATTCCTTAGTACACAGTGGAATCGTGCCCACATGTGGGCAATCAGGATTAAGTGCCTTGCCCAAGGACACAACACAGTTACCTCTGATGGGGATTGGACTGTAGACCTTTTTGGTTTGAAGTCCAATGCCGTAACCGCTGAGCCACCGCACTCCCTACCTTAACTGGAATACTGCTAAATTATTTTTCAAAGGTGATTTGCAACCTGAGTATTTTTTTTCCAACAATATCATGCTACCAGCCAGAGTAACCTTATTTATTTATTTATCTGTGTTTTAGCTCACATACTTTTGCACAATGTCTAATCATGACAGCAACATGGATATAAA
Source organism: Pictodentalium vernedei (assembly GCA_031216915.1). Lineage (NCBI taxonomy): Eukaryota > Metazoa > Mollusca > Scaphopoda > Dentaliida > Dentaliidae > Pictodentalium > Pictodentalium vernedei. The sequence continues at coordinate 129,387,554 of CM062296.1, read as the reverse complement.
GTCAAATCCAGTCAATCGTTTATACCCATGTCGCACATTTTAGAAGACTTCGATCCTAGTCATTGGTAACCGGATTCTACCAATAAAACAGAGTAACCTTACTTATTGCCAAATGCAGCAAAATACTGCATTTTGATTGGCTGAGAGGTATGGTGTAACTTGCAATCCACAGTAGTTTTTTTTTTACACTGTGGTTAACCACGGTGTAAAAACAAGAATACACAATAGCAGAGTATATGGCTAAAAAAAAGTACCCATTTTTAATTATTAATTCATACCTTCTGCTCAATTATGTTAGAACAAAAATAAAAATTTAGGAAATTTAATATTTATGTGTAATAAAATATTACAGATATGGATGTCATTGGAACTGGCTCATTGAGCCAGTTCCAATGACATCCATACTTGTCTGGTTTTATTAAGAAACTTACAAAGTACAAATTTTCTGTCAGTTTTTCCCACAATGTAGGTTAAAGTATTAAGTACACCAAAATTCTTGGAAATAAATCTGTTCTCCTTGTATTTTCCAGGGTGTATGGGAATTTACACCAGTCTGGGAACTCATACACCCTTCGGCTTTGCCTCAGGGTGTATGAGTTCCAAAACTGGTGTAAATTCCCATACATCCTGAAAAACACAAGGATAACTAATATTGTGCAGGATTTTGTTCATAAATAATTGTTTGGTTACCAAGAGGCACTCACCAATAAATTGTTATAAGACAATGTCACGTGAAGATTTTTTCTTACTGCTCAGGAAATAGCAAGCTATGGTGCATACAGTGCACAGTGTGGCATTAAGCACTTTCCAGTAAAGCCATGACAGTGGCTTCTAGCACTCAACCATTTACGAAAACAGGAAAATAATGACTATATTTATCAACTTACATTTCCTGGTGCAACAACGTCATTACAAAAATAACACCCAAGCTGGCTTCCTGGAATGTGTGAATAAAGTGTTGCTAGATTTTCTTTAGTGATAGCTGTTTTTGGTTCACCTGTTTTCATACCATGTCTCAGCACAAGATATGTGTCAAATCCTAAGGCGGCATTAATGACAAGCTGAAATAGCAATACTGTCTCTTAACAATGTTAATCAAAAAAAATTGTTTGTATATAATCATTTAACAGAATATTTATTTTGTTAAACTATCTGATGGAAAACATTACAGTTATTTATACCATGATTACCTATTGTAGTGTATATGAAAAGCCTATGACATAAATTTTAGCTTTACACACCAACCGTGGTGAACACACCAGCAATGGGATTTCATTAGTTAAATTTTACACCTACAGTAGAACTACATCCAAGTTGACCTTTGGTGACGTCGACCTGAAACTTTCTAAATTTACTGCATGTCGCCTCACGAAGAGTGAAATGAAAGCGGTAATTATTTATTACATTTTTAAATAAGTTTACCTCAGAAGATACCAAACATTAACAAACATGCACTGTCTCATGTTAATAAAGCATCCATAACTCGAAATAATATGTTATTAAAATGAAAAAGGCCCCATGATCTGCACTGTTTCTTTTTCTATTTCGTTTTGGCGATAAAATTTACAGCAGAAATACCATCCACCGATGCTCATTTAAACATAAACAGATTCACACGAATGTACGTCTACTGTTCAGTAAAATCAAGAAAAAATAATAGCGACTCTTAATAATCTGACGATCATGATATAAATAAAATATACCCAAAGTAGCTTGGTGTACCAAATGTTCACCACTTGTGGTGAACATTTGGTACACCAAGCTACTATGGGTATATTCTATATGTCCTCTTGTCAAGAGAGGCAACCTTCCAAAAAGTGAAATGGTACATTTTCATTTGTACTGACAACTTACTGTCTTCAGTTACCAAGGAGTGAAAAAATTGGTTTATGATTCATATACAGAATGGGCGAAACAAGGAAAGGTACAGTCCATTAATGTATGGCAGTAAAAGTTAAAAAAAAACTGTACATTTCAAGCAATTAGCCTGTTAAAAAAGTTTTTCTTGTTTCTCAGTCACCTCCCTCACCACCTTTTTTTCACCTGGAAGTCTCATCTATGACACTATTTTGCACTTGTGGGACAAATATTTTACCAACTATACTTTGTTTGTCAACAGAATTCACAGAGATCTGTCAAAGAAGATATAGTTGGTTAAATTTTCAACTGCATTATGGGAAATTTTCACAGCTGAAAACATTGGTTTGCCATATAATAGTATAAGTAGTTCAATTTATGATTTCAAACTATTTTAAGAACTATTTCAGACTCTTTTGTGAATAAACAAACAAAAAAAGAAAAGTCTCCACCCAACCATAAACTACAGGAAAAAAGTGCCTGAGAAAACAAGAAAATTAATATATATAAATAAAACAAATAGGTACTAGGGCCGGTAAACAGATTTAAACCACGCACAGAATAAGGGTTTTAACCACTCGGGAAGCAGTGTGGTTAAAATTTATTTATTTATTTATTTATTGGTGTTTAAGGTCACATACTTATGCACAATGGCTAATCGTGACCTTGACAGTTTTATGGGTAGAGGAAGCCATAGCACCCAGAGAGAACCACAGAGCATCGATGAGCAACTGTCAGCTCCTCAACATTCTAACTCTGTTCATGCTCCGTTCAAGCAGGGTTACAGTGGTTGAAAACATGTGCACCATTGACGTGCAGTATGCCTTAGTACATGGCGTCATCATGCCCCCTCCCCCCCCCCCCCTCCCATGTAGGCAGCCGGGATAAAGTGCCTTGCCCAAGGACACAACGCAGGTCATCCCGGACAGGGATCGAACTCGGAACCTCTAGTATAGAAGTCCAACAGTCTACCACTGAGCCACCGCACGAGTGGTTAAAACCCTTATCCTACACATGGTTTAAATCTGATTACCGGCCATAGTACCTACTGATTCTATATTTATATCATATCAGTAAGTAGGTAAATACTAGGCTATTAAAAAACATTCTTGTTTCTCAGGCACCTCCCTCGTCATAGAAAATATGTCGCATCACTTTTTTTTCACCTTGAAATCTCTTCTATGACACTATTTTGCACTTGTGGGACAAATATTTACCCAACTATACTTTGTTTAACAACAGAACCTCACAGAGCTGTGTCAAAGAAGATATAGTTGGTTAAATTTCCAACTGCATTATGGGAAATCTTAACTGCTGATAACATTGATTTGCCACATAATGGTGTAAGTAGCTTCTGATTCCAACTATTTTCAGAACTGTTTTGTGAATAAACAAAGAAAAAAAACACAAAAAGCCTCCATTCCTCATCATAAAATTGCGGAAAAATTGCCGGAGAAACAAGAATTTTTTTTTATAGGCCTCACTTAAATCAGTAAACTATATTAACTCTTAACCCGCTGAGTATTTTTAAAATATTTTTCATCACATATAGTCATGGCTGCTGTGAAGCAGCCATGACTAGATTTGATGAAAAATTCATATAAATTTGAATCAAAAATCATTGGTCAAACATTTAATCCAAAATACAAGGGGGACTTTGGATAAAAGTGCTCAAATTATGCTTATTTCACTGGCAACTATTCCTTGTTCTTGGCAGGAATATCTGCCAGCAGCATGCACAGAGTTAAGAAATGCTGTCATACTACTACCATGAAGAGAAATACTGGAACACTTTATATATAACAGTATGTAAACACAAAAATTTTATATCAAATTATTACATTTACATGCAGACTGCAATTTTCATGTTGATTTGAATGGTAACTTTTTTAAACTGGGACATCAACAATGCCAAAGAACAGAGTGGAAACCTGTAGTAACCAACAAATGAGAAAGCTCACTATTTGTTAAAATGTAAAGTTGCTTTTAGAATGTTACTATTGTACATATTTAAAATAAGATGAGAGAGTGGTGGCCGAGTAGATAAATGCGCTGGTCTCTTGTGTGAGAGGTCCCAGGATTAATCCTTGGCCGGGGAAAGTTCACGAGGTGTCCGGACACACTCTGTCGGCATCAACTGTGGGGTTGAAGCTGTCACAGCAAACTTCCCTATCAGGTGGGGACGTAAAATGGCAGTCCCCTGTGCAGAAAGAGACACAGTCCATGCAGGCAAAAGATCCCTTCGTAATATTGAGAAGGGCGAGGCCACGAACTTACTACAGCGAAGGTTATCCCACACACTTGTGCCATTGGGCCAAGGAGAGGTGTTAATATAAGTTGCATAACTTGTTTGCCAATCCTTGTAAAATTAATAAGCTTAAGGTCTCACAAAGTAGATCTTCTGTTTTTGAGGACATATTTTGTAAAATTGCATGTGGGCTGACGTTTTTTTTATTTTATTATTTATTTCTGTAATTATTTCTCTGGCATCAAAAGTTCATGTTCTTGGTTTGTTTTATATTTTAGACATTGTAATCTACAGAATAGCATGTGTGATGGTTTATTGTGTCCCTTGAGTGCAAGAAGGCTTGTTGCACTCAAGGGACAAATTTAGCAATTTTATTAACGTGGGTAAAATACCTGACATAAACCATTCAATTTTTATTTTTTTAAGTTTGCTTTGGTTATAAAAACAGAGCATGCAGCAGCCAAATGGATCATGCGGGAGGGCCTCAGAAACAAACTTTTAACTTTTCTGAGTCTAAAAAAATAAAAAGAGTTCTGAAATTTTGCTGTTGTACTTCCCTAAACTCTTACTAGATTTTGTGTATGTATATAGAGCAAAACTATTGCTTGGTAATATGCCTTTACTTGACTTGTTTTCGAAAAAAATTGCAAGAAGGCTGAAGCAGAGATTAGGCCTAAAAAAAAATTAAAAATCTGTTTCTCAGGACCTCCCCCCCCCCCCCCCCCCCCCCACATGGTCCTTTTGGCTGCCACACACTCTCTCTTTATAGCCAATGTAAACTTTTAAGAAAATAAAAATTAGATGGTTTATGTCTGAAATTTTACCAAAGTTAAAAAATTGATAAATTTGTCCCTTAAGTGCAAGAAGGCTTTGCAATGCTTTAGCACTGCAACACCGTCTAGCTCTCAAGGGACCAAATACACCACCACGCATGCTATTCCATAGATTATGAGGCCTAAAACATAAACCAAGAACATGAACTTTTGATGGCAAAGAAATAATTACAGAAATAAAAAATAAAATAAAACAAGAGGCCCCAAGGGGCCTGAGGGCGCTCACCTGACATGGTAGCCTAAATATCAACCCAGAGAATTGATTTCAACAAGTTGCATCTGCTCCTCCTAACAAAAGCTTATACCAAATATCCAAAGATTCTGACCAGTGGATCTAAAAAAAAAAGATTTTTAAAGAATATTCCTCACATTGAACTCAGTTATAGTTCAGGCTCCCACAGGGAGCCCATATATGAACTCAGGGACTTGGCTTTAACAAACTTGAATCTCACTCCCCTAAGGATGCTGCACACCAAATATCAAAACATTCTGACTGCTGGATCTGAAGAAGAAGACTTTTAAAGAAAATTCCTCATTTTAAACTAAGTTACAATTCAAGCTCCCACAGTGAGCTCAAATATGAACCCAGGGACTTGGCTTGAACAAACTTGAATCTCACCCCCCTAAGCATTGTGCATACCCAATATCAAAAGATTCTGCCTGCTGGATCTTGAGAAGAAGATTTTCAAAGAAATTTGCCTGAAATGCACTAAGTTAAAATTTGGGCTCCTATACTGAGCCCAAATATAAACCCAGGGGGCCGATTTGAACAAACTTGAATCAGATCCACCCCACAATGTTGCATACCAAATATCAAAAGATTCTGACTGCTGGATCTGGAGAAGAAGATTTTTTAAGAAATTTGCCTGAAATGCACTAAGTTCGAATTCGGGCTTCTATAGTGAGCCCAAATATGAATCCAGGGGGCCGATTTGAACAAACTTGAATCAGATCCACCCTACAATGTTGCATACCAAATATGATAAGATTCTGCCTGCTGGATCTGGGGAAGAAGATTTTTGAAGAAATTTGCATGAAATGCACTAAGTTCGAATTCGGGCTTCTATAGTGAACCCAAATATGAATCTAGGGAGCCGATTTGAACAAATTTGAATCAAATCCAAGATTTAAGAAATTTGCCTGAAGAAGATTTTTGAAGAAATTTGCATGAAATGCACTAAGTTCAAATTCGGGCTTCTATAGTGAGCTCAAATATGAATCCAGGGGGGCCAATTTGAACAAACTTGAATCAGATCCACCCCACAATGTTGTATACCAAATATGAAAAGATTCTGCCTGCTGGATCTGGAGAAGAAGATTTTTGAAGAAATTTGCCTGAAATGCACTAAGTTCGAAATCGGGCGCCTATACCGAGCCCAAATATGAACCCAGGGGGCCGATTTGAACAAACTTGAATCAGATCCACCCAACAATGTTGCATACCAAATATCAAAAGATTCTGCCTGATGGATCTGGAGAAGAAGATTTTTTAATGTTTTGCCCATTGCCAACAGTGTTAAAAAGTGCTGACTCAGCACTTTTTCAAAGTCCTGAAAAAAGTACCTTGTGATCAAACCAATAGGGATTTTTTTTTAACCATTCTATTCTACTGGATAAAAGTAAGTTTTATACAAAATAAGACGAAAGTCAGGTGAGCTAAAAACACTTGTCTGCATGAAATTTTACAAATAATGGTCGGAGAAACAGAAGATCTACTTTTTGTGACCTTATGACAAATAATTTAAGGTGTTTGGGGAATGCATTAATAAGTAACACTCCATTGTTATTGGGTAAATTTGTCCACTTTCAATGGTAATGTATTAATACCTAATCCCCAACTATCCAATTAATAATATAACCCTCAGTGGCTATAGCCAGATTCAAAGCTTGTGTATCAGTAGAGGTATATGGAATGGTCTTGACTGGCTGCCACCGCACCTGCCTTTATCAGATTATTTGGAAATGTTCTAGATACATAACACATGGAATATGGATTAGAACACATCTGATTGGACACAAGTCTGAGTGACATCATGACATCAATGAAATGCTTTGACACAAAACAGTGGCAAACAAAAAAGTTATCAGACTGCCAAAGGTGATATTATAAGTTATCTCCGCCAACATGTATGGTATATTGAGATTTAATACCTGGATTTCGGTTTTTAAACACCGAGCCACAGACGAGGTGTTTAAATGAGACATCCAGGTATTAAATCTCCACATACCATACATGTTGGCAGAGATAACGTTTTTGTCCCGTTTGAAACACAATACAAACATGGTGGAAATAAATTTGTGGACTCATTTCTCAGCTCCACAATCTCTTGGACCAAATTTGTGATAATTATTTTGTTTTTATAATCACAGAAGACAACAGATAGAGTTACATCCCTTCGGTCGTTAAGGAAATAAGTAAACAGCATTTTGTTGACATATCGTCCCCAAAGTCCCAATGTGTTCTATGTGCCTACTGGCACATAGAACACATTGGTACTCAGAGGATGAATCATTTGCTCTTATTTTATTTTTATGATTGAATTGTCGGAAATCTGATGATATTTGTGACTATTTTCGTTTTTTGGGTTCGATTTTTATTTCAAGGCGAGCAAAAGCGGAAAGCTTTTGTTTAAACCATATACCTCCGATATTTCGTGTGCGCTTATACCCTGGATGTTGCATGCTCTCATATACCTTGGATGCTGGGTGCATCCTTTGCCATGGCTATTTGTCCAAGGCAATCTGACCAAACGAAAGACAGAATTTATCGGGATATAGGGACAAGATTCTTTAAAAATATCAGCTGCATTCAGTAGTACAAACATAACACAACCAGAGTAGAGTACAGGGAATAGGAATAAATGACCCTTGGTACAGTTTTTCCTGTATTTTGGGCACATTTTCGGTCCACGTGAAATACAAGAAAAAACTCACCTTGGGTCACTGATTACAGTCCCCTGTACTCCACCCTTGTTGTGTTCTGTCTTATTAACCCTTAAAAACACTGATGCCAACATTACCAACTTTAAAGAGCTGCACATTCCTCTCACAGTGCAACTAGGAATTTCACTGATTTAATATTGTTTGACAGAGCTCATTGAGCTCTATCAAACATGATTAAATTGGTCAATTTCCTAGCTAGAAATGTAAGTATCTTCATGTCAGTATACTGAGGGTTAAAAAATACCATTAGCTAAGGCCTAAAAAAAAGTTAAAAATCGGTTTCTCAGGCCCTCCCACATGGTCATTTTGGTTGCCGCATGCTCTCTTTCTTATAATCACAGGAAACTTAAAAAAATAAAATTTCAGTGGTTTATGTCTGATATTTTACCTAAGTTAATGAAATTGTTAATTTTTTCCACTGAGTGCAACAAGGCTTTGCAATACTTTAGCATTGCAAAGCCTTCTTGGACTTAAGGGATGAAATACAGCACCACCCATGCTATCAGGCTTGTCATTTTGAGGCGGGCGATCGAACCCCGGGCCGCAGTCGCCCACCTGAGTTCAAAATTCTGCAGCAGTAAACGTCTGCCTAACCCCGATTTTTGCGGCCCATTAATTCAGCCGAAGGCACCTCAGAATTAGCCATCTCAAACAACAATTTTCGTGGATTGAAGGAGTTAACAAAGCGCAATTTGTGAAGTTCGTAGTGTGTCGTCGACTCAGTCACCCAAGAGAGTAAGTAACTTTTCAAATACAAGTGAAAAGTCTGCCAATTCCAAAGTTGTAATTAGTTATTAGTCAGACTGTGACAACTCTCGCATCACACGCGATTACAGGAAATGACATCCCCAAGCCAGTTCGAACCCTGATGATTCGCCTGGGGAAATTTCGTCCCAAAATCAAAGCCGGCCGGGACGATTCGTCCCCAAAATCTGATTGATTCGCCCCAAGTTATCGGCATCTGGCAGTGAGCACACTGCACTGGCTTGTACAGTCATCATGCAGTGACACATGAAAAAGGCGCGCGATCGCTCTCGCGCAACATCGCTCACACAAAATTGTCCAAGGTGCGTGAATAATCACTTGCCTCTATTCTTGGATGTGTTTTCATCCTTTTCAGTTGCTTCAACAGAAACATTCAATTAAGTTTTGATGTTGCGAAATTTTTAACAATCACTCACAATTTGAAGCATTTAAAGTACGATTCCAAACAATTTCCTTTCCGTCATTATGAACATGACACATGCACAACACGCTAACAGTAAGAGGGTTGTACATTGACAACTTGCCCAGAGCTTACTCCCGCCACAAAACGAACACTCATGTTCAGATAAAAAAAGCGGTGGTCATGCTGAGATCTGAGAAACGTTTTAATAATGCCGTATTTTTTTTTTATCAAAGACATGCGGAATGTTGCCCCATTCCTTATTTTCATTATAATTGTGACACCTGTCACTCCAATTCACCAGTGACATGAATTAATGTGCCCGATTTGGAATTTACTCATCCATTTTCCACGATTTTAATAATCTGCCATTTAAAATCCAGAACTAATTTTAATGGGTTATATATATTTTCACTGTCAAAATTCCATCCGTGTTCAGTTGTTTTCATACATTCGTTTCGAAGGATGCTTGTCAATGGAAACTGTGAAATAAATCAACATCACTCTCTTCACATTTTTCACTCACGCAAACTTTATTTGAGGTGAGCAATTTTCCACTCGCCTCCATTTTGCTCCCATTCGTCTCTGATCATGTAATGTATAGATACAGGCTTGGTTATTTGGATGCAAGATAACTATAACACTCACTGTTAGTGAGTGTCATTGGTAACCTGGGATCTTGCATCCAAACATTCAATCCAGCATCTATACATTACGTGATGATGTACATCATAATTACACAAACCATGTATTTAAAATGATATTCGTTGTCTACCCAGCAGGCTGAAACAAAATAGCTCCAGCAAACTATGAATGGCCCTCCTGGGGTAATTTCAGGTGAACCCTTTTAAAATGGCGATCTTGGGGTGATTTGAGATGAACCATAATGGCCCTCCTGCAATTTTCAAAATGACAAGCTTGTGTAATTCTGTAGATTCTGAGGCCTTAAACATAAAACAAACCAAGAATATATATGAACTTTTGATGGCAAAGAAATAATTACAAAAATAAAATAAAATAACAAGTGCTCTGGATCACTTTCAGTTAGTCATGGTTCAGAAACACAACAGAGGAATGAAGTCATGAAATTATTCATAACTCTAGTGACCATGTCAGATGATTATTATCATAGGTCTTTCTCACTGCTTCCAATTCTACCAGCTGTACAAGTCTACAAAACATCCAGGGGTGGTTATTTCACTGCAGTCACTGCAATCCCCCACCCCCTATAGGGAGCCCAAATATTATTAACCCAGGGACCCAATTTGAATGAACTTGAATCTGATCCCCATAGAGATGTTGTATAACAAATATGAAAAGATTCTGACTGGTGGATCCGAAGACAATTTTTAAAGAAATTTCCTCCAATAGAGAGCCCAACTATTAACCCAGGGACTTGATTTGAACAAACTTGAATCTGAAGCCAAATATACCAAATATGAAAGGATTCTGACTGGTGAATCTGAAGACGATTTTTAAAGAAATTTCCTCATATATAAACTTTGGGTTCCAATAGAGAGCCCAAATATTAACCCAGGAACCCGATCTGAACAAAATAGAATATGTCCCACCTATTGTATACCAAATATGAAAGGATTCCGACTGGTGAATCTGAACAAGAAGATTTTTAAAGAAATTTCCTCATATTGCACTAAGTTAAAATTTGGGTATGGGAGCTCAAATATTAACCCAGGGACTCAATTTAAACAAACTTAAATCTGACCCCCAAGATATGTTGTGTACAAAATATCAAAGGATTCAAATTGATGCTTCTGGAGAAGATTTTTCAAATTTTGGAAAACAATTTATGGGTGCTATCAGAGTTATACCTCTTGTGGTGCCCCTATGGGCATGGCAACTTTATTTGAACAAACTTGAATTGACATATGACAAGGAACATGCACAGCAGATTTGGTCCAGTAGTTTCTGAGGAGAAGTTGATAATGTACAGTTAACACTGGATGGAAGACGGATGATGGACGGATGGTCGAATGGAAAGTGATTAGTAAAGCTCTCCCTGAGCTTTGCTCGGTGAGTTAAAAAAATGCCCGCCCATATGCAATTTTACAGAAAATGGTCTAAGAAAAAGAAAACAGAAAACTTTGTGAGGCCTAAATCTTATACTCTAAAAGTCCATTTTCTAACTCTCCAACTGCAAATTAAGCTTATATATAATCTATAATATATTGTTTAACTCTTTACCTAACGTAGAGGCCACATCCGCCCGGATAATTTACAAATTAAGCAGTTGAATAAAATATATTTAAAAAACATTTCAGCAAAACCCTGTCATGTGACCCCTCACTGGAATGAGCTCAATGAGCTCATTTCAATGAGGGGGTCACTTGATATGATTTTGTTGAAATTTTGTTAAAAAATAATATTTGAATTCATAAATTTTGATATCGTCTGCATTGGATGAAGATTCACAATTTTTATTCTTTTTGTTAGACAATGTCCAGGCTAGGGTCATGAATTAATTACAAGACAACATCAGAAATATAATGGACAATCAATGTGATCTAAAACTCTATGAGAGGTCAGATCACAAAAAACAAGGATGAACATTCTGTGTGAAGCGTTGAGTAAGTTCAGCCAACAATATTGATAAAGACATTCAAACAACATACCTTATGTTTAGCTGCAGCTAGGACTGTTGGTAACCACCTACTCTCTCTTGTATCCATCAGTAGAAACACCACATCGTGATTCTCTACAAGCTTGTCCAATCTATCAACATCCTTTTTCGTTTGTTCTATTAAACTCTCTACAATACAATGAAACAGGCATTACATGCTATGTTTTGACCTATGATTTTAAGTTAGGCCCCACAAAGTAGATCTTCTGTTTCTCAGACCATTTTTTGTAAAACTGTATGCAGACAGGCATTTTTTTAATTTTATTTTTGTAAGTATTTCTTTGCCATCAAAAGTTCATATTCTTGATTTGTTTTATGTTTTAGGCCTCATAATCTACAGAATAGCATGGGTGGTGGTGTATTTCATCCCTTAAGTACAAGAAGGCTTTGCAATGCTATAGCACTGCAAAGCCTTGTTGCACTCAAGGGACAAATTTATCAGTATCAGTTTTATTAACCCTTTAACTAAAGCAGACGATATCAAAATTTATGATTTTAAATATCTTTTCAAAATTTTCAAAATATTTCAACAAAACTATATCATGTGACCCCTCATTGGAACGAGTTCGACGAGCTTGTTCCAATGAGGGGGTCACATGATATAATTTTGTTGTAATTTTCTGAAAATTAATATTTTTCAACTGCTGAATTTGCATATTACGCGGACGGATGCAGCCGATTCTTTGGGTAAAGAGTTAACTTGGGTTAACTTGGGTAAAATATCAAGACATAAACCATTTAATTTTATTTTTTTTAAAGTTATAAAAAGAGAGCATGTGGCAGCCAAAATGACCATGAGGGAGGGCCTGAGAAACAGATTTTTTTTCTTTTTTAGGCCTTAACTGTTAATATGATCTGTTCTGATGCAGAAGCTTTTTTAACAGAGGAATTCAAATAAATCGGCACTCACTACAAAGAGGTCTCTGGCAAAAAATTACAAAATGAAGAGAACTTGATTTAGGCCACATGAAGTAGATCTTCTGTTTCTCATGTCATTTTTTTAAATGCATGCAGACACAAGGTTTTTATTCTGATGTTTTATTTTGAAATTATTTCATTTTCCACAAAGGTTTATATACTTGGTTTGTTTTATTTTTTAGGCCTCATAAGTTACACAATAACACATGCAGAAGTGTATTTTATCCATTTTATCAATTTGGAAAAGTTATCTGACATAAACCAATCATAAACTTTTTCAAGTTTGCAGGGATAACAAGAAGAGAAAGTGCTGTAGACAAAATGACCACATGGGAGAACCCAATATTTATTATTTATTTATTAATGTTTAAGGTCACATACTTATGCACAATGGCTAATCATGACCATGACAGTTTTACAGGTGGAGGAAGCCGCAGTACCCGGAGAGAATCACCGAGCAACGACGAGCAGCTGCCAGCTCCCCAACATCGTAACTCCGCATTGCAGCACAGGCAGGGTTAGATTGGTTGAAGACATGCGCACAATCGAGTACACAGCGTCATAGTGCCCCCATGTGGACAATCGGGGTTAAGTGCCTTGCCCAAGGACACAATGCAGGAGTCTGAATTATTTTTAGCCGATTGTCGTTCATTTTCAAAATCGATATAAGCCTTTTTAAAATGCTTAGTAACAACTGTATAACCAGAGCAAGAACCTCAATAACTAGTCCTTTATGCCTATTAGTGGTTAATTCATCTCCCTAAGTCAGGTTTTGCAACACCTCGCCACTACACAGCTCTGCATAAACAAAGTTAACAGTCCCACTGTTTTCATGTAATGATGACCCAGTACTAAAGAGTATTACACAAATGGTGTTCGATAAGACTGACGGGAAGTTTTAGGAAGTATCGCAGAGGAGGAGGTAATTTCAGAAGGGTATGCTTGATTTAATTGAACAATACCATTGGAATTTCGTTTGGCAACTTTTAGTTTCAGTTTAAGCCGTTGTAACTTATATAGGAATGAGTTGGGTGTTATACATACATGTATTCAAAATATCTGAAAGTATTCTATGCTGGTTATTATGGAAACCCAACACAAACTGTGATGTGAATTTTGTATAGTTTGCAACAATCCATCGGTGCTACTTCAGTGTTGCCATGTTGTCGCAAGTTACTCAACACTTTCCCGAATTTCTGTCATCTTGACAGTGGATGGTTATTTATTTATTTATTTATTTATTTATTTATTGGTGTTTAAGGTCACATATTTCTGCACAATGGCTAATCATGACCATGACAGTTTTACGGGTGGAGGAAGCCGGAGTACCCGGAGAGAACCACCGAGCAACATACTAACTCCACACAAGCAGGGTTAGCATTGGTTGAAGACAGGTGACCTATCGACGTGCAGTACGCCTTAGTGCACAGCGTCACCGTGCCAACACATGGGCAATGGGGGTGAAGTGTCTTGCTCAAGGACACAACGCAGTTGCCGCAGGTGGGATTCGAACCGAGGACCTCTCGGCTTGCAGCCTGCACTTCTACCTACTGGGCCACCTCGCCCCCTGACAGTGGATGGTACACAGTCAGTTTTAATTTTTAAGTATTAATTAGAGGATTTTTGTACTTTTATGGGAAATGACTATTAATTGACTAACCGTTGATTAACATCGGCAATTAATCAACTATAAAAATTGATAGTCATGACAGCCTCATTCATCATATATTGCTCTGTTACCTTTGATTGGATAGTGTCAATAGGCACTATCCAATCAAAGGTAACAGAGCAATGTGTTGTTCACAAAATCAAAGTCTTGCTTGGTCAAAATGAAAACTGAGTGAAGATAATATAGTTATATGGGCTTTCAGTACTCTACCAGTTAATTGTAAGAAGACAGATAGGTAGTTTGAAAACAAGCTGCATATAATTTTTGGGGGTGAATGTCCTATTATCATCTGGTGGGAAGTTCTCTGTTAGAGCGCTTGCTATTGGATGAAATCAAGTAAAGAATCTGAAACCTACCAAAATTATGTAAACTTCCATCAAGTTTGAAGAAATTGCACTGGTCATTATGTCAGGTACAGGTGAATTGGAGCTTGTAAAACATCCAAATTGTGAATATTATTGACCATGACAGGCTGCTTATTTACAAGCTTGGTCACAAAATCAGCTGAAATAAGTTGTAACATAACTCCCAAGAAATAAAACAATATAGAGGATATCTGCGCTGTTTTAGTGAATATTGGGAATTATCTCATGAGTGTGGACCAGAAAGTTTTATTTGTCACGAACGCTTGCAGCACACGTGTAAAATATTTTCAAGTCCACACAAATGAGATAATTCCCGATATTCACTAAAATAGTGTAGATTTTCTTCATCTATACTATTATATGCTATGTGGTATTTTACTGCACAATATTCAACCCAATTTATCTGCAAACATAGATGTTTCAAAACAATAACAAAGATCAGCTGATCCTTCTTTCATGTTTGTACTAGCCAAATCACTCAAACATAAAAAATAGTCCCACTTTCCCACAATAATTTAACAAACTAATTATTTAACTGAAATTTAATAATTATAATACTACAAATGAGAACATTCTATTTTTCATTAATGTTAATTTTTAGAACATTTTAAATGTCAATTTACAACAGGCATGTCAATGTAACACCGGTACCAGCATAACCGGTACTGGGACAGGACAGAGCCTGTTCCACCGAAACTGGTATTGGTGCCGGGACAAATCAACAACTGGATGACATATCGCAATCAGATGGGAGAAATTCGCATTCAAACCGCCCCAGTCCCCAAGACTGCAAAGACAAACATGGCATCGTCCAATTATTCTGTGGTGACATCAAAGTAATCATAAAGCACGAAGACCGTGCTTTATGATTACTTTGATGTTATCAGAGAATAATTTCTTTGAAGTAACCGATGATGGTGCTGCCAGTGTCTTTGATGCAACGTATGAAAAGTTGGCCTTATCGAGTAGTGGTGCAGACAGAACATGCACCTGTAGAGTGTTTTGATATGTTCCTTCACAAATAGTTGATAGGTATGTCGTGCAAGTGTGCCATACACAATAATCAGCCTGTTTACCCTCGTTCAATTAGGAATTTCCCCATTTTCCCACCAGTGGTACAAAAGCTTTGGTACTGGTACCGGTTGGAGCATGAGGGAACCGGCGGTACTGGTACCAGTTGACATGTCGGATTTACAAGAAAGAATTTGGAAGTGAGTGCGCCGACTCATCCAAAAAAAAAAAAAAAACATTCCTGGGCAAATTGATCAACATAGTTTTTCAGAAAAGTTACCCAGTTCAAGGATCAATATCACTCTCAAAGTCACTTTCTATACATCTACAGTAGAACCTGTCTTGAGAGACCGCCCTTTGGGCCACACAAAAGTGGTCTCTCAAGACAGGTGGTCTCTCATGACAGGTTTCAGGTTTTCTCAAGCCAGTGAATAACTAACCACAAAATTCAGAAATGGAGAAGAATGGATTCTTTTAATTACTTTGTAGTTCGTTTTTATGAAGTTTCTGTAACAAATTGAAATGGACTGTTATAAAAATTATAACAAGAGGGATGTTACATCCCAACGCTCACCTACATTCGCGCTTGATAATGTCGTTCCAATGTAACATGCCTAATATTTAGTTAATATAAAATCATTAACTAGGCATCAAATGATTAATGTGGTTTATGTCATGGCTTTGGAAAGTCTATATTTCTGCATTTATTATATATCAATTCAACATAGAATCATTGGATACATCTTTTAGAAATGTTTATGATTAAGAATATGAATCGTGAGGCCAGATATTAAATCATAAATAAGAATTAGGAAAGGCTTTCATAAATCACTGAAATTTTAATTGAAGTACATTCATTGGTTAAAGAGGAGTTGCGGAAAAACATTCGTTCAAGAAAGTGACTATAAGTGCCAACAAAAATAAATCACATCAACAACTAAAATAAGCCTTAATGTTACTAGTAACAAGTATGAGAAAGTATTAAATAATAAAAAAAAAAAGTTAAAAAAAAGTAATTTTTTTTAAAGAAAGTGACTATAAGTCCCAAAAATCCCCGTCAAATTCCTCAAATATGCATGTAATAAGGGCGCAACGTTACCGCAATGTAGTTCAGTAACCCATGCGTACAATATCAATTGCCTGGAAAGACACATAGAAACAGAACTCACCTTAACACCTCACCTTAACACAAACTTTTAGAACTTAAAATTGAGTAAGTCAGACAAAAACGTGAACATTGTGACTGAAAAAAAGAAAAGAAATCAGTTAAATTTCTGCATACAGTAGGGTTAATACCTACAGTTGTTATTGAAATATGAAAATCAAGAGTACTGAGAAGTTAAAGCACCACAATCTGCACAAAAGCTGACTTTAACGCAAATTCTTACAACACCTAAACGCTAATTCTTACAACAAGTTTTGGCAGAAAATCAGCCTCAAATTCCTCAAATATGCATGTAATGAGGGTTAAATATTACTGCAATGGAGTTCAGTAACCCAAGTGCAGAATATTAATCGCCTGGAAAGACACATAGAAACACAACTCACCTAAACACAAAGTTTACAAAGTTTTACAACTTAAAATTTACTAAGTCTGAGAAAAACATGAAAATTTTGACTGAAAAAAAAGAAAATTTCCGTTAAATTTCTGGATACAGTAGGGTTAATACCTACAGTTGTTATTGAAATATGAAAATCAACAGTAATGAGAAGTTAAACCAGCACAATCTGCACAAAAGCTGACTTTAACACAAATTCTTACAACACCTAAACACAAATTCTTACAACCCTTGGCAGAAAATTTTAGGTGAAATTTGGAAAAAAGTCGTAGTTTCAGGGTTAAATACTGTTCTGATAGTCCCCTACAACCTACATATGCAATATCAAAGGTCTGAGCCCACTGATGTTTGAGAAATTCACCTTAACATTAAATCTTACAATATTGGACACGCCGACCGCCAACGCCGACGCCCGAGGTTATCACAATAGCTCACCACATCTTACAGATGTAGGTGAGCTAAAAATAAATTAGTGTTGAAAATCTTCTTTGAGGATTTTCAAAAGTAATTTATTTGTATAATTTTCAATGAAGATTTTCAACACTAATTTATTTTTATAATTTTTATAACAGTCCATTTCAATTTGTTACAAAAAGATTTTCAACACAAATTTATTTTTATTCCTGTCACATTTCAGGTATGTATGAAATTGTTTATTCAGCAATAATCCTAATCTTTTCACAGGAGTCTTATAAAAACATCTCAATCTTTAATGAGTTAGCAACTGAAACCCAATTAAGAACTTTTAATACTTTTAATTATGTTAGTATGACCACAATGGATTTTCCAATTCCAGAACAGGTAAAAAGTTTATGTCATGGCTTCAGTCTTCAAAGGGGCGATCTCTCAAGACAGGTCCATTATGGCATAAAAATACAAGTTGGTACCAGGTCACAGTGGTCTCTCAAGACAGGTGGTCTCCCACAGCAGGTTCATTATAGAGTAAAACCAATCGGTGCCTGGTAGACATGGTCTCTCAAGGCAGGTGGTCTCTCAAGACAGGTTTTACTGTAATAATTTTACTTTATTATTTCATTATTATTATACATCTAATTTATTAGCTCACCTACATCTGTAAGATGTGGTGAGCTATTGTGATAACCTCGGGCGTCAGCGTCCGGCATGTCCAATATTGTAAGATTTAATGTTAAGGTGAATTTCTCAAACATCAGTGGGCTCAGGCCTTTGATATTGCATATGTAGGTTGTAGGGGACTATTAGAACAGTATTTAACCCTGAAACTACGACTTTTTTCCAAATTTCAGCTAAAATTTTCTGCCAAAAGTTGTTGTAAGAATTTGCATTTAGGTGTTGTAAGAATTTGTGTTAAAATCTGCTTTTGTGCAGATTGTGCTGCTTTAACTTCTCATTACTGTTGATTTTCATATTTCAATAACAACTGTAGGTATTAACCCTACTGTATGCAGAAATTTAACGAAAATTTTCTTTTTTTTCACTCAAAATTTTCATGTTTTTCTCGGACTTAGTAAATTTTAAGTTGTAAAACTTTGTAAACTTTGTGTTTAGGTGAGTTGTGTTTCTATGTGTCTTTCCAAGCGATTATTATTCTACACTTGGCTTACTGAACTCCATTGCAGTAATATTTAACCCTCATTACATGCATATTTGAGAAATTTGAGGCTGATTTTCTGCCAAAACTTGTTGTAAGAATTAGCGTTTAGGTGTTGTAAGAATTTGCATTAAAGTCAGCTTTTGTGCAGATTGTGGTGCTTTGACTTCTCATTACTCTTGATTTTCATATTTCAATAACAACTGTAGGTATTAACCCAACTGTATGCAGAAATTTTCTTTTTTTTCAGTCAAAATTTCCATGTTTTTCTCGGACTTAGTAAATTTTAAGTTCTAAAAGTTTGTGTTAAGGTGAGGTGTTAAGGAGAGTTCTCAAAGATCAGTGGGCTCAGGCCTTTGATATTGCATATGTACGTTGTAGGGGACTATCAGAACAGTATTTAACCCTGATACTATGACCTTTTTCCAAATTTCATCTAAAATTTTCTGCCAAAAGTTGTAAGAATTTGCATTTAGGTGTTGTAAGAATTTGCGTTAAAGTCAGCTTTTGTGCAGATTGTGCTGCTTTAACTTCTCATTACTGTTGATTTTCATATTTCAATAAAAACTGTAGGTATTAACCCTACTGTATACAGAAATTTAACGAAAATTTTCTTTTTTTTCACTCAAAATTTTCATGTTTTTCTCGGACTTAGTAAATTTTAAGTTGTAAAACTTTGTAAACTTTGTGTTTAGGTGAGTTGTGTTTCTATGTGTCTTTCCAGGCAATTAATATTCTGCACTTGGGTTACTGAACTCCATTGCAGTAATATTTAACCCTCATTACATGCATATTTGAGGAATTTGGGGCTTATTTTCTGCCAAAACTTGTTGTAAGAATTAGCGTTTAGGTGTTGTAAGAATTTGCATTAATGTCAGCTTTTGTGCAGATTGTGGTGCCTTCACCTCTCATTACTGTTTATTTTCTCATTTCAATAACAACTGTAGGTATTAACCCTACTGTATGCAGAAATTTAACTGATTTCTTTTCTTTTTTTCAGTCACAATGTTCACGTTTTTGTCTGACTTACTCAATTTTAAGTTCTAAAAGTTTGTGTTAAGGTGAGGTGTTAAGGTGAGTTCTGTTTCTATGTGTCTTTCCAGGCAATTGATATTGTATGCATGGGCTACTGAACTACATTGCGGTAACATTGCGCCCTTATTACATGCATATTTGAGGAATTTGACGGGGATTTTTGGGACTTATATTCACTTTCTTTAAAAAAAATTTTTTTTAACTTTTTTTTTTTATTATTTAATACTTTCTCATACTTGTTACTAGTAACATTAAGGCTTATTTTAGTTGTTGATGTGATGTATTTTTGTTGGGACTTATAGTCACTTTCTTGAACGAATGTTTTTCCGCAACTCCTCTTTAACCAATGAATGTACTTCAATTAAAATTTCAGTGATTTATGAAAGCCTTTCCTAATTCTTATTTATGATTTAATATCTGGCCTCACGATTCATATTCTTAATCATAAACATTTCTAAAGGATGTATCCAATGATTCTATGTTGAATTGATATATAATAAATGCAGAAATATAGACTTTCCAAAGCCATGACATAAACCACATTAATCATTTGATGCCTAGTTAATGATTTATATTAACTAAATATTAGGCATGTTACATTGGAACGACATTATCAAGTGCGAATGTAGGTGAGCGTTGGGATGTAACATCCCTCTTGTCAGTTATAGAATCACCAGAATGTCTTGGAATACCATAAACTTTTGGTACATCTGGTAAATCTTTTGTAACAATATCGAAGGCAAAATGATGTGTCAAGGCATAACATCGTTTTGGAAGCTACTGAGGGATATTCCTCATTATCCATGAAGTCGATAGATATCGAGTAATATATTTTAGTTAATTTGCAATAATTTACAGGCTAGCGTATAATAAAATCAACTATTATATAAATGGAGAGTCTGTAATTCAGTCACTCAGTCCAGCTAGAAATACACGCTTTGATTATCTCCCTTGATATACAATGCAACAAACAAATTTCTGTTACAGGGGTGTGGCTAACCATCCCAGGACAAGTTAGCCCACTAGTACTATATAAAAACAAACTGTTTTTAGTTTTAGAATGCATTTGTTTTTGTTCCATTTCCATTGCAAATGACCTTTACTTGGTTACAGACTTACAAAATTATCAAACCTGTCTTAAGAGACCACCCATTTAGAGAGACCAATTTTGTCTGGCAGAAGCGTCCGACTCTCAAGACAGGATCTACTGTTTTAATCGAATCGTATGTAACACATAAAGTCAAACTGCCAAGAAAACGATTAATTATAAAACATTCATCATTAATACTAACACTTTTTCCTGCAAAATTGTGGACCAATTCAAAAAGTCTCACCATGCATGTGTGAGGGACGTTTCCAAACAGTGATCAATCTACCCTGAGAGTGGTTTCTAGTTAAGTCTTGGCTGCCCTTAAGAGTTCTCATTTTAATGAGTTTCTTGTCTTACATGTACAGTGGAACACATGTTCCAATATACAGACTTTTGGTGGTCATTGTGAAAAGTTCGTGCTTTGGTAGTGGTTTCTGGTGAAGTGTTGGCTGCCTAAAAAGGTAGCCAACACTTCACTAGACACCACTGCTAAGTCAGGTGTTACCCTATGAGGAGCATAAAATAAAAATTCCCAAAGCCTTTAACCCTTTACCCAATGCAGACGATATCAAAATTTATTAATTTAAATATCGTTTTTTAATTTTTTTCGAAAAATTTTGACAAAACCATACCATGTAACCCCTCATTGAAATGAGCTCGTTTCAAAGAGGGGCCACATGACAAGGTTTTGTAGAAATTTTTCGAAAAATAAAAAATTTTCAGCTGCTGAATCTGCATATTACGTGGCTGGATGTGGGTGATTCATTGGGTACAGGGTTAAGGACACTCAGAATCAGACAAGAATCAAATGAGCATTCTGAGAGAATCAAAGTTGATGCTCATTTTGTTTTCCTTGTGAGCATCATTGCGAGAATCGATTCTTATTCTTGAATGAATTTTAAGCCCTGTTAATATGAAAGAACAGAGTTTGGGATAGACAGAGAATACCCATAGCAATGTGTTGCTCAACACTTCTATCTCTGTTGTGTTTCTGTGACAATACACACAGCAATCGTGTTGCTCAACACTCCTGTCTGTTGTGTGTTTTGTGTGACAATAAAAATATTACGATTTAAAACAATTCATCAAGTTATCTCTTATTCTACAAAAGAAAATTTGTACCTGATATATGATGTCCTGGCATTGGTATTGACAAGTTAACAGCATCTGCATTCTGAAAAACAGAAAAATAGTTGATTACAAGGGCAAAAGTTTTTCGAGAGGTCAAGCCTGCAAAAGAATGCAATGTTGACAAAAAGCACAGGCACTCTCCAATAATTTGTAATAAAATAAATTTATATAAACAAAATATTATTTGTGTTTGAATGAATATTAAATATAAGGAACGTATTGGTTTTTGCTCTGGTATCCTCATTTTTTGAAAGCCCTGATAATTGCTTCTAGCATTCAACCAGTTAAGAAGTCTTGACAGCAGGATTATGTTAGTATTTTAAGCTGTGATAACATTTGGTTCAACGGTTGTTACTGAGCACTATCCGGGAGAAAATAAGAATTGAGGTAAAAACTTAAAAAAATCCAAAAATAATAACAAAACAAATGACCAGAGAGTATCAACGTGCTGTTTGATTTTGTACGTCATAAGATGTACAAAATTATCAACATGCTGTTTGATTTCGTATGTTATAAAACATACAAAAGTATCAATGCGCTGTTTGATTTCGTATATCATAAGGCATACAAAAGTATCAGAGGGTTAACATACCAAATTCTGATATCATGTGTATTGAGTAAGGGGTTCTTTTTAATTGTAACAACGTACACGTACCAGTATGACTGGCATTGATAATGTCATTTCAAAGTCCGGGACTGGGCTTACTTATGAGGAAGGGACTGTGAAACTAAAATATGAAAAGTTGATCGATAGGCTTATTTTTTATTATAGGCTTATATCCGGGTCAGCATGGTAATAACATTTCAGTGTTTAGCATCAATTGCTACAACACCACGTCTTAATATTAACTGTTTGAGTGCTAGAAGCCATTAACAGGTTTTCATTAAAATGAGGGCAATAGAGCAAAAGCCAACATTTTCCTTGCTCATGTTTCATATTCAGTCAAACACCAATAATATTTTGTTTATTAACTTTGTTTTATTACAAATTATTGGAGAGTGCCTGTGGGCACTCTCCAATAATTTGCAATAAAACAAATTTTTATGAACAAATTCAGACTACCAAAAATAATATGGGAACTCAACCAGTTAACTAGTATAAGAAGTTAAATTTTTCAAAGTACTAAAGCCAAAAATGTCAGGAAACTAAGAAGATTTTCTGAAGATCTGAAGAAGAATGTCTTTCAGGAATATTCCTCATGCTGCACTAAGTTAAAATTCAGGCTCCCATAGGAAGCCCAAATATAAGCCCTGAGATTTGGTTTGAACAAACTTGAATTTCACCACACTAAGGATGTCAATACTATGTAATAAAAGAATCTGACTCGTGAGTGTGAAGAAGATTTTTTGAAGAAAAGTTCTTATATTGCACTAAGTTACAAGTTGGGATCCTGCAGGGAGCCCAAATATGACGTGAAGGACTTGATTTGAACAAACTGAAATCTGAATCTTCTATGTAATAAAAGAATCTGATTCGTGAGTGTGAAGAAGATGTTTTGAAGAATAGTCCTTATATTGCACTAAGTTAAAAGCTGGGATCCCGCAGGGAGCCCAAATATGAAGTGAAGGACTTTATTTGAATAAACTGAAATCTGAATCTCCTAAGATTGCTGCATATCAAATATCAAAAGATTCTTAATGGAGAAGGAGCTTTTAAAGGAATTTCCTCATATTGCACTAAGTTAAAAATTAGATTGCCATAGGGAGTCCAAATATGAAACCAGGGACTTGATTTAGACAAACTAAAAACTGACCCCACTAAGGATACTGCAAACCAAATATCAAAAGATTCTGACTGGCAGAAGTGAAGGAGAAGGTTTTTAAAGAATATTCCTGATAATGTACTATGTTAAAATTTGGGCTCCAACAAGGCGCTCTAATATGACCCCAGGGACCTGATTGATTAAAATTGAACCTGAACCTCCTAAGGATACTGCATTTCAAATATCCAAAAATTCTGACTGGTAGATCTGAAGAAGGAGATTTTTAAAGAATATTCCTCATATTGCACTAAGTAAAGATTTGGGCTCCAAAATTAGCTCCAAATATGAACTCAGAGACTTGATTTGAATAAACTTAAATTTGCCCCCCATAAGGATGATGTATAACAAATATCAAAAGATTCTGACTAGTGAATCCGAAGAAAATTTTCTCACATTGCACTAAGTTACAAGTTGAGCTCCAATAGAGAGATCAAATATAAAGCCAGGGTCTTGAGTTGACCAAATTTGAATTTTACCCTCCTAGGGATGCTGTATACCAAATACCAAAAGATTCTTGATTGGTGGTTCTGGAGTGGAAGATTTTTAAAAAATTTTAGGGGGTCTTTATGACTTTTGTGGGGCCAACTTTATTTGAACAAATTTGATCTGACATATGATGAGGAAAATGTCTATCAAATTTGGTCCAGTTGTTTACGAGGAGAAGTCAATAATGTAAACTTCCTGACTTACAGACAATGGATGCCAGATGGATCACTAAAGCTCCACATGATCTTTACTCAGGTGTGTGATCTGAGTGATATATTGAACCCAAATCAGTTTCAACTTATTTGCTGTTGTTCCAAAGTTTATATGTCATACCAGGAGAGGAATCGGAGTGGGATCCACTTTCAAAATTTTTGGAACAAATGAGGTTCAGGTATTTATCACTTGGTCTCAGAATGTGATTTCTAGAATTTTAAAAGAATGTACCAAATGACCCCCGGCTGACCCCAGTGAGTGTGACACATATTTTGAACCCACAACGAATTTTCAACTCATTTGATATTGGTCCCAATTTAATATGTCATACATACCTGGCCTGAGATATAAGAATGACCCACTTTCAATATTAACTCTGTCCAATGAGCCTTGATTATCAAGTTGTAACACCTACTGACTCATTGGAGTGGCGGAATTTCCCACAGGTAACTAATATGCAAATGTTGCATGGATAAAATGTGTTTTGCACGATTGTACAAAAGTAGGAAAATATGAGTGTTCGCAACTCCTTACTGTATACCCACTCAGAAGGAGGCATCAGACATTTTGACCCTCATGATTTTGGCCTAAGTCTCATGATTTTGGCTTCCGTTGGGTAAAAATTTTAATGTCAGGATCTTTGGTGTTTTGAAATACAGTATACATTCTTTTAATCATTGTTATCTTAGTCACTGTTATTTTATTAAAACAAATCATTGTTCCATGTTCTCTTGTAACCCAATTTCATTTGACAACAAAAGGAAATCCCATTTCATGTGTACATTGTGTACTTGCAACTTTGTCAGTCATCTGTCAATAATTAAGCATAAAACATGCCTACAAAATGTCCTCACACTCCCGAATCTGCCAATACTATGCAAGTTAGCAAAGTGTCAAGAGTTATGCATAAAACGCACCTACAAAATTTCTATACAACCATTTTGATAACAATAGCAAAGTGTCAAGAGTTATGCAAAAAACGTGCTTACAAAATTTCTATACAACCATTTTGATACTAATAGCAAAGTGTCAAGAGTTATGCATAAAACGCGCTTACAACATTTCTATACAACCATTTTGATAATAATAGTGAAGTGTTAAGAGTTATGCATAAAATGATAAATTTAAAGTAATTTGTATATTTTTTATACTTACCAATGGTCCAGACTTGCTGGTGCAAACTCAAAGTTATCAAGGGCCAAACACAAATTTTGAACCCTCAAAATTTGCTTGCAAAACCGAGAATTAAAAGTCCTATCTGGTCCTCCATACTTTTACCCTCCTCGCATGCGCAGCCGTCAGGAAGTGACCGGAATTGGCGCCAGCATCATTCTTTGTAGAAGAGCGTACTACATAATAACTCAGCAGGGAGGTATGAGTGCCCACTCATGGGAGGGCCAAACCCGTCTGGGCCATTGGTAAGTATAAAAAATATACAAATTACTTTAAATTTATCATATTTTTATACTATAAACCAATGGCCCAGACTAGCTGAATCGTAAAAAGGCGGAGTGCCTAGGACTTCAGAATTAGTAGACCAACATAGTTCCCAAGCCTGCAATCCAAGGTGAAAGGAAATTAAATTTAAAAGGAATCACATGCATGTCTCTCTATACAATAATAGAGAAGATATATCATAAATAAGGAGCCCAATTCAAGTAATTCCGTATTCTTAGCATGAATGACTATGCTAATTGGATGTAACGAGTTCCCAATTTTAAGGCTAGTCCGGACTAAGCCCTAAAAATTAGGATGGCGTATTCGAGAGTGAGAAGTTAACCCCCACAAACATACACCATATACAATAATAAACAAGCTGTATCCAGGATCAGATATAATCTACAGACAAAACAGCTTCACTCATAGTTACACACTTATCAAGCCGGAGGAGATTTAAAAAAAATACCCCCCCCGCCCTTTTTTTGAAGGAATCTTCTTCAAAAACAAAGAGGGGAGCGCTCTGGAATCAGTAAAAGCGTTACCAAATAACAATATATATTCGCCGAATAGGCACCCAGATATAAATTATTATTAATAGATTGGTGCTTAACGCCACTTCAGAAGCTAAGGCTATTACGGCGATCCCGGTAATTAATAGCGCATGCTTGTAACGTATACTGGAGTCGGCATACGTAGATAGATGGAAAACCGGTGATATAATAAGATAAGATAAGATAAGATAAAGTTATTGCACGACCAAGAATAAAAAAGGTGTGGCATACATAAAACACACAAACAATTAAAATAAGCAGTGGGTTAACCATGCAACACATATTATATGAGTAAACAGATTAAACAAACTAATCTCATCTGTTGCGGCACTCCTGTGAGTGGGCACACAATGCATGAATCTCATTGACAATCAACACTAATTAGATTATCATGCCCTCGGGAAAAGAAACATCGGTCATTTTCACCAGCGGTATCCAACAATAGGCTTTCGAAAGTGCTTGCACGGTCATGACTACATTGAGCTTCATTCACTCTACTGATTTATGTGTGTCAGAATATGGGTTACAAACCGACCAACCTTGCGAATAACTTCCACATCTTCACAGGCAAATAGCAATGCAAATCTTTCTAATTGCCGCAGAAGGTGGAAGTGAGGAAGTCGCTTACCGACAAAGTTGATAAGCTCAGTTCGAGAAACGCTGTATTTAGAACAGGCAAAGAAAGAATGTAATTCATCTTCGACCGAATTTGTCTCACACTGTTTGCAGTGCCTCTGTTCCCTGGGTACTGGTGTCGGCTTTTGATAGCGACCCCCCCTCTATCTCCAAGTCATGAGCGCTAATACGGAATCTGGTGACAAATCGCCTTTCCTTCGCGGGAAGTGTATCAATATAAAACTCCCTACAGTAGTTCACTTTGACCGAATGATAGAACTTTAATTTAATACTCTGCGAATGAATGCCGTTTCGTGTGGATCTGCTTTTCCATGTCTGACGTACATGTCACGGAGTCGCGTTTTTAATTGTTTCTCAAAATTTGGGGGAGCACAGTTTGGGTTCAGCCAGACGTTGCGAAACTCACAAGTCGAAAGGATGCTTTCAATTTCTGATGTGCAGGTATGACTAAGTTCCCGCATCTTCTGGTAAGCGAAACTTAACAAAGGGTTGGCCTGAACTGTTACCGCTTTCAGCCAATTTGACACAAGTTTTTCTGTCAATAGCTAGCGGGTACCTACCTAATTCTGCTAGTATTGCAGCATTGCAAGATTTCGAGTGTACCTGCAGTATATTTTTGCAAAACTGTAAATGTACCGATTCAATCTGCCTTTCATTATTTCGGACTGCCTGGTCTCCCCATGCTTCCGAGCAATATAGAAGAACAGGTTTTACCAACGCATCGAATAGTTTTTCTCTCACGTGTAAGTTATCCCTGGACACTGACAAAAACAGATGGTTTAATTTAAAGTAAGCTTTGAGTGCTCTAGCTCTAAGGTTCGATAGCGCTCTGGAGAAACTGCACGATGCCGTGAAAACAATTCCGAGGTACGTGTATGAGCTCACTGTTTGTAGCTGTTCGTCGCCACAAGTAAATGAACTATTAACTTTCCTACCTGCCTTGTTGAAAATAAGCACTTTCATTTTCTGCTTATTGACAGTGAGTCTCCAATTCTTACAGAAATCAGGTAATGAGTTGAGAGAAGATTGTAAGCCATCTCCAGTAGTAGAGAGAAGAACGAGATCATCTGCATACAGCAAACAAGGAATAGCAGTATTTTTTAATTCAGGAAACGTGTTATTATCTACTAAAGAGGCAGAATGTCATCTATGAACAGATTAAACAATAGTGGGCTTAAATTATTCCCTTGCATTACGCCCACTGAATTAGAAAACGTTTTTGATAAAGCTTTACCAGTTTTCACCTGCAGTAAGTTACAGATGAACATTTCCTTGACTGAATGGTAAATGTTACCACCTACACCTTTTTCAATCAACTTCATGAACAAGCCTTCTCGCCACACTCTATCAAAGGCTTTATTAAAATCGACAAAGCATGCGTAGAGCATTTTACCGTTTCGAAACGCTTTGTGAATCAGTTGTCTAAGTACAATAATGTGGTCGGATGTTTTATATCCCTCTTTGAATCCAGCTTGCAAAATAATAGGGCAGCCTTTGTACCGAGGTGTTTTGCTAGCCGCTCTGTTAAAATACTAGTGTACAATTTCCCGACACTGCTGGTGATTGTGATTCCCCGATACTGGTCGGGACTTGTCGCGTTAGCAGTCTTCGGGATAGAGACAATGTATCCCGCAGACCATTTTTTCGGGAAAATTCCTGTCTGTAGAATAATACTGAAGAGCTTCTTTAGAGCTGGGGTAATTGAAGGTTTAACCGATTTAATCATTCCATTTCTAATCCCATCTAGACCCTCTGACTTGTCAGTTTTTAATTTTGATATCGCTCGCCAGATTTCCTGTTCTGAAATTTCAATGTCAAGAGGCCTAGATAGATGGATTCGATCTTCTAATTTTGCAAAATTTGTGTAATATTTCAGCTTTAAACTCTTCGTTAAAAATGCCTGACGGTGTAGGGTTACCCAACGATTCGTAATGCTCCTTCTATTTAGTTATGGAAATGCTATTAGATAAGTTATACTTCTCTTCGATATCATCTTGTAGTTTACTATTTCCCAAAAAGCCTTCGGGTTACCATGATGGAGGCTATCTAGTTTCCTAATTGTGCCCTATTTATAGTCAGCTTGACACTGTTTTAAAACCTTTACATATATGCATTTGCAAACATAGTATCTGCCACACACTATGGGGTCATCGTGGTATTTCTGGAATAAGTAACGCTGGTGTATGAGGTGTTTTTTCATATCATAGCATGATTTATCGAACCAAGGTTTGGGAGGTTTCCTTTTCCTTAATTATCTTCTGAGGGTCCTTTTGGTTTTCAAACATTTTGCGGACACGCTACAGAGAATGTCTTCAAAATCTTGTAGGCATTCTAGGGGTGCTGAGAACTCTTTACGTGCAAATAGTTTCAGTTTCTCATACGTTTCCTGTGTACTAAACATGGTTACATACTTTTCTTTGGCTTGCTGGTCCCAAATAACTCTTGCCAGAAGCGGTTCACCCATATCTACCGCCTTCTCAATTTTATACGTGAGATTCAAGATGAACCAAATCTGTCAATGATCTGAAAGAATACTAAGGTCGTTCACTTTGAAAAAAGGAATGCGGCTTACGAGAGACTCAGTGACAATAGCATAGTCAACAACCGACCTGCCATTATACTGGTATGAAGTGAACTCACCAAATGTGTCACCGGCCCGTCTTCCATTGAGAATTCGCATTTCCGACTGTATACACAAATCAAGTAATTTTCTGCCTTGCAAATCCACCCGGCCGACATCCCTGCTCGGACGTGTTTGACAGTTGTGTGGCACGTAAGAAGGATATAACGGCAGGTGGTCTGATCCACTATCATCTGGTGTGAAATCCTGTTCCTGCCGTGTTCTGCAATTTAGATTCCCTTGTAGAATAATGTGGCCAAGAGAGCTGGAGCGACTCTCTTTGAAAGGAACTTCCATGATTAACATCTTGTTTATCATGAAGTTGATACCCTTCTGTCAACTGGCAAGCAATAGAGGTCATGTCCATCACCTGTACGACTTACGATGCTTACGGGAGGAGAAACTAAGTCCTCCCCACAAAGAAGCTCACCTCATCAATCTCAATTGTTCCCTTCAATAAGAGAGCCTTTACCTCCACTTGCAGCGACTCTCTTTGAAAGAAACTTCCGTGATTAACAACCAGTTTCTCGTGAAGATGATAACCTTCTGTTAATCGTTGACCTAGGGGCGTCAGATGCATAGCCTTGATCAGAGCTATGCCCCTTTTCCGAGTTGCTATAATGACGACTTCTGAAGTAAATATAAGAGGGTTATTGTACCCTCACGAGACATTCTCTTGATGCTTTCTTAGAAGCAGAATGGCCTCGCTTACCCCGGTCTGCTGATGTGTGTTGATGAGACACCGACTTCAATAGCAGAGCGCTAAAAGCTTTCTTGTAGCCTGCTCATACAGCAACGTAAGCTTGTCGTCAAATAGTTCCAGTAACCGCAGTGACTCAGAAAGAGCTTTTCACCTTGTCATCTATAAGTGATGATGACGCAAGGGCAGCATCACATCTTACCAACTCCAAATTCTGCTGTCCGTGCGGAGTGGTACCTGGCATGCATGACTGCCCTGGAAAGAACTCTTAGCAAGGAACCACGTCCTCATATTCCTTTCCACTGAGACATTGCATCATAGCTCCGGTAAGGTGATCTGCTTAGGACATTGCATCCAGATTAGCTCTTTTGAATGAAATAGCACATTTCATTATTCTCGAGCACATATTAAATGATGCATGTAGGGACATATCTTCATCCCTGGCCTGCTCATCTAAACGTAGACTTATATTCAGATGGAACAATATTCTAAGAGCTTAAGGCTGAAATTTTATAGCCTTAAAGTGCCCTTCTGTCATGGATGGAGACACACACTCCGTAGCCCTCTCACCATCCAAATGTTCCATCAGCAAATATGATCAACTCCATCCGAGTGAATGGGTGACTGGACCAACGCAGCACCGTCCGACAGCTCACCATCGGAGTCTGTTAAACGGTAGTACCAGTGACTACTGGAATGTTGCGATACGCAGAGCAATCTGCAGCAGCCAGTCCATGACCGAGGCTAGCAGAGCAATGATAATCCATTTGTTACCATAAGCTGCTCACGGGACTGAGATCTGGCCCCAGATCCTCGACACATGTCCCATATAAAAAAGCCTCAAACGACTAGCTATCGACCCGAACCTGCGAAGTCAGATAGCTAGTCTATGTTCAACATGCTTCATTTATGAAGCAAGGGAAGATGCCATAGCTGCCATCGAATCTGGCTGCAGTGTGGAAGGAGCGTCCCGAACTGCAAGCGTGAACAGGCAGCCCAACTCACTATAGTTTCTCGAACCAAAAACAGTCGACCCCGACTGTTGATGGAAAGGAGAAAAATCTCCAGCTCGCGGTCTTCTCTAGACCTCGCCGAGCGTTCCGTTAGAAATTTGTAGGCATCTATCCCTAATTGTGCACATCCATGGAAGAAGAGAAACCCATAACCACAGTCGACCTCGGCTGAAGTGCAGAAGAAGCATTCTGACTCGTCACATAGGACGGATGCTCCTCCTCATTGAAGTTTCTTACAACACAAAACAGTTGTCCCCGACTGTTAACGGGAAGAAAAACGCTCTGCACTCACGATCTGTCCCCTGATCTCGCAGAGTAATCCGCTTAGAAACTTCTAGGCTAATCCTCTTTCGTGCGCTTCCATGTAAGTAGAAGAAGCCGTAACTGCCGCCGGCCGCAGCTGCAGTGTGAAAGGAACATTTCGATGTGTGTTCCGACTCAATATGGTTTCTCACAACGGACACAGTCGACTCCGACTGTTAACGGAATGAAGAGGGTTCTCCAAACGGAGATCTGACCCCCGATCTAGCCGAGTGTCCCGTAGAGAAACTTCTGGCTTCTTCTACATGCACAATTGACCAGATCGACCCAGCACTGCCCGACAGCTCACCACTGGAGTCTGCGGGGGGCTGCTCTAGCACTTGCTGGGATGCTGCTAACAGCTGCGCAAACTGCGATAGCAAGTCCATTCCCGAGACTTGAAGTGCAGCGGCCTTCTGCTTTTTCGTTGCTTGCTGCTCCTGGGACGAAGATCCGGAGATAGATCTCTTCTCCGAACGTCCCGTTGATCGATGCCTCGGATCGCTAGCTACCGGGATGGTCCGACTTCACGGGTGAAGAATGGCTCCATTTTCACGCAGCTGACTGGATATCTGAAGTCGGGTAGCTAGCCTACGATCGTGTGTGCTTTAATAACGTAGCGGAGGAAGACGTGACTGAAGCCCACCACGGCTGCAGACTAGACGGAGCATCCCAAGCGGCGGGTGGACGTATGCTCCGGCTCATGAAAGTTTCTCATCACAACATTTGGACTTGGGGAGGTTAGAGAGGGACCTCTCCCGCTCACGGTCTCATCGGACCTCGCCGAGCCACCCAACAAGAAAACATGATTTCGGCTTGTAAAACGTAGCGGAGGAAGCTGTGACTGAAGCCGACCGTGGCTGCAGACTAGACAGAGCATCCCGAGTGGTGGGTGGACGTATGCTCCAGCTCATGCAAGTTTCTCAAAACATTTGGCCCCAAATGCTGTTAGGTTAGAGAGGGGCCTCTCCCGCTCGCAGTCTATTAGACCTCGCCAAGCCTCCCAACAAGAAACTTTCTGACTTCCTCCCTATATCCTCCCTATTTCCGTCATCGCTGGGTGAGCTTTTCATTTTTAAGTGCTCACTCTACCCACATCTATACTTCCTTCGACCGCAACAGACTCACCCAGTGTCATGGCTCCCACTGACGGAGTAACTGCTTCACCGGTTGAGCTAGCTGCTTGCAAGAGATTAAGAACACTAACTAGAGGCCTTATCCCTTGCTTACCATGAGCAGTGCAGCTAGCTCTATTTGCTCAACAGAGCACGACAACGGTAGCACACTTTGGATGGGTGTCACAATATCATCACCATGTTCATGTTTCTCTGAAATAGAAATTGAAAAAATAGGACGATGAAATTGTCAGATGTGGACCCATATGCACAACTAGTAGAAAGCTGTATGACTGAGAGCCACCCTGGATGCCGACATTATGTACACCATACATGGTATGGGTACATATAGAAATGGATTGGAGGAGTGCCTAATTTGATGGATAAAGGGTTCATATCTCCGGATCAAATTATTAGATTTACATAAAAAACTATACATAGCAGCACATCAGTAACCTGAATACATAAATAAAGTAACTTGATAATCGGATTAATATTTATTGAATTATCGCATGCCAAAGAAATGGATTGGAGGAGTTCTCAATTTGAAGGATAAAGGGTTAATATCACAGGATCAAATTATCAGATTTACACCAAAAAACTTTTCAGCTCGGCACATCAGTAACCTGAACACATATATGAAGTAACATGACAATCGGATTGATAGTTTTTGAGTTATCTCATGCCAAAGGGATTGGAGGAATTTTCAATTTGAAGGATAAACGGTTAATATCTCAGGATCAAATTATCAGATTTACACCAAAAACGATACAGCTCGGCACATCAGTAACCTGAACACAAATATAAAGTAACTTGATAGTCCAAGCAATATTTTTCAAGTTAACGAATGCCAAAGGGATTGGAGGAATTTTCAATTTGAAGGATAAAGGGTTAATATCTCAGGATCAAAATAACAGATTTACACCAAAAACTATACAGCTCGGTATATCAGTAACCTGAACACAAATACAAAGTAACTTGACAATCCAAGCAATATTTTTCAAGTTATCAAATGCCAAAGGGATTGGAGGAATTTTCAATTTGAAGGATAAACGGTTAATATCTCAAGATTAAATTATCAGATTTGCACCAAAAACTATACAGCTTGGCACATCAGTACCCTGAACACAAATATAAAGTAACTTGACAATCCAAGCAATATTTTTCAAGTTATCGAATGCCAAAGGGATTGGAGGAATTTTCAATTTGAAGGATAAAGGGTTAATATCTCAGGATCAAATCATCAGATTTACACCAAAAACTATACAGCTCGGCACATCAGTACCCTGAACACAAATATAAAGTAACTTGACAATCCAAGCAATATTTTTCAAGTTATCGAATGCCAAAGGGATTGGAGGAATTTTCAATTTGAAGGATAAAGGGTTAATATCTCAGGATCAAATCATCAGATTTACACCAAAAACTATACAGCTCGGCAAATCAGTACCCTGAACACAAATATAAAGTAACTAGACAATCCAAGCAACATTTTTCAAGTTGTCGTATGCCAAAGGGATTGGAGAAATTTTCAATTTGAAAGATAAAGGGTTAATATCTCAGGATCAAATTATCAGATTTACACCAAACACTATACAGCTTGGCACATCAGTAACCTGAACACAAATATGAAGTAACTTGACAATCCAAGCAATATTTTTCAAGTTATCGAATGCCAAAGGGATTGGAGGAATTTTCAATTTGAAGGATAAAGGGTTAATATCTCAGGATCAAAATAACAGATTTACACCAAAAACTATACAGCATGGAACATCAGTAACCTGAACAAATATATAAAACAACATGACAATTAGATTGATATTTTTTGAGTTATCTCATGCCAAAGGGATTGGAAGAATTCTCAATTTGAAGGATAAAGAGTTAATATCTCAGGATCAAATTATCAGATTTACACCCAAAACTATACAGCTCGGCACATCAGTAACCTGAACACAAATATAAAGTAACTTGACAATCCAAGCAATATTTTTCAAGTTATCGAATGCCAAAGAAATGGATACGACGACGGATGTAGACAGACGGATGGACAGACGGACAGATGGATGTACAGACGGATGGATGGACGGACAATCTAACAAATGGCTACTTACATGGCTATTTTATGGACATATTAGGTGGCTAACCTAAAACACATGTCCAACCTAATAAAACAAGTTTTTTGGGGGAAAATTTTTT
Source organism: Pictodentalium vernedei (assembly GCA_031216915.1). NCBI lineage: Eukaryota > Metazoa > Mollusca > Scaphopoda > Dentaliida > Dentaliidae > Pictodentalium > Pictodentalium vernedei. The sequence goes on along the minus strand of CM062296.1, from coordinate 129,352,489 downwards.
TGGGGGGGAGGGGAGGTGGGGGTCAGCTAACCCTAACCTTTACTGACCCTAACCCTACCCACCCCTAACCCTAAGCGAACCCTAACCCTAGCCACATAACTCTAACACCCCTTCACTGACCCCCACCCCACCCCACCCCACTCCTAAACCCCACCCTGGAATGCCCTAACCCTACTCTACATGTATCCGAACCCCCACCCCCAACCACCCCCACACCCCACAATAAGAGATTCTGTTATGTGGCTAGCCACGTAACAGATTTTAACCACATTAGTATCCTGTTTTACTAACACGTAGCCACATAAGTAGTCATTTGTTAGTGCGGACAGACAGACGGACAGACGGACAGACAAAGGATGGATGAACGACGGATGGCCACCCCAGATGCTGGCATTATGTGTACCATACCATAGTATGGGTACACATAAAAATGAATTAAAACGCGGTGGGAGATCCGGTCTATGAACCTCATCGCCAACAACGTACCGCAACACCCGCCTCCAACATTAATCATACCAGTGTATACAAGTAGGATAAGAATCCGCAGGAGTGCATCGGCTAAAGTCGATATCACTCCTACAAACTCCACAACAAAATATATAATTAAGATACATGGATAATAGCAATCAAAATTAAATTCAAAATTTTATTTTTTTCAAATTCTGAAAAGTTCCCAAAGGGGATATTATAATAATAATAATAATAATAATAATAATGTTTAAGCCTAAAATCCACATAGCGCTCTTTGGCTTTATATGCTACACTGTAATGACATAGTGTATTTCATCTCTATGTGGTCAAACAAAATGCTTGGCCAAATAGATATGTTTTCAAGTGGTACTTAAATTATTTGATGGTCAGTCCCGTTTTTATATGACTTGGTAAGGTATTCCAGAGAACAGGTGCAGCAATTGAAGAAAGCCCTATCGCTGGCTGAGGCCAATTTTGCATTCTGTGTAATAAGGTTGTTAGAGTCAGAGGAACGCAAGTTTCTTGTTGGTGTGTATTGGGAGATCAGCTTGGAGAGGTACGACTATTCCATTTATGCATTTGTAGGTAATCAGGATTGTTTTGTACCTTATCCTTTGCTCGATAGGAAGCCAGTGAAGGCTCGTAAGTATTGGGGTAATTCGGCAGTACAACAAGCTCTCTCAAACAAGATTGAATTGTTAAAATTTCGAATTGCATTATTCGTATGTCTTGTTTAGCAGAGCATTGAAAGGTTTGTAAAAAGAAAAATAATTAAGGAAATACATAATTTTTAACTTGCTTATTGTTAAAGCACCAAATATTTATTCAGAAAGCAGTTCACAAAGTTTATTCTCAAGTAAGAGAATTGTCAACAACCAATATGCAATTCACAGATCAGATTTCTATTCAAAGTGTTGTACTAGAAGTACAGCATTCCAAAGAAGTTCCCAATTTATATTGAATACATAAAGTTCAGAAAATTCAATTTAAGTCAGTGTTCACCTGAGCTTAAATCAAATTTAGTGGATGAGGTTCATAAATTCCAAATAAAACAGGATTAATTTTACTTAAATCCTTTTAATCACATGATGTGTTGGGAGCATGGTGGCTCAATGGTTATGGCATTGGACTTCAAACCAAAAGGTCCATGGGGCAATCACCACCAGGGGTAACTGTGTTGTCTCTGTGAGCAAGGCACTTAATCCCACTTGCACTCAAGGGGGGAATATTGTGGCACTTGTCCATGTGGGGGAATGGTCGTCCGGTGAACTAAGGCATACTGCACGTCGATGGTCCACTTGTCTTCAACCAATGCTAACCCTTCTTGTGCAGAGTCAGTATGTCAGGTAGTCTGACAGTTGCTTACTGCTGATCAGTGGTTCTCTCTGGGTACTCCATCTTCCTGCACCTGTAAAATGTGTTGACCCTGGCTGCTGAAAGTGTTGTTAAACCCCAATGCTGACACTTGAAGACCTAATTCTGAATTTAATCACTTTTCACTGCAATATAGCAGGCAATATAGCAGGTACCCCAACATGCAGCTAATGCAGCTAATGGGTAAACTTGGAGGTTATGTTATAAGTACCTTAGCAGATATTAGTAGGTAAATTTTGGATACCTATGTAGGCAGCCAAGATTTGCCTAGAAATAACCACAAGCCACAGGGACAAAGACTGTAAAAGCATAGCAAAAATGTATTTAAATCTCGAGTTCTTTGACCCTTTACCCGGGGCACAGTGGCATCGCGGTAACCGGTTCTCGTCAGATCACCGAAGTTAAGCAACGTCGAGCGTAGTTTGCATTGGATGGGTGACCATTTCAACGACTGATTCGCGCTCCCGCATTGTGTCCTTGGGCAAGGCACTTAACCCCGATTGCCTATGTGGGGCACGATGATGCTGTGCAATAAGGCATACTGCACGTCAAAGTTGCACATGTCTTCAACCAATCTAACCCTGCCTGTGCCATGGTGCAGAGTTCAGAGTTACGATGTTGGGGACCTGACAGCTGCTCGTCATTGCTCGGTGGTTCTCTCCGGGTACCCCAGCTTCCTCCATCCATAAAACTGTCACCAACATCATATGACTGTTAATGTGTAGTTAAACCGCAATAAAAAAAAAAAAAAAAAACCTTTACCCAATGCAGAGAATATAAAAATTTATTATTTTTGGTACTAGTTTTTTAAATTTTTCCCCAAAATAAAAAAAAAAACCATATCATGTGACCCCCCATTGGAACGAGTTCGATGAGCTCATTCCAATGAGGGGTCACATGATATGGTTTTGTTGAAATATTTTTAAAAAATTAATTTTTTTCAACTGCTCAATTTGCAAATTACATGGGCAGATTCGGGCGATTCATCTGGTAAAGGGTTAAGGGTTAACATAGCACATGAATCAAATTCATTCAAAAGAATGAACATTTCGATGCTCTCAGTTCATACAAAGTATACTGTGATATCACAACACAAAACAGGAAAGAACTCGGATTGCATACTTCAGAATATCAAATGGAGAAAGATATGATAAAGACTACATAAGAAATGAACATGGATAATCTATTGGAATATAAAATCATGACATACCGTATTTACTCTATGTATTGGGACAGCTAAAAATAATTATTTTCACAGGTGTCCCAATTCTTAGAAAATGGGGAAAGAACACAGCCTGGTCTTGATTTGATGCTGAATAAAGCTGTGTGTGATTCGTTTTCCATCACTATATATGAAAATCGCCGTCCAATTTCTTTTATATTTTCATTTTTTACTTTCAAAACATAGCTTATGATCCCTCATTGGAATGCGTGCATTGCGCTCGTTCCAATGAGGGATCATAAGCTATGTATGGAAGCAAAAAATGAAAATTTTTAGTTACTCAAGAATTTTTTTTACGAGTGTCGTCTGCTACTAGCGACAGGTCAACTGGAAACAAATCTTCTGAATGTCCCAAACATTGGAGCATAAAAAAAATATAGTTTTCTGGAAAAAATGTGTGTCCCAAATCATAGAGTGTCCCAATACATAGAGTAAAAATACGGTAGTAGAAATACAAATGTACTCACCACACCTGGAAAAATTCTTTTTAGCGACTCTGCAGCTGCCTCTGCTTTGAGTCTACCACCTTGTAGACAGTCATCAAATACAAACAAAGACTGCCTGACTGGATTTGAGTACGATACTTTACTATTATCAACAAATGTAATGTTTCTCACACCCCAACCCTATAATAAAATAAGAAAATGTAGATAAATGTTAGTTCCTTAACTTCAGATGTTCTTAAACTCTTCATACAATTATTTATTTATTTATTAGTGTTTAAGGTCACATATTTCTGCACAATGGCTAATCATGACCATGACAGTTTTACAAGTGGAGGAAGCCGGAGTACCCGGAGAGAACCACCGAGAAACAACGAGCAACTGTCAGCTCCCCAACATACTAACTCCACACAAGCCGGGTTAGCATTGGTTGAAGACAGGTGTACCATCGACGTACAGTATGCCTTAGTACACAATGTCACCGTGCCTCCACATGGGCAATGGGGGGTGAAGTGTCTTGCCCAAGGATACAACACGGTTGCCGCAGGTGGGATTCGAACCGAAGACCTCTCAGCTTGCAGCCTGCACCTCCCAAGTGGAATTTTTCTTCGGTGCCAGATGAATTGTTTTTTGTGCCAAATAAAAGATTTTTTAGTGCCAAATAAAATATAGTTATAAATGAGAACAAATCAAGTATGTATTGTCCCTTGAGTTCAACAAGATGTCATCTGCAATGCTAAAGCACTGCTGATGTCACCTTGTTTCACTCAAAGTACCATATTTTAAATTTAGTGTTACCTAGCCCTTTTAAGTATGCTAGTTGCCAAAAAAACCCACAAATAATAGATGATAAAAAAGTTAAAAGCTATTATTATCATTTACCAAATAATTTCTTGATTATTATTTTCTCATTCGTTGTTGACTCCAAGTGGGGTCTTCCTGTCTACCCAGCCGCTATTGTTCTGGTAGAAGTGTGAAACTTTTCTTGAGCAAAGAAATGCCGACTATAGTTTTCTTCAGATTAGTGGTTTGTTCAGTTGGGAATTTAACTGTAAATTCTGAGGGCTGAGTGAGTAGGAAAATGAACACAAATTTTATTAATTATTTATCATATTAATACAGTGGAGCCCACTTAATTGGATACCTCTTAATTGTATATCCCTGTTAATTGAATATAATTTCGCAACACAAAACCATTTACCATACCTCCAGTACAAATTTGACCTGTTAATTGAATATGGGTTATAGAGTAAACACATGTTAATTGAATAAAAAATCTTGTAACATGTCGAGAAATTACCCTGACTCTCCCCAGTTTTCCTTTGTTTATAGACCTATTTGGCTTCACTATATCCAATATGAGCATTTAATCTATTATATCTTGTTTGACAGAGCTCATGGAGCTCTGTCAAACATGATATAATAGATTAAATGCTAAGTTTATCTCTAGAATACAGGAAAGTGGCACAATCCCTGTTAATTGAATACTACTGTTAATTGAATACTTTTCATTGGCAAAGTGGCTATTCAATTAACAGGGTTCCACTGTATTTCAAACACCAAAGATCCTGACATTAATATTTTTACCCAACGGAAGCAAAAATCATGAGACTTAGGCCAAAATCATGAGGGTCAAAATGTCTGATGTCTCCTTCTGAGTGGGTATACAGTAAGGAGTTGCAAACACTCATATTTTCCTACTTTTGTACAATCGTGCAAAACACATTTTATCCATGCAGCATTTGCATATTAGTTACCTGTGGGAAATGCCGCCACTCCAATGAGTCACAGGGTGTTACAACTTGATAATCAAGGCTCATTGGACAGAGTTAATATCGAAAGTGGGTCATGCTTATATCTCAGGCTTGGTATGTATGACATATCAAATTGGGACCAATATCATATGAGTTGAAAATTCATTGTGGTTTCAAAATATGTGTCACACTCACTGGGGTCAGCCAGGGGTCATTTTGTACATTCTTTTAAAATTCTAGAAATCACATTCTGAGACCAAGTAATAAATACCTGAACCTCATTTGTTCCAAAAATTCTGAAAGTGGATCCCACTCCGATTCCTCTAGAATACAGGAAAGTGGAACATCCCTGTTAATTGAATACTCCTGTTAACTGAATACTTTACATTGGCAAAGTGGCTATTCAATTAACAGGGTTCCACTGTACACATTATTTCATAATCTCATAATTATTTATCATATAAATACACATTATCGCATACACAAATAATGATTGAACACAATATTAACCCTTTAAACCCTCAATTTCTGGAATGATATTGCCTTTGTGTACATTTACGGTCAGATGGGTCAGTTCAATATCAATATACATTCAGGCCTGAAAATAAGCAGTCTGACATTTGCAGAATGAGGTTCCCAGAGGGTGAATTTGATGATTGTATCCCATATAGTGGGCCAATTTATCCTCTGGGTACCTCTTTCTGTTTAGCTTTGAGACCCTGATTCAGATTGAGGTTCACAGAGGTAAATTTAGTGATGCTACCCTGCTGTGCAGGGTAGTATCACTAAATTCACCTTCTGGGGTCCTCGTTTTGCAGATGACAGTCTGCTTATTTTCTGGCTTGATTGTCATGTTCTTCAACTTACTAACAGTTACTCCTCACAGCCTGGAATTTCTGTCCTGGTATTCACAGAGGGTAAATTTAGTGATGCTACCCTACTGTGCAGGGTAGCATCACTAAATTCACCCTCTGGGGACCTCATTTTGCAGATGGCAGTCTGCTTATTTTCTGGCTTGTATACATTGAGGATAAATAATAACTGCAGTTTGCAGCCGTCTTGCTGCAGACTGTAGTTATGGTTTTATCACCAATACCTGTAGCTCACAGAATCTAAAAACTGTAGGAGTCTAATATTACCCTCCCAAAGAAGACGTTGGACATGTCGGATGGAGCAATCCACTTTTTGGTACTTCTTCCTGGGCCTCAATTTTCCACCAAGTTGTAGTGTGGTTGCTTCCTGGTAAGCCTGTTCTCTTTTAAAAAATCTATCATCCTGTATATGTTGGGATGTGAACCAGCTAACACCAGCTGCAGCTTCCGATGCCTGCCTTCTATGATTAGTTTGTTCTGGGTCCAACTGAATCGCAATGGTTCCACATTTCCTTTCTGTGATGTCCCTCCAACTTTCATAGGTAGTGATGAACTATCAGTTCTCTGTTTTGATATATCAACCCATCAATTACGACCGGAGATGAAACATAAGCTCTCTGTTTTGATACGGACTATAACCTTCACCCAGGTGTTAATTAAAACTAGTGGGCTGGATGAACAGGAATAACCCCTCCAAACAAACTGGTAACAAATAATTATTATCTTCCAAAAGGATTTTAAAAAACATTAAGCTAAAAAATAGAGAGTTATCACTTCACTGGACAGGTTACGTGAAATAATTCATGAGAGGTGAGGGATGTTGTACAAACACGAGTGCGCAAATGCACACAATATAGTCCCTTGCCTCAAATGAATTATTTCGCGTAACCAATCCAGTCAGGCGATTACTCTGTTTATTACTTTTCATTATTAACGATAATTAAATTATTTAACCCTTTACCTAACCAAACACGGTCTGCGCTATTCTAAAAAAAATCGGCAATTATTTTTCATTATTTTTTCATTTTTGTCTCTAAAAATAGGTTATGTCACCTCACTGGAAAGAGCTCGTTCCAATGAGGGGTCATAACCTATGTTTTTGAGGCAAAAAATGAAAATAATAGTTATTCAAGAATTTCTTTTGCAAGCGTATGCTTTTAATGTTAGGTAAAGGGTTAAAAAAAAACAATGAAGTCCACATTACACCCATGGCAAAGCGCTTTCGTTTGCACACACAGATACATGACACAATTGTTGATTACATAATTCACATGTGAAATTATCGTTTATAATCAAACCTGGAAATCCCAGTAATCATACTTTGGAAAGTAATAAAAAACATGAAGCTAAAAAAAATATTAAGTAACAAAGAAATGTTTTGATAAGAATCAGTTTAAATGGATACACTGTTAACAAATAAAGAACAATGATTGCAATAAGATGTTACTAATTATAGATTACTTGATAGGCATGAAATCTGTCTTGCCAGTGTCGTCATACAGCAATTTTACCGAAAATGTCACACTGAAATAATTTACCACAAAACCTTTTGAGATCCACCAAAAGTATATTTTGGGCGGCAAATCACACCATTGTCACCTGACAGTGTAAACCCCATTGCAAGCTATGCTGTAGAAAATTTTTATAACAGTATGTCATTTCAGTTTAGTTCAGGGAGGATGTTGGCCTTTGATTCGCGCACTGAACTTCAGATCGGTTATTAAACTTGACCCATGACACCTACATTGTGTCTGATCAATCTAGATGAGAGAGTCTGGTGGCTCATTTGATAGCACATTGGACTTCAGGTTGTTAGTTTCATCCTTGTGTCCTTGGGCGAGACACTTAAATTCAATTGTCTAAGTGAGGGCAAGCTGAATTCAGAATGATTGGGCAATAATTGGTTTGGTGCAAGGAAAATATGTGATTAACTGGTAGAGTGATAAATTATTTTTAATTGTTATAATTTGTTCACATGTCTTTGTCTGGTCACAGTCTATGGGAGAGTGCCAGTAGGCACTCTCACATGAAGTGTAACAAGACAATTCCTGATAGACAAAATAATTTCACTTCAAAGCTAATATGAAGCACATCCACAACATATGCTACCTTTAACCCTTTACCTAACGAATCGGATGCATCCACCTTCGTAATTTGCAAATTAAGCGCTTCAAAAAATTTTTTTTAAAATATTTTGACAAAACCATATCATGTGACCCCTCATTGGAACGAGCTCATCAAGTCAGTTGAAAAAATAATTAAAATAATAAATTGTGATATTCTGTGTGTTGGGTAAAGGGTTTAGTTGCAGCACCTGCTCTTTAGATTAAATCCCAAATATTGGCTTCCAGCACTCTCCCAGTTAAGAGGGAGATGAAAAAAATGGTTCTTAGAATTAATATACTGCAGCAACTTGTCCAAGAAGGGACTGAACTATATACATGTAGAAAGATCCAGTAATGCGAAGTCATTCACTCAAGTTTCTACAGAAAAGACATCACACCAAAGCTACATATGAAATCAGAGAAAAGTCGGGTGAGGGGTGTGGCCTGTTGGGTGTACAAACGGTACTATTGACAATTTATATGTCAAATCCATGATGGCTGGTGACAGCCATCGTTTTAAAAGGGATGCAGAAAAATGAAAAACTTCAAAGTAATTTATATATTTTTTATACTTACCAATGGCCCAGACTAGCTGGTGCTAACTGAAAAATATCTAGGGCCAAACACAAATTTTGCCCCCCAATCCCCAAAATTTGCATGCAAAACCGAAAATTAGAAGTCCTATCTGGCCCTCCATACATTTACCCTCTCCGTATGCGCAGACGCCAAGAAGTCACCGAAACTGGCGCTAACATCATTCTTTGTAAAAAAAAAAGATTATAATATAATAATTCAGTGGGGAGGTACGAGTGCCCAGTAGTGCCCACTCATGGGAGGGCCATTCCCATCTGGGGTATTGGTAAGTATAAAAAATGTATAAGGCCATACAAAGTTGATTGTCTGTTTCTCAGGCCAAAAAGCATGTGGGTGGACGGGTTTTTTTTTCTTTTTATTTCTCCCCGAGAGGTTGTTTGTGGTAATTCGGTCCCCACCCAAACGCCTGGTGGACCAGGCAAAATTTCGCAAATTTATTGGTTATTCACCATGGGTTGTTGGGTCATAAATGAAGTGGGGTTTGAATGTTTGTTTTTTCAGTGAAACGGGAAAATTATGACACAGGACGAAACGCCTCGTGGGTGAAACATCTAGGGATGAAACGTCTCTGGGACAAATCAAATGTCGAAGTGCCAACTTTCACAGATTTATTTTACCAAAAAAAAAAATCCTTTCACAACCTGCCTAATAAAATCGTGAATCGCAATTTTTCCCCATTATATTCAAAATTATCACAACCCATTGAAACAGGCAGTTCATCCATAAATCATATTTTTCGGAAATCTGAAAATGAAATACAAAACAAATGTTTGCGTGATTTTATTAACCAATTCGACCGCACATACCTGCCTATATGCGATTTATTTTCAACTATGACTGTTACTTTTATATCAAGCAACGGTTACTATTAGTTATCCAATTATCCTGCATCTCAAATGCATTTATTTAAATTAACTGGGAAATTCGTAACGGTTTCAAATAACAGTACACAAATTCCCAATGATGGCCATTTACAATACAAATGTTACTAAAAACAAATGCCAGGAGACTGTGTTCCATTCAACATAGCACCTGACTTTGCAGACTTTCTGAGGGTTGGTGCGAATCAAACGTGGTGCGAATCGACCATTCCCCTTTGTGACTGCTTGTTGTCAGACAGAAAGACACCTTCCTTCATGCTGTCATTATGACTTACCTTTTACAGAATAAAACACTTTCTGTCGTGAATATTGCTAAAACCCACCCACTTTATTAAAGTATGATGTAGAAAAAGCTTGAAGTGTGTTAATTTAAAATTCACCAACGCATTGATATCGATTTACCGAAATGAGCACAATATCTCAAATTTTTTTTAAAGATTTTTTGGTGTCATAAAAAGGTTGCATGCAAACCAAAAATGACCATGCGTGTGGGCCTGAGAAACAGAGGTTCTTTTTTTTATGGCCTAAATTACTTTAAATTTTTTATTATTTTTATACTGTATACCAATGGCCCAGACTAGCTGAATCGCAAAACGGTGGAGGGCCTAGAACTTCCAAAATAGTAGATCAACGTAGATCAAATCCTTCAATCCATAATGAAGAAAATTAGAATAATTAGAATTTACATGTATGTCTCTTTATACCATAATAAAAGAGACATATCCTAATATGGATCCCAATTATGTAAATCCTAAATCCGAGCCTGAAATCATGTTAATTTGGATGTAACAAATAAACAATTATTAAGGCTAGTCTGGACTAAGCCCTAAAAATTAGAATGGCATATTGAGAATGAGAGAAAATTGCCCATAAACCTACGCCAAACAATACTACTACAGCTTATCACCGAATATAGTATGGACAAAAGAGCTTCCTTTATAGTTACATACCTAATAAGCTAGAGAAGTAGACAAAATGACCCCCCTCCCACTTTTTTTAACATATCTTCAAAAGAAAGAGGGGAGAGCTCTGGAATCAATAAGCAGTACCCGGAAACGATATAAATAAATATCGATCGGGCACTCAAAAATTAATTCATGAATAATAAATGGTGCTTAACGCCACTTCACAAGCCAAGGCTATAGCGATGATTTTGGTAAATAACATTATCCACTACAAAATATGCACTGCAGACAGCGCATACAGGTATGACGAAATCAGTGAAATAATAAAATAACATACACATACAAAAGCGAGATACGATGAACAATCTCTGCAGAGAAAACACCCTTCAAGATCATTCACAGGAGGCCTCTATACAATTAAATCCAGTAAGAACACTCTCCAATGTGTACTATTTGGTATACCTACAACTATAAACACGTGAGAATATGCGATTTGAGAACCGACAAAATAGAGACCAGGATCTAGAAATGGAGGAAGTTATGATTAACTGGCTCCAACACAGACCACCCCCGGAATATATAATAATTTCAAGGTCCACCAAAGCGATAGCGTAATTACATATTGCACGAGTACATAAAAATCCAGCCTGTAATCATCTAAAAACCACTAACTGGTTATGCAGTCACCTATGAAGTCAAATAGCAGTCATTATGATGATTAAATAAGTGCTTGTTTATTAGAAATCAGAAAATAAACACTTAAAACTTATGCAACAGAACTGCATATAGGCCTATGAGGGCGTCATCCAACACAACCCAAACGCAAAGTATGTGTGTATTAAAATATATATATATGCGACAGTGTGTGAGTGTGGGGGAGGGGGGTGGGGGCAATTCAAATATATGTCGAAACCTCCTCACCCACATTATTAATCATTGCTGGTCCAGACAGCAATAATATAGTGACCACAAAGCTCCCTCACGTCTGACATACTCCGTAATGCCACTGAGAGCGGAGAATGACGTGAAGAACAAAACTTCCCTTGAAGAAGAAAACCCTCTCATGGGGGAAGCTTCTGGCGAATGTTCAATACAGACACCATAACCTCAATGTAATCAATAGAAACAAATGAATTGAAGGATACACATATCCTATCATTCATTCCCATGAAAACGGCTGAGCGTCAAATGTATGCACTCAAATGCCTAATACTGGCGACACAAATAATGGAAACTATTATTCCTGTGCGCCGCAAACTTAACTATCCTGAAGTGATCCTACATAAGATCATGTAATAGCCATACAGTTAGAATAAGCCCAAGATGCTGCCAGCGCTTTACTTCATTCGCTGAAATCTTAAGCACTGACTGCTGATTGGAAGATAAATTTTCCTAAGCAGTACGAATAGCTTACTGACTTCATTTAACAATAGAATGAACCTAAATGTCCCTTCTATTGGAAATTAATGACAAAAGAAGTGTTTCTTCTCTTCTGATAAACTCTGATCTGCGTCTATAAATACATGATCGGTAATAATATAAATTCAATGATGTAGCGTAAACAATGAGACATATCATTTCTGAATATGTGGTTTCCAAGAACCGAGGGTCCCAAGATCCCTGCATAGAGAGACAATCGGACTCAGGATTGTAACCCAATATATGAACTCACGTCCGTTATAATTGAGAAAACCGTCAACTTGAAGAGTCGAGAATTGATGCTTTCTTGTAGCTTAATCCTACAATAATGAAAGCTTACCATCAAAGACTTAGGGATACCTATACCTTCGCTATGAGTCCTTATAGACGATCTGAGTCTAGGACAATCTCTCCAACTCTTTCTGCTGGTGTTGGTTGATTAGACCCCAACTTAAAGAGTTGAGTATTGATGCTTTCTTGTAGCTTAATCCTACATTAATGAAAGCTTACCATCAAAGCCTGGTGTCTGGAAAACTAAAGCGACCTGTAGCAAGTTTTCCACCTAGTCAAATCTTAAAGATGAAGACGCAAGGCTTCGACACATCAGAATAGCTCCCACTTAACATTTGTTAAGACAGACATATATATTATAATAGGTCTGGAAAGAATTTTTAAAAGGTACAAACGACCACAAAATTCCTTTCTATATAAACGTTGCATCACAGTACTTAAAATTGAAGTTCATAAGACCATGCGTCTAAATTCACTCTGAATAAGAAATTATCTTCTCGATCGTGTCCGAGCGAACAGCTAAATGATGACGGTAAGGCTACAACTAAAATCTTAGCCTGCTCATTCAACGCAGAGAAACTCTCAACACTTCTTCCCCTGTCGTTTAATCGAAGACCTGTGACACCCGTGTAGACTTAACCAGAAAGAGATCTTATTATCCTGCTCTTGGTCCGGATGAAGTCAGCGTCTAACAACGCTAGCAGTTTCTCATAATTACTCGCAGCATTGTGATTCACTGGAACAAGTTCAAGGAAACGATAAAGTATAGTATCCATATCATCCATGAGTTGTTCCGAAAGGGAAAGTTATCCTCCTCCGTATCCCTTTCATCATTCATCTAAATCAGTTGAGCAGGCAGATGACTGGACTGATCAAGCACCATTCAACAGCTCAAGTTTTGAGACTGATGTTGAATGCTTCTGCCTTAGCAGGAATACTGTGATTAGCTGTGCAATTTGCGACAGCAAGTTCATTATGGAGGCCTGAGGAGCAGCGGCCATGAATTGCTTGTCTGCCGGCTGCTCCTGGGACAGTGTGTCCGAGATGGCTCTTACTGCGGACGTCCCGATGAATGAAGCCTCATCTCCTTGGCTACTAGATGGTGCGACTTTCTTCACAAAAGATGGACCTTTTGACGATGCAGACTAGATATCCTAAGTCACTTAGCCAAGGTGCATTCGGGAGTGCTTGGTAGATGCTGAAGAAGCCAAACTGTAGCCGTCCCCGGCTAAGAATTGAACTAAGCATACCGGACAATAGCTATGTAAGTAAGCTCTGACTGACGCAAATTCCTACCAACAACACCCAGCCTCAGATGTTGTTAAAAGAGAGAGAGGGGTCTCCCTCTTTCTCGCGGTCCGGAGAGACCTAACCGAGCGTACCTCAGAACTTGCTGGCTTCTTCCTACCATCAATGCAGGGTGAGCATGATTGGATTAAAAAGTGCTCGCTACACCCTTATTCTCTCTCAACCGCTACGGACATACCCGGCGTCACACTACCCATATTCTGAGTAACGATCACCCGGTCGAGCTAGCTGGAGACAACGTCGTAAACCCGATATTCTAAGGTCTAGAACTTCTCTCATATCATTGAGCACTTATGCCGCTAGCTCTGAATACAATGCACATGCGACACAACCGGTGTCATGGACCTCATATTCAATCTTAACCACTTCACTGGTGTCAGGGAATTGAAACCACTCATTGCGGTTTATAGCCCGGTGCAATATAAAGAGTACTTTATCCATTATGTAGAGGAAGCCGTAAGACTAGCTGATCCCGGCTGCCTATTAGACTGGACGTCCCGGACAGGAGGCATGGACGTATACTCCGACTGACGCAAGTTCCTACCAACAACATCTGTCCCCAGATGCTGCTGTAAGAGAGAGAGGCCTCTCTCTTGCTCACGATCCTGGCTGACCTGGACGAGCGTACCTCAGAACTTGCCGGCTTCCTCCTTCCGTCGTCGCTGGGTGAGAATGGCTGTATATTATAGTGCTCGCTCCACCCTATATCATCTCCTAGCCCGGAGCGGACACACCCAGCATCACAGTTCTCAGAGGCCTGAGTAACCACATCACCGGTGGTGCAAGCCGGCGACAATGGACTTTGTGCGGTCGTGTGTGCTTTTCGAATGTAGAGGAAGCTATAAGACTAGCCAACCCTGGCAGCCCACAAGAAGGAGCGTCCCGGACAGGAAGGCATGGACCTAAGCTCCAACTGACACAAGTTCCTACCAACAAACTCTGACCCCAGATGTTGTTATAAGAGAGAGGGGCCTCTCTCTTGCTCGCGATCATAGTAGACCTGGACGAGCATACCTCAGAACTTGTCTGCTTCCTCCTTCCCGTGCTTCCTCCTTTCCATCTTCGCAGGGTGAGCATATTTTTATAGTGCTCGCTACACCCTTATTCCTCTTCTCGACCGCTACGGACATACCCGACATCACACCACCCATATTCTGCGTGATAGATCTGCCGGTTGAGCTAGCTGGCAACAAGGGACGTAAACCTTGTATAAGGCCTAGACTTTGTCTTATATCAATGAGCACTTTTCCGCTAGCTCTAATAGTATAATGCGACGACGGAAGCACACTCCCTGACAGTGTCACAAAACCACACCATGTTCTTGTTCCTCTGTAAATAGAAACTAAAAAACTATAGTGACATTTTGGCGAGTAGGCCAGCAGTGTCCCCTCGCCGCGATAGGACCGATAGTGTCCACTCACCTAACACAAACCATGACACCCGTCTTCAACACTGTCAAAACCTGACACATGGAGCAAGAATTAGTGGTAGTACATGAACTATATGCAAGACAATGACCACGTAAATAGAGGAAAGGCTTCCTCTATTTGCCCTACTATTAGATAAATATTATCTAATAAATCTAACATAGGTCAATTGCACCACCACCAAATCTACATAAATATAAGATAACATTAAAATACAATCGATGAAATAAATACATCCAAAAGAAGAAATTCCTTCAAAAAATTAAAAAAATTTTGAAATTTTTTTTTCTTATATAAGAACCCACCAAAGGGAACGATGAGCCAAAAAAACCTAAGTGTGGACAAAATTATAATAATATGTCATAAAATTAACTACCACACTATCAGGATATTTAATGTTACTTACAGCTGTCGTTCCTTAAAAATAATAGAAAACTACCTAGAGCAATGTAAACAACTTAAAAAAAAACAGAAACAAGACCCCAGGCAACACGGCCCGAAAGTCAGTAACAGAAGCAAGATCTCCAGAAGAAGAAATGAAAGAGTCAATGACTCTGTAGCTCAACTTGGATATGACAGGAATTAGTACTTACTGTGACCAAGACAACTGAATAATGAATATGACAGGAATTAGTATTTGTTTTAGCCCAGTCAACAATAATAAAAGAATTACAAGGTGACTGTAATGGACTACAGATTAAGACCAATCATTGTAGATTATTATTTTTGTGTGGAAATTTTCAGTCCCAAACAAAATATTTTCAGACTAAAATTTTTTCTTCTTCTTCTTAAAATTGACCAAAATGCATCAAAACACAAAAAACTAATTTCCGGATTTTGGTCCAAAATTTTCTAAGTCCCACCTGGACCCCTAATTTGCATAATTTATTCACGAGAAAAACTCTGTATTATATGTAATGTACCCCATGGTACTAAACATTCATACAAAAATTTATTCAAATCAGATCTTTCATTTGGAAGTTCTGCGCAAAAATCTGATTGCACTTAATTTTGAACAAAATGGCTGCTAGCGGCCATCTTGAATTCCAGACTGGACCCCAAAACACTCCTTCTCGTCCCACAGTGATAACAAAGGTACCCAAGAAGTTTCGTGAAGATCGGTTCATAAATACGGCCTCTAGCCCGAGCCGTATTGGGATTTGCACTCACAGTGCTGAAAGTAACACTAAATAAATCAAAGTTAGCCTAATTTTCATAATTTACGCACAAGAAAAAAACCTGTAATATATGTAATGTATCCCATGGTACTAAACATTCATACAAAAAATTATTCAAATCAGAGCTTTCATATGGAAGTTCTGTACAAAAAACAGATTTCGGCATCGTCGGTACAAAATGGCTGCTGGCAGCCATCTGGAATTTGGGACTGCACCCAAAAACACTCGTTCTCGTCCCACGGTCATAACAAAGGTACCCAAGATGTTTCGTAAAGATTGGTTCATAAATACGGCCTCTAGCCCGAGCCATAGCAGCTTGGCACTTACAGCTCTGAAAGTAACACTAAATAAATCAAAGTTAGTCTAATTTGCATAATTTACGCACGAGAAAAAAACCCGTATTATATGTGATGTATCCCATTGTACTATACATTTATACAAAACTTTATTCAAATCAGAACTTTCATACAGAAGTTCTGTACAAAAAACTGATTTTTGCATCATCGGTACAAAATGGCCACTGGCAGCCATCTTGAATTTCGGACCACACCCAAAAACACTCGTTCCCGTCCCAGGGTCATAACAAAGGTACCCAAGAAGTTTCGTAAAGATTGGTTCATAAATACGGCCTCTAGCCCGAGCCATAGCAGCTTGGCACTTACAGCTCTGAAAGTAACACTAAATAAATCAAAGTCAGTCTAATTTGCATAATTTACGCACGAGAAAAAAACCCGTATTATATGTGATGTATCCCATGGTACTAAACATTTATACAAAACTTTATTCAAATCAGAACTTTCATACGGAAGTTCTGTACAAAAAGTTAAAAAATTTATAGTAATTTATATATTTTTTATACTTACCAATGACCCAGACTTAGCTGGTGCTAACTCTAACAAAACCAGGGCCAAACACAAATTTTGCCCCCCAATCCCCAAAATTTGCATCCAAAACAAAAAGAAATCATGTCCTAAAGGACCTCCATACTACGCCTCTACTGCGCATGCGCAGTGACGCAGACGTCCCGAAATTGGCGCCAATTATCATTCTTACTGGCAGTGCCTGGTCAGCGCTATGTACCCAGCGGGGAGGCAAGAGTTCCCAACTCCTGGGAGGGCCATCCCCGTCTGGGTCATTGGTAAGTATAAAAAATATATAAATTACTATAAATTTTTTAACATTTTTATACTGTACCAATGACCCAGACTTAGCTGAATAGTAAACAGGCTGGAGGGCCTGGGACAAAGAGGAAAATCCAATAAGCTCAACTATATAATAAAGAGATAACCCCTTAAGGAGAAAAGGAGTATTAGGCTTTACATGTATCTTTCTTATTTAATATTAAATTAGAAAGATACAATACCCTTAATAATTGAGCACCATAATATTCATGTTCTCTATTAACATCCAGTATATCCCTTATACTAATTATTTTTAAAGTAAGCCAATAAATAAAGTAGTCCAGAGAATTGAGACTCTTTATAGTCATTTAAAAGTGTCCAAGTATTGTATATTAAAGCCCGTTTGACACTTGACATATACAAATGCTTCACACCGAGCTACACTTTAAAAATAAGACATGAATGAATTTTAATATTAATATTACACTTTAAAACCATCCCGGAAGCGACTCAGAAATACTGACTTGGAGGAGGCATTCCCTTGCTTTTCACTATAAAGCAGGTGACCTAAGGGAACAGAAGAGAAAGCTAAGAGAAAAGCTGTCTTATAAGATAAGAATTTGAAATCTACTGTCCCAAGAGGTTCAAATGGCTTTTCCTTCAATTTAAGAAGAACCCAAGCTAAATTCCATTTAGGAATTAATCTAAGAGTTCTGGGTCTATTTATCGAGAAGTTTCTAACTAACTTAGATAAAGAGACATTAGATCCAATTTGTAAACTATCATGATGTGCATAGGTATCAGATAACATAGACCTATAACCCTTAATAGTAACAGGCTGCAGTTTGATTACGTCAAACAAGTATACTAGAAAGTTTGCAATGTCTGGTATAGAGGGATCGAATACATCTACAGAATGATCCCTACACCAACGACGAAAAACCTTCCACTTAGACGCATAGTTTAGCGAAGAGGAGGTCCTCCTACAGTTAGAAATCGCGTCCACTGCTCGTCCTGTAAAGTGCTTGCCATGCAAGAAGGACCGCACAACGGAAAAACGTGAAGGTTGAGACCTTGCGGGTTGTGATGGAGTTGGCGCGATTTCCCCTGCGAAAGAAGATCCTCCCACGGAGGAAGCTTTCGCGGTAGGTCCCACAACAGACACCTGAGTAGATTTATCCACGGTCTCTGTGGCGACAGAGATGCTACCAACAGAATCTTGCATTGAGATTGTTTTATCTTTAGCAATACTTGTTGAATTAACGGCGCTGGAGGATACGCATATCCTATCATTCCGTCCCAGGGGATCGACAGAGCGTCTACTGCAAATGCTCTTGGATCCGGACACGGAGACACATACGTCTGCAACTGATTGTTGAGATGTGTCGCAAATAAATCTATCATTGGCCGTTCCCATTGGTAGCAAATCTGATTGAATACTTGTTTGTTGAGAGTCCACTCCGACGGCAACAAGCGACCCTTTCGTGAAAGGGAGTCTGCTAGCACATTCAGACGACCCGGTATGTGACGAACCGAAAGAAGAACGTGATGTTCTAGCACAAACAGAAGGATTCTTTCCGTTAGATTGAACAACGGAACTGAATGAGTGCCTCCCTGATTCCGTATATACGCCACTACTGTCGTATTGTCGGATAGGATTTGGACATGAGCATTGTGAATAATGTCCATCCAGTGACGTAACGCAAGCCAAATTTACATCATTTCCTTGATGTTTATGTGCTTGCACAGGAAATGCGGATCCCAAAGACCCTGGCATCTCGAATCCGTTGGGATTAATGATGCACCCCAACCTGTTTGACTGGCATCTGTCATAATGGTAAAACTTGGATCCGGCAACTGCAGCGGAACTCCCTGAGTTAACCACTGAATGTTTGCCCAAGTCTGAATCTCTTGTTTCACTTGATCTGACAAGAGAACGTCTACGTCGAGCGAATGAATTTTCACACTCCAATTCTGAGTCAAGAAAATCTGAAGAGGACGTGTGCGTAACCGCCCCATCGGAATGAGATCCGCAGCAGCTCCGCACAGACCTATCAGTCTCATAAATTCTCTCGCTGTGACTCTGTCTGCGTGCAGACAATAGCGAGCGTAACAACTGACTAATTTCGCTCTGGTTAACGGCAGACGAACGAGATTGTTGTGTGTCTCGAAGCTCATTCCCAGATGAGTGAATGACTTGGACGGCACCAGATCCGACTTCTCCTCGTTTACTATAAAACCGAGACGTCGGAGTAATAGAAGTAGATTCTGAACATCGTTCTGAAGCGTTAACTCGTTGCCGTACCTCTGAAGAATGTCGTCCAGGTAGGCCGACGTTACCGCAGACGAATGAGCTCGGAAATAGATCATTACCGAGTTCATTACCCGAGTGAAAGCCCAGGGTGCTAGATTCAATCCGAAGCACATCGCCCGGAATTGATATACCACTCCTAGGACTGCGAAGCGTAGATACTTTCGGAATGTCGGATGTACCATGACGTGAAAGTACGCATCTTTGAGATCTATGCTTGTTGCATAATCGTTCACCCGAATACTCGCTCTGACCGACCGAATCGTTTCCATATAAAATTTCGGAGCGACGATCAGCTTGTTTATCCAGCTCAAATCTATGACTGGACGGAACGAGCCATCTGGTTTCGGAGCCAGAAACAGATGGCTGTAGAATCCCGGAGTTTCCTGGTTTTCTACGACCTCTACCGCGTTCTTCATTAAAAGAGACTGCACCTCTGATAACAGAGCGTCTCTTTTCTGCGGATTTGACGGAAGTTGAGTCCACTTTGGACTGCGAGTTAATGGAGGCTTTCGTTTGAAGGATATCTTTAGACCTTCCGAAGTCACTCCTCTCACCCAAGGGTCGTCCGTAATCGACGCCCATTCTTGTGAAAAGCTTGACAACCTTCCGCCAACCGGTACGCGATAGAGGTTTAAGCCATCACCTCCTGGACCTGCGAGGCCTGCGGTAGGAGAAACCACGTCCTCCACGACCCGCACCTCGCCCCGTCGACCTCGGGGCGTCCGACCGATTGTCCCGGCCCGAAGGACGTCCCGAACGAGAGTCGCTACCCTGACGGTCTCTCGAATAAGACCAAGAGGACCCACCGGAACCTCTATAGGAACCTCTCTTGGGCGCATTAGACCCAGAAGTGCCTGTCTTATTCTTGTCTGCTGTATCCGGCTTCTTAGAGGCAGATTGAACAACAGAGAATCCGAAGCTTTCTTTGTCATTTTATCATAAATAACAGAAAGCTTGCCGTCAAAGAGAAGTTCTCCGGAGACCGAAGCGACTCTAAGAGAGTTCTTCACCTTAGAATCCACAAGTGTGGATGTAGCTAGGGCTGCGTCACGTCTAACCAACTCCAGATTTGCCACTGAAAGGGCGGAGTTACACGTGGAATAAGCTACTGCCCTTGAAAGAAGTCTTAAAGAGGATTGTATATCCTGAAACTCTTTCCCTTGAAGGCGCAGTGATAACGCCTTAGTAAGGTGATCTGCGTAAGATAAGGCATCTAAATTGGCTCTGTTAGACGCAATAGCTGTTTCCAACACCGCGGTTGGAATAGAAGCCGACGACGGTAATGATAGCTCTAAGTCTTCCGCCTCGTCGTCCATACGCAGAGGAACTCTCGGGATACCCTGTCCTGCCGTATCAAATTTATTCCTTGCATTAATGAAAGGCAGGTTGAGAGTATTAGCGGACAAGAAACCTGCTTTCCCCGTCTTGGAAGCAAGTTTAAATATAGCGTCGTTCAATAATTGAAATGTTCTTGCAACATTATTGGACTGCGACGGAAACTCGGGAGCGATGTCCCTGAACCGCTCAAAAAATTCAGAGTCCAATGACGCTATAATCCTCTTGTCCGGAACCGCAGCAGTCTGGCCCGACGGAACAACTTGAGGGAGAAAATGCCGGATGAAGTCCACGGCAGCTTTATGTTGTTCCGAAAGGGATAGCTCCAAATCATCCGTATCCCTTTCACCATCCGGTCGGACCTCATGATGTTCCCGGTCGTCCGCCCCCGATGCTTCGGCGGAGCGTACCGACCCAGCGCCGTCGGATAATTCTCGATCCGACACCGTTTCTGTCGGCTGCTGGGATGCTGCGATAAGCTGTGCTATCTGCACAAGAATGTCCGGCGTCGAGACCTGCGGAGGCGCAGTCTTCCGCTGCTTCGCCGAGGGCAGCTCCGCATCAGATGGCTCCCGCATACTTTTTCTATGCGAATGTCCGGAGTCCATCGGTCTCGAATCCCTGGCTGCCGGATGGTGTGACCTGGTCGCCGTAACATCCTTGATCGGCGAAGCTGGCAATATATCGGCGGTCGCGCAGCCAAGGTGCGGTCGTGTGCGCTGACGAGAAGAAGAAGCCTTAGCAGTCTCCGCGGACTGCCTATACAATGGAGCGTCCAGAGCGACGGACGTATGCTCCGCTTGCGACACATTTTGTACCACAACATCTGGTCCCAGATGTTGTTGTACGAGAGAGGGGCCTCTCTCGCTCGCGGCCCGGCTGGACCTGGAGCTAGGAACCGGACTCAAAGGCTTCCTCCGTTCTTGCTTACTATCCGCCGTCACTGGGTGTGCATCTATTATGTTTATAGTGCTCGCATCACCCAAAATTTCCTCCTGGACCGCATCGGACGAACCCGGCTGCCGAACAATTCGGTGAATGGACGCTACACCGGGCGAGCTAGCGGATGACATTTGTCTAATCTCCATGAGCACTTTTGCCGCTAGCTCTGAATTCATTTGTGACGATGGACGCACACTTGTAGAAGATAACATGGAAACATCACTCTGTTCTTGTTCCTCTGAAATAGAAACTGAGAGAGTAGAGTGACCTTGCGGAGAAAGAGCCGGCATTGCCCTTTCTCCAGAAACAACATATCGTGACACACGTTTCCAATGTTTCTCATCCCAATATTCACATATAGGACAGGGATTAGTGCGAGAACACTGACTACAATTAATACAATGATCATGAAAGTCAGAGGAAGATTTCTTCCCATTACAATTTGAACAATGTCCCTTCATTGTGAAAAGACAACAACAAGTCCTAGTTACTCGCACAAACCCCTGACACAAAGATACATAATAACATGATCCATTAATAAATGAAAAAACAATTGCAAATCAAAATAATTTTGAAAAAATATTTTTTCAGCGAAGCCCAAGTTGCTGAAAAGTAACGTTGAGCCCCAATGGATCCGATGGCAAAGTGTGGTCAAAAATTTTAAATTTATATTAAATAATTAATGAGACACTTACGGATAATATAAATGTATCTAATAGTGAGATAAACTACACCAAAGGCAAACAGCCCCCCTCAAAAAAGGCTGTTGCCAATGTAAACAAACAGTGTAAAATACCAGAAAACATGACTCCAGGCACTGAAAAAACTGGCCCGAAATCAGTCATCAAAATTACACTCTATCTGATGCAAGACAGAGACTCCCAGGGGAGAATCTGCAGAACATCAGATGGAAGATGCAGAACACAACGTTTATACACCCATGGGTGAAAACGTAACTATGGGGAAAATAACAGAAAACATTCTGTATCCAAGCAACTCTCCCAGGGAAATTTTAGAAATGAACTTTCTCAAAAATATGCCAAAAGCATGGGAGAATTGCAAGGGGGGACTTTAGAAGGCTAGGGGAGAGGAAACACTGAATAAGCAGTGCAACATTTAGCAAGAATGACAACAAGAGGCCCATGCCTCGAAAATAGACAACTTAACATAATTTCATCCAAAATTTTAAGTGCAGCCCTGATTATTTTTTGTCACTTCTTTTTCCTCTCCTCCTTCTATATCCTCCTTAGAATCACCATTTCTCCAAAAATTACGTGTCTGGCATCCTTTAAACTGAGATTTACAAGCACAAAGATCAGTGAGATGTTGACTGATGAAGGGCCAAACAGAGAATGATAATTGGCGCCAATTTCGGGACGTCTGCGTCACTGCGCATGCGCAGTAGAGGCGTAGTATGGAGGTCCTTTAGGACATGATTTCTTTTTGTTTTGGATGCAAATTGTGGGGATTGGGGGGCAAAATTTGTGTTTGGCCCTGGTTTTGTTAGAGTTAGCACCAGCTAAGTCTGGGTCATTGGTACAGTATAAAAATACTGATTTTTGCATCATCGGTACAAAATGGCCACTGGCAGCCATCTTGAATTTCGGACCACTCCTAAAAACACTCGTTCCCGTCCCAGGGTCATAACAAAGGTACACAAGAAGTTTCGTAAAGATCGGTTCATAAATACGACCTCTAGCCCGAGCCATAGCCAATTGTTGACGTACGGACAGACGGACAGACAGATGGACGACGGACGACGGGCCATGACAATAGCTCAAATTTGACTTCGTCAAAGTTGAGCTAAAAATGATACATCGGATATATGATGCATGACCAAAATGCCTAAACACCCTAAGGGTGAGGACGTAACCCTGGGGATGTACAGAATATCTTCTGTATAATACGTTAAACTCCCAAGAAATTTTATTGAAAAAAATTTCAATAAAACAAGCCCAAAAGCTTGGAAGCTTACCTGGGGGAATCAAGGGAAGGAAGGGAAGGAATACTAAACAAACAGTGGACAGATCATTATCAATGAATGATGACGTCAGGACCATGTCCCAAAATTGGGGAACATGAACTAATTTTTATAAATATTATAAAATTACAGCCCTGAATGTTTCAAACCACCGTTTCTTCCTTCCTTCATCCAGTTGTGTCCTTGGATCCACCAATTTAACCACTGATTTGTGTATGGCATCATTATTAATTGAGATTTAAAAAGCACAAATGTCAGTTTGTTGTTATCTGACAAGGGCCAAACAAAGAATGATGTTAGCGCCAGTTTTGTTGACTTCCTGGCATCTGCGTATGCGCAGAGGGTAAATGTATGAAGGGCCAGATAGGACTCCTAATTTTCGGTTTTGCATGCAAATTTGGGGGATTGGGGGGCAAAATTTGTGTTTGGCCCTAGATATTTTTAAGTTAGCACCAGCTAGTCTGGGCCATTGGTATACAGTATAAAAATATTTGATAACTCCCATCTAGACATCATACCAAAGCTACACATAAAATTTGAAAAAAATTGGGTAATAGGTGCTGCTAGTAGGATTGTTGACAATTTATATGCCAAATCCAAGATGGCCATTGGTGGCCATGTTTTTCAACAAAATTCAGAAAAATTTGATAGCTCCCATCTAGACATCACACCAAAGCTATATATGAAATTCAAAAATGATCAGGGGAGAGATGCGGCCTGTAGGGTGTGCTAATGGAATTGTTGACAATTTATATCCAAATCGAAGATGGCTGCTGGCAGCCAGGTTTTCCAACAAAATTCAGAAATATTTGATAGCTCCCATCTAGACATCACACCAACGTTACATATGAAATTTGAAAAAGATTGGATGAGAGATGCAGTCTGTAGGGTGTGCTAATGAACTTGCTGAAAATTTATAGGCCAAATCTAAGATGACAACTGGCGGCTATGTTTTTCAACATTTGAAAAAGATTGGGTGAGAGATGCAGCGTGAAGATTGTGCTAATCGAACTGTTGACAATTCATATGCCAAATCCAAGATGGCTGCTGGTGGTCATATTTTTTTTTACAAAATTCAGAAAATTTGATAGCTCCCATCTACACACCACACCAAAGCTATATATGAAATTCAAAGAGGATCAGGGGAGAGATCCAGCCTGTAGGGTGTGCTAATGGAATTGTTGACAATTTATAACCAAATCAAAGATGGCTGCTGGAAGCTATGTTTTTCAACAAAATTCAGAAATATTTGATAACTCCCATTTAGACATCACACCAAAGCTACATATGAAATTTGAAAAAGATCGGGTGAGAAATGCAACTTGTAGGGTGTGCTAATGGACTTGTTGACAATTCATATGCTAAATCTAAGATGGCTGCTGGTGGCCATGTTTTTCAACAAAATTTGGAAAAATTTGATAGCTCCCATCTAGACATTGCCCCAAAGCTACATATGAAATTTGGGACTGATCAAGTGAGAGCCACGGCCTGTAGGGTGTGCTAAAGGAATTGTTGAACAATTTATATCCAAATCCAAGATGCCTGTTGGCAGCCATGTTCTTCAACAAAATTCAGAAAAATTTGATAGATCCCACCTAAACATTACACCAAAACTACATATCAAATTTGAAAAAGATCGGGTGAGAAATGCAGCCTGTAGGGTGTGCTAACGGAATTGTTGACAATTTATATACCAAATCTAAGATGGCCACTGGCATCCATGTTTTTCAATGAAATTCGGAAAAATTCTATAGCTCCCATCTAAAATTTCTACTTCACCGGAATTGTTGACAATTTATATACCAAATCTAAGATGGCCACTGGCATCCATGTTTTTCAATGAAATTCGGAAAAATTCTATAGCTCCCATCTAAAATTTGTCCCAAAGCTACATATGGAATTTGTGACTGATCAGGTGAGAGCTGTGGACTGTAAGGTGTGCTAAAGGAATTGTTGGACAATTTATATCAAAATCTAAGATGGCCACTGGCAGCCATGTTTTTCAACAAATTTGAAAAAAATGTTAAAAAATTTATAGTAATTTCTATATTTTTTATACTTACCAATGACCCAGACATAGCTGGTGCTAACTCTTAAAATATAGGGCCAAACACAAATTTTGCCCCCCAATCCCCAAAATTTGCATCTAAAACCAAAGAAAACATGTCCTGAAAGGCCCTCCACACTTCACCTCTACTTCACCGGAATTGTTGACAATTTATATACCAAATCTAAGATGGCCACTGGCATCCATGTTTTTCAATGAAATTCGGAAAAATTCTATAGCTCCCATCTAAAATTTGTCCCAAAGCTACATATGGAATTTGTGACTGATCAGGTGAGAGCTGTGGACTGTAAGGTGTGCTAAAGGAATTGTTGGACAATTTATATCAAAATCCAAGATGGCCACTGGCAGCCATGTTTTTCAACAAATTTGAAAAAAATGTTAAAAAATTTATAGTAATTTCTATATTTTTTATACTTACCAATGACCCAGACATAGCTGGTGCTAACTCTTAAAATATAGGGCCAAACACAAATTTTGCCCCCCAATCCCCAAAATTTGCATCTAAAACCAAAGAAAACATGTCCTGAAAGGCCCTCCACACTTCACCTCTACTGCGCATGCGCAGTGTCAAGGATGTTCCGAAATTGGCGCCATTAATCATTCTAATAACCAGTGCCTGGTAAGCGCTATGTACTCAGCGGGGAGGCAAGAGTTCCCAACTCCTGGGAGGGCCATCCCCATCTGGGTCATTGGTAAGTATAAAAAATATAGAAATTACTATAAATTTTTTAACATTTTTATACTGTACCAATGACCCAGACATAGCTGAATAGTAAAAAGGCTGGAGGGCCAAGGACATAGAGCAAAATGGAATACGCTCAATAATATAAAATAGAGTCATCCCCTGTAGGGAAAAAGAAGTAATAGGCCTTACATGTATCTTTCTTATTTATGATAAATTAGAAAGATACAACACCTTCCAAAATTGAGCTTCATACATCCATGTACTCTATTAATATCCAATGTAATCCTTATACTAATAATTTTTAAAGTAAGCCAATAAATAAAGTAAGTCTAGAGAATAGAGACTCTTATACTCCTTAAAAGTGTCTGAGGATTGCATAATCATGTCCATTGTCATATGCAATATTCAAAAGCTATACTTTAAAAACTAAGACTTGAATGAATTTTAAAAACCTAAACTTCTCACTAAACAACCATCCCAATAACAGCTCAGAATTACTAACTCCGGAGGAGGTATCCCCTTGTTTTCATAGTAAAACAGGTGACCCAAGGGAACACCCTCCCCCCCCCCCTTTTTCTTGCCCTGGGTCAAATAGCCCAGAGCGAAGAGGGCAGCAGAACGGAGACACTGCCGAAACAGACAGCCTACCTAGCTATAGTAGCAACTGTTAAGTGAATGACATTCTGAGCAGTAGATAATAGACCTAACAATAGAGGCCTCCAGAAATGGACTCGATATTTCTGAGATAAAAATTCATGAATGTGGATGGCTGAGCGCAATGAGCAGCCTTCAAAAATCTATAATAGCGACACTATTAATGTAAGCCCAAGATGTAGAAGAACTCTTACTTCATGAGCCGAAATCTTAAGCACAACTGCTGAGTCAATGATATACCATAAGCAGTACCGATAGTTAATAGAATCCATTAACAATAGAATGGAGTGTAACGTCCTTCTACTAGGCATCAAAGACAGAAGAAGCTTACGCCCGTAGTAATAAACAGATATCTGTTTATAAATACATAAACTCTAACCGGAAAGAGTAAAGGCCTATGCCCGTACGAAGACGGAAGGACCTTAATAACAATAGGTTCCGGATATTAGGAGCCTAACTCTTATGCAAAAATCCAACCTAAATAGTAAAGGAAGTAGTGATTCCGAAACTACGAAAGTGAAAATCATCCATCGATAGTGCATGAAACTCACTGACTCTTCAGTAAAAGAGAAACCAACAGAATTACTGTCTAAAAGGTCAGAATTTGAAAACTACTGTTTCCAGAGGCTCAAATGATTACTTAGCTAAATAAGAACCGAAGTTAAATTCCATATAGGAATTTAATCTAAAGATTCTAAGTCTATTTATCAAAAAGTTACTGACTTAGATAAAGAGACATAAGACTCAATTGTAAACTATCCTAGAGTGCATAGGTATGAGGTAACATAAACCTATAACCTTAATAATAACAGGCTGCAGTAGATCTTGTGAAACAAGTATACTAAAAAATTGCAATGAGTAGTATGGAGGGATCAACAATATGAACATAATGATCCCTACACCAACGACGGAAGAGCCTCCACTTTAGCCGCATAGAATAGCGAAGAAGAGGATCTCTTATAGTAAGAAATCGCGTCCAAAGCTCGTCCAGTACAATGCTTACAATGCAATACGGACCACACAACGGAATACATGAAGGTTGCGACCTTGCGGGTTGTGATCAAGATGACACGATTTACCCAGTGAAAAAAGATCCTCACATTCAGGAAGATTTCACGTTAAGTCCCACAGTAGACAACAGAGTAAATTACCCATGGTCTCTGTGAAGATAGAGATGCTATCAACAGAAATGTATTGTGGTTGTTTATCTTAGCAATACCTGCTGAAACAACAGCGCCGGAGGATACGCGTATCCTATCATTCCGTCCTATAGATCAATAGAGCGTTAACAACATTAGCTCAGAGATCCGGACAAGCCAACACATACGTCTGCAATTGATTAGCAAGCTGTGTCGTAAATAAATCATCATTGGGCGCTCCCATAGATAGCAAATCTGATTGAATACTTGTTTGTTGAGAGTCCATTCTGACAGCAACAAGCGACCCCTAAGTGAACGGGAGTCCGGTAAAACAATCAGACGACCCGGAATATGACGGACCAAAACAGAACTTGGTGTACTATAACCAACAGACGGATTCTTTCCATTAAATTGAATAACGGAAACGAAAGAGTGCCTCCCTGGTTCCGGAGATACACCACTACTGTCGAATTAACGGACAGGATTTGGGCATGTGTTTCTGAATAATGTTCATGCAATGACATAAAGCAAGCCTAAAAAACATTATTCCGCGGAAGATAATTGGTTGCTAAGAGACTGCGGAACCCAAAGACCCTGGCACTTCTAATCCGTTGGGATCAGTATTATATCCCAATCTGTTTGACTGGCAACCGTCATAACAGCAACACTCGGGTCCGGCAACTGCAGTGGCACTCTCTGAGTCAACCACCGAATGTTTGCCCCAGTCTGAATCTCTTGTAACACTAGATAGACAAGAGAACGTGTAAATCGAGCAATTCATGGATTGCTGAAAAGTTGCCGTCGAAGAGAAGCTTCTCCGAGAACGAAGCGACTCTGAGAGAGTTCTTAACCTTACTATCCACGCGCGTGGATGTAGCTAGGGCTGCGTCACGTCTAACGAACTCCAATCAGCCACTGAAGGGCGGAGTTAAACGTGAACAAACTACTGCCCTCAAAAGAAATTACATTGAGAATAATATCCTGTAAATCTTTTCTTGAAGACGTAATGATAACGCCTCACGTATGATAAAGCGTCTAAGTTAAGTCTACTAGACATCATTGTCGTTTCCAACTTTGAAGTTGGAAAAGACATAGACGGCGAAAAAGAATATTTCCAGTCTTTAACCACACCGTCTAGACGCATATGAACTCTCGGTATGCCCTGCACTGCCAAAATAACTATTCGTATAAATGCTAAAACGGCAGAAATGAGCAACGCGGACAAGAAACTAAACTATCATGCTTGGTAGCAGGCTTGTATGCATATATAAAATAAAACACATGTTGTAATGAAATTATTGGACTGCGTCGGTAAGTCAGGGACAATGTCCCCGAACCGATCGAAAATTCCGAGTCCAATGACGCTATAAGTCTCTTATCCAACATCGCAGCAATGTAGTCCGAAATAACAATCACTGGAAGATAATGCCGGAAGATATGTATGGCAGCTTCCGATGCTACAAAAGGGAAAACTCGAAATCTTTCGAATCCCTTTCGCCATCCTGTCGGACCCTATAAAGCGTTCGGTTGTCCGTACCTGATGCAACCGCGGACCGCACCGACCCAGCGCCGTCGGATAATTCCTGATTCGACCAAGAAACTGTCAATTGCTGGGATGCTGCGAAACAACTGTGCTAACTCGGATAGCACGTCCGTCACTGAGGCCTGAGGAGAAGCGGTCCTACAATGCATTGCCGCTGGAAGCTCCGTGATCGTTACCCCGTGCATACTACCAATATGCGAGCGAACGGAGTGTATAGGCCTCGTGTCCCTTGGCTACCGGATGGCGCGACCTATTTGCCGTGGAATCACTGAATGACGAAACTGATCGGATATTCGAGGTCACGTAGCCAATGTGCGGTCGTGTGCCCTGCTGTGAGGATGAGGAAGCATTATGGACAGTCTCTCGGACTGTCAATATAACGGAGCGTCCCGACCGACAGACATATGCTCCGAATGTAAAATATCAGAACCACAACATGCGGTCCCCTATGTTGTTGGACGAGAGAGGGACCTCTCTCGCTCACAGCCCGGACGGACCTGGACAAGCCAGGAACCGGACTAACAGGCTTCCTCCGATCTGTCCTCAATCTGCCGTCACTGGGTGAGTACTAAAGTAATTAAAGTGCTTGCATCACCCAAATCTCCTTCCTAGACCGCAACGGACGAACCCGGCAGCCGAACCATTCGATGAATGCACGCTACACCGGGTGAGCTAGCGAATGTCACTCCGTAGGCGATAGACATAATCCATGAGCACTTATTGCCGCTAGCTCTTCATTAACTATGACGACAGAGGCACACTTTTGAAAGACATCTCCGTAACTTTGCGAACAAGAAACCAGAAATGCTTGGTTATAGCAAGCATATAATAATATATATATAGCGTCGTTCAATAATTCGAAAGTTTGTGTGACATTATTGGACTATGTCGGAACTGAGGGGCGATGTCCCTGAACCGAACCAAAAATTTCTAAGTCCACTGACGCTATCAGTTTCTTATCCGGCATCGCAGCAATCTGGTCCGACGAAAGAAGCTGTAGAAGACCAAGTCAGATGACATACACAACAGCATATGTTGTTCCGAAAGGGAAAGCTCGAAATCCTCCAAATCCCTTTCGGTATCCCGTCGGACCGGATGAAATTTTCGGACGTCCGTACCCGCTTCCGCGGAGCGTCCCGACCCAGCATCATCGGATAAAAAATATGCAACAGATTCAGTTGATGCTGGGATGCTGCGATAAACTGTGCTATTTAGGAAAGCACGTCCGTTCCCGAGGCCCGTGCAGTAGCGGTCTTACGATGCATTGCCGCCGGAAGCTCCGTGTACGTTGACTCCCGCACACTTCCTATGCGAACATCCGGAGTCTGCAGGCCTCGTGTCCCTGGCTACCGGATGGTGTGACCTGGTCGCCGATGATTCTCTGACTGGCGAAGCTGACTGGATATTCGTGGTCACATAGCCAAGAGCGGTCGTGTGCGCTACCATGAGAATGAGGAAGCCTTATTGACAGTCTACTCCGGACTGACTATATGTCGGAGCGTCCCGAGCGACGGACGTATGCTCCGAATGCGACACATTTTGTACCACAACATCTGGGGCCAGATGTTGTTGTACGAGAGAGGGGCCTCTCTCGCTCGCCGTCCGGATGGACCAGAACGAGCTATGAACCGGACTAAAAGGCTTCCTCCGTTCTCCCTCCGATCCTCCGTCACTGGGTGTGCATTTGGTTGATTTATAGTGCTCGCATCACCCCAAAATTCCTTCTAGACCGCAACGGACGAACCCGGCTGCCGAACCATTCGGTGAATGGACGCTACACCGGGCGAGCTAGCGGACGTCAAAGGCCGTCGGACCTACTAGGGTCCTCTTAGGCAATTGGCGTATTTACATGAGCACTTTTCCGCTAGCCCTTCATTAATTGTGACGACGGAGGCACACTGTTGGAAGACATCACAGATACATCACCCTAATCTTGATCGTCTGAAATAGAAATTGATAAAGTAGAGTGACCCTGCGGGGAAAGGACCGGAGTGTCCAATTCCCCAATAACATACCATGACATACGCTTCCCATATTGTCATCGAAATCATACGATACAGAACAGGAGTTAATGCGAGTACACTGACCACATATAGAATGATTATAAAAGTCAGAGGAAGACTTCCTCTTATTACAATTAATCAATATCCTTTCAATGTGAAAAGAAAACAAGTCCTGGTACTCGCACTAACCCCTGGCAATCAAAATACATAATAATAATATGATCCATTAATATAGAAAAAATAATTGAAATCAAAATATTTTGAAAAAATATTTTTTCAGAACAGCCCAAGTTTCTGAAAAGTAACGTTGAGCCCCAATGGATCCCAGGCCTAAGTGTGGACAAAAATTTAAAAAAATT
The DNA here is from genome assembly GCA_031216915.1 of Pictodentalium vernedei. NCBI lineage: Eukaryota > Metazoa > Mollusca > Scaphopoda > Dentaliida > Dentaliidae > Pictodentalium > Pictodentalium vernedei. Next base: position 129,320,101 of record CM062296.1, on the reverse strand, counting down.
TTTAATTTATTCAACACTTACGAACAATAATAATGTATCTAGTTATGATTAAAATAACATCAAGATATTATTTTCCAGAAATCCCCCCCTCACACAGAGGGCTGTTGTAAATGTAAACAATGAATGTAAAAACACTAAAATAAGACTCCAGGCACCCAGGCCCGGAATCAGTTACCAAAAATACACTATCTGATGCAAAACAGAGACTTCCAGGGAAGAAACTGCAGAACATCAGATGGTAGATGCAGAACACAACGCCTAACCACCCATAGGTGAAGACGTAAACATGGGGAAAAGAACAGAATTCATTCTGTTATTCAGCTAAAACTCCCAAGAAAATTTAGTAATAATAATTACAAAAACTATGCCAAAAGCATGGGAGAATAGCAAGGGGGGACTTAAAGGACAGGGAGAGAGGAAAACACTGAAAAAACTGTGTAACTAAATAATCAGAATGACAACAAAAAGGCTGCTGCCTCGAAAATAGGTAACTTAACATAATTTCATTAAAAAATTTTAAGTTACAGCCCTGATAATATTCTGTCACACATTTTTCCTCTCCTCCTTCTCTATCCTCCTTAGAATCACCATTTCACTAATATTTATGTGTCTGGCATCATTTAAACTGAGATTTACAAGCACAAAGATCAGTCAGATGTTAACTGATGAAGGGCCAAACTTAGAATGATTAATGGCGCCAATTTCGGAACGTCCTTGACACTGCGCATGCGCAGTAGAGGTGAAGTGTGGAGGGCCTTTCAGGACATGTTTTCTTTGGTTTTAGATGCAAATTTTGGGGATTGGGGGGCAAAATTTGTGTTTGGCCCTATATTTTAAGAGTTAGCACCAGCTATGTCTGGGTCATCGGTACAGTATAAAAATTTATAGCTTCCATCTAGACATTGCCCCAAAGCCACATATGAAATATGGAACTGATCGGGTGAGAGCAGCAGCCTGTAGGGTGTGCAAGTGGAATTGTTGACAATTTATGTAGCAAATCCAGAGGGCTGCTGGCAGCCATGTTTTTCAACAAAATTCAGAAAAATTCAATAGGTCTCATCTAGACAACACACTAAAGCTACAGATGAAATATGAAACTGTTCAAGTAAGAGATGTGGCCTGTAGGGTGTGCCAATGGAATTGTTGACAATTTTTATGCCAAATCTAAGATGGCCACTGGCGGCCATGTTTTTCAACAAAATTCGGAAAAAAGTTGATAGCTCCCATCTAGGCATTGCCCCAAAGCCATGTATGAAATTTGGAACTACTCGTGTGAGAGCTGCGGCCTGTAGGGTGTGCTAAAGGAATTGTGGACAGATGGACAATGGATCACAATCCATCCCAATACCTCATACTTGACGTTGTCAAGTTGAGCTAAAAACTTAAAACTGTTTAAAAATTTACCATAAGACATCTAGCTATATTACAACCAAGTGTACCAGACCCTAAGAGAAGGCATTTTGTGTTTGCTACTTTGTCCAGGTTAAGTTCTGGTATGAGCCTCCATCTCATCAGCTTCAAATTCAAATCCACAGCTGATTCTGCTAACCTTCAAATACAGAAATAAATATAAAATGCAAGTGTCAATGACACTGTAGCTCAACTTGTTTAAGACATGTACATGTATAGTATGTGACACAGCAATGACAAACATCTAGGTAATGACCTGATAACAAAGGTACATATAAAGTATTGTAACGGTCTGTACATAAATACTGACCGTTGCCTGTAACAAATGTATAGGTAAAGTATTGTAAAGGTGGGTGACAGTCAGATGCTAAACTAGAAAAGAAATCTTTGAGTCCCAGAGTGGGTCTGACTGAACCCCAATATATTTGTTCTCATAGCACAGTGATAACAAAGGCACCCCAAAACACACTCATTCCTGTCCCAAGGTGAAAACAAAGGTACCCAAGACGTTTCGTGAAAATCAGTTCACAAATATGAGCTGTATAGAAGTTGTGACAAAAAACTGACTAGACCTAATTTCGGTACAAAATGGCCACTGGCAGCCATCTTGAATTTTGGACTGCACCCAGAAACACTCGTTCTCGTCCCAAGGTGATAACAAAGGTACCCAAGAAGTTTTGTGAAGATTGGTTCATAAATACAGCCTCTAGCCCAAGCCGTATTGACATGTGCACTTTCAGTGTATAAGTAGCACTGAATAAATCAAAGTTCATCTAATTTGCATAATTTCTGAATTTCTGCTCGAGAAAAAAACCCTTACTATATGTGATGTATTCCATGTTACTAAACATTTATACAAAAATTTTTTAAATCAGACCTTTAATACAGAAGTTCTGTACAAAAGACTGATTGCAATAATTTTGGTACAAAATGGTTGCTGGTGGCCATCTTGAATTTCGAACCACACCCAAAAACACTCATTCTCATCCCACGGTGATAACAAAGGTACCCAAGGAGTTTCGTAAAGATCGGTTCATAAATACGGCCTCTAGCCTGAGCAGTATAGAAGTTGTGTACAAAAAACTGATTAGACCTAATTTCGGTACAAAATGGCCACTGACAGCCATCTTGAATTTCGGACCACACCCAGAAACACTCGTTCTCGTCCCAAGGTGATAACAAAGGTACCCAAGACGTTTCGTGAAGATCGGTTCATAAATACAGACTCTAGCCCGAGCCATATTGACATGTGTACTTACTGTGTGCAAGTAGCACTGAAAAAATCAAAGTTCATCTAATTTGCATAATTTCTGCACGAGAAAAAAACCCGTATTATATGTAATGTATCCCATGGTACTAAACATTCACACAAAAAATTATTCAAATCAGCGCTTTCATATGGAAGTTCTGTGTAAAAATCTGATTGCACCAAATTTTGTACAAAATGGCTGCCATCGCTCATCTTGAATGTCGGACCGGACCCCAAAACACTCGTTCTCGTCCCACGGTGATAACAAAGGTACCCAAGGAGTTTCGTAAAGATTGGTTCATAAATACGGCCTCTAGCCCAAGCCGTATTGGTATTTGCACTTACAGTGCTGAAAGTAACACCAAAAACATCAAAGTTAGTCTAATTTGCATAATTTCCGCACGAGAAAAAAAACCTGTATTATATGTGACGTATCTCATGGTACTAAACATTCATACAAAAAATTATTAAAATCAGAGCTTTCACATGGAAGTTCTGTACAAAAAACAGATTTCTGCATCGTCGGTACAAAATGGCGGTTGGCAGCCATCTTGAATTTTGGACAGCACCCAAAAACACTCGTTCTCGTCCCACGGTCATAACAAAGGTACCCAAGAAGTTGCATAAAGATCGGTTCATAAATACGGCCTCTAGCCCGAGCTGTATCCAATTGTTGACGGACAGATGGACAGACGAACAGATGGACGACGGGCCATGGCATAAGCTCAAATTTGGCTTCGCCAAAGTTGAGCTAAAAAAGGTTCTGCATGTAGTGACTGTAAATAGTTCAAAATGCATATTGGAGAAAAGAAGAAAAAAAAAGCTTAACTGGGGGGAGGGGGGGGACAGGGGTGGGGGGGGGAGGGGGGGTGTTTGTCTGGGTTTTTAACCACAAACTTGGAGTCATCCTACCAAACTACAATGAAATCCCTTCATAATTATGGCCTGTGGAATATTCTAAAGGTTTTCAGGCTTCAGGCCTCTGTTGCCGTTACAATTGCCCAAAAGGGGATGCTCTCATCTAGACATTATATGAAGTCAACCTGAAAAGGTTTTCGCGCTTCAGGCCTCTGTTGCCGTCACAGTTGCCCAAAAGGGGACGTTCTCATCTAGACATTATATGAAGTCAACCCATCAAGTTACAATGAAATCCCTCCATAAATATGACCTGTAGACTGTGCTAAAGGTTTTCGAGCCCCTGTTGCCGTCACAGTTGCCCAAAAGGAGACGTTCTCATCTAGACATTATATAGTCAACCTGAAAAGGTTTTCGGGCTTCAGGCCTCTGTTGCCGTCACTGTTGCCCAAAAGGGGACGTTCTCATCAAGACATTATATGAAGTCAACCTATCAAGTTACAATGAAATCCCTCCATAAATATGATGTGTAGACTGTGCAAAAGGTTTTCGGGCTTCGGGCTCTGCAGCCATCATGGTTAAATGATCGCAACCAAAAGGGGACATTCTCATCTGGGCATCATGTGGATTGATCCTCCGAAGTTACAATGAAATCCCTTTGTAAATATGACCTGTATACTGTGCTGAAGGTTTTTGGGCTTCGGGCACCTGTAGCCGTCACAGTTGCCCAAAAGAGGACGTTCTCATCTAGACATTATTTGAAGTCAACCTATCAAGTTACAATGAAATCCCTCCACAAATATGACATGTAGACTGTGCTAAAGGTTTTCGGGCTTTGGGCTCCTGTTGCTGTCACAGTTGCCCAAAAGGGGACGTTCTCATCTAGACATTATATGAAGTCAACCTATCAAGTTACAATGAAATCCCTCCATAAATATGACGTGTAGACTGTGCTGAAGGTTTTCGGGCTTTGGGCACCTGTAGTCGTCACAGTTGCCCAATCATGTCCAAAAGGGACTTTCTCATGTAGACATTATATGAAGTTAACCTATCAAGTTAAAATGAAATCCCTCCATAAATATGACCTGTAGACTGTGCTAAAGGTTTTGGGGTTTTGGTCTCTGGCAGTCGTGAAGGTTGATGGATCACGCCCAAATGGGGAAATTCTCATGTAGACATCATACGGAGTCATCGTATCAAGTTACAATGAAATCCGTCCATATTAAACATGACCTGCAGTTTGTGCTAAAGGTTTTTGGGTTTTGGGCTTGGGCAGCCATCACGGTTGACAGATCATGCCCAAACGGGGATGTTCTCATCTAGGCATTATACAGAGGCATTCTATGAAGTTGCAATGAAATCCCTTCATAAATACGACCTGTAGACTGTGCTAATGGTTTTGGGGTTTTGGGCTCGGGCAGCCATACAGCCAAACTTTAACCACAAACTTTAACCAAAACTCCAAATGTCAACTAAACAAGAAAAAAACACTTGAACCTTCAGTAAAAAAAACTTTAACCACAAACTTTAACCAAAACTCTAAATGTTAACAGGCGGACGGACAGACGGACGGACAGACGGACAAAAGTCATTACTATAGCCCTCACTGTAAACAGTCGGGCTAATAAATGTGCCCTATAGGCCATGTCAAAAAAGAATGTAGATGCATAAGTGCAATAAATTCAAGGATTGTTGCTAACAGCAACTGTTTTTGATAATTATGAAAAGAAATTTGATAGCTCCTATCTTTGTCACCCCGAATAAGCATACGATGTTTAAAAACATGCCTCTGAGGCATAACAAAGGAAGATGTTAATGCACAAATGCACTAAGTTTGAAGGTCATTGCTGATGGCAATGGTATTTTTTTCTGTTTTATGGAAATTCATAAATATACCCTGAAGAGAGTGCAAAAGGGATAAGTTGCTATGCAAATGCACTAAGTTTAAAGGCTGGTGCTAACAACAATAATTTTTTATGGAAATGAAAAAAAAATCAACAGGTCACATCTACAGGTCACCCAAACATGCATACCAAGTTTCAAAGCGACCCTATCATAAATGTGCTCTGTAGGTATTGCCAGACGAATATATTGATGTCTGACTACACTAAGTTCAAAGGTCATTGCCAAAGGCAACTATTTTTAATGGAAGTGGAAGAAAATCAATGTTCCCATCTAGAGGTCACCCTAAACAAGCATACCAAGTTTCAAAGCAATCCGATCATAAATGTGCCCTGTAGGGTGTGCCAAAGGGAAATATCGATGCCTAACTAGACTTAGTGCATAGGTCATTGCTAACAGCAACATTTTTTGATGGAAAAGGAAGAAAATTGACAGCTCCCATCTAGAGGTAACCCCAAATAAGCATACCAAGTTTCAAAGTGAAAAAGGAATATATTGATACCTGAATAAACTAAGTTCAAAGGTCATTGCCAGCAGCAATATTTTTGGACAGAAATGGAATAGCTCCCATCTAGAAGACACCCCAAACAAGCATACCAGGTTTCAAAGCAATCTGACGATAAATGTTCCCTGTAGGGTGTGCCAATAGGAAATATTGATGCCTAAGTTAACTAAGCTCAAAGGTCATTGCCAGCAGCAACATTTTTGATGGAAAAGGAAAAAAATCGATAGCTCCCATCTAGAGGTCATCTCAAAAAAGTTTCTCTGGTTTCAAAGCAATCCAATCATAAATATTCTATGTAGTGTGTCTCAAAGGGAAATATTGAGATCTGACTAAATTAAGTTCTAAAGTCGTTGCCAGCTGCAACATTTTTTGACGGAAAAGAAAGAAAATCGATAGCTCCCATCTAGGGGTCACCCCAAACAAGCACACAAAGTTTTAAAGCAATCTGATTATAAATGTGCCCTGCAGGGTGTGCCAAAGGGAAATATTCATGCATAACTGCACTAAGTTCATCGAAGGTCATTGCCTGTGGCAACATTTTTTGACGGAAATGGAAGAAAATCGATAGCACCCATCTAGAGGTAACCCCAAACAAGCATACCAAGTTTCAAACTAATCTGATTATATCTGTGCCATGTAGGGCATGCCAAATGAATATATTGATGCCGGACTAAACAAAGTACAAAGATCGTTACCAGCTGCAACATTTTTTGCTGGAAATGGAAGAAAATCGATAGCTCCCATCTAGAGGTCACCCCAAATAAGCATACCAGGTTTCAAAGCAATCCAATCATAAATGTGCCCTGCAGGGTGAGCCAAAGGAAAATATTGAGGTCCGACTTAAATTAAGTTTAAATGCCGTGCCAGCTGCAACATTCTTTGACAGAAATGGAAGAAAGTTAAAAAATTTATAGTAATTTATATATTTTTTATACTTACCAATGACCCAGACTTAGCTGGTGCTAACTCTAACAAAACCAGGGCCAAACACAAATTTTGCCCCCCAATCCCCAAAATTTACATCCAAAACAAAAAGAAATCATGTCCTAAAGGACCTCCATACTACGCCTCTACTGCGCATGCGCAGTGACGCAGTCGTCCCGAAATTGGCGCCAATTATCATTCTTACTGGCAGTGCCTGGTCAGCGCTATGTACTCAGCGGGGAGGCAAGAGTTCCCAACTCCAGGGAGGGCCATCCCCGTCTGGGTCATTGGTAAGTATAAAAAATATATAAATTACTATAAATTTTTTAACATTTTTATACTGTACCAATGACCCAGACTTAGCTGAATAGTAAACAGGCTGGAGGGCCTAGGACATAGAGGAAAATCCAATAAGCTCAACTATATAGTAAAGAGGTAACCCCTTAAGGAGAAAAGGAGTATTAGGCTTTACATGTATCTTTCTTATTTAATATTAAATTAGAAAGATACACTACCCTTAATAATTGAGCACAATAACATTCATGTTCTCTATTAACATCCAGTATAACCCTTATACTAATTATTTTTAAAGCAAGCCAATAAATAAAGTAGTCCAGAGAATTGAGACTCTTTATAATCATTTAAAAGTGTCCGAGTATTGTATATTAAAGCCCGTTTGACACTTGACATATACAAATGCTTCACACCGAGCTACACTTTAAAAATAAGACATGAATGAATTTAAACATTAATATTACACTTTAAAACCATCCCGGAAGCGACTCAGAAATACTGACTTGGAGGAGGCATTCCCTTGCTTTTCACTATAAAGCAGGTGACCTAAGGGAACACCCGCCCCCCCCCCCCCTTCCCCTTGCCCTGGGTCAAATAGCCCAGAGCGAAGAGGGCAGCCGGACGGAGTCACTGCCGGAACAGAAAGCCTGCATAACTATAGTTGCAACTGTTTAGTGGACGACATTCTGAGCAACAGATAACGGACCTAAACAATGCAGGTCTCCAGAAATGGACTCAATATTTCTGAGATAAAAATTCGTAAATGTGGATGGCTGAGACCAATAAGCAGCCTTCATTAAATCTGTAATAGCAACACTATTAGCATAAGCCCAGGAAGTAGAAAGAGCTCTTACTTCATGAGCAGAAATCTTAAGCACAGACTGCTGAGAAGAAGATAAATCTTCATAAGCAGTACGGATAGTTAACTGAATCCATCTAGCAATAGAATGGACTGAAATGTCCTTTCTATTAGGCATCAAAGACAGAAAGAAACGTTTCCGTCCCTTTCTGATAAACTGAGATCTCTGTTTATAGATACGTAGTGCTCTAACAGGACAGAGTAAAGGCCTACGCCCGTCTGAAGACGGAAGAGCCTTAATAACAATAGGTTCCGGATATTTATTAGGAGCCTGATTCTTAGCTAAAAAACCCACATTAGTAGTGAAGGTGATAGTGTTCCCAACACTACGATAATGAGAATCATCCACCGATAGTGCATGAAGCTCACTGACTCTTCTGGCAGAAGAGAAAGCTAAGAGAAAAGCTGTCTTATAAGATAAGAATTTGAAATCTACTGTCCCAAGAGGTTCAAATGGCTTTTCCTTCAATTTAAGGAGAACCCAAGCTAAATTCCACTTAGGAATTAATCTAAGAGTTCTGGGTCTATTTATCGAAAAGTTTCTAACCAACTTCGATAAAGAGACATTAGATCCAATTTGTAAACTATCATGATGTGCATAGGTATCAGATAACATAGATCTGTAACCCTTTATAGTAACAGGCTGCAGTTTGATTTCGTCAAACAAGTATACTAGAAAGTTTGCAATGTCTGGTATAGAGGGATCAAATATATCTACAGAATGATCCCTACACCAACGACGAAAAACCTTCCACTTAGCCGCATAGTTTAGCAAAGAGGAGGTCCTCCTACAGTTAGAAATCGCGTCCACTGCTCGTCCTGTAAAGTGCTTGCCATGCAAGAAGGACCGCACAACGGAAAAACGTGAAGGTTGAGACCTTGCGGGTTGTGATGGAGTTGGCGCGATTTCCCCTGCGAAAGAAGATCCTCTCGTGGAGGAAAAGCTTCCGCGGTAGGTCCCACAACAGACACCTGAGTAGATTTATCCACGGTCTCTGTGGCGACAGAGATGCTACCAACAGAATCTTGCATTGAGATTGTTTAATCTTTAGCAATACTTGTTGAATTAACGGCGCTGGAGGATACGCATATCCTATCATTCCGTCCCAAGGGATCGACAGAGCGTCTACTGCAAATGCTCTTGGATCCGGACACGGAGACACATACGTCTGCAACTGATTGTTGAGATGTGTCGCAAATAAGTCTATCATTGGCCGTTCCCATTGGTAGCAAATCTGATTGAATACTTGTTTGTTGAGAGTCCACTCCGACGGCAACAAGCGACCCTTCCGTGAAAGGGAGTCTGCTAGCACATTCAGACGACCCGGTATGTGACGGACCGAAAGAAGAACATGATGTTCTAACGCAAACAGAAGGATTCTTTCCGTTAGATTGAACAACGGAACTGAATGAGTGCCTCCCTGATTCCGTATATACGCCACTACTGTCGTATTGTCGGATAGGATTTGGACATGAGCATCGTGAATAATGTCCATCCAGTGACGTAACGCAAGCCAAATTGACATCATTTCCTTGATGTTTATGTGCTTGCACAGGAATTGCGGATCCCAAAGACCCTGGCATCTCGAATCCGTTGGGATTAATGATGCACCCCAACCTGTTTGACTGGCATCCGTCATAACGGTAAAACTCGGATCCGGCAACTGCAGCGGAACTCCTTGAGTTAACCACTGAATGTTCACCCAAGTCTGAATCTCTTGTTTCACTTGATCTGACAAGAGAACGTCTACATCGAGCGAATGAATTTTCACACTCCAATTCTGAGTCAGGAAAATTTGAAGAGGACGTGTGCGTAGCCGCCCCATCGGAATGAGATCCGCGGCGGCTCCGCACAGACCTATCAGTCTCATAAATTCTCTCGCCATGACTTTGTCTGCGTGCAGACAATAGTGAGCGTAACAACTGACTAATTTCGCTCTGGTTAACGGCAGACGAACGAGATTGTTGTGCGTCTCGAAGCTCATTCCCAGATGAGTGAATGACTTGGACGGCACCAGATCCGACTTCTCCTCGTTTACTATAAAACCGAGACGTCGGAGCAATAGAAGAAGATTCTGAACATCGTTCTGAAGCGTTAACTCGTTGCCGTACCTCTGAAGAATGTCGTCCAGGTAGGCCGACGTTACCGCAGACGAATGAGCTCGGAAGTAGATCATTACCGAGTTCATTACCCGAGTGAAAGCCCAGGGTGCTAGATTCAATCCGAAGCACATCGCCCGGAATTGATACACCACTCCCAGGACTGCAAAGCGTAGATACTTTCGGAATGTCGGATGTACCATGACGTGAAAGTACGCATCTTTGAGATCTATGCTCGTTGCATAATCGTTCACCCGAATACTCGCTCTGACCGATCGAATCGTCTCCATATAAAACTTCGGAGCGACGATCATCTTGTTTATCCAGCTCAAATCTATGACTGGACGGAACGAGCCGTCTGGTTTCGGAACCAGAAACAGATGGCTGTAGAATCCCAGAGATTCCTGGTTTTCTACGACCTCTACCGCGTTCTTCATTAAAAGAGACTGCACCTCTGATAACAGAGCGTCTCTTTTTTGTGGATTTGACGGAAGATGAGTCCACTTTGGACTTCGAGTTAATGGAGGCTTTCGTTTGAAGGATATCTTTAGACCTTCCGAAGTCACTCCTCTCACCCAAGGGTCGTCCATAATCGACGCCCACTCTTGTGAAAAACTCGACAACCTTCCGCCAACCGGAACGCGATAGAGGTTTAAGCCATCACCTCCTGGACCTGCGAGGCCTGCGGTAGGAGAAACCACGTCTTCCACGACCCGCACCTCGCCTCGTCGACCTCGGGGCGTCCGACCGATTGTCCCGGCCTGAAGCACGTCCCGAACGAGAGTCGCTATCCTGACGGTCTCTCGAATAAGACCAAGAGGACGCACCGGAACCTCTATAGGAACCTCTCTTGGGCGCATTAGACCCAGAAGTGCCTGTCTTATTCGTGTCTGCTGTATCCGACTTCTTAGGAGCCGATCTGAACAACAGAGAATCATTAGCTTTCTTTTTAATTTTATCATAAATAGCGGAAAGCTTGCCGTCAAAGAGAAGTTCTCCTGAGACCGAAGCGACTCTAAGAGAGTTCTTCACCTTAGAATCCACTAGTGTGGATGTAGCTAGGGCTGCGTCACGTCTAACCAACTCCAGATTTGCCACTGAAAGGGCGGAGTTACACGTGGAATAAGCTACTGCCCTTGAAAGAAGTCTTAAAGAGGATTGTATATCCTGAAACTCTTTCCCTTGAAGGCGCAGTGATAACGCCTTAGTAAGGTGATCTGCGTAAGATAAGGCATCTAAATTGGCTCTGTTAGACGCAATAGCACCGCGGTTGGAATAGAAGCTGACGACGGTAATGATAGCTCTAAGTCTTCCGCCTCGTCGTCCATACGCAGAGGAACTCTCGGTATACCCTGTCCTGCCGTATCGAATTTATTCCTTGCATTAATGAAAGGCAGGTTGAGAGTATTAGCGGACAAGAAACCTGCTTTCCCCGTCCTGGAAGCAAGTTTAAATATAGCGTCGTTCAATAATTCAAATGTTCTAGCAACATTATTGGACTGCGACGGAAACTCGGGAGCGATGTCCCTGAACCGCTCAAAAAATTCAGAGTCCAATGACGCTATAATTCTCTTGTCCGGAAGCGCAGCAGTCTGGCCCGACGGAACAACTTGAGGGAGAAAGTGCCGGATGAAGTCCACGGCAGCTTTATGTTGTTCCGAAAGGGATAGCTCCAAGTCATCCGTATCCCTTTCACCATCCGGTCGGACCTCACGATGTTCCCGGTCGTCCGCCCCCGATGCTTCGGCGGAGCGTACCGACCCAGCGCCGTCAGATAATTCTCGATCCGACACCGTTTCTGTCGGCTGCTGGGATGCTGCGATAAGCTGTGCTATCTGCACAAGAATGTCCGGCGTCGAGACCTGCGGAGGCGCAGTCTTTCGCTGCTTCGCCGAGGGCAGCTCCGCATCAGATGGCTCCCGCATACTTTTCCTATGCGAACGTCCGGAGTCCATCGGTCTCGAAACCCTGGCTGCCGGATGGTGTGACCTGGTCGCCGAAGAATCCTTCATCGGCGAAGCTGGTAATATATCGGCGGTCACGCAGCCAAGGTGCGGTCGTGTGCGCTGACGAGAAGAGGAAGCCTTAACAGTCTCTGCGGACTGCTTATACAACGGAGCGTCCCGAGCGACGGACGTATGCTCCGCTAAAGACACATTTTGTACCACAACATCTGGTCCCAGATGTTGTTGTACGAGAGAGGGACCTCTCTCGCTCGCGGCCCGGCTGGACCTGGACGAGCTAGGAACCGGACTAAAAGGCTTCCTCCGTTCTCGCTTACTATCCGCCGTCACTGGGTGTGCATCTATTATGTTTATAGTGCTCGCATCACCCAAAATTTCCTCTTGGACCGCATCGGACGAACCCGGCTGCCGAACCATTCGGTGAATGGACGCTACACCGGGCGAGCTAGCGGACGACATTTGTCTAATCTCCATGAGCACTTTTGCCGCTAGCTCTGAATTCATTTGTGACGACGGACGCACACTTGAAGAAGATAACATGGAAACATCACCCTGTTCTGGTTCCTCTGAAATAGAAACTGAGAGAGTAGAGTGACCTTGCGGAGAAAGAGCCGGCATCGCCCTTTCTCCAGAAACAACATAACGTGACACACGTTTCCAATGTTTCTCATCCCAATGTTCACATATAGGACAGGGATTAATGCGAGAACACTGACTACAATTAATACAATGATCATGAAAGTCAGAGGAAGATTTCTTCCTATTACAATTTGAACAACGTCCCTTCATTGTGGCAAAGTGTGGTCAAAAATTTTAAATTTATATAAAATAATTAATGAGACACTTTCGGATAATATAAATGTATCTTATAATGAGATAAACTACCACAAAGGCAAACAGCCCCCCTCAAAAAAGGCTGTTGCCAATGAAAACAAACAGTGTAAACACACTAGAAAACATGACTCCAGGCACTGAAAAAACTGGCCCGGAATCAGTCATCAATTACACTCTATCTGATGCAAAACAGAGACTCCCAGGGGAGAATCTGTAGAACATCAGATGGAAGATGCAGAACACAAACGTTATACACCCATGGGTGAAAACGTAACTATGGGGAAAATAACAGAAAACATTCTGTAACCAAGCAACTCTCCCAGGAAATTTTAGAAATGAAATTTCTCAAAAATATGCCAAAAGCATGGGAGAATTGCCAGGGGGGACTTTAGAAGGCTAGGGGAGAGGAAACACTGAATAAGCAGTGCAACAATTAGCAAGAATGACAACAAGAGGCCCATGCCTCGAAAATAGGCAACTTAACATAATTTCATCAAAAAATTTTAAGTACAGCCCTGATTATTTTTTGCCACTTCTTTTTCCTCTCCTCCTTCTATCCTCCTTAGAATCACATTTTCTCCAAAAATTACGTGTCTGGCATCCTTTAAACTGAGATTTACAAGCACAAAGATCAGTGAGATGTTGACTGATGAAGGGCCAAACAGAGAATGGTAATTGGCGCCAATTTCGGGACGACTGCGTCACTGCGCATGCGCAGTAGAGGCGTAGTATGGAGGTCCTTTAGGACATGATTTCTTTTTGTTTTGGATGCAAATTTTGGGGATTGGGGGGCAAAATTTGTGTTTGGCCCTGGTTTTGTTAGAGTTAGCACCAGCTAAGTCTGGGTCATTGGTACAGTATAAAAATATCGATAGCGCCCATCTAGAGGTCACTCCAAACATGCCTACCAAGTTTAACAGTTATCTGATCATAAATGTGACCTGAATGGTGTGCCAAAGGAAATTGTGGACATATGTACCTGCATACGTTCGTACAGACATACAGACATATGTACATATGTCTGCCGATAGATCAGAAGTGATGGCAATAGCTCAGCTTGACTTTGTCAAGTTGAGCTAAAAATAAAATAAATAATTAAAATAAAAAAAATTTGATATCATGTCTGTTTGATAAAAGGTTAAAAAACTCGAGCAGTGATTCTATAGTTCCAGCTGAATGGAGTTGTGGAAACTTTCCAACAAAATTCAGAGTCCTTTTTTGTGTTTATGATTCAAATACTTGACATAATTTCTTGGAAGCTAACCCTGAGAGCATCTCAAGAAATTATGCCAACATTTGGATTCTACAATATATTTCTGCTTGTGCTGTAATGATGGAGTTCTGTATTTCTTACCAAAAAGGACCTTCTCCCTTCATCATGATCTTTTTACAAACTTCCAGACAACCAAAACTAAAATAATTACACAAGTTTACGAAAGATGGGGAATTCCATGACTTTCTGAAAAACAAAATGTTTCATGAATCTCTAAGGCCACACAAAGTAGATATTCTGTTTCTCAGGCCATTATTTGTGAAATTGCATGTGGGCGAGCGGTTTTTTATTTCATTTTTTATTTCAGTAATTACTTTTTTGCCATCAAAAGTTTATGTTCTTGGTTCAAGTTTTAGGCCTCATAATCTACAGAATAGCATGGATGGTGGTGTATTTCATCCCTTGAGTGCAAGAAGGCTTTGCAATGCTAAAGCATTGCAAAGCCTTCTTGCACTCAAGGGACAAATTCATCAATTTTTTTAACTTGGGTAAAATATCAGACATGAACCATTTAATTTTTACTTTTTAAAGTTTAAATTGGTTATAAAAAGAGAGCATGCACCAGCCAAAAGGACCATGCGGGAGGGCCTGAGAAACAGATTTTTTATTTTTTTAAGCCTAAGATTAATTTTTTAGATAGCGGATGACATCTAGTGCAAGTGTGGATCAGACACGATGTATCACAATCAATACGGTTTTCATTCATGATGCAAGAAACATTGAAAACAATCCATAAATCTTAGTATTCAAGATATATTCCTTTCTAAGTGAAACTAAAAAGTAGACAGGAAGTGTGATTTTTACAGTATTTCTGTTCCACAATCCAAGACTTTTTGTCTCTTATGACCAAAGATTTTGAGACATGGAAACTACAGGATAATTATTTCTACATTGCAGAAATTGTTATTGCAAAGCTTTCGTTTATCTGGAGGAACCATCTACATAAGTCTTTACTGTAGCAACAAGAGCAACGCCAACGCATGTGCTGATGCCCCCGAAGGTAGCAAACTCGGACTTGCATGTAAATAAATAACTTCTGAATGTTTGAAGAGAATTGGTTCCTCCAAACAACCCTATAGGCTATGGTACAATTTACCTTAGTCAGAAACAGACGCCAAAAACAAACAGGGGCCATAACTCTACCAAACATGAATGGACGAAATGCTAGGTACGAGGGCATCCATTCCCCCAAGCTGCCCTATCACCATACCAAAGAACATTAAAACCTGACAACTGATGCTCGAGTTATAATACAAAATGTTTGTATGGAAGTACAGACGTACGGAAGTATGGACGGAGACCTAGACAATATACCCCCGAAAAATTTTTTCGGGGGCATAATAAAATGAGCCATCAGGAAATAAGACTTCTTGTGGAGTAATTTAAATCCAATTTCTTGATAGGCAGACACAACAAATGATTCAAAATTGATTTGCTAATATCGGTCAGTATTCAATTTAAAATTTCCATTAAGAATGGCACTAGACTTTTTGACTATGCTTTTGCATGACAGTGGGAACCCTGATATAATGACCATTATTTCCAAATGAAACAAAATACTGCATTTTGATTGGCTGAGAGGTATGGTGTAACTTGCAATCCACAGTGGCTTTTTTTTACACCGTGTTTAACCACGGTGTAAAAACAAGAATATACAAGAGCAAGCTATATGGCTAAAAAAGTACCCGTTTTTAATTATTAATTCATACCCTCTGCTTGGTTATGTTAGAACAACAATAAAAATACAGGAAATTTAATATTTATGTGCAATAAAATATTACAGAAAAGGATGTCATTGGAACTGGCTCATTGAGCCAGCTCCAATGACATCCATATTTGTCTGGTTTTATTTAAGAAACTTGCAAAGTACAAATTTTCTGTCAGTTTTTGCCCACAATGCGGAACAAATTTTCTGTCAGTTTTTGCCCACAATGTAGGTTAAAGTATTAAGTACACCAAAATTCTTGGAAATAAATCGGTTATCCTTGTGTTTTCCAGGGTGTATGGGAATTTACACCGGTTTGGGAACTCATACACCCTTCGGCTTTGTGTATGAATACACCCTGGAAGGCACAAGGATAACTAATAGAATACATACAAAATCCAGTGAACTAACTGCATAACAGAGTTATCTGAATTGGAATGTTTATGCATATATATCTTTATAAACCCTTTACCAAATGCACGGGATATCAAAATTTATTATTTTTATTCAAGTTTTTTTTTAATTTTTCCAAATATTTCAACAAAACCATATTATGAGACTCCTCACTAGAATGAGCTCGATGAGCTCATTCCAATGAGGGAGTCACATGATATAGTTTTGTTGAAATGTTTGTAAATTTGTTGTAAATTTTGTGGGTGGATGCGACTGATTCATTAGGTAAAGGGTTAAACTTAAACCTTTCCCTCACCGCATTCTTGTTCCTGGAATTGAACATTATGTTCCTGTATGACTAAAATCCTTGACCTCTCAATACATGAAAGCATGCAAAGGTTTTTCTGTTTACAGCTCCAGTAGAAAATATTACCATTAGATGTCACAACACAAAATATTTGAATGAGGTTGTCTGTTTTGATTATTTCATTAACAGAATGACTTGCAAACTGCTCCATTTTACTAGATTTTTCACACGTGAAGCAGACAATGTTTCGAATGAAGTGTTGTTCAAATTACAAACCAGTTTACGTTTGAACCAAGATTGCGTGACCTCAACCTTTATCTGATTATATTGATAATTTGTCCAGTGCTGTTGTGGGGTACACAGGAGATTAAACTTGTTATCATTAAAAGTTGCCTCGTTCCTTTCATGATGTGGGTTTTGGGCTATGGATAGGGTCTTATTGGAACATACATGTTATTGTTATGAACTGATGGTGACATGGTCTGACATTTGCGGCTCAGGGCATATGTTCAACCTCGACGTTCTGCATCTTGATTGAACATAAACTTGGAGCTGCAACACCTCAGACCATGTTACTGTCAATTCATCACAAACACAGAACGACACACACGTGCGAATGGGTTAATTGATATGGCACAAGTGCCGGCACAAAAAGATAAAAAGAGAGGCCCCAGGCCTCAAGTTTTATCCTTTCGCGATGACACAAGTGCCATATTGATTAACCCATTCACACGTGCGTGTCATTCTGTGTTTATTACACTCCTTCACATCTATAAAAACACTTATAGGAAGGACATTCGGCAATTCATTTGACAACTATCAACAAAAAGAACACATTTTATCGCCAACCAAATTTGCGAGGGGAACCCGTGTTACTATTTCGTCTGTACCAATGTGTTCTATGTGCCTACTGGCACACAGAACACATTGTGACTCAGATGATTTTTAGCTATCGCAAGGGATTCAAATTGTAATTGCAGTGCATGATTTGTAGAAAATTCCAGTGATATTTCGCTTCTATTTAAGAGAATAGTCCGTCAACGATTTCCGTTCCGCACATATGTGCCGAATGGATTTTCATTTTCCGCATGGTTTAGTGTTGCTGTAGATGAGGATTTCAAAGAACAAGCATGTAATAAAATAATTTATGTTAAGGCCACACAAAGTAGATATTGTTTCTCAGGCCATTATTTGTGAAATTGCATGCGGGCGAGCGTTTTTTATTTTATTTTTTATTTCAGTAATTACTTCTTTGCCATCAAAAGTTCATGTTCTTGGTTCAAGTTTTAGGCCTCATAATCTACAGAATAGCATGGATGGTGGTGTATTTCATCCCTTGAGTGCAAGAAGGCTTTGCAATGCTAAAGCATTGCAAAGCCTTCTTGCACTCAAGGGACAAATTCATCAATTTTTTTAACTTGGGTAAAAAATCAGACATGAACCATTTAATTTTTACTTTTTAAAGTTTAAATTGGTTATAAAAAGAGAGCATGCGGCAGCCAAAAGGACCATGCGGGAGGGCCTGAGAAACAGATTTTTTATTTTTTTTAGGCCTAAAGTTTCATACTTGGAAGGATCCATTGATGAACTCAGATTAACCATTCTTGGTCCTAACTTTTGTCTTTCATTCTTCTCCCACCCAACACATTTTGGCACATTTTCTGAAAATATAAAACAATGTCTCACAACAATCATAGAATGCATGTTATGCCTAAATACAGTTATTCTACAAACTGATTTGGGACTTTGCAACAGGATCATACATTTTTATACGTTGTGGTACAAATGACTATCTGGTACAATGGGCAACCATACAAGCATATATGCAATTTGTACTTTTATATATACATATGACAGTTATACCAAGCAGAATATGAGGATGCCATTTTTTGACAACCCCTACCCCCCAAAAAAAACAAACCTAGAATGATATTTTCATTATTTTTAAATTTTATTGTCTCAAACACCTAGCTTATGACCCCCTCATTGCAACAAGCTCATTGAGCTTGTTGCAATGAGGGGGACATAAGGTATGTTTTTGACCCCAAATAAAAACAAAATTAGATAGGCCTAAAAAAAATAAAAATCTGTTTCTCAGGCCCTCTCGCATGATCCTTTTGGCTGCCGCATGCTCTCTTTTTATAACCAATCCAAACTTTAAAAAATGAAAATCAAATGGTTTATGTCTGATATTTTACCCATGTTAATAAAATTGTTCCTTGAGTGCAAGAAGGCTTTGCAATGCTTTAGCATTGCAAAGCCTTCTTGCACTCAAGGGATGTAATACACCACCACCCATGCTATTCCTATTTTATGAGGCCTAAAACATAAACCAAGAACATGAACTTTTTAATGGTAAAGAAATAATTACAAAAATAAAAAATAAAATAAAAAAATGCCCGCCAGCATGCAATTTTACAAAAAATGGCTTGAGAAACAGAAGATCTACTTTGTAAGGCCTTATTCAAGAATTTGGTTTGCAAATGCCATCTGCCTTTCGCATTAGATGAAGAGTTAAAGAAAAATTTCCACCATCCAGTATAAGAATTTCCATTATTTCCTTGAACCCTGCACCCTATGTAACATATAGCTAAATAATCCTGTGCATGTTTACAGCCTTTGTCAGTGTATATTTTCCTGCAGTGTTTGATATGACAGCCTATCAACTAATAATGTGCAATGCTTATGGTTAGGCAGTGTATGCTAGCTTATTTCCAAATGAAACAAAATACTGCATTTTGATTGGCTGAGAGGTATGGTGTAACTTGCAATCCACAGTGGCCTTTTTTACACCATGGTTAACCACGGTGTAAAAACAACAATATGCAATAGCAGGCTATATGGCTAAAAAAAAAGTACCCATTTTTAATTAATAATTTATACCTTCTGCTCGGTTATGTTAGAACAAAAATAAAAATACAAGAAATTAATGGATGTCATTGGAATTGTCTGGCTTTATTTATAGAGAAACCTACAAAGTACAAATTTTATGTCAGTTTTTGCCCACAATATAGGTTAAAGTATTAAGTACATCAAAATTCTTGGAAATAAATCTTTTATCCTTGTGTTTTCCAGGGTGTATGGAAGTTTACACCGGTCTGGGAACTCATACATCCTTCGACTTCGGCTCAGGGTGTATGAGTTCCAAAACTGGTGTAAATTCCCATACACCCTGGAAAATAGTGTTGAAATGATTAGTGATTTTCAGGAATCAACTAGTCACCAGTAGTAATCAATTACTAATCGACTAGTCGAAGCCCCCATGTTATCGTTATCGAACATGTGTACCATCGTTCTTCCCTAGTTAAAACTAACTGTAATACTTGCAATGAAACAATGGCAAGTGAAGCTTTCAAAGTCCCCAAAACCTCTTTCAGTTTCGAGAAAGAATTAATGTTGGTAGCTTCTGTTTAAAATCATTTTTTCTCAATATAGCCACTACTGATATTTTAATACAAGAGGCCCCACGGGGCCTGAAGCGCTCATCTTGTACAGAACACAATTTAAACAGAGTCCAAGAATGAGTCTACATTAAGCAAGCCATCTCCATAGGCTACACTGTCAATCCTTGAGTCCCTCAGGTGTGACAAAAATAATCTGGGCATCATGCCTTTTCTTCAGTTGATCATAAGTAAAATGTAGAGCTCCCCTATGAAGCCCCTTGATACAACCTATGTGGATTAATCTTAGTACCTCTAGAAGGTACTGAACACAAAATTTTTAATTCTTCAGCAAAATGGCCAATTCCGGCTCCCATAGGGAGCCCAAATATTAACCCAGGCTCTTGATTTGAACACAGTTAAATCTGACTTCCCTAGAGATGTTGTGTACCGAATATGAAAGCATTCTGACTGTTGGATCTGAAGAAGAGAAATTGTAAAGAAATTTCTCCGAATTGCACTAAGTTCAAATTTGGGCTACCATAGCGAGCCCAAATATTGACCTATGGATCCGATTTGAACAAATTTGAATCTGACCCCCCTAGAGATGTTGTATACCAAATGTGAAAGCATTCTGACAAGTGAATCTGAAGAAGATTTTTGAAGAAATTCCCTCATATTGTACTAAGTTAAATTTCATGTTCCCATATGGAGCCCAAATATTAACCTAGGCACTCGAATTGAACAACCTGGAATCTGACCCCCCTAGAGATGTTGTATACCAAATATAAAAGTATTCCGACTGGTGGATCTGAAGAAGAAGATTTTTAAAGAAATTTTCTCATATTGCACTAAGTAAAAATTTGGGCTACCATAGTGAGCCCAAATATATACCTAGGGATTTGATTTGAACAAACTTGAATCTGACCCCCATAGAGATGTTGCATACCAAATATCAAAGCATTCTGACTGATGGATCTGAAGAAGAAGATTTTTTTAAATTACCCTCCATATTGAACAAAGATAAAATTTGGGCTTCCGTAGGAAGCCCAAATATTATCCTAGGGACTTGGTTTGAACAATCTAGAATCTGACCCTCATAACAATGATGTATACCAAATATTAAAAGATTCTGACTGGTGGTTCTGAAGAAGAAGATTTTTAAAGAATATTCCCCATATTACCCTGTGTTAAAACTTCGGGCTCCTGTAGAGAGCCCAAATATGAACCAATGAGCTTTATGTCAACAAACTTTTATCTGACCCCCCTATGAATGCTGTATACCAAATATCAAAAGATTCTGATGATTGGTTCTGGAGAAAAGATTTTTTAAAATTTTTGCAAATATGCTGACTCAGCATTTTTTCGATGCCCATTACAGAACACCCTAACATAACCGATGGCAATTTTTTTTACCATTCAATTCTACTGGTCATAAGGATACTTCATACCAAATAAAAGCTCTCTGTTCCGTGGGGTTTGGGAAAAATGGGCGTTTGAAAATATTTCTATTTTTAGCTCCCAGGGTTCCCATGGGGATGCGGGAATTTTTTTTTTTGCATGGGTCATGTACTTATGACCCAATAATACCACAAACCAAATTTGGTTCATACCGGACCATCGGTTCAGAAAATAGAAATTTTGGGCGGGGCCAAAAATCTTACCCCTCCTATTACAAAGCCAAATATTACTTCACGAACTTCGTTTGAACAAACTTGATTCTACACCTCATATGGAAGCTCCATAGCAAATATCAAGTCATTGTACACACTGGTTCTTGAGAAGATTTTTAAAATATCTGGGTGCATTTTCCCCCACTCCCTCCCTATGGGGCTGGGCATGCTGAGTTGAACAAAAATGAAATGCCCCTTTGGGACCATCACTCACACAAACTTTCACTTGAATTGGCCCAGTGGCTTTGGAGGAGAAGACCAAAACATGGTGTTGACGGACGACGGACGGGAAGCGATGAGATTAGCTCAGCTTGACTTTGTCAAGATGAGCTAAAAATAGATCATTATTCAGGTTTTTTTTTTTATTTGTTCCATCCCATTGAATGTCAACAAAAGGAAGTGCTCTTTATGCATGCGTGATGCACATCCCCTGTTGAAAATAAAGCACAGTTAACGCCCACAGCAGTCATCAGTCTAGTCTGTGAACAATTGTACAAAGAACACTCCCACACAACTTCTCGTATTATGACTTAACCTCTCGTCTGTCCATAATTATGCATACATCAAACACGCCTACTAATTTCCATACTGTCTACTTTGAAAATCATCACCTGACCTGACTGGGTTTCCTCTTAACTCAGTTGCAGTTCGAGGAAAAGCTAGTTTCACTTTCAATTTCCCGGAAACCCGCAGATTTCCAGGAATTTGTCCACCTGTATTTACAAAATGAAAATAAAAAGCACATAGATTTTGTAATTGGTTCTTTAGTGATAACAAATTGTTCCAAATACGAACTGGTATGTGTTCTTCCATAATTTCTCTTTGATGTTTCTGTAAGACATTTCGAACTTACCAGTACCAGGTGAACAAATTGATGTCCGTAGGTGGCATAATTTCATGTCAACTTTGGATCCTAATTTTCCTGCAGGCTGCTCCCTCGAGAATAAACTCACCCATATATTTTTCCCTGTTTACTTTATGCACCCCTGGGCTTATTCAATCTTGGGTCAGTTGGCTAACTAGGGTTGTTATTCATGCAGTCGGAAACATCAAACGCGTTATTTCCGTGGGTTGTTTTTTGACCTCCAGAGTTTACTTGTGACGTTCGCAACAATGTTGGATGAATTTAAGGGGATGGTGTATGGGGCAGATGTTCTGACTAATCGACTAGCAGATTCAGGGATCGACTAATTTAACAAGAGGCCCCACGGGGCCTGAGGGCGCTCACCTGATACTGGCCGAGTCATATCACCAAAATAGCAAGGGATTCTGCCTTGTGGTTATTATCAGTTTTTCAACATAAAAGTGTTTTCTCTACTTAGTAACCCAGAGTGTTCATATGTTAGATCCCCATATTGGGTACTCAATAATTTATCTATTTATTTATTGGAATTTAAGGTCACTTTCTAAGGCTACATCATTACAGAGGCATAATTATAATATCAGGTTTGGTCAATCGTTTATGCCTATTACTGCCCACTTTACAGGGCTTTCAACGCAGGAATTGGTTACTGGGCCCAATTTTATCAATAAACCAGAACTTGAACAAATTTCAATTTGCCGCTTCTAAGAAAACTAAAAATCAAATATCAAAAGATTCTGAGAGGAGTATCAGAAAAAAAAGATTTTTTAAGAATATTTCTCATACTGAATTAAGTTATACATTGGGCTCCCATAGGGAACCCAAAAACAAAAGCTTCTGAAGCAGTGGTTTGGGAGAAGAAGATTATTCAACGTTATTCCCATTACCTACAGTGTTAAAAAATGATGACTCGGCACTTTTAGTCCTAGAAAAGAACCTTATGATAAAATTTTTACCATTTTTTTCTTCCGGTCCTAAGGAAGCTTCACACCATATAAAAATTCTCAGTGCCATGTAGTTCTGGAGATATGGGCATTTAAAAAGAAAAAAATTTTTTAGCTCCTGCAGTTCCCGTGGGGGACAGGAAAACAATTTTCGGCATAAATTAGGTACTTATGACCCAATAAGCCCTCATATCAAATTTGGTTCAAATCGACTTTTTGGTTTGGAAAATAAAAATTTTGGTATAATTTGGGCTCCCACAGTGAGCCCAAATATGAACCCAGGTACTTGGCTTTACCAAACTTCACTCTCAGCCCCTAAGAATGCTGTACATCAAATATCAAAACATTTTGACTGGTGGATCTGAAAAAAAAATTTTTTTTAAAGAATATTCCTCATATTGAACTAAGTTATAATTTGGGCTCCCACAGGGAGACCAAATATGAGCCGAAGGACTTGACTTGAACAAACTTGAATCTCACCTCCCTAAGCATACTGTATACCAAATATCAAAAGATTCTGACCGGTGGATGCGAAGAAGAAGATTTTAAAAGAATATACCTCGTATTGCACTAAGTTACAATTTGGGTTCCCAAAGGGAGTCCAAATATGAACTCAGGGACTTGGCTTGAACAAACATCAATCTCACCCCCCTAAGGATGATGCATAGCAAATATCAAAAGATTCTGATTTGTGGATCCGAAGAAGAAGATTTTTAAAATATATCCCTCATATTGCACTAATTTGAACATTTGGGTTCCCATAGGGAACCCAAATATGGACCGAGGAATTTGATTTCTACAAATATGTGAATCAATGTTCCAAAGATGTTATATGTAAAATATGAAAGCTTTTAGAGCAGTGGTTTGGAAGAAAACAATTCTTTATTTTTTTCCCATTGCCTACTGTGTTAAAAAATACTGACTCAGCACTTTTTCAGAGTCCCGAAAAAGTACCCTATGATAAAACCGATAGCAATTTTTTTTTACCAATCCTTTCTGTTGGTCCCAAGAAAGCTTCACACCAAATAAAAATTCTCACTGCCGTGCAGTTTTTGAGATATAGGCATTTTAATTTTTTTCTATTTTTAGCTCCTGTGGTTCCCACGGGGCTACAGGAAAAAAAATTTCTGCATAAATTAGGTACTTATGACCCAATAAGCCCTCACATAAAATTTGGTTCAAATTGGCCTCTCGGTTTAAAAAATAGAAATTTGGGGTGGGGCCAAAATTTTTGCTCCTCCCATAACATCGCCAAGTATAGACCTACAAACTTCTCTTGAACAAACTTGAGTCTACACCTCAAAAGGAAGCTGCATACCAAATATCAAGTCTCTGCTATTGCTGGTTCTTGAGAAGAAGATTTTTTAAGAATTGGAGCATTTTTGCCCCACCCCTCTGCTCAATATGAGCCGAAACCTAATTTGCCCAAAAATCAAAATGCCGCTATATAACCCCTACTCACATGAAATTTCATTAACATGCGGCCAGTGGTTTGGAAGAAAAAGACCCAAACACCACCTTCACGCCGGACGACGGACGCCGGACGACGGACGAAAAGTGATCAGAAAAGCTCACCCTGACTTTCAGTCAGGTGAGCTAATAATCGCGTCAACGTCGATTAGTCGGCTAATCATTTCAACACTACTGGAAAACACAAGGATAACTAATAATAATTACATTGTTAATGTAGTTATACATTTTGGGTCCAAATGCTCAATTCCCATTAGTCAGCTGGATGAAAACGTCATGACCAAATGTAATTCATTTTCCAATGAATACATTTGGTCGAACTTTGACCCGCATTTACGGTAGAGCACAGTTGACAGAATGTAATTCGGGTGGTGTTTGGGCGGGTTTATAACTTTTAGAGCCTCTCGCAGTGATCAGTGATTACAGTTTACTGATATGTTAAATAAATTGTTTTGAACATTCCAAGTTTCGTTGCGAAAGACGGCAATTTGACAAATTTGGGTCAATGCCAAAAACCGGTGTTCAACTCAGAGTTGTGCACTTTGTCTTTTGTGTGAGGGTGGTTTTTCGCCTTGTTTCTTCGTACGTTTTATTTCATCTTTCTGCTTTGTTGTTTGGTAAAAAGTAGTTTAAACAGTTACGGAATGTAATTATAAGAATTGAATGCAATTTTTATAATCTTTATTGGAGTATGAACGTGTGGGAATGGGTACAAATTGTATGAATCCCTTCGGGATTCATACATAATTTGTACCCATTCCCACACGTTCATACTCCAATAAAGATTATAAAAATTGCATTCAATTCTTAATTATCAATTACCTCTGGGCAATGTAGTCACTCTTTGCTTTCTGGGTATAAATAAGATCAGCTCTTTTATTTGACAACAGGGTTCCCACTGATAGCAGAGAATCAAATTCAAGTAGTATTTAAGCACTTTTCAAGGACTCTGACCACTATTTCAAGGATGGTAATAATTTCCAAATGAACTTACAGCTTCAGGACTTGATTTCTTGAAAACCAAACTAGCATGATACAGTGTAAACCTGTTAATTGAACAGCTACTTTGCCAATGAAAATTATTCAATTAACAGGAATATTCAATTAACAGGAATTGTGTCACTTTCCTGTATTCTAGAATTAAACTTAGCATTTATTCTATTATATCTTATTTGACAGAGCTCCAAGATATAATAGATTAAATGTCTGTATTGGATGCACTGAGGCCAAATAGGTCTATAAACAAAGGAAAACTGGGGAGAGTCAGAGTAATTTCTCTTGATGGGTTACAAGATTTTTTATTCATTTAACAGGGTTATTCAGTCAAGAGATATCCAATTAAGTTGGCTCCACTCTATATACTATTCAAAAAAAGTAGGGGATATCCAAACTGATGTTGATATTTTTAGAAAATGATAAATTTTAAGTAATTTGTATATTTTTTATACTTACCAATGGCCCAGACATAACTGGTGCAACCTCAATATGATCAAGGGCCAAACACAAATAATTTTGAACCCCCCTCATAGATGACAGGCTGAATGCCTGTGGAGCAGGTGTTCTGATCATTTTTGATGTAGGTGTTTTCCAGTTTTTGGATTTTGGGGAGCCCACCCTGGTCCACTAGAAACAATAGCGTAGCCTTCATCATCTCTCTTGTTTATTTTGTGGGGCCATAAACAAGAATGTTTTTTGTAATACAGTCAACAGTGTTCATGCTGGATCAAAAACATCTGGTGCCACATTTTAGCCATTCTGGATATTTTAGAGCCAAACAAAGTGTTTTAGTGACAAAATGCTAATGGTAGGGGAAGGGGGTTTTATTATATGCCTGTTCTATGCAATCCCCATCTGCAGCAACACTAAACCAAGTGGAAAATAAAAATCTGTTCCGCACATATGTGCTGAACAGAAATCGTTGATGGACTATTTTTATAAAGAAGTGAAATTTCACTGAACTTTTCTATAAATCATGCACTGCAATTACAATTTGAATCCCCAGCGATAGTTAAAAATCATCCCTCTGAGTTCCAATGTCTTTTACGTGCCAGTAGGCACATAGAACACACTGGAACTCAAGGGACGAAATAGTAATCCTACGTTATCTTCCCCCACCCTGAATATCTCCCCCACCCTCCACACCCACCCCCCCAACCATGACAAAAAAATTTTTTTTTATTGATTTGACATTATCTGATGATGAAATGGCAAGAAAAACATTTTGGGCCAAATTTCTTTTTCAATTCCAACATGGATATCTTGCCTCCAGGTCCATCCAGTGCCAAACCTGTGACAATAAATCATCTCAATATTTTCTATTTCACATATTTGACATTATTTTGCAGAAAAATTGGTTTTAGATATAAATGCTGAGTTGGGGTTGATTGGAAATGGGGGAGGGGGAGGAATGGGGGGGGGGGGGGGAGGGGGGGGGGGGGGTTGGAGGGGTTTTTTTTGACATGGGTGGGTGGGAAGATAACCAGGCCTGAATATCTTCCCCCTACCCATGTCAAACTCCCAACAGACATTCACAGAACCTTTTGCAGCCATTGTTTGGACTTTGTTATGGTTGGCCCCACATTGTGAAAAAAAAACTATTGATATTTTTGAAATAGTAGCTACGTTTTTTGGATGGGTGAGGTGGAAGATATGCAGGTTGGGCATCTCCCCCACCCCAACCCCATCCACGTGTTCGAAAAAATGCCCAAAATTGCTGGAAAGGTTCTAAGATTGCCTATTTTCAATTCACTGGTCATTATTCAATGGTATAAGCCAAGTTGAAACTGGATATCTTCCCCCCACCCATGTCAAATTCCCAACAGAAATTCATAGAACCTTTTGCAGCCATTGTTTGGACTTTGTTATGGTTGGCCCCACGGTGTAAAAAAACCTATTGATATTTGTGAAATAGTTGCTTCCGAGATTGCCTATTTTCTATTCACTGGTCATGGATATATTAAAGAGCTGAACCACTTTTTTGTGTTAATTTCAATGAAAATTCCATAAATAAATGCTCTTATATTTATCTTTTTGTTCAGTTCTTTTTATATTTTATTTTTGAGGTGGGGGGAGATATCCAGGTTGAGGGGGGGGGGGGGAGATATCCAGGAGGGGGAAGATATCGTGGCACACCTGTAGTGGGGTTAAAAGCTAAATATTTAACATACAGGCTTTTCACAGGTAATAACATAGGCGAGCATGGTATAAAGTAAAATTCACCTGGAATGAAAAATGTCTTACCATTAAAATCTACAGATGAACCAAGATGAATATTTAGTACTAAACTTTGTGATATACTTCTCATGCCATCTTTGGCTCTGTCTCTCAAGCAAATTACTTCAATATTTGTAAACTTCCGCCTATAAATAAAATACTTATATTTACACCATGATTACCTATTCCTCTATATATAAAAAGCCTGTGGTATAAATTTCGGCTTTAAACACCAACCGTGGTGGACACGCCAGCAATGGGATTTCAGTTGTTAAAATTTACACCAACAGTGGAACTACATCCAAGTTGACCATTGGTGACCTCAACCTGAATGCAAACTTGTCCAAATTTATCACTCATCGCCTCACGAATTGTGAAATGAAAGTGGCAATTATTTATTACATTTTTAAATAAGTTTACCTCATAAGATATCAAAACTTAACAAACATGCATTGTCTCATGTTAATAAAGCATCCATAACTCGAAATAGAATGTTATTAGGTTATTAAAATGAAAAAATGCCCCGTGATTTGCACGTGTCTTTTTCTATTTCATTTCGGCAATAAAACTGACAACGGAAGTACTGCACACCAGTGTTCACTGCACTTTTACGTCCCAAAATTGAGATGAACACATAAAAAAACAGATTTTTTTTTATTTTTGTTCAGAAATTTTCGAGGTCCCAAACAAAATATTTTCAGCCTAAAATTTTTTTTTCTTCTTAAAATTGACCAAAACGCATAAAAAAACAAAAAACTAATTTCTGAATTTTGGTCCAATATTTTCCAAGTCCCACCCGGCCCCCAAATTTTCAGTGTAAAAAAAAAAAATGTTTTGTCTTAAAATTGACCGACACACATAAAAAAACAAAAAAAAATTTCCAGATTTTGGTCCAAAATTTCTAAGTCCGGAACGGGACCCCAAATTTTCAGCCTAAGTATGAACCCAGGGATTTGGCTTGAACAAACTTGAATCTCACCCCCTTAAGGATGCTGCATACCAAAAATCAAAAGATTCTTATTGGTAGATCTGGAGAAGAAGATTTTTAAAGAATATTCCTCATACTGCACTATTTTAAACATTTGGGCTCCCATAGAGAGCCCAAATATGGACCAAGGGAACTGATTTCAATAAACGTGTGAAACAATCTTCCAAAGATGTTATATGTGAAATTTGAAAGCTTTTGGAGCAGTGGTTTGGGAGAAAAGTAGTCTTAAATGTTTTTCCCATTACCCACAGTGTTAAAAAATGCTGACTCAGCACTTTTTCAAAGTCCCAGAAAAGTACCCATGATAAAATCGATAGCAATTTTTTTTTACCATTCCATTCTAAGGAAGCTTCACACCAAATAAGAATTCTCAGTGCCGTGTAGTTTTGGAGACTTTTTTTCTATTTTTAGCTCCTGCGGTTCCCATGGGGCGATGGGAAAAAAAATTGGGGCATAAATTAAGTACTTAGGACCCAATAAGCCCTCATATCAAATTTCGTCCAAATTTGTCTCTCGGTTTGGAAAATAGAAATTTTGGGAGGGGAAAAAATTCTTGCCCCTCCCATAATGATGGCAAATATAGCCCCTAGAATTTCTCTTGAACAAATCTGAGTCTACACCCCAAAAAGAAGCTGCACACCTAATATCAAGTCTCTGCTACTGCTGGTTCATGAGAAGAAGATTTTTTAAGATTTAGGCTCACTTTTTGGGCGTGGCCCTACCAAGGGGTGGGTCAACTTGATTTGAACAAACTTGAATTGACATATGATAAGGAACAAGCACAGCAAATTTTGTTGAATTTGGTCCAGTAGTTTGTCAGAAGAAGTCAATAATGTAAAGTTAAAGCCGGATGGACAGATGACGGACGGAAAGTGATATTAGTAAAGCTCCCCTTGAGCTTCGCTCAGGTGAGCTAATAAAAAACTGTTCGACCAGATGCAATTTTACAAACAATGGCCTGAGAAACAGTAGATCTACTTTGTGGGGCCATAAACAAGAATGTTTTTTGTAATACAGTCAACAGTGTTCACGCTCTATCGAAAATGTCTGGTGCCACATTTTTGCCATTCTGGATATTTTAGAGCCAAACAAAGTGTTTTAGTGACAAAATGCTAATGGTAGGGGAAGGGGGTTTTATTATATGCTTGTTCTATGCAATCCCCATCTGCAGCAACACTAAACCAAGTGGAAAATAAAAATCTGTTCCGCACATATGTGCTAAACAGAAATCGTTGATGGACTTATTTATAAAGAAGTGAAATTTCACTGAACTTTTCTACAAATCATGCACCGCAATTACAATTTGAATCCCCAGCGATAGTTAAAAATCATCCCTCTGAGTTCCAATGTGTTTTACACACCAGGAGGCACATAGAACACACTGGAACTCAAGGGACGAAATAGTAACACAGGTTCCCCTCGACTGGCCATAAAATGTGTTCTTTTTGTTGATAGTTGTCAAATGAATTGCAAAGTGTCCTTCTAATAATTGTTTTAAAGATGTGAAGGCATGTAATAAACACAGAACAACACACGCATGTGAATGGGTTAATCGATATGGCACTTGTGCCATCACGGAAAGATAAAACTCGATGCCAATGCTCATTTTATCCTTTCGCGCAGGCACTTGTGCCATATTGATTAGCCCATTCACATGCGTGTGTCGTTCCATGTATGTTCTTCACTCTCTGACTCAGATAAATTGATCGAGTTTTGAAAAATGTACTGGCAATTACTTAAAGAGGTAACACAGAATTGGCCCTGAAAAAAATCTGACATCATTCCTGTGACAAAATCATCAGTAGGCAACAAGGCGGTCACCTCAGTTATATCTATGCCACTGATTCACTAAACTTAGCTAAAAGCCACTATCAGGGCTTTCAAAATGAAAGTGTTAATGACACTGTAGCTCAACTTGTGTAAGACACATACATGTAAAGTATGTGACACAGCAATGACACACATCTAGGTAATGACCTGATAACAAAAGTACATGTAAAGTATTGTAAAGGTCTGTACATAAATACTGACCGTAGCCTGTAACAAGTGTACAGGTAAAGTATTGTAAAGGTGGGTGACAGTTAGATACTTCTAGCCAGAGCCGTATAGAAATGTGCACTTACTGTGCCTCTAGCCAGAGCCGTATTGAAATGTGCACTTACTGTGTATAAGTGGCACTGAATAAATCAAAGTTTGTCTAATTGGCTGCTGGCGGCCACCTTGAATTTTGGGCTGCACCCCAAAACACTCGTTCTCGCTCCACGGTGATAACAAAGGTACCCAAGTAGTTTCATAAAGATCGGTTCATAAATATGGCCTCTAGCCCGAGCCGTATTGAATTGTTGACAGATGGATAGATGGACGACGGGCCATGACAACACCTCAAATTTTACTACGTCAAAGTTTAGCTAAAAATTAAATTTTTTTAGTAAATTTTGTTTCTTAACATACCTACCACAATTGTTTACAATTGGCTGTAACATAAGTGCAAGCCCTACATCGGAACTAACTCAAGCTAATAAACTTTTCCAATTGAGTTGGAAAAGTGGAAGAGTGCAAAAGCACGTAAAAAAGATCGAAAAGGGGTCAAGCGAGACCGGCATTCGCCATTACAGGTACTCTCTCTGCAAACCTCTTGTATTTACTGAGCGCATGCGCAACAACCGTGACGTCAATTTTGAATCTCTGCCAATGAGAAGTTTGTGATTTAGCAGGGAGGCAACGATATCCCCAGGGAGGGTGGGCCTCCAGTAAACAATTGTGGCAGGTATGTTAAGAAACAAAATTTACTAAAAAATTTTAATTTCTTCTCAACCTACTCACAACTGTTTACAATTGGCTGAATAAACAATAGGAGGAGGTGAATCACATAACCAATAACAACAAGCAGAAAGAAATGCAAGGAGGGCAGAGAATGACAGCAAAACCTGTAAAAGAAGAAAGAATGAAGCACCAAGGCTGAGCGATGCACAAACCTGAAAATACATATTTAACGAGGGTGCACAACAGCCTGAGCAGCAACGAGAGGGCCTAAAGAAAAAAGGTCCTCAGATTGCTGCTGTAGGTGGCAGAGATAAAAGGAGGAGAAAGTAGAAGCATTCCTCCAGTAAGCCGCATTCATAACATCCCTGAGCAAAACAATTGGAGAATGCCCAGGATGTAGAAATGGCACAAACCTCATGAACATTAAACCGGTTCGAAACAAGATCCGAAGCAGACAAACTGGAACAAGAGGCCCCACGGGGCCTGAGGGCGCTCACCTGATACTGGCCGAGTCATATCACCAAAATAGCAAGGGATTCTGCCTTGTGGTTATTATCAGTTTTTCAACATAAAAGTGTTTTCTCTACTTAGTAACCCAGAGTGTTCATATGTTAGATCCCCATATTGGGTACTCAATAATTTATCTATTTATTTATTGGAATTTAAGGTCACTTTCTAAGGCTACATCATTACAGAGGCATAATTATAATATCAGGTTTGGTCAATCGTTTATGCCTATTACTGCCCACTTTACAGGGCTTTCAACGCAGGAATTGGTTACTGGGCCCAATTTTATCAATAAACCAGAACTTGAACAAATTTCAATTTGCCGCTTCTAAGAAAACTAAAAATCAAATATCAAAAGATTCTGAGAGGAGTATCAGAAAAAAAAGATTTTTTAAGAATATTTCTCATACTGAATTAAGTTATACATTGGGCTCCCATAGGGAACCCAAAAACAAAAGCTTCTGAAGCAGTGGTTTGGGAGAAGAAGATTATTCAACGTTATTCCCATTTAAGGTCACTTTCAGCATCTAAGGCTACATCTTACAGAGGCGTAATTATAATATCAAGTTTGGTCAATCGTTTATGCCTATCACTGCCCACTTTACAGGGCTTTCAATGCAGGAATTGGTTACTACTGGGCCCAATTTTATCAATAAAGCAGAACTTGAACAAACTTCAATTTGCCACTTCTAAGAAAATCAAAAATCAAATATCAAAAGATTCTGACAGGAGTAACAGAAAAAAAAGATTTTTTAAGAATATTTCTCATACTGAACTAAGTTATACATGGGCTCCCATAGGGAGCCCAAAAATAAAAGCTTCTGAAGCAGTGTTTTGGGAGAAGAAGATTCTTCAACGTTATTCCCATTAGCTACACTGTTAAAAAATGATGACTCGGCACTTTTAGTCCTAGAAAAGAACCTTATGATAAAATTTTTACCATTTTTTTCTTCCGGTCCTAAGGAAGCTTCACACCATATAAAAATTCTCAGTGCCATGTAGTTCTGGAGATATGGGCATTTAAAAAGAAAAAAATTTTTTAGCTCCTGCAGTTCCCGTGGGGGACAGGAAAACAATTTTCGGCATAAATTAGGTACTTATGACCCAATAAGCCCTCATATCAAATTTGGTTCAAATCGACTTTTTGGTTTGGAAAATAAAAATTTTGGTATAATTTGGGCTCCCACAGTGAGCCCAAATATGAACCCAAGTACTTGGCTTTACCAAACTTCACTCTCAGCCCCTAAGAATGCTGTACATCAAATATCAAAACATTTTGACTGGTGGATCTGAAAAAAAAATTTTTTTTAAAGAATATTCCTCATATTGAACTAAGTTATAATTTGGGCTCCCACAGGGAGACCAAATATGAGCCGAAGGACTTGACTTGAACAAACTTGAATCTCACCTCCCTAAGCATACTGTATACCAAATATCAAAAGATTCTGACCGGTGGATGCGAAGAAGAAGATTTTAAAAGAATATACCTCGTATTGCACTAAGTTACAATTTGGGTTCCCAAAGGGAGTCCAAATATGAACTCAGGGACTTGGCTTGAACAAACATCAATCTCACCCCCCTAAGGATGATGCATAGCAAATATCAAAAGATTCTGATTTGTGGATCCGAAGAAGAAGATTTTTAAAATATATCCCTCATATTGCACTAATTTGAACATTTGGGTTCCCATAGGGAACCCAAATATGGACCGAGGAATTTGATTTCTACAAATATGTGAATCAATGTTCCAAAGATGTTATATGTAAAATATGAAAGCTTTTAGAGCAGTGGTTTGGAAGAAAACAATTCTTTATTTTTTTCCCATTGCCTACTGTGTTAAAAAATACTGACTCAGCACTTTTTCAGAGTCCCGAAAAAGTACCCTATGATAAAACCGATAGCAATTTTTTTTTACCAATCCTTTCTGTTGGTCCCAAGAAAGCTTCACACCAAATAAAAATTCTCACTGCCGTGCAGTTTTTGAGATATAGGCGTTTTAATTTTTTTCTATTTTTAGCTCCTGTGGTTCCCACGGGGCTACAGGAAAAAAAATTTCTGCATAAATTAGGTACTTATGACCCAATAAGCCCTCACATAAAATTTGGTTCAAATTGGCCTCTCGGTTTAAAAAATAGAAATTTGGGGTGGGGCCAAAATTTTTGCTCCTCCCATAACATCGCCAAGTATAGACCTACAAACTTCTCTTGAACAAACTTGAGTCTACACCTCAAAAGGAAGCTGCATACCAAATATCACGTCTCTGCTATTGCTGGTTCTTGAGAAGAAGATTTTTTAAGAATTGGAGCATTTTTGCCCCACCCCTCTGCTCAATATGAGCCGAAACCTAATTTGCCCAAAAATCAAAATGCCGCTATATAACCCCTACTCACATGAAATTTCATTAACATGCGGCCAGTGGTTTGGAAGAAAAAGACCCAAACACCACCTTCACGCCGGACGACGGACGACGGACGAAAAGTGATCAGAAAAGCTCACCCTGACTTTCAGTCAGGTGAGCTAATAAGCCAGCTTGATTGCAAGACAGATCCATCTGGAAATAGAATGGGAAGAGACAGACTGCCTACCAGGAATGAGAGACAGAAAGAATCTCTTCCGACCCCTCCGAATGACTGCATACGATTAATATAAGTCTTGATCGCACAAACAGGACAAAGAAGAGGCCTCTGGTCATCGACAATAGGGAGAGCCTGAATGCAGATGGGAGGAGGTACCGAATCAGGAAGTTGATTCTTGGCCAGAAAAGAGCAATCAGTAGTGAAGGTTACACTGTTAGCCTCATTTCTGAAGAAAGCTGAATCAACAGAAAGCGCATGAAGCTCACTGACACGTCTGGCACAAGCAAATGCTAGAAGGAAAGCAGTCTTATATGTGAGAAAACGCATATCGGTCTCAGATAAAGGCTCAAATGGCACTCCCTCCAAACAAAGTAACACCCATGCCAAGTTCCATTTGGGTGTAAGACGCAAAACTTGAGGCCTCTTCAGAGAAAAGTGCTGAATCAGTTTGGAGAGAAAGAGATTACGACCAATGCACCGCTTTCCTACATAAGAGAAAGTATCTGACAGCATAGACCTATAGCCCTTAATAGTAACAGGCTGGAGGCCCTTGGAGTCAAAAAGGTATACCAGAAAATCCGCAATTTGAGCGATTGACGGATTACAGTAATCCACATGTTGAGCTGTACACCAGCGGCAGAAAACCTTCCACTTAGCAGCATAAGTCATGCCAGTGGAATGTCGGCATGATGCAGAAATGCACTCCACTGTTCGTCTCAAAAAACCTCTACGTTGGAGACAGGACCTGATAAAAAACAGGCGTGAAGGGACAGGCTGGCCAGGTTGTTGTGATACTTCGTGGGCTGACCCTGGGAAAGAAGTTCAGGGCGTAGAGGTAGACGAATGGGCTGATCTGCCAACAGAGGCTGCAGCAGATTGATCCACACCCTCTGTGGAGACAAGGGTGCGATCAGAATGCCCCTGCAACTGCAAGTGTGAATCTTCGCCAACACTTGAGGAAGAATCGGTGCAGGAGGGAAGGCATAGCCGATCCAACCTGTCCAGTCCAGAGACAGAGCATCTACCGCAAAGGCTAGTGGATCCGGACAAGGAGAGACAAAGGTCTCTACCTGATGATTCCAGTGAGTGGCGAAAAGGTTAACAAGAGGACTCCCCCCACCACTCACAAATCACCTGAAACACCGGCCGATGCAGCATCTATTCAATGGGAAGGACACTGTCGCGTCGGGACAGGGAGTCTGCTAGGACGTTGAGACGTCCGGGAATGTGCTGAATGGCCACCCGAGCGTTTACATCCCACGCCAACATCAGAAGATCCCGAGATAGCCAATACATGGGAATTGAATGTGTGCCACCTTGATTCCGTATGTAGGCCACCACTGTCGTGTTGTCCGTAAGAAGCAGGACTGTGTGGTCCGACAGGTGACAGATTCATTGTTGAAAACTCAACAGAAGAGCAAGGAGCTCCTTCTGGTTGATATGAAGGGCCCTCTGCTCGCTGTCCCACTCGCCGTGAGTAGACAGACCGAGAGGATCCAATGTCGCACCCCAGCCCCGATCTCTGGAATCCGCAGTAAGGATGCGATCGGCTGAAGGAAGATCCAACGGGACATCCTGAGTCAATCAGGGAACATCAGCCCAAGGGTGGAGATGACAAAGCAGGGGCCGAGGAGTAGGAAGTTCCAGGTCCAGAGGATCCACATTCGGACACCAATGATCCAACAGGAAGTGTTGGAGAGGTCGGACAAACAAGTGACCCAGCGGAATGAGATCTGTTACCGAACCGCAAAGGCCCAGCATCCGAAGGAAAGTCCAGGCCGAGGCCGAGGAGGATCAGAGCCGATTCCGAGTCAAGGTGGAAAGGATCATCGCCCTAGCATTGGGAACCGACACCACATCATGAAAAGTGTCAAAATCTATTCCCAAATGACGAAATTGCTGAGAAGGAAGGAGATCCGACTTCTCGCAATTAACTCTGAAAACCAGCGACGTCAGTAGGACATCGGACTCCAGAACTCTTGTTGGCAGCATTGTGGTGCCATTGGAGGATGCCATCCAGGTAGGCTGATGAAGTCACAGCCGACTGAGTACAGTGAAAAGTAAGCACATGTGACATCAGTCGGGTGAAGGCCCAAGGAGCCAGGTTCAAACCGAACGGGAGAGCTTTGAATTGAAAGACACGATCCTGAAATGAGAACTGAAGGTATTTCCGTGACACCAGATGAATGGGTACATGGAAATAGGCATCCTTCAGGTCGATACTGGCTGCAAAATCGCCCTGATGAATCGAATGTCGAACCGACCTGAAAGTCTCCATGCTGAAATGAGGTGCTATGATGGACTTGTTCTGGATACTCAGATCGATGACAGGATGAAACTGGACGTTTTTCTTCAGCACCAAGAAAAGTTAAAAGAGTTAAACCCTGGTGAAAGGGCGTTCCTGACCACCTCGATCGTTCCTTTGGAGAGAAGATTGTCGATCTTCTGCACCAGAAGGTCTGAAACCGACGACAAGCATCGATCGACAGCCAGACTTGGAACACAGTGAGAAATCACCGGAGGAAGGTCCCAAGAGTGACAGCTAACAGGAGTCGTCACTGGCCTCTGCTGAACAGCAGGCCCTGGATGCCAATGTCCCAGCCCCGTCCTGCTAGTCGGCTCCCATCAGGGGAAGGCGGAACAACAAACAATTCGCTCGAGAGACGAGGAATCTCTGCCTAAGCGACTGAACATCCCAACCGACCAGGAGCAAACCTAGCCAGATGAGACGGGCAGCCAGCAAACCCGAACAGCTTCGCTGAGAAGCCAGCGAAGGATGAGAGCCCAGAGACACACCACCAGGTACAGCCTCAGACAACCGAAACTGTATACCATCCCCGGAAGAGATGGCAGAATTACTATCATGCAAGATAGGATCAGCAGGAACAATTTCCCCAGCATCTGCCAACGATGGAGGTGGCAAATCGGAGAGAGTGACCAAGCTGACCCCGGAAAAACTCTCAACGAAAATAGCCGCCTCAAGGGTGGCATCCGGAGCCAAAGGAAGAGAGACCACAGTCCCCACTTCAGGAGGCATCCCAGCACCAGCACCGCCAACAGTTGCAGAGGAACTTGCTACCGAAATAGGCTGTCCGACATTCTGCGTGAAAGAGTCACCACATGCACTCTCGGAAAAATCTGAAGAGGCATGGCTACCTTTGCCCCGAGAACGAGGGGTTCTAGCTCTGGTGAGAACCATCTTGCTCACGGAAGCCCAGAACTTACAGGACCAAACCCCACAAACACCACAGGGATGGGCCTGAGAGCAATTGTTGCAAGTGACACAAGTAGCGTGAACATCATCTACATGTTTCACCTGCAAACAAGAAGGACAAGGAATAGTTTTAGGCAATGCCCAAAAAAATTTCTATTGGGAAAAACACCCCAAGAATATCCAAAGAATCAAGCTTCCAACCGACGGAAAACCGAACAACGCGGGTCGCGTTTTTGCGCGGGGAAAAAGCAAGACACGTTAAGAGAATCCAAGCGAAAATGAGCATAAATATAAATATAATGTAATCAGTTTTGAGCTTGAGTAAAGGATACAGTCCACTTGCACAAATAACAATAATAACAGTCGAAATAATCAAGTTGTTCACGAAGGAAAACAATTTGAGCAGCACGAGTCACAAAATTTTGGACCATGCACTATGGCGGAAATAAATGAAATTGATGTCACGGTTGTTGCCCATGCGCTCGGTAAATGCAAGAGGTGTGTAGAGAGAGTACCTGTAATGTGGAGCGCCGGTCTCATTCGACCCCTTTTCGAACTTTTTTTCGTGCTTTTGCACTCTTCCACTTTTCCAACTCGTTTGGAAAAGTTTATTACCTTGAGTTAGTTCCGAAGTAGGGCTTGCACTTACGTCACAGCCAATTGTAAACAATTGTGAGTAGGTTGAGACGAAATGAGGGTACCAAAGCAAAAAAGCCAAATTTTCCTTGCTAGGGTTTCATATTCAGTCCATCGCAAATAATATTTTGTTTGTAAAAATTTGTTTTATTATCAATTATTGGGGAATTCCTGTGGGAACTCTCCAATAATTGTAATAAAACAAACATTGAATAACAAATTAAGGCCACTAAAAAAAATCTAGCCCTCAACCAGTTAATGGTCACGCAGAATGATGTTAATACAAATACCTGTTGTTGCACTTAGAAAATAACAGATTAACTGACTAATTACTGTTAATGAACTGGGCTTAGCGGGTTGTGTGTCATCAGGGGCGTGGCTAGACGTTTCCGATTGGGGGGTGTAGGGTAGTGAATTTCCAACTAGTGGGAGGGACCGAGAGGGGGAAAGTCCCTCCCGTAGTTGTAAATTCACTATCGAGAAACATTTTGAAAATTAAGCCAGGAAAGGGGGCATAAAACTGAATCTAGTAACTGAAATGCCAACACAATTATGATAGAATTATCAGGTTGTTATTATTACTATTTGGTATTATTCTGGGAATTGAATGTGTGCTAAACAAATGCTCAAGCTGAGAACTTTGAGCAATTCACACTCTTCTAACATTAAACAAGATCTTATGCAGGAATGATCAATTTTCGATATTTCATCATTTTGTAACTGTGAATGATGGAATTAACTCAGGATAACGATTTTTTTATGATGTGATTTTCTTGAAGTGCATTTTGAGGATTTTTTTATTACGATAAGTAAACGTATTATAGAAATCTTGCACCGATTGACATCATGCATACTTATGAAGCTCGATATTGCGTACACTGTAGTTGTAAATAGAAATAGTTAGAATTTTTGCCGATTTGAAACCGAGTTGGAATTTTGGGAAATAAAGGAGACATCAGCATCACAAAAGCTCTAAAATCCAGATAGTTGGAATTTCCAACTACTCATGACTTGCCCTCCGAATTTCCAACTATAGGAAATTTTGGCCAGGATCGGAGGGGTGGAAGGGTCCCCCCCCCCCCCCCCCCCCCCCCCCCCCCCCCCCCCCCCGTCCTGTCACCACATCCTTGCGAGTCATTACAAAAGTCAGTATTTAATTAGAAAAACACTTCATGGAATTTCCAACTACTCGTGACTTGCCCTCCAAATTTCCAACTGTAGGAAATTCTGGCAAGGATTGGGGGGGGGGGGGGGAGGGGGGATGGACAGAGAAAAAGCGATATGAATTTCAACAAACACACCCAATACAAAAAATAATGAATGTAATTTAGACTGGTTCCCAAAAGGCTTTTTTGATTTTTTATCAATCAATTTGATCAGTACAGCTTCAAACAAAGCAAATGGACTCTTCACCTTTGGGTTTAAACATCGGAATTAAAATTTATTTAAATGAATTTTAATGCATGGGATGTGTAATAAACACAGAACGCAATGTGTGTTTGAATTGGTGGGTGTTTTACATAACTCGTTAGAATGGTGTAGTCATATTTTGCTTCAGCCTACAGCTCTCACAAAATATGACTATGCCATTCTAACTCATTATGTAAAACATCTACCGATTCAAACACACATCAAGTTCTGTCTATTTCTCTCATGTAAATAACTTAATGAGGCAGAGATAGAAAAAACTACACATTTATCTGTGTAATTTAGTAGGAAAAAAAATTCTGCCAAAAATTTTCAGTAGGTGAACAAGCTTCGCAATGTACAGAGCAGCCTGTATGGCGTACAATTCAAGATTTATGTACAGTGGAACCGTTAAATGAATAACCACTTTGCCAATGAAAATTATTAAATTAACAGGAGTATTCAATTAACAGGAATTGTGTCACTTTTCTGTATCTGAGAGATAAAATTA
The DNA here is from genome assembly GCA_031216915.1 of Pictodentalium vernedei. Lineage (NCBI taxonomy): Eukaryota > Metazoa > Mollusca > Scaphopoda > Dentaliida > Dentaliidae > Pictodentalium > Pictodentalium vernedei. The sequence goes on along the minus strand of CM062296.1, from coordinate 129,279,383 downwards.
GCATTTATTCTATTGCATCTTGTTTGACAGTGCTCCAAGAGCTCTGTCAAACAAGATGTAATAGATTAAATGCCTGTATTGGATGTACTGAGGCCAAATAGGTCTATAAACAAAGGAAAACTGGGGAGAGTCAGGGTAATTCCATGACAGGTTACAAGATTTGTTATTCAATTAACCGGAGTTTACTCTATAAACTGTATTCAATTAACAGGTCAAATTTGTGCTGGAAGTATGGTAAATGGTTTTGTGTTGGGAAATTATATTCAATTAACAGGGTTATTCAGCTAATAAATATCCAATTAAGTGGGCTCCACTGTACCTCCTTGTAACTGATTCAATATAAAATGTTTTGTTTTGATTAATGACAGAAAAATGTAATCAACTGTGGATAATTGTGGTGTTTTGGAAGACACTTTTTTGGAACAAGTACACCTGGAAACTAATCGAGTTCACTCCTATAACGTCACAAGATAAACGTTTTTTAACACACTATACACTTCAGATTAGAATTAAAAGTGAAGTTTTCATCTGACGTGTCATTTTCTGGTAAAATGCTCTCTCTATGGGTTCTTAGTTCAAAAATAGTTGTTCTGGAAGAATGTTCAAACACAAAATCACATGTCTTTTGTCAGTTGTCACATATTTTCAGTGTAAGCATAAACATGTTGGAGTTGACTGATCAGTTCACGTTTTTTTTTCATCTGTAGATATTACTTGTACTTACTATCAATATTAGCTCCAAAACCAATTAATACTTCCAATAAAACATCTTTTAGGTGCCCACTAGCACTCTCCCATAAATTGTAGCAAGGCAAAGACATGTGAACAAATTTTGATTGCCAAAAATATTCAGCACTCTACCAGTTAAGGGTTAAGGTAACTCTCCAGTATGACAAATTCATTGTACAGGTCTAAAGATGGGTAGACAGTCTGTGCCTAATTGCGCAGAAAACTCTGACAGGATATTATAAGTTACGGGATGTTTAGTGGTTGGGTATGGTGTCACATGAGGGGAGGTGAGATCAATATTAGGCGAGGCATTAGCCGAGCCTAATATTGATGACACTGAGCCTCACATGACACCATATCTGACCACTAAACATGCTGTAATGCATTTATTATGTAATTAATCGTACTTGTGAAAATGTAAACAAGCAGATGTAAGTTTACAATGTAAGGGGAGTAACTCTATCTTGCAATCATGTTGTGCTGAAGTGATTATCGATTGGTATGATTAACCTGTTTGTTGGGCGTGTTTCGATTTACATTGAGCTGTCGGATGGGATTATCGTTTGAAATAAGTTTCTCAATTTGGGATACATATTATAAACAGATTGTTTCTTTTTGTTCAAGTGAGTTTAATGAAGTTTTAATCACATTCAATGGACGATTCTGAATGTTTGCTGTAAGATTGCCATTTTTGAGACGAGGCGGTTGGATTTTATTTCTAAAAACAATATGTGGACACACACCTAATATTATAAGTTACAGGACGTTAAGGTGGCGGATACGGTATCATATGAGGCGAGGTGAAAACAATATTGGACGAGGCGGTATGCCGAGTCTAATATTGTTTTTGCCGAGCCTCATATGATACCGTATCCGCCACCTGAACGTCCTGTAACGTATTTATTATGCCAGCGAAAACAAAATAACAATCAAATTTGAACGCCGGCACATTTTCAAAACTGGTGCAAAATGCTATGTAAGTTGTAACAAACGTGCACAGTTGTCTCCCTGTTTGTGTATAATTTCCTTGACAACACAGACAACAGCGATAGATGCTTTTCTTCGTACTGTCACTTTGTCTTGAGTGTGCAGAAAATGTCCGAAACGTCCGATTTTATAGAATTCGAACAAAATAAATGTATCTCGCATCTTTTCCCAATGACTTCCATTCATTTTCCTACAATTTCATCATTGTGCAATCTTATAATTATTCAATAAAATTAAATCCATTTTCGAAGCGACGTTGTCCATTTACCACAACAGAGACTACAGAATGAGCTCAACGAGAAAAAATGAAATTAATCTATTCCCGGGATAAGACAATTTTTTTCTCAGTTTATTTATTCACACTATATATATTTTTCAACTTTCTAACAACGCATTTATGGGTTATATATTTTTTCTAAAGCTTTTAAAATATCGAGGCGAACACCGTACCCAAACTGTTGTGTGTTAGCCTCAATAAGCTTAGACCCTATGTCAAGTTAGGGCCAGGCTGACTTATCCGTTAACGGTAGATCGAATACAGTAGCTCACTTCAAATAATTAAATTTACATTTAGAAAATAAATTTCACAATAAATTTATTATAAAACGAGAGAAAATGAGGCATATAGACACGGAGGGACGTTTGATTGTATTGCAATTTCTTCAATATGGATATAAAAGCACCGCGAGATGAGGAATTTCCACGTCGAAACAAAATGGCGGTACTGACCTAATACGAGTTTCGTATTAGGTCACGTCGGGCTGCAGGTGACCCAATACGGCTCAGTACCGTCCCACTATTCGGGGGCTGTGATTGGCGAATTTCATTAGCTGGCATGATAATGATTTCATATGGGGTCACCAATGACATCATCAGCGACCTGATATGGCTTCATAGGCCGCCGCCATTTATCCATGCTGATTGGTTGATCCCAAGAGCTGACATAATAAATTGAGATATATCACATGAAACGTCGTTAATTTTGACGTAACAACCCATGTCTTATTTCCTGATTATCAACTAGTGTCTAATCTGCGTGTGGTCCCATAGCAGCAGCAGCAGCAGCATTGTATTCTTGACATGACATTCACATGACGTCAATTATGACAACAGGTTCAAGTAAAGCATATTCATGACGTCATGGGGTGAAGCGTCTGAGCCAACGAACTGATTGTTGGTTGTTTTGGGAGAATTTAGCGACAATGAATTAAATAAAAAGTGTAAAAAACATTCAAAAACTCATGTGATATACAGAATCTTTAACTCGTGATGTTTGGATATAAGATTTTTTTGAAACTCGTTTGATGAATTCGATTCACAACTTGCCTAAAGGCTCGTTGTGAATCAAATTCATCAAACTCGTTTCAAAAAATCTTATATCCAAACATCAGTCGTTTGAGATCCTCTATATGTACCCTGCCAAAGACCTGTATGGCTTATATTGTAACTATTGAGAAAGGTCAATTCCAAAACCGTTCTAACAATCAGGCTATTAGTTGCTTCGTAATGAATATTTTTTTTCTTACCAATGATATGCAATCAACAAAAGAAAATTTCTCAGTGGCCACCCCGGAAACTCATCCATTGAACTGGGATCGCAAAAGCAAAATATAATCTGCAATGAAAGTTAAAAAATTTATAGTAATTTATATATTTTTTATACTTACCAATGACCCAGACATAGCTGGTGCTAATTCTCAAAAATCTAGGGCCAAACACAAATTTTGCCCCCCAATCCCCAAAATTTGCATCCAAAACCGAAAATAACATGTCCTAAATGGTCCTCCATACTTTTCCTCCACTGCGCATGCGCAGTGTCAAGGAGGTCTCGAAATTGGCGCCAATTATCATTCTTACAAGCAGTGCCTGGTCAGCGCTATGTACTCAGCGGGGAGGTACGAGTTCCCAACTCCTGGGAGGGCCATCCCCGTCTGGGTCATTGGTAAGTATAAAAAATATATAAATTAGGCCACACAAAGTAGATCTTCTGTTTCTCAGGCCATTATTTGTAAAATTGCATGCGGGCGAGCGTTTTTTTATTTTATTTTTTATTTCAGTAATTACTTCTTTGCCATCAAAAGTTCATGTTCTTGGGTCAAGTTTTAGGCCTCATAATCTATAGAATAGCATGGGTGGTGGTGTATTTCATCCCTTGAGTGCAAGAAGGCTTTGCAATGCCAAAGCATTGCAAAGCCTTCTTGCACTAAGGGACAAATTCATCAAATTTTTAACATGGGTAAAATATCAGACATAAACCATTTAATTTTTATTTTTTTTAAGTTTAAATTGGTTATAAAAAGAGAGCATGCGGTGGCCAAAAGGACCATGCGGGAGGGCCTGAGAAACAGATTTTTTATTTTTTTAGGCCTTACTATAAATTTTTTAACATTTTTATACTGTACCAATGACCCAGACAAAGCTGAATAGAAAAAAGGCTGGAGGGCCTAGGACATAGAGGAAAATCCAATAAGCTCAACTATATATAATAGAGTTATCCCCTCGAGGAGTAAAGGAGGATTAGGCTTTACATGTATCTTTCTTATTTATGACAAATTAGAAAGACACAACACCTTTCATAATTGAGCATAACAACATCCATGTTCTCTATTAACATCCAGTATAACCCTTTATACTAATTATTTTTAAAGTAAGCCAATAAATAAAGTAAGTCCAGAGAATTGAGACTCTTTATACTCATTAAAAGAGTCCAAGGATTGTATATTAACGCCCGTTTGACAAGTGACATATACAAATGCTTCACACGGGGCTACAGTTTAAAAATATGACATGAATGAATTTAAACATAAGCTTTACACTTTAAAACCATCCCGGTACCAACTCAGAATTACTGACTCCGGAGGAGGTATCCCCTTGCTTTTCACTATCAAGCAGGTGACCTAAGGGAACACCCTTCCCCCCCCTCCCCTTGGTCAAATAGCCCAGAGCGAAGAGGGCAACAGGACAGAGTCACTGCCAGAACAGAAAGCCTGCATAACTATAGTTGCAATTGTTTAGTGGACGACATTCAGAGCAACAGATAACGGACCTAAACAATGAAGGTCTCCAGAAATGGACTCAATATTTCTGAGATAAAAATTCGTTAATGTGGATGGCTGAGACCAATATGCAGCCTTCATTAAATTTGTAATAGCAACACTATTTGCGTAAGCCCAAGATGTAGAAAGAGCTCTTACTTCATGAGCCGAAATCTTAAGCACAGACTGCTGAGTTGAAGATAGATTATCATAAGCAGTACGGATAGTTAATTGAATCCATCTAGCAATAGAATGGACCATAATGTCCTTTCTATTAGGCATCAGAGACAGAAAGAAGCGTTTTCGTCCCTTTCTGATAAACTGAGATCTTTGTTTATAAATATGTAAAGCTCTAACCGGACAGAGTAAAGGCCTATGCCCCTCTGAAGACGGAGGGCCTTAATAACAATAGGTTCCGGATATTTATTAGGAGCCTGATTCTTAGCCAAAAATCCAACATTAGTGGTAAAGGTAATAGTGTTCCCGACACTACGATAGTGAGAATCGTCCACAGATAGTGCATGAAGCTCACTGACTCTTCTAGCAGAAGAGAAAGCTAAGAGAAATGCTGTCTTGTAAGATAAGAATTTGAAGTCCATTGTCTCAAGAGGCTCAAATGGCTTTTCTTTTAGTTTAAGAAGAACCCAAGCTAAATTCCATTTAGGAATTAATCTATGGGTTCTAGGTCTATTTATCGAAAAGTTTCTAACTAATTTAGATAAAGAGACATTAGATCCAATTTGTAAACTACCATGGTGTGCATAGGTATCAGATAACATAGACCTATAACCTTTAATAGTAACAGGCTGCAGTTTGATCTCATCAAAAAAGTATACTAGAAAGTTTGCAATGTCTGGAATGGAGGGATCAAAAATATCAACAGAATGATCCCTACACCAACGACAAAAGACCTTCCACTTAGCCGCATAGTTTAGCGAAGAGGAGGTCCTCCTACAGTTAGAAATTGCATCCACTGCTCGTCCTGTAAAATGCTTGCCATGCAAGAAGGACCGCACAACGGAAATACATGAAGGTTGAGACCTTGCGGGTTGTGATGTAGTTGACGTGATTTCCCCTGCGAAAGAAGATCCTCTCGTGGAGGAAGCTTCCGCAGTATGTCCCACAGCAGACACCTGAATAGACTTATCCACGGTCTCTGTGGAGACAGAGATGCTACCAACAGAATTTTGCATTGAGATTATTTTATCTTTAGCAATATCTGCTGAATCAACAGTGCTGGAGGATACGCATATCCTATCATTCCGTCCCACAAGATCGATAGAGCGTCTACTGCATATGCTCGAGGATCGAGGGAGACACATACGTCTGCAACTGATTGTTGAGCTGTGTCGCAAATAAGTCTATATAATTGGCCGCTCCCATTGGTAGCAAATCTGATTGAATACCTGTTTGTTGAGAGTCCATTCTGATGGCAACAAGCGACCCTTCTGTGAAAGGGAGTCTGCTAATACATTCAGACGACCCGGAATATGACGGACCGAAAGTAGAACTTGGTGTTCTAGTACAAACGGAAGGATTCTTTCCGTTAAATTGAATAACGGAATGGAATGAGTGCCTCCCTGGTTCCAAATATACGCTACTACTGTCGTATTGTCGGACAGGATTTGGACATGTGCTTTCTGAATAATGTTCATCCAATGACATAGTGCAAGCCAAATTGACATCATTTCTTTGATGTTTATGTGCTTGCCTAGAAACTGCGGATCCCAAAGACCTTGGCACTTCGAATCCGTTGGGATCAATGTTGCACCCCAACCTGTTTGACTGGCATCCGTCATAATAGTAAAACTTGGATCTGGAAAAAGCAGTGGAACTCCCTGAGTCAACCACTGAATGTTTGCCCAAGTCTGAATCTCTTGTTCACTTGATTTGACAAGAAAACGTCTATATCGAGCGAATAAATCTTTACTCTCCAATTCTGAGTCAAGAAAATTTGGAGAGGACAAGTGCGTAACTGCCCCATCGGAATGAGATCTGCAGCAGCTCCGCACTGACCTATGAGTCTCATGAATTCTCTCACTGTGACTTTGTCTGAGCGAAGACAATAGCGAGCGTAACAACTGATTAATTTCGCTCTGGTTAATGGCAGACGAACGAGATTGTTGTGCGTCTCGAAGCTCATTCCCAAGTAGGTGAATGACTTGGACGGCACCAGATCCGACTTCTCCTCGTTTATTATGAAACCGAGACGTCGGAGTAATAAAAGCAGATTCTGCACATCGTTCTGAAGCGTTAACTCGTTGCCGTACCTCTGAAGAATGTCGTCCAGGTAGGCCGACGTTACCGCAGACGAATGAGCTCGGAAATGCATCATTACCGAGTTCATTATTTGAGTGAAAGCCCAGGGCGCTAGGTTCAAACTGAAGCACATTGCTCGGAACTGATATACAACTCCTAGGACTGCAAAGCGTAGATACTTTCGGAATGTCGGATGTACCATGATGTGAAAGTACGCATCCTTGAGATCTATGCTTGTAGCAAAGTCGTTCACCCGAATACTCGCTCTGACTGATCGAATTGTTTCCATATAGAACTTCGGAGCGACGATCAGCTTGTTTATCCAGCTCAGATCTATGACTGGACGGAACGAGCCGTCTGGTTTCGGAACCAGAAACAGATGGCTGTAGAAACCCAGTGATTCCAGGTCTTCTACGACCTCTACCGCATTCTTCTCCAGAAGAGACTGTACTTCTGATAGAAGAGTGTCTCTTTTCTGCAGATTTGACGGAAGCTGAGTCCATTTTGGACTTCGAGTTAATGGAGGCTTTCGTTTGAAGGATATTCTTAGTCCTTCCGAAATTACCCCTCAAACCCAGGGGTCGTCCGTAATTGACGCCCAATTGTTTATAAAACTCGACAATCTTCCGCCTACACGATAGAGGTTCATACCATCACCTCCTGGACCTGCGAGGCTTGCGGAAGGAGAAACTACGTCCTCCACGACCCGCACCTCGCCCCGTCGACCTAGGAACATCTGACCGGTTATCTTGGCCAGTATAACGTCCCCTACGTGAGTCGCTGCCTTGACGGTCTCTAAAATAAGACCTAGAGGACGCATAGGAACCTCTATAGGAACTTCCCTTGGGCGTACTTGTCCCAGAAGTGCCTGTCTTACTCTTTTCTGCTGTATCCAACTTTTTAGAAGGGGATTTGAATAGCAGAGAATCTGAAGCTTTCTTAGTTATCTAACCATAGATTGCTGAAAGCTTGCCGTCGAAGAGAAGCTCTCCGGAGACCGGAGCGACTCTGAGAGAGTTTTTCACCTTACTATCCACGTGCGTGGATGTAGCTAGGGCCGCGTCATGTCTAACCAACTCCAGGTTTGCCACTGAACGGGCGGAGTTATACGTGAAATAAGCTATGGCTCTCGAAAGAACTCTTAAGGAGGATTGTATATCCTGGAATTCTTTCCCTTGAAGACGTAATGATAACGCTTTAGCAAGGTGACCTGCGTATGATAAAGCATCTAAGTTAACTCTATTAGACATTATTGTCGTTTCCAACGTCGTGGTTGGAATTGACATAGACGACGGTATAGACAATTCTAAGTCTTCAGCCTGGTCGTCTAGACGCAGAGGAACTCTCGGTATGCCCTGTCCTGCCGTTTCAAATTTATTCCTTGAATTGATGAAAGGCAGATGTAGAGCATTTGCGGACAAGAAACCATACTTGCTCGTTTTGGTAGCAAGCTTATATATAGCATCATTCAATAGTTCAAATGTTCTTGTGACATTATTGGACTGTGTTGGAAACTCAGGGACGATGTCCCTAAACCGATCAAAAAATGCTGTGTCCAGTGACGCTATCAGTCTCTTTTCCGGCATCGCAGCATTCTGGTCCGACGGAACAACCTCTGGAAGATAATGCCGGATAAAATCTACGGCAGCTTTATGTTGTTCCGAAAGGGAAAACTCCAGCTCCTCTGAATCCCTTTCGCCATCCTGTCGGACCATTTGAAGTTCTCGGTCGTCCGTACCTGATGCTTCAGCGGAGCATACCGACCCAGCGTCGTCGGATAATTCCTGATCTGACAGAGATTCTGTCGTCTGCTTGGATGCTGAAATAAGTTGTGCTATTTGTGATAGCACGTCCGTCACTGAGGCCTGTGGGGCAGCGGTCTTACGTTGCTTTGCCGCTGGAAGCTCCCTGGACGTTGACTCCTGCATATTTCTTTTATGCGAACGTCTGGAGTTTACACGCCTCATGTCCCTGGCTACTGGATGGCGTGACCTGGTCGCCGTGGAATCCCTGATCGGCAAAGCTGGCTGGATATCCGTGGTCACGTAGCCAAGGTGCGGCCGTGTGCGCTGCCGTGAGGATGAGGAAGCCATATTGACAGTCTCTCCGGACTGTTTATATAACGGAGCGTCCCGAGTGGCGGACGTATGCTCCGAATGCGAAACGTTATGTACCACAACATCTGGTCCCAGATGTTGTTGTACGAGAGAGGGACCTCTCTCGCTCGCAGCCCGGATGGACCTGGAGGAGCTAGGAACCGGACTAATAGGCTTCCTCCGTTCCATCCTCTGATCCATCGTCACTGGGTGTGCACTTTGTGTTATTATAGTGCTCGCATCACCCAAATCTCCTTCCTAGACCGCAACGGACGAACCCGGCTGCCGAGCCATTCGATGAATGGTCACTACACCGGGCGAGCTAGCGGACGCCAATGCCGTCGATCCTACTAGGGACCTCTTAGGCAATTGAAGTATTTCCATGAGCACTTTTGCCGCTAGCTCTTCATTTAACTGAGACGACGGAGGCACACTTTTGGAAGACATCACGGAAACATCACCCTGTTCTTGTTCCTCTGAAAAAGAGATTGAAAAACTAGAGTGACCCTGCGGAGAAAGGACCGGCATGGCCTTATCCCCGCTAACAACATACCGTGACGCACGTTTCCAATGTTTGTCATCCCAATTGACACACACAGAGCAGGAGTTAGTGCGAGTACACTGACTACAATTAATACAATGATTATGAAAGTCAGAGGAAGATTTCCTCTTATTACAATTTGAACAATATCCTTTCATTGTGAAAAGAACACAAACAGTCCTAGTACTCGCACCAACCCCTGAAAACAAAGATACATAATAACATGATCCATTAACATATAGAAAAAATAAATTAAATCAAAAAAAAAAATTTTTTGAAAAAATATTTTTTCAGAAAAGCCCAAGTTTCTGAAAGTAACGTTGAGCCCCAATGGATCCCAAAAAAGCCTAAGTGTGGACAAAATTTTTAAAAATATTTCAAAAAAATTAATGCAACACTTACGTATAATAATAATGTATCTTGTTATGATTAAGCTAATACAAAGACAAGAAATCACTCTCAACAGAAACCGTTGTCAATGTAAACAAGAAGTGTATAAAAACTGGAAACATGTCTCCAGGCACTGATAAACATGGCCCGAAATCAGTTACCAATTAAAACACTATCTGATGCAAAACAGAGACTTCCAGGGAAGAAACTGCAGAACATCAGATGGTAGATGCAGAACACAATGCCTAAACACCCATGGGTGAGGACGTAAACATGGGGAAAAAAACAGAATTCATTCTGTTACCAAGCTAAAACTCCCAAGAAATTTTAGTAATAATATTACAGAAAATATGCCAAAAGCATGGGAGAATAGCAAGGGGGGACTAAAGGAAAGGGAGAGAAGAAACACTGATCAAGCAGTGCAACTTTATAGCAAGAATGACAACAACAGGCCCATGCCTTGAAATTAGGGAACATAACATAATTTCATAAAAAATTTTTATGTTACAGCCCTGATTATTTCCTGCCACTAATTTTTCCTCTCCTCCTTCTATTTCCTCTTTAGATCCACCACTTCTCTAATATTTATGTGTCTGACATCATTTAAACTGAGATTTACAAGCACAAATATCAGTCAGATGTGAACTGATGAAGGGCCAAACAAAGAATGATAATTGGCGCCAATTTCGAGACCTCCTTGACACTGCACATGCGCAGTGGAGGAAAAGTATGGAGGACCATTTAGGACATGTTATTTTCGGTTTTGGATGCAAATTTTGGGGATTGGGGGGGCAAAATTTGTTTTTGAGAGTTAGCACCAGCTATGTCTGGGTCATTGGTACAGTATAAAAATATAGATATACAATCATGAAATTGAAAGTAGCCCACAACTTGAACAGACCAGTTGGTGAGAAGCATTGAAAATTTGTGTGAACTCCCCTCACTCTGAAGTCAAAATAAATAACAAACTGCAACAATGGGACTTTACTCTTCACAATTTCAGAACTGAACCATGAGGTCACATGATGCGGTGTTGTTAAAATTTTTAAAAAATACTTTTTTCAACTGCTCAATTTGTAAATTACAAAGGTGTCTGTAGTAGATTCACTAGGTTACATAATGAAAGTGTCAATGACACTGTAGCTTAACTTGTCTGTGTGTTGTGTTTGATGAAAAGGATAATGTTCAATGTTTATGAAAAGATTATGAAATAAGACAAGAATTGAGACACTTGGGAATATGTTAATTTCTGTTCCCTGTATTCTTTGTTTTCAATAAAAATAATATGAGATGTAGACTGTATTAAGGAATTGAGGGGGTGGGTTAATGTGGCCCTCACAGTTAATGCATGTGGCCCTCACAGTTCAGGTATGTCAACGAATGTTACCAAGTTACAGTGAAATTATTCCAAAACGAGTCATCCTATCAAATTACAATGAAATCCCTTCATAAAAACAGCCTGTAGACTGTGATAAAGGTTTTTGGTCTTTGGGCCTGTGTAGCCATCATGACTGACTGATCGCAACCAAAAGAGGACGTCCTCATGTAGATATTATACTGAGTCATTCAACCAAGTTACAATGAAATGCCTTCATAAAAACAACCTGCAGTCTGTGCCAATGTTTTTGGGGTTTTGGGGCTCGGGCAGCCATCATGGTTGAATGATTGCTACAAAAAGGGGACGTTCTCATATAGGCATTATCTGGAGTCATCCTACCAAGTTACAATGAAAACCCTTCATAAATATGACCTGTAGACTGTGCTAAAGGTTTTTGGGTTTCGAGACCCTGTAGCCATCACAGTTGACCAATTGCAACCAAAAGGGGCCGTTATCATCTAGGCATTATAAGGAGTCAACCTACCAAGTTACAATGAAATCCCTCCATAAATACAACCTGTAGACTGTGCTAAAGGTTTTCAGCTTGGGCAGCCATCGTGGCGGAATGATCACGACCAAAATGGGACGTTCTCATCTAGACATTATATGGAGTCAACTTACCAAGTTACAATGAAATCCCTCCACAAATATGACCTGCAGACTGTGCTAAAGGTTTTTGGGTTTAGGGCTGGGGCAGCCATCACACTGACCGATCGTGACCAAAAGGGGACATTCTCATCTAGACATGACCTCAAACCTGCATATGAATTTTCATGACGATCAGACAAGAACAACGGGGTGTCACCTGTGCTAAAGGGAAATGTGAACAGACTCACATTACAGACTCACAGACTAACAGATTCCGCACGCATGATGGCAATAGCTTATCTTGACTTTGTCAAGTTAAGCTAAAAATTGAAGAGAGAGCTGCCATAAGCTATGTGATAAATAATGCCAAGAGACATAAATAAATGGATACAGTGAGGTAGTTATCAGATTATTGTATCCCACAGATGTTTAAGACCACATGCTTTGTAATTACAGGACATCTCAGCAAGCCTGAAAATAATTTTTTCATTGCACTTCCAGACAAAATGTCAGACACCAAATGAATCATGTCTGTCATTTAAGAATGATATCTGATATATTACAAAAAAGAATTTGAGTATTCGAAATAATGTGTTTTGGGTGTACATGTACTTTCATCTTAAAACTGCTAAGAATTCATTCAACCATACCTTGTTTGGCAGGGCTCAATGAGCCCTGCCAAACAAAGTATGATTGGTTTCATTCTGAATTACCCTTCAGACATAATTTTGATACATGTATGGCTACATCAAATCATATTCTTTCACATGCTGTTAAATATTGATGAGCTGTATCACTTTTTTCACACTTCCCAACTTGCCAGGACCAGATATCACAATAATCATTAATTTTAGGCTTGCAAGTTATGTACATGATTTCCAGCATGCATGATGTTCTGATCAGTGAACTTCATTGATAATTTTGGTATCGGACATTTTGACTGATGATCTTAAATCTCAGTCAAACATTGGCCTTTATGTACCTGACATTGTCCTTGTCTCTTGTTTCTGGTATGCATCTCAGCCTGACCAAAAGATTTCATCAGAGCTAATTTTAGTAACAGATAAAACTCATTAGGCTTTGAAGGGAAACAGATTTTTAAACTGGTATTATCACTGCAGTAAGCTTCTCCCAACACAGTGATCACAGATAGAACTCAGCACAGACTGACTGGTAAGAAAATCACACTGACATTTATAAATCAGTATATCCTCATTTCTCACAATTTTCCACTACTGTGTTTGTAACAAGGGGAGAGATAAGTGTGGGAGCCGGGGTTCAAACTGTTCACCTCTAGCACAAATCAACTGATTATTTATTTATTTATTTATTGTTGTTGTTTAAGGTCACATACTTCTGCACAATGGCTAATCATGACCACAACATGGAGATAAAGTCAAGGTCAGTTAATAGTTTATACCCCATGTTGACTATTTTAGAGGACTCGCACCCCAAGCATCAGTGACTGGGTCCTATTTTACCAGTGAAACAGAGCTTGTTTACCACAGTAAACAAGCACTGCTTCACTTCCTGGGGTTCCCACAGGAGAATCAACTGATTTACCATGAGACTAAGAGATCTGGACCAGCCAGGCTGGTTTATAAATGGCCTTTAAACCTCGACCACTACACTACTCTCCCCTTCTTTTGAGATTCACCCACCATGAATCTCACCCCAGATTCCACCTCAGAGTGGTCGAAACATCCACCATGCTTCACCACAGTGTCCACAATGCCACCAACTGGTGAGGATCGGATGAGCCCCCAAATGTAACAGGAGGAGAGATAAGTGTGGGAGCTAGAGTTCGAACCATCAACCTCTAGCACACAAAGCAACTGATTTACCACGAGACTAAGAGATCCGGACAAACCAGGCTGGTTGGTAAATGCTCATGCAACAAGTTCAAACATTTTACATTGTAAATACTTCACAGAATAATGCTTTATATGCAACCTTCACACACAACACAGTTCATTCATGTTTAACCCTCTGCATTCTGATGTCAAAATAACAAAGTTTCAGGGAGCACGGTGGCTCAGTGGTAGACTGTTGGACTTCTATGTTAGAGGTCCTGAGTTCGATCCCCATCTGGAATGAACTGCATTGTGTCCTTGGACAAGGCACTTTATCCTGGTTGCCTACATGGGGGCACGATGACGCTGTGTACTATGGCTTACTGCACGTCGATGGTACACAAGTCTTCAACCGCTGTAACCCTGCTTGAGCGGAGCTTAAAGAGAGTTAGAATGTTGAGGAGCTGGCAGTTGCTTGTTGATGCTTGGTGGTTGTCTCTGAGTACTCCAGCTTCCTCCACCCGTAAATCTGTCATGGCCACGATCAGCCATTGTGCGTAAGTATGTGACCTTAAACACCAATAAATAAATAACAAAGTTTCAAGCAAAATATTTTTCCCATAATGCAACTCAGAATTTAACTAATTTAATTTTATCTGACAGAGCTCTATGAGCTCTGTCAATCCAGATTGAATTGTCTCAATTCCAAGTTGCATTGTGGGAAAAAAATACTGCGGGTTAAAATTTTGATATCCTGACATCAGTGTGCAGAGGGTTAAGGTCACATAGTTCTGCACAATGGCTAAACTCAAGTCTGGTCAATTATTTGTACCCATGTTGCACATTTTAGAGGACTTCCACCCCAAGCATTAGTGATTGGGTCAATTTTACCAGTAAAACACAACTTGTTTACCAAAATAAACAAACACTGCTTAACTTTCTGAGGTGTTTAAATCTTTAAAAAAAAAACAAATCTTCAAAAAATATTTTAAAAAAAGGGCTCATTCCAATGACAAGGGGAGGGGGAACATGGTATGGTTTTGTTGAAATTTAAAAAAAAAAAATTCAACTACTTGATTTATAAATTTTCAAATGCTCAGTTTTAAAATAACGAAGATGGGTGCAGCTGATTCAGTGGGTAACAGGTTAAATAAAAATTGAAGAAAGTACTGTCAAAAGCTATGTGTTAAATAATGCCAAGAGACATAAATAAATGGATACAGGGAAATAGTTATCAGATCATTGTATCACACAGATGTTTAAGACCACATGCTGTGTAATTACTGGACATCTAAGCTTGACCAAAAGATTTCATCAGAGTTAATTTTAGTAACAGATAAAAGTAATTATGTTTTGGAGGGAAACAGATTTTTAAACTAGTGTTATCACTGCAGTAAGCTCCTCTCAGCACAGTTATCACAGATAGAACTCAGCACAGACTGACTGGTAAGAAAATCACATTGTTTGACATTTATAGAACAGTATATTGTTATTTCTCTCAGTTGTCCACTGTTGTGTTCATACAAAAAGTTCCAACATTTTTGCATTGATAAATACTTCACACCTAGAATAATGCTTCACATATGTAGGAGGTTCAATGATGAAAGCATGTTAATCAATATCTGAGGACAAATAAACAGTAGTAGCCTATTTACTTAAACACCATGGTAATACCATAATGGTATTACCGTGGTGTTTAAGTAAATGGCCTACTATTAATGGAAAGCTGCCCCAGGCGATTTCCTAATTACATGCATCAAGGCTCAAGGAACATTTCTTTTGGTATGCTATTTGTCACCGGTCAGTTATCCACTAACAGATCAGAAACAAACATCACCCATGGTGAAAGCTGATAGCCTCAACTAATAGACTGAGTGGACATGGTTTACCGCAACAACTCATGGTTTACCGCAACAACTTACGCCACACAGATGATATTCTTGTTACCTGATATGGGGTCGACCTGAGTCCACGTCTCCAGTATAAATGTATATACATGATTGTCAGGTAGACAGTGAACATGTGAGTATGTTTCTGTGGTGGTGTGAGGATGAGTGTGTACCTGTTTGATATGTGCTAGTGTTTAAACCACTGCAAAATCAGTCTTTTTATTGTTTATTTTCTGTGTTGCTTAATACAATATTTTTTGTAATGCCATACCATTTGTACACTATGGTCACGCAATTAAGTCTTCTATTCTATGCCACCTTCACACACAACAAAAAAAAAGCATTTGTTTTATAAATGGCCACAAAATATATTTAAATAACTACCATTACAATGGAACCCACTTAATTGGATATCTCTTAACTGAATAACCCTGTTAATTGAATATAATTTACCAACACAAAATCCTTTGCCATACCTCCAGTACAAGCTGGACCTGTTAAGTGATTCTAGGTTATAGAGTAAACTCCTGTTAATTGAAAAAAAATCTTGTATCTGGTCAAGAAATTACCCTTGCTCTCCCAAGTTTTCCTTTGTTTATAAACCTATTTGGTCTCAGTACATCCAATACAGGCATTTAATCTATTATATCTTGTTTGACAGAGCTCCTGGAGCTCTGTCAAACAGATATAAAAGAATAAATGCCAAGTTTATCTCTAGAATACAAGAACGTGACACAATGCTTGTTAATTGAATACTCCTGTTAATTGAATAATTTTCATTGGCAAAGTGGCTATTCAATTAACAGGGTTCCACTGTACTAATCTTCTCTATGTATTAACTGGTCGAGTCCTAAATTATTTTTCAGGTGATTTGTAACGCGAGTATTATTTTCCATTGAAGAGAGCTGGGAGGTTGTGGGATTTACGTGGTTTCGGTTTTTTAAATAAAAAAAACCTCGGTTGCGGTTTCGGTTGTCCATGAGCATATAGAAACTATTTGTATATACCTATCAGATCAGCCCTATAATTACACCTTCCACAAACAACTAACAAGGCATCTTCTATTGATTGTGTCAGTTGAATAAATAATTATAACATATCTATGCCAGTAATGTTGTAAAATGTCGGCCAAAAAAACCCAAACTGTGTTTAGGATAACCTGACCGTCCCTAAAAAATTATGCCAACCCTCAAAAAAATTTTATCAAGTAAAAGTCGCTCATTTAGGTCATTGTAACCCTAAATTTCCATCCATCTTCAACTGTGAATCTGAAACCGATTTTGATGTTCAAGCTTTCAAAATTACGTGTAGAAATAAATGTATTGGACAGTATAAATGAAGGGCAAGTGGCAAGTTATAGTTCATCAAAGAAAACCTCATTTGATAAACTGATGAACATTTAACAATGCTTCATCCTTGGTGTTGACAGGTCATGAATATTAATGAATATCATATTGAGTTTCATGTATTGATTTATTTATTTATTTATTGGAGTTTTAAGGTCACATACTTAAGCACAATGGCTAATCGTGACCGTGACAGTTTTACGGGTGGAGGAAGCCGAAGTACCCGAAGAGAACCACCGAGCAACGACGAGCAACTGTCAGCTCTTCAACATTCTAACTCTGTTCAAGCACCGCTCAAGCAGGGTTACAGCGATTAAAGACATGTGCACCATCAACGTGCAGTACGCCTTAGTACACGGCGTCATCGTGCCCCCAAGTAGGCAACCGGGATAAAGTGCCTTGCCCAAGGACACAACACGGGTCATCCCGGACAGGGATCGAACTCGGGACCTCTAGCATAAAAGTCCAACAGTCTACCACTGAGCCACCGCGCACCCTCATGTACTGATACTGAAAATCTCAAATCTTGGCTTACTGTCTTGAAAATGTCATTGGTGTAAGTATAGTGTACAACAGTTTTTTTTTTTTTTTATTCTATTCTATTCAAACGTATACAGAAATTATTTGACGGTGCCCAGCAGATTCACAGATATTGCATTTATTATAAAGTGAATTATGTGGTCATTCTGGTAATTAAATATTACGTGCAGTATCTAAAAATGCACTGGAATTTTAAAACCAAATTTGCGGTTGTGTTTATTAGACTGCAGTTGCGATTTTCGGTAGTCTCTCACTACAGATCCAGACCCATGCTTGCGGTTAAACCCCCAGCTCTACCATAGACACAATACCTCCTGCAAACGCATCCTTGATTTAGCGAGATTCAGTTCATAAATAATTTGTTCCAATTTATTGGAGAGTGCAAAAAGGCACTCTCCAATAAATTGAAACAAAACATTTTTGTGCAAACGCATTTTTTCTACTGCCTAGCCAACAACAACAAGCTAACACATACAGTGTAAAGTCACTATAGTGGCTTCCAGCACTTTTCATTAGAGCCATGATAGAAGCTTCTAGTGCTTAACCAGTTTTGAATTTATTTATTTAATCTTATTTGTTTTACAAGGATTGGCGAACAAGTTATGCAACTTATATTAACGACTCTTCTTGGCTCAATGGCATAGGTATGTGGGTTGGCATAATATTTTAGGGACGGTCGGGTTATCCTAAACACAGTTTGGGTTTTTTTGGCCGACATTTTACAACATTACTGGCGTAGATATGTTATAATTATTTATTCAACTGATACAATCAACAGAAGATGCCTTGTTAGTGGAAGGTGTAATTATTGGGCCAATCTGATAGGTATATACAGATAGTTTCTATATGATGCTCATGGACAACCAAAACCGCAACCAAGGTTTTTTTATTTAAAAAACCGAAACTGCAACCACAGTGTAAATCCCACAACCTCTCAGCTCTAGTCTACGGAAAATAATACTCGCGTTACAAATCACCTGAAAAATAATTTAGGACTTGACCAGTTAATACATAGAGAAGATTAGTACAGTGGAACCCTGTTAATTGAATAGCCACTTTGCCAATGAAAAAAATTGAATTCCTGTATTGGATGTACTGAGGCCAAATAGATCTATAAACAAAGAAAAACTAGGGAGAGCAAGGGTAATTTCTTGACCACATACTTACAACATTGAATTTGAATTCTTACAACAGTCTTAACCTAACTTGCTGGAGGTAGAATACTTTGTTCAAAGGAACAAGACATATTACACTTTTATAAACAAGCACAAAATATTTTTACTTAGTTACAAGAACAGTGGAATCCTATTAATTGAATGGCCTCTTTACCAGAGAAAATTATTCAATTAACAGGAATATTCCATTAACAGGAGCTGGGTCATTATCCTGCAGCCTTGTGATTTTATTATTTTTTTTATTGGGGTTTATTGATGCTTTTGACAACCTGAGCCAGGGACCAGCCGTGAGGGCGACTAGGGCGATTAAGTCGCCCTTCTAAGCCCAAAGTCGCCTAGAAAAATAGTCGGGGCGATTACAAGTCGCCCTCTAAAAATTGGCCAAAATGAGAAAAGGCTGAACTGAGTGATGAGAGGTTTACATGAAAACGAGTATTTTCAAAAATCGAATGTGCTCGAGTGTGATAAATGGGCATTTTAATTCGTCAAATAAATGTCCATTTATTTGAAATCACACGACAAGCAATTGTCCATTGTCGCTTTCGGCGGATTTTTTTTATTTCTATTTTGTTGCGTTCCAGTCGGAGCTTCAAGTGTCGAAACGAAAGTTAAAAAATTTATAGTAATTTATATATTTTTTATACTTACCAATGACCCAGACTTAGCTGGTGCTAACTCCAACAAAACCAGGGCCAAACACAAATTTTGCCCCCCAATCCCCAAAATTTGCATCCAAAGAAATCATGTCCTAAAGGACCTCCATAGTACGCCTCTACTGCGCATGCGCAGTGACGCAGTCGTCCCGAAATTGGCGCCAATTATCATTCTTACTGGCAGTGCCTGGTCAGCGCTATGTACTCAGCGGGGAGGCAAGAGTTCCCAACTCCAGGGAGGGCCATCCCCGTCTGGGTCATTGGTAAGTATAAAAAATATATAAATTACTATAAATTTTTTAACATTTTTATACTGTACCAATGACCCAGACTTAGCTGAATAGTAAACAGGCTGGAGGGCCTAGGACATAGAGGAAAATCCAATAAGCTCAACTATATAGTAAAGAGGTAACCCCTTAAGGAGAAAAGGAGTATTAGGCTTTATATGTATCTTTCTTATTTAATATTAAATTAGAAAGATACACTACCCTTAATAATTGAGCACAATAACATTCATGTTCTCTATTAACATCCAGTATAACCCTTATACTAATTATTTTTAAAGCAAGCCAATAAATAAAGTAGTCCAGAGAATTGAGACTCTTTATAATCATTTAAAAGTGTCCGAGTATTGTATATTAAAGCCCGTTTGACACTTGACATATACAAATGCTTCACACCGAGCTACACTTTAAAAATAAGACATGAATGAAATTAAACATTAATATTACACTTTAAAACCATCCCGGAAGCGACTCAGAAATACTGACTTGGAGGAGGCATTCCCTTGCTTTTCACTATAAAGCAGGTGACCTAAGGGAACACCCGCCCCCCCCCCCCCCTTCCCCTTGCCCTGGGTCAAATAGCCCAGAGCGAAGAGGGCAGCCGGACGGAGTCACTGCCGGAACAGAAAGCCTGCATTACTATAGTTGCAACTGTTTAGTGGACGACATTCTGAGCAACAGATAACGGACCTAAACAATGCAGGTCTCCAGAAATGGACTCAATATTTCTGAGATAAAAATTCGTAAATGTGGATGGCTGAGACCAATAAGCAACCTTCATTAAATCTGTAATAGCAACACTATTAGCATAAGCCCAGGAAGTAGAAAGAGCTCTTACTTCATGAGCAGAAATCTTAAGCACAGACTGCTGAGAAGAAGATAAATCTTCATAAGCAGTACGGATAGTTAAGTGAATCCATCTAGCAATAGAATGGACTGAAATGTCCTTTCTATTAGGCATCAAAGACAGAAAGAAACGTTTCCGTCCCTTTCTGATAAACTGAGATCTCTGTTTATAGATACGTAATGCTCTAACAGGACAGAGTAAAGGCCTATGCCCGTCTGAAGACGGAAGAGCCTTAATAACAATAGGTTCCGGATATTTATTAGGAGCCTGATTCTTAGCTAAAAAACCCACATTAGTAGTGAAGGTGATAGTGTTCCCAACACTACGATAATGAGAATCATCCACCGATAGTGCATGAAGCTCACTGACTCTTCTGGCAGAAGAGAAAGCTAAGAGAAAAGCTGTCTTATAAGATAAGAATTTGAAATCTACTGTCCCAAGAGGTTCAAATGGCTTTTCCTTCAATTTAAGGAGAACCCAAGCTAAATTCCACTTAGGAATTAATCTAAGAGTTCTGGGTCTATTTATCGAAAAGTTTCTAACCAATTTCGATAAAGAGACATTAGATCCAATTTGTAAACTATCATGATGTGCATAGGTATCAGATAACATAGATCTATAACCCTTTATAGTAACAGGCTGCAGTTTGATTTCGTCAAACAAGTATACTAGAAAGTTTGCAATGTCTGGTATAGAGGGATCAAATATATCTACAGAATGATCCCTACACCAACGACGAAAAACCTTCCACTTAGCCGCATAGTTTAGCGAAGAGGAGGTCCTCCTACAGTTAGAAATCGCGTCCACTGCTCGTCCTGTAAAGTGCTTGCCATGCAAGAAGGACCGCACAACGGAAAAATGTGAAGGTTGAGACCTTGCGGGTTGTGATGGAGTTGGCACGATTTCCCCTGCGAAAGAAGATCCTCTCGTGGAGGAAGCTTCCGCGGTAGGTCCCGCAACAGACACCTGAGTAGATTTATCCACGGTCTCTGTGGCGACAGAGATGCTACCAACAGAATCTTGCATTGAGATTGTTTTATCTTTAGCAATACTTGTTGAATTAACGGCGCTGGAGGATACGCATATCCTATCATTCCGTCCCAAGGGATCGACAGAGCGTCTACTGCAAATGCTCTTGGATCCGGACACGGGGACACATACGTCTGCAACTGATTGTTGAGATGTGTCGCAAATAAGTCTATCATTGGCTGTTCCCATTGGTAGCAAATCTGATTGAATACTTGTTTGTTGAGAGTCCACTCCGACGGCAACAAGCGACCCTTTCGTGAAAGGGAGTCTGCTAGCACATTTAGACGACCCGGTATGTGACGGACCGAAAGAAGAACGTGATGTTCTAACGCAAACAGAAGGATTCTTTCCGTTAGATTGAACAACGGAACTGAATGAGTGCCTCCCTGATTCCGTATATACGCCACTACTGTCGTATTGTCGGATAGGATTTGGACATGAGCATCGTGAATAATGTCCATCCAGTGACGTAACGCAAGCCAAATTGACATCATTTCCTTGATGTTTATGTGCTTGCACAGGAATTGCGGATCCCAAAGACCCTGGCATCTCGAATCCGTTGGGATTAATGATGCACCCCAACCTGTTTGACTGGCATCCGTCATAACGGTAAAACTCGGATCCGGCAACTGCAGCGGAACTCCTTGAGTTAACCACTGAATGTTTGCCCAAGTCTGAATCTCTTGTTTCACTTGATCTGACAAGAGAACGTCTACATCGAGCGAATGAATTTTCACACTCCAATTCTGAGTCAGGAAAATTTGAAGAGGACGTGTGCGTAGCCGCCCCATCGGAATGAGATCCGCGGCGGCTCCGCACAGACCTATCAGTCTCATAAATTCTCTCGCCGTGACTTTGTCTGCATGCAGACAATAGCGAGCGTAACAACTGACTAATTTCGCTCTGGTTAACGGTAGACGAACGAGATTGTTGTGCGTCTCGAAGCTCATTCCCAGATGAGTGAATGACTTAGACGGCACCAGATCCGACTTCTCCTCGTTTACTATGAAACCGAGACGTCGGAGCAATAGAAGAAGATTCTGAACATCGTTCTGAAGCGTTAACTCGTTGCCGTACCTCTGAAGAATGTCGTCCAGGTAGGCCGACGTTACCGCAGACGAATGAGCTCGGAAGTAGATCATTACCGAGTTCATTACCCGAGTGAAAGCCCAGGGTGCTAGATTCAATCCGAAGCACATGGCCCGGAACTGATACACCACTCCTAGGACTGCGAGGCGTAGATACTTTCGGAATGTCGGATGTACCATGACGTGAAAGTACGCATCTTTGAGATCTATGCTCGTTGCATAATCGTTCACCCGAATACTCGCTCTGACCGATCGAATCGTCTCCATATAAAACTTCGGAGCGACGATCAGCTTGTTTATCCAGCTCAAATCTATGACTGGACGGAACGAGCCGTCTGGTTTCGGAACCAGAAACAGATGGCTGTAGAATCCCAGAGATTCCTGGTTTTCTACGACCTCTACCACGTTCTTCATTAAAAGAGACTGCACCTCTGATAACAGAGCGTCTCTTTTCTGTGGATTTGACGGAAGATGAGTCCACTTTGGACTTCGAGTTAATGGAGGCTTTTGTTTGAAGGATATCTTTAGACCTTCCGAAGTCACTCCTCTCACCCAAGGGTCGTCCGTAATCGACGCCCACTCTTGTGAAAAACTCGACAACCTTCCGCCAACCGGAACGCGATAGAGGTTTAAGCCATCACCTCCTGGACCTGCGAGGCCTGCGGTAGGAGAAACCACGTCTTCCACGACCCGCACCTCGCCTGGTCGACCTCGGGGCGTCCGACCGATTGTCCCGGCCTGAAGGACGTCCCGAACGAGAGTCGCTATCCTGACGGTCTCTCGAATAAGACCAAGAGGACGCACCGGAACCTCTATAGGAACCTCTCTTGGGCGCATTAGACCCAGAAGTGCCTGTCTTATTCGTGTCTGCTGTATCCGACTTTTTAGGAGCCGATCTGAACAACAGAGAATCATTAGCTTTCTTTTTAATTTTATCATAAATAGCGGAAAGCTTGTCGTCAAAGAGAAGTTCTCCTGAGACCGAAGCGACTCTAAGAGAGTTCTTCACCTTAGAATCCACTAGTGTGGATGTAGCTAGGGCTGCGTCACGTCTAACCAACTCCAGATTTGCCACTGAAAGGGCGGAGTTACACGTGGAATAAGCTACTGCCCTTGAAAGAAGTCTTAATGAGGATTGTATATCCTGAAACTCTTCCCCTTGAAGGCGCAGTGATAACGCCTTAGTAAGGTGATCTGCGTAAGATAAGGCATCTAAATTGGCTCTGTTAGACGCAATAGCTGTTTCCAACACCGCGGTTGGAATAGAAGCTGACGACGGTAATGATAGCTCTAAGTCTTCCGCCTCGTCGTCCATACGCAGAGGAACTCTCGGTATACCCTGTCCTGCCGTATCGAATTTATTCCTTGCATTAATGAAAGGCAGGTTAAGAGTATTAGCGGACAAGAAACCTGCTTTCCCTGTCCTGGAAGCAAGTTTAAATATAGCGTCGTTCAATAATTCAAATGTTCTTGCAACATTATTGGACTGCGACGGAAACTCGGGAGCGATGTCCCTGAACCGCTCAAAAAATTCAGAGTCCAATGACGCTATAATTCTCTTGTCCGGAAGCGCAGCAGTCTGGCCCGACGGAACAACTTGAGGGAGAAAGTGCCGGATGAAGTCCACGGCAGCTTTATGTTGTTCCGAAAGGGATAGCTCCAATTCATCCGTATCCCTTTCACCATCCGGTCGGACCTCCCGATGTTCCCGGTCGTCCGCCCCCGATGCTTCGGCGGAGCGTACCGACCCAGCGCCGTCGGATAATTCTCGATCCGACACCGTTTCTGTCGGCTGCTGGGATGCTGCGATAAGCTGTGCTATCTGCACAAGAATGTCCGACGTCGAGACCTGCGGAGGCGCAGTCTTTCGCTGCTTCGCCGAGGGCAGCTCCGCATCAGATGGCTCCCGCATACTTTTCCTATGCGAACGTCCGGAGTCCATCGGTCTCGAATCCCTGGCTGCCGGATGGTGTGACCTGGTCGCCGAAGAATCCTTCATCGGCGAAGCTGGTAAAATATCGGAGGTCACGCAGCCAAGGTGCGGTCGTGTGCGCTGACGAGAAAAGGAAGCCTTAACAGTCTCTGCGGACTGCTTATACAACGGAGCGTCCCGAGCGACGGATGTATGCTCCGCTAAAGACACATTTTGTACCACAACATCTGGTCCCCGATGTTGTTGTACGAGAGAGGGACCTCTCTCGCTCGCGGCCCGGCTGGACCTGGACGAGCTAGGAACCGGACTAAAAGGCTTCCTCCGTTCTCGTTTACTATCCGCCGTCACTGGCTGTGCATCTATTATGTTTATAGTGCTCGCATCACCCAAAATTTCCTCTTGGACCGCATCGGACGAACCCGGCTGCCGAACCATTCGGTGAATGGACGCTACACCGGGCGAGCTAGCGGACGACATTTGTCTAATCTCCATGAGCACTTTTGCCGCTAGCTCTGAATTCATTTGTGACGACGGACGCACACTTGAAGAAGATAACATGGAAACATCACCCTGTTCTGGTTCCTCTGAAATAGAAACTGAGAGAGTAGAGTGACCTTGTGGAGAAAGAGCCGGCATCGCTCTTTCTCCAGAAACAACATATCGTGACACACGTTTCCAATGTTTCTCATCCCAATGTTCACATATAGGACAGGGATTAATGCGAGAACACTGACTACAATTAATACAATGATCATGAAAGTCAGAGGAAGATTTCTTCCTATTACAATTTGAACAATGTCCCTTCATTGTGAAAGAACAACAATAAGTCCTAGTTACTCGCAAAAACCCCTGACACAAAGATACATAATAACATGATCCATTAATAAATGAAAAAACAATTGCAAAACAAAATAATTTTGAAAAAATATTTTTTCAGAGAAGCCCAAGTTGCTGAAAAGTAACGTTGAGCCCCGATGGATCCGATGGCAAAGTGTGGTCAAAAATTTTAAATTTATATAAAATAATTAATGAGACACTTTCGGATAATATAAATGTATCTTATAATGAGATAAACTACCACAAAGGCAAACAGCCCCCCTCAAAAAAGGCTGTTGCCAATGAAAACAAACAGTGTAAACACACTAGAAAACATGACTCCAGGCACTGAAAAAACTGGCCCGGAATCAGTCATCAATTACACTCTATCTGATGCAAAACAGAGACTCCCAGGGGAGAATCTGTAGAACATCAGATGGAAGATGCAGAACACAAACGTTATACACCCATGGGTGAAAATGTAACTATGGGGAAAATAACAGAAAACATTCTGTAACCAAGCAACTCTCCCAGGAAATTTTAGAAATGAAACTTCTCAAAAATATGCCAAAAGCATGGGAGAATTGCCAGGGGGGACTTTAGAAGGCTAGGGGAGAGGAAACACTGAATAAGCAGTGCAACAATTAGCAAGAATGACAACAAGAGGCCCATGCCTCGAAAATAGGCAACTTAACATAATTTCATCAAAAAATTTTAAGTACAGCCCTGATTATTTTTTGCCACTTCTTTTTCCTCTCCTCCTTCTATCCTCCTTAGAATCACATTTTCTCCAAAAATTACGTGTCTGGCATCCTTTAAACTGAGATTTACAAGCACAAAGATCAGTGAGATGTTGACTGATGAAGGGCCAAACAGAGAATGATAATTGGCGCCAATTTCGGGACGACTGCGTCACTGCGCATGCGCAGTAGAGGCGTACTATGGAGGTCCTTTAGGACATGATTTCTTTTTGTTTTGGATGCAAATTTTGGGGATTGGGGGGCAAAATTTGTGTTTGGCCCTGGTTTTGTTGGAGTTAGCACCAGCTAAGTCTGGGTCATTGGTACAGTATAAAAATATAAGTGACTTACGCGACTCAACAAAACAACGCAGTTTGAAAGTAGGTTACGTCGCTTAGGATGCCGAAAATGTATACACAACGGACGTATTTTATAACACATTATTTTTATTTCGATTTGCTGACGACTGTTAACTGTTGGGCTGTCTATTCCCAGAAAAACACGAATGGAATTGAAACACATGAAAAAAAGCTTTAGTGATGTCAAGAAAAGCTTTGTACAGGACACAAGTGTGCATGTGGACGATCTTGAAAAAGGGTCCTCCTAAACATCGGAATGACATGAAATGACGCGGAATGACACCGGAATGCCATAAAAATGATGCGGAATGACATTTCTTTTACAAAATACTCGACCCCAGAATGTATTTTGTTTATTAACTAACAAAGTACCTCCCAAGCAACCTTCTTACATCTGGTCCTGTTCACACTTTCAGACTTAGGAAATTATTAGCTTAGTAGACTTTGTTGAAAGGCAACCACAGGAGGGTGATGGGGGATTGGCACGAAGAAGAGGTGAGGGGTCATGAAGGAGAAGGTAGCAGTGGGGGATTTTCAGTCAATAATTACATTGTGATTTTTTAACCTGGCACAGATGCATCAAAGACAACTGGACCTGGATTATTTGTACGTTAATGGAGGACCATAAATTGAAAATATGAAGGGGCGGCGGGGGTGGTACATGAATATTCTTAATTTTCCCCACTTGCCTATGAAGTCTCCCTACATGACTCTGCAATCTCCCTATTTTTTTCTGGAGGGAGACTTGAAGTCTCCCTAAAATTCCCCCCTAGGCTGGTCCCTGACCTGAGCCACCTCGTATCAGACAATTTCAAAGGCAGAGGATGCCGGAGCACCTGGGGAGAACCACCAAACACCTGTGAGTAACTATCAGACTTCCCAACGTATAAGAAGAGTTAGCAATGGCTGAAGACAAATGCACCACTGATGAGCAGTACGCCTTAGTACACAGTGCCACTATGTCCCAAGTGGGCAAAAAGGATTAAGTGCCTTGTCTTTGAATGCAACGCAGTTACCCCTGGTGGGGATCGAACTGTGAACCTTTCGCTTTGAAGTCCAATGCCATAACCATTGAGCCACTGTGCTACCATGTTAGTCATCAGCAGCTGGATACATGGTAGTTATTATCATATAATTATTCTGAGGATTTAAGGGTTAAGAAAATAAATCGTCTTAACAAACATCAAGTTGTGGGGAAGGAAAGGAGAATTTGATAAATACAGATTGTCATGATAATGTGCATGTCTTGTGATTTGTATCAGATTCGAGGTGGTGTCCAGAATGGGATCTCAACGAGCCGGCTTTGCAGGCGAGTTGTGATCCCATTTTTGGACACCATCGAGAATCTGATACAAATCACAGGACATGCATATTATCATGATAATTCATTTATCTAACAATTCTGTCACATAATTAGATTAAATCTTAACCCTTCACCCAACGTAACGGCCAATGCTATTCTAAAAAAATCGCCAATTAATTTTCATTTTTTGTCTCAAAAACATAGGTTATGACTCCTCGTTGGAAAGAGCTTGTCGAACTCGTTCCAACAAGGGGTCATAGCCTATGTTTTTGAGACAAAAAATGAAAAAAATTAGTTATTCAAGAATTTTTTTTTGCAAGTGTCGCCTGCTTTTCATGATAGGTAAAGGGTTAAATTATTTTCAAACATTTTCGGGACATAATGTTCGGTCGACCACTGAAATGCACATAGAATGTATCTATGTGCCTGTTATGATAGCCTATAGCGCTACCGGAAAAGAGTCGTCTATATGATACGGAATCAGAATGAGTCGTCTATATGATACGGAATCGGAACACATTATATGATACGTACCGTTTCTCGTAGTTTTCAGGCCAAAATCTATATAATTGTTAGATAATATTTTATAAATTACTAAAGACAGAGAGGGTACTTTGTATAGAAAGGGGATAAATTATATAAAGGGCTTTCATCTGGAGCAGTATTTGTGAAGGGCTGAGGAAAGATAGACCATTCTTCTGAAATTAGTCACCTTGGCTTACTAAGCAACTTATGGCAAGCTCTAAGTATATACAAGATAGTGAATGAATAAATATCTGACTCTTTAAAAAAAATAATACCCTTAAAAATATATGAGCAGTTTTATTTTGTATAATTCATACCCTTTTATTGTCAGTACAAACATTCTGGAAATCCTTCAGATGGTAAAAGTTGACAATGTTTTTCTGTATTGTTGTCACAAAATAACCCACCCACTCTCTGGAGCAGCTCTGGAATTTATCATAATTTGTCATGAAACTATTCACCTGCAGAAAAAAAGGACTATTAACAATTCCAAGTTAACAGTTTAGGCCCTACATAATAAATCTTCTGTTTCTCAGGCCATTTTTTTTTTGTAAAACTGCATGCAGGCGGGTGGTTTTTTATTTTATTTTTTATTTTTGTAATTATTTCTTTGCCACTGAAAGTTAAAAAATTTATAGTAATTTCTATATTTTTTATACTTACCAATGACCCAGACATAGCTGGTGCTAACTCTTAAAATATAGGGCCAAACA
The DNA here is from genome assembly GCA_031216915.1 of Pictodentalium vernedei. NCBI lineage: Eukaryota > Metazoa > Mollusca > Scaphopoda > Dentaliida > Dentaliidae > Pictodentalium > Pictodentalium vernedei. The sequence continues at coordinate 129,250,347 of CM062296.1, read as the reverse complement.
CAAATTTTGCCCCCCAATCCCCAAAATTTGCATCTAAAACCAAAGAAAACATGTCCTGAATGGCCCTCCACACTTCACCTCTACTGCGCATGCGCAGTGTCAAGGACGTTCCGAAATTGGCGCCATTAATCATTCTAATAACCAGTGCCTGGTAAGCGCTATGTACTCAGCGGGGAGGCAAGAGTTCCCAACTCCTGGGAGGGCCATCCCCGTCTGGGTCATTGGTAAGTATAAAAAATATAGAAATTACTATAAATTTTTTAACATTTTTATACTGTACCAATGACCCAGACATAGCTGAATAGTAAAAAGGCTGGAGGGCCAAGGACATAGAGCAAGATGGAATACGCTCAATAATATAAAATAGAGTCAACCCCTCTAGGGAAAAAGAAGTAATAAGCCTTACATGTATCTTTCTTATTTATGATAAATTAGAAAGATACAACACCTTCCAAAATTGAGCATGATACATCCATGTACTCTATTAATATCCAATATAATCCTTATACTAATAATTTTTAAAGTAAGCCAATAAATAAAGTAAGTCTAGAGAATAGAGACTCTTATACTCCTTAAAAGTGTCTGAGGACTGCATAATCATGTCCGTTGACACGTGCTATTTTCAAAAGCTATACTTTAAAAACTAAGACTTGAATGAATTTTTAAAACATAAACTTCTCACTAAACAACCATCCCAATAACAGCTCAGAATTACTAACTCCGGAGGAGGTATCCCCTTGTTTTCATAGTAAAACAGGTGACCCCCCCCTTTTTCTTGCCCTGGGTCAAATAGCCCAGAGCGAAGAGGGCAGCAGAACGGAGTCACTGCCGAAACAGACAGCCTACCTAGCTATAGTAGCAACTGTTAAGTGAATGACATTCTGAGCAGTAGATAATAGACCTAACAATAGAGGCCTCCAGAAATGGACTCGATATTTTCTGAGATAAAAATTCATGAATGTGGAAGGCTGAGCGCAATGAGCAGCCTTCAAAAATCTATAATAGCGACGCTATTAATGTAAGCCCAAGATGTAGAAGAATTCTTACTTCATGAGCCGAAATCTTAAGCACAACTGCTGAGTCAATAATATACCATAAGCAGTACCGATAGTTAATTGAATCCATTAGCAATAGAATGGAGCGTAACGTCCTTCTATTAGGCATCAAAGACAGAAGAAGCTTACGCCCGTAGTAATAAACAGATATCTGTTTATAAATACATAAACTCTAACCGGACAGAGTAAAGGTCTATGCCCGTACGAAGACGGAAGGACCTTAAAAACAATAGGTTCCGGATATTAGGAGCCTAACTCTTATGCAAAAATCCAACCTAAATAGTAAAGGAAGTAGTGATTCCGAAACTACGAAAGTGAAAATCATCCATCGATAGTGGATGAAACTCACTGACTCTTCAGTAAAAGAGAAGCCAACAGAATTACTGTCTAAAAGGTCAGAATTTGAAAACTACTGTTTCCAGAGGCGCAAATGATTACTTAGCTAAATAAAAACCGAAGTTAAATTCCATATAGGAATTTAATCTAAAGATTCTAAGTCTATTTATCAAAAAGTTACTAACTGACTTAGATAAAGAGACATAAGACTCAATTGTAAACTATCATAGAGTGCATAGGTATGAGGTAACATAAACCTATAACCTTAATAATAACAGGCTGCAGTAGATCTTGTCAAACAAGTATACTAAAAAGTTGCAATGAGTAGTATGGAGGGATCGACAATAAGAACATAGTGATCCCTACACCAACGACGGAAGAGCCTCCACTTTAGCCGCATAGAATAGCGAAGAAGAGGATCTCCTATAGTAAGAAATCGCGTCCAAAGCTCGTCCAGTACAATGCTTACAATGCAATACGGACCACACAACGGAATACGTGAAGGTTGCGACATTGCGGGTTGTGATAAAGATGACACGATTTACCCAGCGAAAAAAGATCCTCTCATTGAGGAAGATTTCGCGTTAAATCCCACAGTAGACATCAGAGTAAATTACCCACGGTCTCTGTGAAGATAGAGATGCTATCAACAGAAATGTATTGTGGTTGTTTATCTTAGCAATACCTGCTGAAACAACAGCGCCGGAGGATACGCGTATCCTATCATTCCGTCCTATTAGATCAATAGAGCGTTAACAACATTAGCTCAGAGATCCGGACAAGCCAACACATACGTCTGCAAATGATTAGCAAGCTGTGTCGTAAATAAATTATCATTGGGCGCTCCCATAGATAGCAAATCTGATTGAATACTTGTTTGTTGAGAGTCCATTCTGACGGCAACAAGCGACTCCTAAGTGAACGGGAGTCCGGTAAAACAATCAGACGACCCGAAATATGACGGACCGAAACAGAACTTGGTGTACTATAACCAACAGACGGATTCTTTCCATTAAATTGAATAACGGAAACGAATGAGTGCCTCCCTGGTTCCGGAGATACGCCACTACTGTCGAATTAACGGACAGGATTAAGACATGCGTTTCTGAATAATGTTCATGCAATGACATAAAGCAAGCCTAAAAAACATTATTCCGCAGAAGATAATAGCTTGCTTAGAGACTGCGGAACCCAAAGACCCTGGCACTTCGAATCCGTTGGGATCAATATTATATCCCAATCTGTTTGACTGGCAACCGTCATAACAATAACACTCGGATCCGGCAACTGCAGTGGCACTCTCTGAGTCAACCACGGAATGTTTGCCCCAGTCTGAATCTCTTGTAACACTAGATAGACAAGAGAACGTGTAAATCGAGCAATTCATGGATTGCTGAAAAGTTGCCGTCCAAGAGAGGCTTCTCCGAGAACGAAGCAACTCTGAGAGAGTTCTTCACCTTACTATCCACGCGCGTGGATGTAGCAAGGGCTGCGTCACATCTAACCAACTCCAATCAGCCACTGAAGGGCAGAGTTATACATGAACAAACCTCAAAAGAAATCACATTGAGAATAATATCCCGTAAATCTTTTCTTGAAGACGTAATGATAACGCCTCAGTAAGGTGGATTACGTATGATAAAGCGTCTAAGTTAAATCTACTAGACATCATTGTCGTTTCCAACATTGTGGTTGGAAAAGACATAGACGGCGAAAAATTTTATTTCCAGTCTTTAACCACGCCGTCTAGACGCATATGAACTCTCGGTATGCCCTGCTCTGCCAAAATAAATTATTCGTATAAATGATAAAACGGCAGAAATGAGCATTGCGGACAAGAAACTAAACTATCATGCTTGGTAGCAGGCTTATATGCATATATAGCGTTGAAAAATAAAACACATGTTGTAATGACATTATTGGACTGTGTCAGTAAGTCAGGGACAATGTCCCTGAACCGATCCAAAATTCTGTGTCCAATGACGCTATAAGTCTCTTATCCAACATCGCAGCAATGTAGTCCGAAATAACAATCACTGGAAGATAATGCCAAAAGATATGAATGGCAGCTTCCGATGCTACGAAAGGGAAAACTCGCAATCTTTCGAATCCCTTTCGCCATCCTGTCGGACCCTATAAAGCGTTCGGTCGTCCGTACCTGATGCAACCGCAGACTGCACCGACCCAGCGCCGTCAGATAATTCCTGATTCGAGTAAGAAACTGTCGATTGCTGGGATGCTGCGAAACAACTGTGCTAACTCGGATAGCACGTCCGTCACTGAGGCCTGAGGAGAAGCGGTCCTACAATGCATTGCCGCTGGAAGCTCCGTGATCGTTACCCCGTGCATACTACCAATATGCGAGCGAACGGAGTGTATAGGCCTCGTGTCCCTTGGCTACCGGATGGCGTGACCTATTCGCCGTGGAATCACTGAATGACGAAACTGATCGGAAACTCGAGGTCACGCAGCCAATGTGCAGTCGTGTGCCCTGCTGTGAGGATGAGGAAGCATTATCGACAGTCTCTCGGACTGTCAATATAACGGAGCGTCCCGACCGACAGACATATGCTCCGAATGTAAATTATCTGAACCACAATATGCGGTCCCCTATGTTGTTGGACGAGAGAGGGACCTCTCTCGCTCACAGCCCGGACGGACCTGGACAAGCCAGGAACCGGACTAACAGGCTTCCTCCGATCTGTCCTCAATCTGCCATCACTGGGTGAGTACTAAAGTAATTATAGTGCTCGCATCACCCAAATCTCCTTCCTAGACCGCAACGGACGAACCCGGCAGCCGAACCATTCGATGAATGCATGCTACACCGGGTGAGCTAGCGAATGTCACTCCGTCGATCCTACCAGGGATCTCTTAGGCGATAGACATATTCCATGAGCACTTATTGCCGCTAGCTCTTCATTAACTATGACGACAGAGACACACTTTTGAAAGACATCTCCGTAACTTTGCGAACAAGAAACCAGAAATGCTTGGTAATAGCAAGCATATAATAATAATATATATAGCGTCGTTCAATAATTCGAAAGTTTGTGTGACATTATTGGACTATGTCGGAACTGAGGGACGATGTCCCTGAACCGAACCAAAAAATTTCTAAGTCCACCGACGCTATCAGTTTCTTATCCGGCATCGCAGCATTCTGGTCCGACGAAGAAGCTGTAGAAGATCAAGTCAGATGACATACACAACAGCATATGTTGTTCCGAAAGGGAAAGCTCGAAATCCTCCAAATCCCTTTCGGTATCCCGTCGGACCGGATGAAATTTTCGGACGTCAGTACCTGCTTCCGCGGAGCGTCCCGACCCAGCATCGTCGGATAAAAAATATGCGACAGATTCAGTTGATGCTGGGATGCTGCGATAAACTGTGCTATTTAGGAAAGCACGTCCGTTCCCGAGGCCTGTGCAGTAGCGGTCTTACGATGCATTGCCGCCGGAAGCTCCGTGTACGTTGACTCCCGCACTCTTTCCTATGCGAACGTCCAGAGTCTGCAGGCCTCGTGTCCCTGGCTACCGGATGGTGTGACCTGGTCGCCGATGATTCTCTGACTGGCGAAGCTGACTGGATATCCGAGGTCACGTAGCCAAGAGCGGTCGTGTGCGCTACCATGAGAATGAGGAAGCCTTATTGACAGTCTACTCCGGACTGACTATATGTCGGAGCGTCCCGAGCGACGGACGTATGCTCCGAATGCGAAACATTTTGTACCACAACATCTGGGGCCAGATGTTGTTGTACGAGAGAGGGGCCTCTCTCGCTCGCCGTCCGGATGGACCAGAACGAGCTATGAACCAGACTAAAAGGCTTCCTCCATTCTCCCTCTAATCCGCCGTCACTGGGTGTGCATTTGGTTGATTTATAGTGCTCGCATCACCCCAAAACTCCTTCTAGACCGCAACGGACGAACCTGGCTGCCGAACCATTCGATGAATGGACGCTACACCGGGCAAGCTAGCGGATGTCAAAGGCCGTCGACCTATTAGGGTCCTCTTAGGCAATTGGCGTATTACATGAGCACTTTTCCGCTAGCCCTTCATTAATTGTGACGACGGAGGCACACTGTTGGAAGACATCACAGATACATCACCCTAATCTTGATCGTCTGAAATAGAAATTGATAAAGTAGAGTGACCCTGCGGGGAAAGGACCGGAGTGTCCAATTCCCCACTAACATACCGTGACATACGCTTCCCATGTTGTCATCGAAATCATACGATACAGAACAGGAGTTAATGCGAGTACACTGACCACATATAGAATGATTATAAAAGTCAGAGGAAGACTTCCTCTTATTACAATTGATCAAAATCCTTTCAATGTGAAAAGAAAACAAGTCCTGGTACTCGCACCAACCCCTGGCAATCAAAATACATAATAATAATATGATCCATTAATATAGAAAAAATAATTGAATTCAAAATATTTTGAAAAAATATTTTTTCAGAACAGCCCAAGTTTCTGAAAAGTAACGTTGAGCCCCAATGAATCCCAAGCCTAAGTGTGGACAAAAATTTTAAAAATATTTTAAACAATTTATTCAACACTTACGAACAATAATAATGTATCTAGTTATGATTAAAATAACATCAAAATATTATTTTCAAGAAATCCCCCCCTCACACAGAGGGCTGTTGTAAATGTAAACAATGAATGTAAAAACACTAAAATAAGACTCCAGGCACCCAGGCCCGGAATCAGTTACCAAAAATACACTATCTGATGCAAAACAGAGACTTCCAGGGAAGAAACTGCAGAACATCAGATGGTAGATGCAGAACACAACGCCTAACCACCCGTAGGTGAAGACGTAAACATGGGGAAAAGAACAGAATTCATTCTGTTATTCAGCTAAAACTCCCAAGAAAATTTAGTAATAATAATTACAGAAACTATGCCAAAAGCATGGGAGAATAGCAAGGGGGGACTTAAAGGACAGGGAGAGAGGAAAACACTGAAAAATGAGTGTAACTAAATAATCAGAATGACAACAAAATGGCTGCTGCCTCGAAAATAGGTAACTTAACATAATTTCATTAAAAAATTTTAAGTTACAGCCCTGATAATATTCTGTCACACATTTTTCCTCTCCTCCTTCTCTATCCTCCTTAGAATCACCATTTCACTAATATTTATGTGTCTGGCATCATTTAAACTGAGATTTACAAGCACAAAGATCAGTCAGATGTTAACTGATGAAGGGCCAAACTTAGAATAATGGCGCCAATTTTGGAACGTCCTTGACACTGCGCATGCGCAGTAGAGGTGAAGTGTGGAGGGCCATTCAGGACATGTTTTCTTTGGTTTTAGATGCAAATTTTGGGGATTGGGGGGCAAAATTTGTGTTTGGCCCTATATTTTAAGAGTTAGCACCAGCTATGTCTGGGTCATTGGTACAGTATAAAAATATTCATATTCTTGGGTTGTTTTATGTTTTAGGCCTGATAATCTACAGAATGGTAGTGTATAATATCCCTGTACTACATCTCTTGAGTACAAAAGCATAAAGCTAAAGCATTGCAAAGCCTTGTTGCACTCAAGGGACAAATTTATCAATTTTATTAACTTGGGTAAAATAAACAAAAACAATTTAATTATTACTTTTTGAAGTTTGCATTGGTTAACCCTTTACCCAACGAATCGGCCGCATCTGCCCGCGTAATATGCAAATTCACTAGTTGAAAAAATATTATTTTTAAAAAAACTTCAACAAAACCATATCATGTGACCCCTCGTTGGAACGAGCTCATTGAGCTTGTTTCAACGAGGGGACACATGATATGGTTTTGTTGAAATCTTTTGAAAAATTTGAAAAATTTTTTAAAATAATAAATTTTGATATCGTCTGCGTTGGGTAAAGGGTTAAACCAGAGGATCAAATGAGCCTAAAACACTCACCAGACTCAAGTTGTCAAAAGAGATGAGTGTATCAGAAAGTGATCAGCATACAGAGCCTAAATATTAACCCAGGTCGATTTGAACAAACTTGAATCTGATACCCCTAGAGATGTCACACACCAAATATGAAAAGATTTTAACTGATGGATCCAAAGAAGAAGATTTTTTTAAGAAATTTTCTCACATTGCACTAAGTTAAACTATGGGCCCCAATAAGAGCACAAATATTAACCCAAAGGCCAGATTTGAACAAACTTGAATCTGACCCCCTAGAGATGTTGTATACCAAATATGAATATATTCTAACTGGTGGATGTGGAAAAAGATTTTTAAAGAAATCCCCTCATATGGTACTATGTTACAATTAGGGCTCCCAAAGGGAGCATAAATATTAATCCATGTGCTTGCTTTGAACAAACTTGAATCTAAACCCCATTGAGATGTTGCATACCAAATATCAAAAGAATCTGACAGGTGGATCTGAAGAAGAAGATCTTTAAAGATTATTCCCCTTATTGCAATAAGTTAAAATTCGGACTCCTATGGGGAAACCAAATATTGACCCAGGGACTTGATTTTAACAACCTTGAATTTAAGCCCCAAGAAATATTGTATACCAAATATGAAAGGATTCTGACTTGTGGATCTGAAGAAGATTTTAAAAGAAATTTTCTCATATTGCACTAAGTTAAACTTTGGGCTTCAATAAAGAGCCCAAATATCAAACCAGGGATCCGATTTGAACAAAATTGAATCTGAACTCCCTAGAGATGTTGTATACCAAATATCAAAAGAATCTGACTGGTGCATCTGAAGAAGAAGATCTTTAAAGATTATTCTCTATATTGCACTTAGTTAATATTTGGGCTCCCATAGGGAGCCCAAATATTAACCCAGGGACTCAATTTGAACAAACTGTACAAACTTGAATCTGACTCCCCTAGAGAAGTTGTATACCAAATATCCAAAGAATCGGACTGTTGGATCAGAAGATTATTTGTAAAACTTACTCCCCATATTGCCCTAAGTTAATTATTCGAGATCCTGTATTGAGCCCAAATATTAACCGAGAGGCTTAATTTGAACACACTTGTATCTGACCCCCTGTGGATGCTGTATACCAATTGTCAAAAGGTTCCGATCGGTGGTTCTGAAAAACTTTTTTTTTTCAATTTTTGCAAATATGCTTACTCAGCATTTTTTCGATGCCCTGTACAGAACATTCTGACACAACCACTGGCATTTTTTTTACGATTCCATTCTACTGGTCCTTAGGATGTTTCATACCAAATAATAGTTCTCTGTTCCGTGTGGTTTGGGAAATATGGACATTTTAATTTTTTTTTTTTATTCCCTGGGGTTCCCATGGGGGCTGTCAAAATTTTTTTATTGGCCATCAATCAATTACTTTAGACCCACTTATACTACATGCCAATTTTGGTTCAAATCGGCCCACCGGTTCTTGAATTACAAATTTTGGGCAGAGCCCAAATGGGATATGCTCCCAAAGAAACCCTAAATATTAACCTACAAACATCCTATTGATTTATTTATTGGTGTTTAAGGTCACATACTTATGTACAATGGCTAATCGTGACCGTGACGGTTTTACGGAGTTTTACAGAGTACCCAGAGAGAAGCAACTATCATCTCCTCAACATTCTAACTCTGTTCAAGCTCCGCTCAAGCAGGGTTACAGTGGTTGAAGACATGTGCACCATCGGCATGCAGTACGCCGTAGTACATGATGATATTGTGCCCCAATGTAGGCAACCGAGATAAAGTGCCTTGCCCAAGGACACAACGCAGGTCGTCCCGGACGGGGATCGAACTCGTGACCTCTAGCATAAAAGTCCAATAGTCTACCACTGAGCCACTGCGCTCCCACCATCGTCTCTTGAACAAACTTTAATCTTCAACACCAAAGGATGTTCCATGCCAAATATCAAGGCATTCCCTTTGGTGGTTCATGAGAAGAAGATTTTTAGGCTTTTGGGGCATCAACCAGAGCCCAAAGATGACAGCTACTTCATTTGAACAAAATAGAAAGGGTGTACTCCATAGATGGTCTGAGCAATATGTTTGAATTTGCCTTAATGGTTGTGAAGAAGAAGACAAGTTTCCAAAAGTTAACGGATGCCAAATGCAAAGTGATGACAATAACTCACACTGACTTGCAGTCAGGTGAGATAAAAAAGAAGAGTATGCGGCAGCCAAAAAGGCCATGCAAGAGGGGTTGAGAAACAGAGTTTTAACTTTTTTAGGCCTTAGTAACTATGATTATTAATGAGTAGTGAAAATAATTTATAAAAAAAATTATAAGAATATCATTTAAAGAATATGAGTAAGAAAACCAAAAGAAAAATAAGCAAACTTATATCCAATGAATCCCATTAGAGTTCATGAGCTGAATTTTAGTTGGGCTCTTTTAACAATTTCATCACATGATCTTACCATTTTTTCCAACCATTAACTGGAAGAGAGCTGAATTATATTCGGCAGTAAAAATTTGTTGATATGTCTTTGCTGGTTACAATTTATACAGACTAAATAATTACATTTCAAAGATAATATGAAGCATATCTACAGAATATGAAGTCCTTTGGTTGTGGTACTAATGCATTTCAAAATGAAACCAAAATATGGTCTTCCAGCACTCTACCAGTCAAACACATATTTTAAAAGTGGTATACAGTGAAACCTGTCTTCAGAGACCACTGTCTTGAGAGACCACATCTGCCAGGCACCGATTGGTTTTACTCTATAATGAACCTGCTATGGGAGATCACCTGTCTTGAGAGACCACCTGTCTTGAGAGACCTCTGTGACCGAATGGAATGGTTTAACGCGCCGAAGACGCACAGGGACGGTATGGGGAACAAGCCCCTTTTGACCCTCAGTGACTGTAAATGACTAATTTCCACATGTCTACTCGTGTTGAAGGAGGAACAGGTTCAGGTACTCAGCAGGTGTCACCGGTTGTGGCGTGATGGTCTCTTTGACTGATGTCGGTTGAACCCTCGGGTGAGGACCAGTGTGAGAGGTTGGGTCCTCTACAAAGGTACTACCTCTCCCCGAGGGTGCAGTCAATCTGGATTTTCAGGCAAGTATAGTCTACCACTTCGGAGATGATATTGAGTGATGGCCTGAAGTCAAGAGTGAAAAGGACTGTCTGCTGATGTGATGACAATAGCACTGTGACCAAATCAAATGGTTTTGCACGCCGAAGGCACGCAGGGACGATTTGGGGAGCAAGCCCATTTTGACCCTCATTAGCTGTAGAATTTGAAAGTGTCAGACCGTGGTAAAGGAGAAGTTGTGGGTTGTTAGCGGCGCTTGTGTCTTTTCTGCTTCTTTTTCAGAGGTGGAGGTTTGGAAGGAGAGACAGTGGTAGTTGGTGTTGTTGGTGGGCTGCCTGATGGTGGTTGCTGAGTTTTGTAGGGTCTGGTCCTAGCCGAGTCTGGAGTGGTTGTGGGTGATTGCTGAGTCTTTTGTTGTTGTAGATTTCTGGCGTCTATTAGTTTTTCGGCTTCTTCGACTTTTTGGAGAAATACTTGGTATTGCCTTCCATCTCTTGCCTGTGAAGGCCCCCTTGTATTTCGTGTTCCCGTAAGATGTTCTCTATCCTGTCGCCCGCATCCTGGCATTCTGGTTTAGAAGGAAGAGGTGAGAGGGGATCAGGAAGAGGCGAGAGGGCAGCTTCCATTTCCACCTCAGTCTCCACAGACTCTTCCACATCTGACAATACTGACTGGGAAGCCAGCATTTGGATGGGGCTGTCTGTGGGAGTGGGAGGGGAAGTGGTGGCCGCCTCTGGCTCTTTCTTTTCCGCACCTTTCTCTTTCTTCATCTCCAAGAATGCCTCCAAGCGTCAGGAATCCCTCCGCTTGGTGGACGGGCTCTTCTTTCTTCTCTTTCTCTTCTCAGGGCCTCCTGACCTACTCGGGTGAGGACCAGTGTGAGAGGGGATCCTCTCATCAAAGTTACTATCTCTCCCCGAGTAGGGTGGTGATTTCTTATCTTCCTCGATCTTGAACTCAAGAGACAGATGGATGCTCTTGCCTGTCTCCTGGATAGTCCAGGTGACAGGTCAAGAGACGCCCAGAGCTGCTATCGTTTTCTTCAGTCGCGCTGGTAGTTCCAGTGTTTCCATAATTGAGATTCTAATTAGGATGCTCGCACTCTGAGTTCAGAGGAGCGAATGTAATGATGAAAAAAATGAAATGGTGTGACCTGGTACCAACTTGTATTTTTATGCCATAATGGACCTGTCTTGAGAGACCACCCCTTTGAAGATTGAAACCATGACAAAAACATTTTAACTGTTCTGGAATTGGAAAGTTAAAAAATTTATAGTAATTTATATATTTTTTATACTTACCAATGACCCAGACTTAGCTGGTGCTAACTCCAACAAAACCAGGGCCAAACACAAATTTTGCCCCCCAATCCCCAAAATTTGCATCCAAAACAAAAAGAAATCATGTCCTAAAGGACCTCCATAGTACGCCTCTACTGCGCATGCGCAGTGACGCAGTCGTCCCGAAATTGGCGCCAATTATCATTCTTACTGGCAGTGCCTGGTCAGCGCTATGTACTCAGCGGGGAGGCAAGAGTTCCCAACTCCAGGGAGGGCCATCCCCGTCTGGGTCATTGGTAAGTATAAAAAATATATAAATTACTATAAATTTTTTAACATTTTTATACTGTACCAATGACCCAGACTTAGCTGAATAGTAAACAGGCTGGAGGGCCTAGGACATAGAGGAAAATCCAATAAGCTCAACTATATAGTAAAGAGGTAACCCCTTAAGGAGAAAAGGAGTATTAGGCTTTACATGTATCTTTCTTATTTAATATTAAATTAGAAAGATACACTACCCTTAATAATTGAGCACAATAACATTCATGTTCTCTATTAACATCCAGTATAACCCTTATACTAATTATTTTTAAAGCAAGCCAATAAATAAAGTAGTCCAGAGAATTGAGACTCTTTATAATCATTTAAAAGTGTCCGAGTATTGTATATTAAAGCCCGTTTGACACTTGACATATACAAATGCTTCACACCGAGCTACACTTTAAAAATAAGACATGAATGAAATTAAACATTAATATTACACTTTAAAACCATCCCGGAAGCGACTCAGAAATACTGACTTGGAGGAGGCATTCCCTTGCTTTTCACTATAAAGCAGGTGACCTAAGGGAACACCCGCCCCCCCCCCCCCCCCTTCCCCTTGCCCTGGGTCAAATAGCCCAGAGCGAAGAGGGCAGCCGGACGGAGTCACTGCCGGAACAGAAAGCCTGCATAACTATAGTTGCAACTGTTTAGTGGACGACATTCTGAGCAACAGATAATGGACCTAAACAATGCAGGTCTCCAGAAATGGACTCAATATTTCTGAGATAAAAATTCGTAAATGTGGATGGCTGAGACCAATAAGCAGCCTTCATTAAATCTGTAATAGCAACACTATTAGCATAAGCCCAGGAAGTAGAAAGAGCTCTTACTTCATGAGCAGAAATCTTAAGCACAGACTGCTGAGAAGAAGATAAATCTTCATAAGCAGTACGGATAGTTAACTGAATCCATCTAGCAATAGAATGGACTGAAATGTCCTTTCTATTAGGCATCAAAGACAGAAAGAAACGTTTCCGTCCCTTTCTGATAAACTGAGATCTCTGTTTATAGATACGTAGTGCTCTAACAGGACAGAGTAAAGGCCTACGCCCGTCTGAAGACGGAAGAGCCTTAATAACAATAGGTTCCGGATATTTATTAGGAGCCTGATTCTTAGCTAAAAAACCCACATTAGTAGTGAAGGTGATAGTGTTCCCAACACTACGATAATGAGAATCATCCACCGATAGTGCATGAAGCTCACTGACTCTTCTGGCAGAAGAGAAAGCTAAGAGAAAAGCTGTCTTATAAGATAAGAATTTGAAATCTACTGTCCCAAGAGGTTCAAATGGCTTTTCCTTCAATTTAAGGAGAACCCAAGCTAAATTCAAATTAGGAATTAATCTAAGAGTTCTGGGTCTATTTATCGAAAAGTTTCTAACCAACTTCGATAAAGAGACATTAGATCCAATTTGTAAACTATCATGATGTGCATAGGTATCAGATAACATAGATCTATAACCCTTTATAGTAACAGGCTGCAGTTTGATTTCGTCAAACAAGTATACTAGAAAGTTTGCAATGTCTGGTATAGAGGGATCAAATATATCTACAGAATGATCCCTTCACCAACGACGAAAAACCTTCCACTTAGCCGCATAGTTTAGCGAAGAGGAGGTCCTCCTACAGTTAGAAATCGCGTCCACTGCTCGTCCTGTAAAGTGCTTGCCATGCAAGAAGGACCGCACAACGGAAAAACGTGAAGGTTGAGACCTTGCGGGTTGTGATGGAGTTGGCGCGATTTCCCCTGCGAAAGAAGATCCTCTCGTGGAGGAAGCTTCCGCGGTAGGTCCCACAACAGACACCTGAGTAGATTTATCCACGGTCTCTGTGGCGACAGAGATGCTACCAACAGAATCTTGCATTGAGATTGTTTTATCTTTAGCAATACTTGTTGAATTAACGGCGCTGGAGGATACGCATATCCTATCATTCCGTCCCAAGGGATCGACAGAGCGTCTACTGCAAATGCTCTTCGATCCGGACACGGAGACACATACGTCTGCAACTGATTGTTGAGATGTGTCGCAAATAAGTCTATCATTGGCCGTTCCCATTGGTAGCAAATCTGATTGAATACTTGTTTGTTGAGAGTCCACTCCGACGGCAACAAGCGACCCTTTCGTGAAAGGGAGTCTGCTAGCACATTCAGACGACCCGGTATGTGACGGACCGAAAGAAGAACGTGATGTTCTAACGCAAACAGTAGGATTCTTTCCGTTAGATTGAACAACGGAACTGAATGAGTGCCTCCCTGATTCCGTATATACGCCACTACTGTCGTATTGTCGGATAGGATTTGGACATGAGCATCGTGAATAATGTCCATCCAGTGACGTAACGCAAGCCAAACTGACATCATTTCCTTGATGTTTATGTGCTTGCACAGGAATTGCGGATCCCAAAGACCCTGGCATCTCGAATCCGTTGGGATTAATGATGCACCCCAACCTGTTTGACTGGCATCCGTCATAACGGTAAAACTCGGATCCGGCAACTGCAGCGGAACTCCTTGAGTTAACCACTGAATGTTTGCCCAAGTCTGAATCTCTTGTTTCACTTGATCTGACAAGAGAACGTCTACATCGAGCGAATGAATTTTCACACTCCAATTCTGAGTCAGGAAAATTTGAAGAGGACGTGTGCGTAGCCGCCCCATCGGAATGAGATCCGCGGCGGCTCCGCACAGACCTATCAGTCTCATAAATTCTCTCGCCGTGACTTTGTCTGCGTGCAGACAATAGCGAGCGTTACAACTGACTAATTTCGCTCTGGTTAACGGCAGACGAACGAGATTGTTGTGCGTCTCGAAGCTCATTCCCAGATGAGTGAATGACTTGGACGGCACCAGATCCGACTTCTCCTCGTTTACTATAAAACCGAGACGTCGGAGCAATAGAAGAAGATTCTGAACATCGTTCTGAAGCGTTAACTCGTTGCCGTACCTCTGAAGAATGTCGTCCAGGTAGGCCGACGTTACCGCAGACGAATGAGCTCGGAAGTAGATCATTACCGAGTTCATTACCCGAGTGAAAGCCCAGGGTGCTAGATTCAATCCGAAGCACAAGGCCCGGAACTGATACACCACTCCTAGGACTGCGAAGCGTAGATACTTTCGGAATGTCGGATGTACCATGACGTGAAAGTACGCATCTTTGAGATCTATGCTCGTTGCATAATCGTTCACCCGAATACTCGCTCTGACCGATCGAATCGTCTCCATATAAAACTTCGGAGCGACGATCAGCTTGTTTATCCAGCTCAAATCTATGACTGGACGGAACGAGCCGTCTGGTTTCGGAACCAGAAACAGATGGCTGTAGAATCCCAGAGATTCCTGGTTTTCTACGACCTCTACCGCGTTCTTCATTAAAAGAGACTGCACCTCTGATAACAGAGCGTCTCTTTTCTGTGGATTTGACGGAAGATGAGTCCACTTTGGACTTCGAGTTAATGGAGGCTTTCGTTTGAAGGATATCTTTAGACCTTCCGAAGTCACTCCTCTCACCCAAGGGTCGTCCGTAATCGACGCCCACTCTTGTGAAAAACTCGACAACCCTCCGCCAACCGGAACGCGATAGAGGTTTAAGCCATCACCTCCTGGACCTGCGAGGCCTGCGGTAGGAGAAACCACGTCTTCCACGACCCGCACCTCGCCTCGTCGACCTCGGGGCGTCCGACCGATTGTCCCGGCCTGAAGGACGTCCCGAACGAGAGTCGCTATCCTGACGGTCTCTCGAATAAGACCAAGAGGACGCACCGGAACCTCTATAGGAACCTCTCTTGGGCGCATTAGACCCAGAAGTGCCTGTCTTATTCGTGTCTGCTGTATCCGACTTTTTAGGAGCCGATCTGAACAACAGAGAATCATTAGCTTTCTTTTTAATTTTATCATAAATAGCAGAAAGCTTGCCGTCAAAGAGAAGTTCTTGTGAGACCGAAGCGACTCTAAGAGAGTTCTTCACCTTAGAATCCACTAGTGTGGATGTAGCTAGGGCTGCGTCACGTCTAACCAACTCCAGATTTGCCACTGAAAGGGCGGAGTTACACGTGGAATAAGCTACTGCCCTTGAAAGAAGTCTTAAAGAGGATTGTATATCCTGAAACTCTTCCCCTTGAAGGCGCAGTGATAACGCCTTAGTAAGGTGATCTGCGTAAGATAAGGCATCTAAATTGGCTCTGTTAGACGCAATAGCAGTTTCCAACACCGTGGTTGGAATAGAAGCTGACGACGGTAATGATAGCTCTAAGTCTTCCGCCTCGTCGTCCATACGCAGAGGAACTCTCGGTATACCCTGTCCTGCCGTATCGAATTTATTCCTTGCATTAATGAAAGGCAGGTTAAGAGTATTAGCGGACAAGAAACCTGCTTTCCCCGTCCTGGAAGCAAGTTTAAATATAGCGTCGTTCAATAATTCAAATGTCCTTGCAACATTATTGGACTGCGACGGAAACTCGGGAACGATGTCCCTGAACCGCTCAAAAAATTCAGAGTCCAATGACGCTATAATTCTCTTGTCCGGAAGCGCAGCAGTCTGGCCCGACGGAACAACTTGAGGGAGAAAGTGCCAGATGAAGTCCACGGCAGCTTTATGTTGTTCCGAAAGGGATAGCTCCAATTCATCCGTATCCCTTTCACCATCCGGTCGGACCTCCCAATGTTCCCGGTCGTCCGCCCCTGATGCTTCGGCGGAGCGTACCGACCCAGCGCCGTCGGATAATTCTCGATCCGACACCGTTTCTGTCGGCTGCTGGGATGCTACGATAAGCTGTGCTATCTGCACAAGAATGTCCGACGTCGAGACCTGCGGAGGCGCAGTCTTTCGCTGCTTCGCCGAGGGCAGCTCCGCATCAGATGGCTCCCGCATACTTTTCCTATGCGAACGTCCGGAGTCCATCGGTCTCGAATCCCTGGCTGCCGGATGGTGTGACCTGGTCGCCGAAGAATCCTTCATCGGCGAAGCTGGTAAAATATCGGAGGTCACGCAGCCAAGGTGCGGTCGTGTGCGCTGACGAGAAGAGGAAGCCTTAACAGTCTCTGCGGACTGCTTATACAACGGAGCATCCCGAGCGACGGACGTATGCTCCGCTAAAGACACATTTTGTACCACAACATCTGGTCCCAGATGTTGTTGTACGAGAGAGGGACCTCTCTCGCTCGCGGCCCGGCTGGACCTGGACGAGCTAGGAACCGGACTAAAAGGCTTCCTCCGTTCTCGTTTACTATCCGCCGTCACTGGGTGTGCATCTATTATGTTTATAGTGCTCGCATCACCCAAAATTTCCTCTTGGACCGCATCGGACGAACCCGGCTGCCGAACCATTCGGTGAATGGACGCTACACCGGGCGAGCTAGCGGACGACATTTGTCTAATCTCCATGAGCACTTTTGCCGCTAGCTCTGAATTCATTTGTGACGACGGACGCACACTTGAAGAAGATAACATGGAAACATCACCCTGTTCTGGTTCCTCTGAAATAGAAACTGAGAGAGTAGAGTGACCTTGTGGAGAAAGAGCCGGCATCGCTCTTTCTCCAGAAACAACATATCGTGACACACGTTTCCAATGTTTCTCATCCCAATGTTCACATATAGTACAGGGATTAATACGAGAACACTGACTACAATTAATACAATGATCATGAAAGTCAGAGGAAGATTTCTTCCTATTACAATTTGAACAAAGTCCCTTCATTGTGAAAGAACAACAATAAGTCCTAGTTACTCGCAAAAACCCCTGACACAAAGATACATAATAACATGATCCATTAATAAATGAAAAAACAATTGCAAAACAAAATAATTTTGAAAAAATATTTTTTCAGAGAAGCCCAAGTTGCTGAAAAGTAACGTTGAGCCCTGATGGATCCGATGGCAAAGTGTGGTCAAAAATTTTAAATTTATATAAAATAATTAATGAGACACTTTCGGATAATATAAATGTATCTTATAATGAGATAAACTACCACAAAGGCAAACAGCCCCCCTCAAAAAAGGCTGTTGCCAATGAAAACAAACAGTGTAAACACACTAGAAAACATGACTCCAGGCACTGGAAAAACTGGCCCGGAATCAGTCATCAATTACAATCTATCTGATGCAAAACAGAGACTCCCAGGGGAGAATCTGTAGAACATCAGATGGAAGATGCAGAACACAAACGTTATACACCCATGGGTGAAAACGTAACTATGGGGAAAATAACAGAAAACATTCTGTAACCAAGCAACTCTCCCAGGAAATTTTAGAAATGAAACTTCTCAAAAATATGCCAAAAGCATGGGAGAATTGCCAGGGGGGACTTTAGAAGGCTAGGGGAGAGGAAACACTGAATAAGCAGTGCAACAATTAGCAAGAATGACAACAAGAGGCCCATGCCTCGAAAATAGGCAACTTAACATAATTTCATCAAAAAATTTTAAGTACAGCCCTGATTATTTTTTGCCACTTCTTTTTCCTCTCCTCCTTCTATCCTCCTTAGAATCACATTTTCTCCAAAAATTACGTGTCTGGCATCCTTTAAACTGAGATTTACAAGCACAAAGATCAGTGAGATGTTGACTGATGAAGGGCCAAACAGAGAATGATAATTGGCGCCAATTTCGGGACGACTGCGTCACTGCGCATGCGCAGTAGAGGCGTACTATGGAGGTCCTTTAGGACATGATTTCTTTTTGTTTTGGATGCAAATTTTGGGGATTGGGGGGCAAAATTTGTGTTTGGCCCTGGTTTTGTTGGAGTTAGCACCAGCTAAGTCTGGGTCATTGGTACAGTATAAAAATATCCATTGTGGTTGTACTAACATAATTAAAAACATTAAAAGCTCTTGATTGGGTTTCAATTGCTATTCAGTTAAATAACTCATTGAAGATTGAGATGTTTTTATAAGGTCCCTGTGAAAAGATTAGGATTATTGCTGAATAAACAATTTCATACATACCTGAAATGTGACAGATAGGATTATAAAAATAAATTTGTGTTGAAAATCTTCAGTGAAGATTTTCAGCACCAATTTATTTTTATAATTTTCATAACAGTCCATTTCAATTTGTTACAAAAACTTCATAAAAAATAACAACTACAAAGTAATTACAAAAATCCATTCTTCTTCATTTCTTAATTTTGTGGTTGGTTATTCACTGACTTGAGAAAACCTGAAACCTGTTATGAGAGACCACCAGTCTTGAGAGAGTCCTGAGGGGTTTTTCCCCTGAGGGGTTTTTGTCCTACGATGCAAAAAATGAGGGGGTTTTGTCTGATGGGGTTTTGTCCTGAGGGGGTTTTGTCCTGTTACCCTCAAGACAGGTTCTACTGTATCACAATCATTCAATAACATTATGGATGTAGTCCTAGGTGTATGTAGTTATACAGCACTGTGATTATTTTTGATGATTAAGACCATTAAGACCATGTTTGGAATCTAAAATTATTGCATCTGTTGAAATATTGCCCATCCATGGAAAGTAACAAGCCATGGTGGCGGTACTGTATGTACATCTTCTCAGCAAAAAAAGAGTTAAATAATTATGTACAGTGGAGCCCACTTAATCGGATATCTCTTAACTGAATAACCCTGTTAACTGAATATAATTATAAAAAGTGGCTATTCAATTAACAGGGTTCCATTGTATTAGTACATTGTTTCATAACTTACCAGTTCAGATGAAAAATGGTTGCCTAAAAAGGATGGTTCTACCAACAGAGAAACATCTCCAGGCATGCAGAGGCATGGAAAGGAAAACCAGTAGTAATAATGGTATTTCTTCAAATCCTATCAAATAAGAAATATAAAACAGATTGGAAGAAAAAACATATGTACTTGTAATTTGCAATGGAAATGGAGATTGAAAGACAAGTGGTAACTGAATATTCATTTTCCTAATTTAACCCTTTACCCAATGCATACGGTATCAAAATTTATTATGCTGCAAAGTTAGTTTGTCCAGTCAGAATGCTGGAATACCATCTAAGTTTTCAGGGCTTGCATTTTAGAACCGTGGCCAGGCTGACGAATAGGCCAGGTAAAAAGGGCCACAAGGCCTGATTTGTACTGTTCAGGGCTGATTTCGCAGATTACATAAACTGTGGCAGATGCATTTCCCGGATTGATAGATTCTGGCGATCCTGGCGACCAGGCTGACTGATCAGCCTGGTTAGAAATGTTTTGAGGCTGATTACCAGGCCTGGGCTGATAGGCCTGGTGAAAGTGAAAATGCAAGCCCTGCATATCAGGTAACTTGCCTGATATTATTTTATATCAGGTGAGTAGCTGCTATTACTATTTTGAGCACTTCAACTCACTTTGAATTTTCAAAATTTGAATTAAAACAAAATAAGAGAATTTAAGTACCAAAAAATATTTTCAAGGTATCGCATTTATTGATTTAAAACATTAAATATTTAAAAAAAATGGACAAAAATATTATTTGTAGTCCCAAAAGTTCTTTGTTGTTTTTATGACTTATTGATTTTTTATGCAGAAGCAAACATTTTCGGTTTACTCCCATTTGTTATATGTCCAATTTGTTATACATACAAGTTTTCCCACGTGTCATACATCTGAAACATGGTAACTATACCTATCTACCTTTTAGCTATAATGGACTTGTTTTTTAGCAAAACAAAAGAGACCATCTGCTCTCGTACAAATAACAACCTGGAAGGCTTCCACAGTCGTCTGAACAAGTTGCAGCCACACCCACATCGGAACATTTTTAGATTTATAGAAACTGTCCAGAAAATTGAAGCTGCTGAAAGAGCGAGGATTGGACACTCTTCCTAGGAAAAGCATTTATGGCAAGACAGAAAACAGAATTTCTCGCCTAAAGGACAAACTGACAAGATGAAAAAAGACATCTATGGAATATTTAGATACCATTGGTCATTTACTGAAATTGTGTTGAATTTTATTATTTCATATATATTATACTATTGCACTGCAATATACGCCATGTTATTGTTCATAAATATTATACTGTTGCAATTTAATGGAGAAGACCCGCAGCTATTCTCTGTTAAACTGCCACAGACTAATATCTATGGGGATAACGTGTTCTATAGGAGATAAGTCAATGTACGTCATGCCAGAGTTCATAAATATTTTCATACATTCATATTATCATAAATAAAGTATAACAGTATTTATTTACACTATTATTTTTTTTACATTATGTAAGCTTTACCGTATATTATAATTTATTATACGCTAAAATGATACAATATCGAAGAAAATTGTGGAAAAGATAGAAATTGGGTCCCCCACTGTGAAGATATAGAAACTTTGACTTTCACAGTATCAATCAAAAATGGCAGCTTTCAAAGCATCACTTCAATGTGAATACGAGTCAAATTATCACTAGAAATGATCAATTTGTTCAAGAAACGTATAATGAAAAGAAAATCTTGTGTTTCTCAGTGGATACCGATCATTTCCAACAATAATTCAACACGTATTCACATTGAATTGATGCATGAAACTCGCTAGTCCAAACATGGCCAAAAAGTCTGTAATATAAGTTTTTGGTTTGGTACGTCCTTTCAAAGGACGTACCAAACCAAAAAAACTTAGATTACAGACTTTCTGGACATGTTTGGACTAGAAACCCACCAACTGAATCAGATCGTATGACACTATCTGTTCTGAGTATCGATTAAATCACTTCCGCGTATCAATGATTCAATGCACTGTTTACTTTCATGCATCAGGTCAGAGTTGAAATGAGTGGAATTATCAGATTCTTATAAAATAGCCTATAATAAAAAAGAAAATCTACTGTTTTTGAGTGGATACCGAAAATTATCTCACTTGTGACCGAGACAAATGGTTATTTTCGCTTGTGCTAAAAAAAATAAAAACATTCGTATCGGTCACTCATGAGATAATTTTCGGTGTCCATTCAAAAACACTAGATATCCTCTATATATCATTAAAATAAAAAAAATAAGGCGAATGACATCTGACAAATGGGAAATTACAGTCTAATACGATCTTGTCCATTTTCTCCAGGGGGAAGTTATTAAAACCACTGAACCCTCACTAATTACTTTCTACCTGTATGACAAATGGGACATATCACAAAATGGGAAGGCACCAACATTTTCTTCACACTTTACTTAACAGATTAAAAGTGATTTTTTGAACATCTGAAAGCACTTTGTTAACCCCTTTCAGATGTTAATGACAGTAAATGTATGTGAGGGTACTTTTTATTTTGTAAACAAATATCACACTTCAAACAGCAATAATTGTTTACTGTGACCATGGATACGTACCGGTGCCGTTACTGTTGATGATTATGCGTGGTGCTGTCAATAGCAGTTTCAAAAAAATAAACGTTCGGTCATTCTTTGTTTCTCATGAAAATGTATTAATCCCTTGATTTACATGGACTTTCGACATAATAAATATGTTACATAGTGTGTAGCTGGCTGATACATTTCAATACATTTTGCCTCGCATGAAATGAACTCTCAATGCCTTGTATGGAAATGTATCAGCCAACTGCATGCCATGTAACTTATGTTATGAATTTAAATATCATTTTTTCAATTTTCTAAAAAAATTTCAACAAAACCATATCATATGACCACCTCATTGGAACGAGCTCATTGAGCACGCTCCAATGAGGGGTCACATTATATAGTTCTGTTAGACATTTTTTTAAATAATTTATTTTCAATTGCTCAATTTGTAAATTACTTGGGCAGACGTAATCAATTAGTTCAGGGTTAAAACAAAATTCTGTATCATACTCATAAGATCTTGAATATCTACCTATTCTATTATGTAAATACAGATTATCATGATAATGTGCATGTCCTGTGATTTGTATCAGATTCGAGGTGGTGTCCAGAATGGGATCTCACTGAGCTGGCTTTGCCGGCGAGTTGTGATCCCATTTTTGGACCCCACCGATGTTAGATAAATGAATTATCATGATAATGTGCATGTCACAGGACATGCACATTATCATGATAATTCATTTATCTAACAATTTTGTCACATGAAACAGATTAAATCTTAACCCTTTACCCAACGTAACATTCTAATATGGCCAATGCTATTCTAAAAAAAATCGTCAATTAATTTTCATTTTTTTCCATTTTTTGTCTCAAAAACGTAGGTTATGACCCCTCGTTGGAACGAGCTCCTCGAGCTCGTTCCAATGAGGGGTCATAACCTATGTTTTTGAGACAACAAAATGAAAAAAAATTAGATATTCAAGAATTGTTTTTGCAAGTGTCGTCTGCTTTTCATGTTAGGTAAAGGGTTAAATTATTTTCAAACTTTTTTGGGACATAATGTTCGGTCGATCACTGAAACGCACATAGAATGTATCCATGTACCTGTTAAGATAGCCCGTTGCATTCCCGGAAACAAGTCATCTATATGATACGGAATCAGAATAAATCGTCGATGTGATACGGAATCGGAACACATTATGTGATACGTACCATTTCTCATGGTTTTCAAGCCAAAATGTATATGATTGTTAGATAAAAATATTGAAGCCGGGATGTTTTGGCTCACACACATTTCTGAGAAGAATTTTTGACTTCTCTGACTAGTCCGGTCTTAACGTAAATTTTTAATGAAAAAAAAAAAACGTTTGAAATTGAGAACAAAAACACAAAGGCCAGAAATTTTACTAAAACTTATCACACACCAATTAATGTAAAACATGGGATTTCTGCCTGTATGATAAAAATATTTTTAAGTTCTACAAAACACATTCGATTTTGCTCCCAATGTAAACAGAGAAGGAACCTGTCTCAATAAATCACATCAATCATTGGTCGAATGCACTGGAGTTGAGATCGCTTGGAAATTCCAAGTTCCGCATTTAGATTTGTTTACCAAGGATTTGTAAACAATCAGATTCGAGTAAAAAATTTACAAAATAAAAATAACGTTCTGACTGCTTGTTCCTTGACAAATACTTTCCACAACTGGTCATGTAATGATGAAGTGTGCTAAACTTATTAGCTACTTAAAAACATTTTGTTGTGTTGTTCCCCGCAGTTTACAACACTTCCTATGGAACCCCAAATATTAACTTGATGCAATATGGGCAATAATCTTTAAAAATCTTCTTCTTCAGATCCACCAGTCAGATTCTTTTGATATTTGGTATGCAGCATCTCAAGGGGGGGAGGGGGGGGGGGGGGGGGGGTTAGATTCGAGTTTGTCCAAATAGGATCCCTGGATGAATATTTGGGCTTTTTATTGGAGCTCAAATTTTAACTTGGTGCAATATTTGAAAATTTCTTAAAAAATCTTCTTTTTCAGACCCACTAGTGAGAATCCTTTTCATATTTGGTATGTGACATCTCTAGAGGTGTAAGATTTGAATTTTGTTCAAATCGACTCCCTAGGTTAATATTTGGGCTTCCTATGGGAGCCTGATTATTAACTTGGTGGAATATGGGGGGATATTCTTTAAAAATCTTCTTCTTCAGATCCACCAGTCAGATTCTTTTGATATTTGGTATGCAGCATCTTCAGGGGGTTAGATTCAAGTTTGTTCAAATGGGATCCCTGGATGAATATTTGGGCTCTTTACTGAAGCCCAAATTTTAACTTTTTAAATTTTTTGCAATATGAGAAAATTTCTTAAAAAATCTTCTTTTTCAGACCTGCTAGTGAGAATCCTTTCATATTTGGTATGTGACATCTCTACAGGTGTAAGATTCAAATTTGTTCAAATCAAGTCCTTGGGTTAATATTTGGGCTTTCGGTTGGAGCCTGAATATTAACTTTGTGCAATATGGGGAATAATCTTCTTCTTCAGATCCACAAGTCAGATTCTTTTGATATTTGGTATGCAGCATCTCTAGGGGGTTTAGATTCAAGTTTATTCAAATGGGATCCCTGGGTGAATATTTGGGCTCTTCATTGAAGCCCAAATTTTAACTTAGAGCAATATGAGAAAATTTCTTAAAAAATCTTCTTTTTCAGACCCACTAGTGAGAATCCTTTCATATTTAGTATGTGACATCTCTAGTGGTGTAAGGTTCAAATTTGTTCAAATCAAGTTCCTGGGTTAATATTTGGGTTCCCCAAGGGAGCTAAAATATTTATTTGGTGCAATATGGGGAATTATCATTTAAAATCATCTCCTTCAGATCCAGCAGTCAGATTCTTTTGATATTTGGTGTACAACACCACTGGAAGGGTTAGATTGAAAGTTGTTCAAATCAGGTCTCTGGGTTAATATTTGTGCTTTTTATTGAAGCCCAAAGTTTAACTGAGAGCAATATGAGAAAATTTCTTGACAATTCTTCTTCTTCAGATCCACAAGTGAGAATCCTTTCATATTTGGTATGTAACATCTCTAGGGTATCAAATTCAAGTTTGTTCAAATCGCTTCGCTTGTTTTTTCTTGTTTTTTTTTTTATTTTGTTTTTTTTTGGGGGGGGGGGGGGGGGGGGGAGGGGCTACAGAGAACCACAATAGTTTGAAACAAAACAAAAATTTCATTCAGTTGTTGTTTTTTAATACTTCATAGAACAGTTCTTGCTAGGAAGCTTTCCTAGGACCAGCAGAAATGAATGGCCAAAAAGGTTGTGTCATAGAAAATCAAAAAAATTGCTCTTGCTGCTGATCACTTACTGATACACTCATCTGTTTTGACAATTTGGGCCAGGTGAGCGTTTTAGGCTCATTTGAGCCTCTGGTTTATTTTTGTAAGTATTTCTTTGTCATCAAAAGTTCATGTTCTTGGCTTGCTTTATGTTTTAGGCCTCATAATCTACAGAATAGCATGGGTGGTGGTATATTTTGTCCCTTGAGGGCAAGAAGGCTTTGGAATGCTAAAGCATTGCAAAGCCTTATTGCACTTAAGGGAGAAATTTATCAATTTTATTAACTTGGGTAAAATATCAGACATAAACCATTTAATATTTACTTTTTTAAGTTTGCATTGGTTATAAAAAGACTGTATTCGGCAGCGAAAAGGCCCTTGTGGGAGGGCCGGAGAAACAGATTTTTAACTTTTTTAAGCCTAAAATTTAAATGTGAATAGCACTGACCTTTTTCTTAAGGTATATTTTGTAAAGGGTTAATTAGAGTGCTTTAAATATGCACACTTTAACCCTTTACCCAATGCAGATGATATCAAAAATTATTATTTTAAATATCATTTTTTCAAATTTTTCAAAAAATTTCAACAAAACCATATCATGTGACCCCTCGTTGGAACGAGCTCAACGAGGGGTCACAGGATATGGTTTTGTTGACATTTTTTGAAAAATAATATTTTTTCAACTGCTGAATTTGCATATAACGCGGACGGATGCGTCTGATTTGTTGGGTAAAGGGTTAACCCTGATTTGAATAAATGAATGAATGATGAATAAATGAATTAAGAATGAATGAACTTACCGCATATGTTAGAAGATAAAACCTTGACAATAAAGATGTGTCATCAATTGCTCTGCCAGTACAAATATCATCCCAGAGCTGCAATATATATTACAATTTTATTACACAAATTTCACATATTCAAACTGATTGATGAAATACACATTGTCTCATTCCTTTAACCCTTAAATCCTCAGACAGCTGCAGATGACTTAAAAGCATTTCTACTAGTGCTGAAATGGTTGGTCCATTTTTGTAATCGGCTAACCGTCGGGTATAACCGGATTTCAACCTGATATCCATTACTTTCAATGGCTGGTATTATTGCAATGTCCACGACGCAAAATCAGTAAAGAATGGAGAGAAAACAGCTCAAAACACTGCCACTTGATTTCTGCAAAACATAAACAAACGGACACCACCGAGTGCCAATGGAAATCACCTATGTGCAAACAATTGTTAACAATTTATATGACTGCAATGGTTCCACATAATAGTGATGATACATTGTAACTGTGGTCACCTTGCATTGCCCGGTCACAAAACCAGGCCTTGCCATTTAAAAATAAACAAGAGGACCCACGGGGCCTGAAGCGCACATCTTGAACAGAACACGATATAAACACAGTCCAAGAATGAGTCTGCATTAAGCAATCCATCTCCATAGGATACACTGTCAATCCTTGAGTCCGTCAGGAGTGACAAAAATAATCTGGGCATCATAACTTTTCTTCATTTGATCATAATGTAAAAAGTAGAGCTCAATATGGATTAATCTTAGTTACACACCTCTGGAGGGTACTGAATACAAAATTTTTAATTCTTCAACAACATGGCCATTTCCGGCTCCCATAGAGAGACCAAATATTAAACCAGGCTCTCGATTTGAACAAAGTTGAATCTGACTTCCCTAGAGATGTTGTGTACCAAATGTGAAAGCATTCTGACAGTTGGATCTAAAGAAGAGAAATTTTTAAGAAATTAAGTTAACATACAGATCCGATTTGAACAAACTTGAATCTGACCCCCTTAGAGATGTTGTATACCAAATATGAAAGCATTCTGCAATAGTAGATCTGAAGAAGAAGATTTTTGTCGTATACCAATTATGAAAGCATTCTGACTGGTGGATCTGAAGAAGATTTTTAAAGAAATTTCCTCATATTGCACTAAGTAAAAATTTGGGCTACCATAGCGAGCCCAAATATATACCTAGGGATCCGATTTGAACAAACTTGAATCTGACCCCCTAGAGATGTTGCATACCAAATATGAAAGCATTCTGACTGGTGGATCTGAAGAAGAAGATTTTTAAAAATTATCCCTCATATTGAACAAAGTTCAAATTTGGGGCTTCCATAGGAAGCCCAAACATTAACCTAGGGACTTGGTTTGAACAATCTTGAATCTGACCCTCATAACAATGATGTATACCAAACATTAAAAGATTCTAACTAGTGGTTCTGAAGAAGAAGATTTTTAAAGAATATTCCCCATATTACCCTAAGTTAAAAATTCGGACTCCTGTACTGAGCCCAAATATGAACCAATGGGCTTTATTTTAACAAACTTGTATCTGACTTCCCTATGAATGCTGTATACCGAATATCAAAAGATTCTGATGATTGGTTCTGGCGAAAAGATTTTTAAAAATTTTTGCAAATATGCTGACTCAGCATTTTTTTTATGCCCATTACAGAACACCCTAACACAATCGATGGCAATTTTTTTGTACCATTCAATTCTACTGGTCCTAAGGATGATTCATACCAAATAACAGCCCTGTGGTCCGTGTGGTTTGGGAAATATGAGCATTTAAAAATATTTCTATTTTTAGCTCCCAGGGATCACATGGGGATGCATGATTTTTTTTTTTTTTGCATGAGTCAAGTACTTATGACCCAATAATAACACATACTAAATTTGGTTCAAATCGGACCATCGGTTTGGAAAATAGAAATTTTGGGCGGGGCCATAAATCTTACCCTCCCATCAGACATGTTAACCTCCAGAATAATTTTTCAGGTAACCTGAGGGTGATTTTCAGGGAAATGAGATGGATTTCAGGGAAAAGTTTGCGCGGGGACAAAACAGAAGAAAAAAACTTGCAAATTTTCAGCTCATAGACCACCATAAACACCAGCTTTTTTCCAGATCTAGTTGTCAATTATGCTGATGCATTTATGCTATGTTAAAACATCAAAAAATAATTGTTGATTTGCACCCCTCCCCCCACCATCCTCTTCTTCATAACCCCCACCCCCACCACAGAGCACACCACCTGTGGTTTGCTTTTATCAAAGTCTGCACAGATCATGATTTCCTAAGTCTGGAAATGTTAACAGGAAAAGATGTCCTAATGTTCAGTTACTTCAAGAAGATTTGAACTTGGGTAGTATTTTTATCAAAATCCTTCATGCATGTGTGGATGTTTGAGCCTTAAACAAAACTTTTCTTTTCATCATTGAAGGATTTCGGGTTTTTTTTTAATTCCATTCAAAATTTTCTGGGTACAGACAACCGAAAACAGTTACACTTCTGTTGTAAGCACAACAGCATAAATGTATTGTCGGAAAAGTCCATTGTGTATAAATCTGCAGTCATAATTTTCGGCATCCTAAGCGACTTTAACCTATTTTTAAACTGTAAAATAGTTGAGGTCAATGTGTTGTTTACATTTTGATTGTGTTTGGAAAAGGGATGAGAATTAAAGCCATTCTATGAACAAATAAAAATATATTATTTAATTCCTTTTCATATATTTTATTTACCAAAAAACTGCCTTTAAATGAAGGTGGAGTTTTCAATTTTTTAAAGTAAGTCACCTATTTTCACTTCGACGCTCGCACATTGATCACGAATCTTCGATTGCGAAGAAAAATACAGAAATAAACATGAACACAGCTGAATTATATATCATAAAATACCCTTTCCTTAAATAAATTTAACTTAAAAACTTATTTCACTGCTTTGTGAGTTTTTACCCGAGTTTGAAAAGCATGTGATTTGACTCCGAACATTTTACATAAGTTACAACGGGAAAGAAATATTCGACTGTTGTTTTCCAGGATTTTTAGTCCAAAACTGATTCCCGTCTGGGAGGCCGGGAACAATACTGAAATTTCGGGATTTTGCCGAGCATTCTGGGAGAGCTAACATGTCAACCTCCCATTACAAAGCCAAATATTGCTTCACGAACTTCGTTTGAACAAATTTGATTCTACACCTCAAAAGGAAGCTCCATAACAAATATCAAGTCATTGTACACACTGGTTCATGAGAAGAAGATTTTGAAAATATTTTGGAGCATTTTCCCCCACTCCCTCCCTATAGGGCTGGGCATGTTGAGTTGAACAAAAATGCAATGCCCCTTCAGGGCCATCACTCACAAACTTTCACTTGAATTGGCCCAGTGGTTTTGGAGGAGAAGACCAAAACATGGTGTTGATGGATGACGGCCGGAGAGTGATGAGATTAGCTCAGCTTGACTTTGTCAAGATGAACTAATAAAGTTTGGGCGTGCATTTGAGGTGGGGGACGATTGTTGTTGATATTAGGTACAAATTTTCCAACCAGTTTATAAATTATAGTTAGGCATATTTAACTGTATTAGCAAAGAGCCTCTTACCTTGAATGACTTGAATTTGATGTGATCATAGGGTGAATATGTCCTCCTAATATTTTGAGTATCTTTTTCTGTTCTCTGCTAAGACAAATGTCACAAACAGTTACACGTTCACATTTGCCTATTCCACACAATGAAATTCTGGCAGGAATATGTTGCGAGTCATGAAAGGGGTGTATTAACAAATTATTATATGTCCCATTGTCTGAGAGGGCAGCTGGATGTTTCATACATGGTGTTTTTGTACACAGCAATTTAGGACGTTTTGTACACAAACCGTTTAGGACATTTTGTACACAAGCTAGGACGTTTCGTACACAGGGTTATGACTGTCTGGAGCCAAGTATAGATAACATCCCGTAAGTAAAAATAACAAATTTATTGCAATAACATATTAGTACACATACAAAGCATACTGGAATAATACAAATATAAAGTTCTACAAAGATAAGTCTGACTTTGTGCAGTATACAAATAGAACATACTGGAAAATATTTATTATAATTATAAGTAGGCCTATGCTAAGGATAGGGCTTAGGACTTTGAAATATCAAGTCGCCTCCTTAGCATAAGTAGTGTAATCCTTACATGACGTTTCAGTAGGTTGTCTTAAACTAGGGGTAAGGTGAAGGGGAGGGGGTTGTTCCTACATGATGATATACTGGGTATTTAATATTGCAGTAATAAATAAGTGTTGTACATGGACTGAAAAATAATCATTTTAATGTGTTAATGTACTAATTATGACTCCAGGGTAATAACAATGCTGTGATTACATATCAGAAGAACTGATCAAAGCTGATTAATCGATTGTAGGATAAAATACCCTCGGACAAAATACCCTTAGGACATAATATCCTCAAAAAAAATACTCTTAGGACATAATACCCTCAATGGGTAGGACAAAATACCCTCAGACAAAATACCCTCAAACCAAATGTATATAATGTTGGATTTGGGGGTGGGGGGTGGGGGGGTGGGGTGGTTCAAGCTGGCTCTTGTTATTTTTTCCATTACTTTCTACATTCTTCTATCAGAGTTTCGGTTCTTCCACAACTTTATTCTATCTTTTCTCTTCATATCTATTCAGTTTAATAAAAAAAAATAAAAATATTGGTACTTGTTATTTCAAACAAAACACCGGCTAGTGCCTTAGATGCAATTACCCCCAACCCTCCCCCCCCCCCCCCCCCCCCCAAAAAAAAAAAAATCCAACTTTATATACATTTGGTCTGAGGGTATTTTGTCTGAGGGTATTTTGTCCTACCCATTGAGGGTATTATGTCCTAAGGGTATTTTTTTTTAGGGTATTATGTCCTAAGGGTATTTTGTCCGAGGGTATTTTGTCCGTATACCGATTAATCATCAATGAGCTCACATCATAATGTTTTAATTTTTCATCAAAGAAAGATTTTTTTACAGTCTGCGGTTAATTTTATTTCCTAACAATATTTTTCCAAATACACGACATATTGCGGTGGTGTTGGACGTATTAAATTCTGTTCCGGGATATTTCAAACGTGGATTTATTTTAAATTACATTATAATATGGTACCTTACAAAGTAAGTGGTCTATTATTTCATATAAAAAATACTTAAACACCCTATAAAATTTGCTTTTTACGAAACACCTGTGTACGAAATGACACTAATCCATCCGAGAGCCCCTTGTTGTCTGACATTGACCAATGAAAAACAAATTTTAAAAAGCAAGATTTCAAAAAAGCTTTTTATGACATACGTTCATACTTTTAAACAGTTTAATAAAATCAAAACATGGTTTTTCCAAAACACATTGGTAAAGAACCAAACAGTCAATTTATTTTGGAAGCACCATTACTTGAACTGAGAAATTTTTTCAGCATTATAATAAAAGTATTAAAAAGCTCTTAATTGGGTTTCAATTGCTAACTCATTAAAGACTGAGATGTTCTCATAAGACCCCTGTGAAAAGATTAGGATTATTGCTGAATAAACAATTTCATACATACCTGAAATGTGACAAATAGGAATAAAAATAAATTTGTGTTGAAAATCTTTTTGTAACAAATTGAAATGGACTGTTATAAAAATTATAATGAAAGTGTCAATGACACTGTAGCTCAACTTGTCAAGACAAAGACATGTACATGTATAGTATGTGACACAGCAATGACAAACATCTAGGTAATGACCTGATAACAAAGGTACATATAAAGTATTGTAACGATCTGTACATAAATACTGACCGTTGCCTGTAACAAATGTATAGGTAAAGTATTGTAAAGGTGGGTGACAGTCAGATGCTGAACTAGAAAAAATCTTTGAGTCCCAGAGTGGGTCTGACTGAACCCCAAAATATTTGTTCTCATAGCACAGTGATAACAAAGGCACCCCAAAACACACTCGTTCCTGTCCCAAGGTGAAAACAAAAGTACTCAAGAAGTTTTGTGAAGATCAGTTCATAAATATGAGCTGTATAGAACTTGTGACAAAAAACTGATTGGACCTAATTTCGGTACAAAATGGCCACTGGCAGCCATCTTGAATTTTGGACCGCACCCAGAAACACTCATTCTCATCCCAAGGAGATAACAAAGGTACCCAAGAAGTTTTGTGAAGATCGGTTCATAAATACAGCCTCTACCCTGAGCCGTATTGACATGTGTGCTTACATTGTGTAAGTAGCACTGAATAAATCAAAGTTCATCTAATTTGCATAATTTCTGCACGAAAAAAAACCCCTTACAATATGTGATGTATTCCATGTTACTAAACATTCATACAAAAATTTATTAAAATCAGAACTTTCATACAGAAGTTCTATACAAAAGACTGATTGCACTAATTTTGGTACAAAATGGCTGCTGGTGGCCATCTTGAATTTCGGACCACACCCAAAAACACTCGCTCTCATCCCACGGTGATAACAAAGGTACCCAAGAAGTTTCGTAAAGATTGGTTCATAAATATGGCCTCTAGTCTGAGCTGTATAGAAGTTGTGTACAAAAAACTGATTAGACCTAATTTTGGTACAAAATGGCCACTGGCAGCCATCTTGAATTTTAGACCGCACCCAGAAACACTCGTTCTCGTCCCAAGGTGATAACAAAGGTACCCAAGACATTTCGTGAAGATCAGTTCATAAATACAGACTCTAGTCTGAGCCGTATTGACATGTGTACTTACTGTGTGTAAGTCGCACTGAAAAAATCAAAGTTCATCTAATTTGCATAATTTCTGCACGAGAAAAAAACCCGTATTATATGTGATGCATCCCATGGTACTAAACATTCACACAAAAAAATTATTCAAATCAGGGCTTTCATATGGAAGTTCTGTGCAAAAATCTGATTGCACCTAATTTTGTACAAAATGGCTGCCATCGGCCATCTTGAATTTCGGACCGGACCCCAAAACACTCGTTCTCGTCCCACGGTGATACCAAAGGTACCCAAGAAGTTTCGTAAAGATCGGTTCATAAATACGGCCTCTAGCCCGAGCCGTATTGGCATTTGCACTTACAGTGCTGAAAGTAACCCCAAAAAACATCAAAATTAGTCTAATTTGCACAATTTACGTACGAGAAAAAAACCTGTATTATATGTGATGTATCCCATGGTACTAAACATTCATACAAAAAATTATTCAAATCAGAGCTTTCATATGGAAGTTCTGTACAAAAAACAGATTTCTGCATCGTCGGTACAAAATGGCAGCTGGCAGCCATCTTGAATTTCGGACCGCACCCAAAAACACTCGTTCTTGTCCCACGGTCATAACAAAGGTACCCAAGAAGTTTCGTAAAGATCGGTTCATAAATACGGCCTCTAGCCCGAGCCATAGCAGCTTGGCACTTACAGCTCTGAAAGTAACACTAAATAAATCAAAGTCAGTCTAATTTGCATAATTTATGCACGAGAAAAAAACCCGTATTATATGTGATGTATCCCATGGACTAAACCTTTATACAAAATTTTATTCAAATCAGAACTTTCATACAGAAGTTCTGCACAAAAAACTGATTTTTGCATCATCGGTACAAAATGGCCACTGGCAGCCATCTTGAATTTTGGACCACACCTAAAAACACTCGTTCCCGTCCCAGGGTCATAACAAAGGTACACAAGAAGTTTCGTAACGATCGGTTCATAAATACGACCTCTAGCCTGAGCCATAGCCAATTGTTGACGTACGGACAGACGGACAGACGGCCAGATGGACAGACGGACGGATGGACAGACGGACGACGGACGACGGGCCATGACAATAGCTCAAATTTGACTTCGTCAAAGTTGAGCTAAAAATAAATTAGCATCGAAAATCTTCAATGAAGATTTTCAACACTAATTTATTTTTATAATTTTTATAACAGTCCATTTCAATTTGTTACAAAAACTTCATAAAAAAGAACAACTACAAAGTAATTACAATCCTCATTCATTTTTCATTCGCACCTTGGACTCCGAGGTGCTAACAACTAAACAATGGAGCTCCCACTTGTTATTCAAGAAACACTTGTCAGAGTGAAGGCTACCCTTGCCACCACCTGGAGTATCCAGGTGCTCAAGGGTAAAATTCACCTGACAGTGGATTTTGATAAAAAGTTAAAAAATTTATAGTAATTTCTATATTTTTTATACTTACCAATGACCCAGACATAGCTGGTTCTAACTCTTAAAATATAGGGCCAAACACAAATTTTGCCCCCCAATCCCCAAAATTTGCATCTAAAACCAAAGAAAACATGTCTTGAAAGGCCCTCCACACTTCGCCTCTACTGCGCATGCGCAGTGTCAAGGACGTTCCGAAATTGGCGCCATTAATCATTCTAATAACCAGTGCCTGGTAAGCGCTATGTACTCAGCGGGGAGGCAAGAGTTCCCAACTCCTGGGAGGGCCATCCCCGTCTGGGTCATTGGTAAGTATAAAAAATATAGAAATTACTATAAATTTTTTAACATTTTTATACTGTACCAATGACCCAGACATAGCTGAATAGTAAAAAGGCTGGAGGGCCAAGGACATAGAGCAAAATGGAATACGCTCAATAATATAAAATAGAGTCATCCCCTGTAGGGAAAAAGAAGTAATAGGCCTTACATGTATCTTTCTTATTTATGATAAATTAGAAAGATACAACACCTTCTAAAATTGAGCTTCATACATCCAAGTACTCTATTAATATCCAATATAATCCTTATACTAATAATTTTTAAAGTAAGCCAATAAATAAAGTAAGTCTAGAGAATAGAGACTCTTATACTCCTAAAAGTGTCTGAGGATTGCATAATCATGTCCGTTGACATATGCAATATTCAAAAGCTATACTTTAAAAACTAAGACTTGAATGAATTTAAAAAACATAAACTTCTCACTAAACAACCATCCCAATAACAGCTCAGAATTACTAACTCCGGAGGAGGTATCCCCTTGTTTTCATAGTAAAACAGGTGACCCAAGGGAACACCCCCCCCCCCCCTTTTTCTTGCCCTGGGTCAAATAGCCCAGAGCGAAGAGGGCAGCAGAACGGAGACACTGCCGAAACAGACAGCCTACCTAGCTATAGTAGCAACTGTTAAGTGAATGACATTCTGAGCAGTAGATAATAGACCTAACAATAGAGGCCTCCAGAAATGGACTCAATATTTCTGAGATAAAAATTCATGAATGTGGATGGCTGAGCGCAATGAGCAGCCTTCAAAAATCTATAATAGCGACACTATTAATGTAAGCCCAAGATGTAGAAGAACTCTTACTTCATGAGCCGA
Organism: Pictodentalium vernedei; assembly: GCA_031216915.1. Lineage (NCBI taxonomy): Eukaryota > Metazoa > Mollusca > Scaphopoda > Dentaliida > Dentaliidae > Pictodentalium > Pictodentalium vernedei. The sequence continues at coordinate 129,214,612 of CM062296.1, read as the reverse complement.
AATCTTAAGCACAACTGCTAAGTCAATGATATACCATAAGCAGTACCGATAGTTAATAGAATCCATTAACAATAGAATGGAGCGTAACGTCCTTCTACTAGGCATCAAAGACAGAAGAAGCTTACGCCCATAGTAATAAACAGATATCTGTTTATAAATACATAAACTCTACCCGGAAAGAGTAAAGGCCTATGCCCGTACGAAGACGGAAGGACCTTAATAACAATAGGCTCCGGATATTAGGAGCCTAACTCTTATACAAAAATCCAACCTAAATAGTAACGGAAGTAGTGATTCCGAAACTACGAAAGTGAGAATCATCCATCGATAGTGCATGAAACTCACTGACTCTTCAGTAAAAGAGAAACCAACAGAATTACTGTCTAAAAGGTCAGAATTTGAAAACTACTGTTTCCAGAGGCTTAAATGATTACTTAGCTAAATAAGAACCGAAGTTAAATTCCATATAGGAATTTAATCTAAAGATTCTAAGTCTATTTATCAAAAAGTTACTAACTGACTTAGATAAAGAGACATAAGACTCAATTGTAAACTATCATAGAGTGCATAGGTATGAGGTAACATAAACCTATAACCTTAATAATAACAGGCTGCAGTAGATCTTGTCAAACAAGTATACTAAAAAAATTGCAATGAGTAGTATGGAGGAATCAACAATATGAACACAATGATCCCTACACCAACGACGGAAGAGCCTCCACTTTAGCCGCATAGAATAGCGAAGAAGAGGATCTCCTATAGTAAAAAATCGCGTCCAAAGCATGTCCAGTACAATGCTTACAATGCAATACGGACCACACAACGGAATACATGAAGGTTGCGACCTTGAGGGTTGTGAAAAAGATGACACGATTTACCCAGTGAAAAAAGATCCTCACATTGAGGAAGATTTCACGTTAAGTCCCACAGTAGACAAGAGAGTAAATTACCCATGATCTCTGTGAAGATAGAGATGCTATCAACAGAAATGTATTGTGGTTGTTTATCTTAGCAATACCTGCTGAAACAACAGCGCCGGAGGATACGCGTATCCTATCATTCCGTCCTATAGATCAATAGAGCGTTAACAACATTAGCTCAGAGATCTGGACAAGCCAACACATACGTCTGCAATAGATTAGCAAGCTGTGTCGTAAATAAATCATCATTGGGCGCTCCCATAGATAGCAAATCTGATTGAATACTTGTTTGTTGAGAGTCCATTCTGACAGCAAGAAGCGACCCCTAAGTGAACGGGAGTCCGGTAAAACAATCAGACGACCCGGAATATGACGGACCAAAACAGAACTTGGTGTACTATAACCAACAGACGGATTCTTTGCATTAAATTGAATAATGGAAACGAAAGAGTGCCTCCCTGGTTCCGGAGATACGCCACTACTGTCGAATTAACGGACAGGATTTGGGCATGCGTTTCTGAATAATGTTTATGCAATGACATAAAGCAAGCCTAAAAAACATTATTCCGCGGAAGATAATTGGTTGCTAAGAGACTGCGGAACCCAAAGACCCTGGCACTTCGAATCCGTTGGGATCAGTACTATATCCCAATCTGTTTGACTGGCAACCGTCATAACAGCAACACTCGGGTCCGGCAACTGCAGTGGCACTCTCTGAGTTAACCACCGAATGTTTGCCCCAGTCTGAATCTCTTGTAACACTAGATAGACAAGAGAACGTGTAAATCGAGCAATTCATGGATTGCCGAAAAGTTGCCGTCGAAGAGAAGCTTCTCCGAGAACGAAGCAACTCTGAGAGAGTTCTTAACCTTACTATCCACGCGCGTGGATGTAGCTAGGGCTGCGTCACGTCTAACCAACTCCAATCAGCCACTGAAGGGTGGAGTTATACGTGAACAAACTACTGCCCTCAAAAGAAATTACATTGAGAATAATATCCAGTAAATCTTTTCTTGAAGACGTAATGATAACGCCTCACATATGATAAAGCGTCTAAGTTAAGTCTACTAGACATCATTGTCGTTTCCAACATTGTGGATGGAACAGACATAGACGGCGAAAAAGAATATTTCCAGTCTTTAACCACACCATCTAGACGCATATGAACTCTCGGTATGCCCTGCACTGCCAAAATAAAATATACGTATAAATGATAAAACGGCAGAAATGAGCAACGCGGACAAGAAACTAAACTATCATGCTTGGTAGCAGGCTTGTATGCATATATAGCGTCGAAAAATAAAACACATGTTGTAATGAAATTATTGGACTGCGTCGGTAAGTCAGGGACAATGTCCCCGAACCGATCGAAAATTCTGAGTCCAATGACGCTATAAGTCTCTTATCCAACATCGCAGCAATGTAGTCCGAAATAACAATCACTGGAAGATAATGCCAGAAGATATGAATGGCAGCTTCCGATACTACAAAAGGGAAAACTCGAAATCTTTCGAATCCCTTTCGCCATCCTGTCGGACCCTATAAGCGTTTGGTCGTCCGTACCTGATGCAACCGCGGACCGCACCGACCCAGCGCCATCGGATAATTCCTGATTCGACCAAGAAACTGTCAATTGCTGGGATGCTGCGAAACAACTGTGCTAACTCGGATAGCACGTCCGTCACTGAGGCCTGAGGAGAAGCGGACCTACAATGCATTGCCGCTGAAAGCTCCATGATCGTTACCCCGTGCATACTACCAATATGCGAGCGAACGGAGTGTATAGGCCTCGTGTATCTTGGCTACCGGATGGCGCGACCTATTCGCCGTGGAATCACTGAATGACGAAACTGATCGGATACTCGAGGTCACGTAGCCAATGTGCGGTCGTGTGCCCTGCTGTGAGGATGAGGAAGCATTATGGACAGTCTTTCGGACTGTCAATATAACGGAGCGTCCCGACCGACAGACATATGCTCCGAATGTAAAATATCAGAACCACAACATGCGGTCCCCTATGTTGTTGGACGAGAGAGGGACCTCTCTCGCTCACAGCCTGGACGGACCTGGACAAGCCAGGAACCGGACTAACAGGCTTCCTCCGATCTGTCCTCAATCTGCCATCACTGGGTGAGTACTAAAGTAATTAAAGTGCTCGCATCACCCAAATCTCCTTCCTAGACCGCAACGGACGAACCCGGCAGCCGAACCATTCGATGAATGCACGCTACACCGGGTGAGCTAGCGAATGTCACTCCGTAAGCGATAGACATATTCCATGAGCACTTATTGCCGCTAGCTCTTCATTAACTATGACGACAGAGGCACACTTTTGAAAGACATCTCCGTAACTTTGCGAACAAGAAACCAGAAATGCTTGGTTATAGCAAGCATATAATAATAATATATATAGGGTCGTTCAATAATTCGAAAGTTTGTGTGACATTATTGGACTATGTCGGAACTGAGGGACGATGTCCCTGAACCGAACCAAAAATTTCTAAGTCCACCGACGCTATCAGTTTCTTATCCGGCATCGCAGCAATCTGGTCCAACGAAAGAAGCTGTAGAAGACCAAGTCAGATGACATACACAACAGCATATGTAGTTCCGAAAGGGAAAGCTCGAAATCCTCCGAATCCCTTTCGGTATCCCGTCGGACCGGATGAAATATTCGGACGTCCGTACCCGCTTCCGCGGAGCGTCCCGACCCAGCATCGTCGGATAAAAAATATGCGACCGATTCAGTTGATGCTGGGATGCTGCGATAAACTGTGCTATAGGAAAGCACGTCCGTTCCTGAGGCCTGTGCAGTAGCGGTCTTACGATGCATTGCCGCCAGAAGCTCCGTGTACGTTGACTCCCGCACACTTCCTATGCGAACGTCCGGAGTCTGCAGGCCTCGTGTCCCTGGCTACCGGATGGTGTGACCTGGTCGCCAATGATTCTCTGACTGGCGAAGCTGACTGGATATCCGTGGTCACGTAGCCAAGAGCGGTCGTGTGCGCTACCATGAGAATGAGGAAGCCTTATTGACAGTCTACTCCGGACTGACTATATGTCGGAGCGTCCCGAGCGACGGACGTATGCTCCGATTTCGAAACATTTTGTACCACAACATCTGGGGCCAGATGTTGTTGTACGAGAGAGGGGCCTCTCTCGCTCGCCGTCTGGATGGACCAGAACGAGCTATGAACCGGACTAAAAGGCTTCCTCCGTTCTCCCTCCGATCCGCCGTCACTGGGTGTGCATTAGGTTGATTTATAGTGCTCGCATCACCCCAAAATTCCTTCTAGACCGCAACGGACGAACCCGGCTGCCGAACCATTCGGTGAATGGACGCTACACCGGGCGAGCTAGCGGACGTCAAAGGCCGTCGAACCTACTAGGGTCCTCTTAGGCAATTGGCGTATTTACATGAGCACTTTTCCGCTAGCCCTTCATTAATTGTGACGATGGAGGCACACTGTTGGAAGACATCACAGATACATCACCCTAATCTTGATCGTCTGAATTAGAAATTGATAAAGTAGAGTGACCCTGCGGGGGAAAGGACCGGAGTGTCCAATTCCCCAATAACATACCATGACATACGCTTCCCATATTGTCATCGAAATCATACGATACAGAACAGGAGTTAATGCGAGTACACTGACCACATATAGAATGATTATAAAGTCAGAGGAAGACTTCCTCTTATTACAATTGATCAATATCCTTTCAATGAAAAGAAAACAAGTCCTGGTACTCGCACTAACCCCTGGCAATCAAAATACATAATAATAATATGATCCATTAATATAGAAAAAATAATTGAAATCAAAATATTTTGAAAAAATATTTTTTCAGAACAGCCCAAGTTTCTGAAAAGTAACGTTGAGCCCCAATGGATCCCAAGCCTAAGTGTGGACAAAAATTTTAAAATTATTTTAAACAATTTATTCAACACTTACGAACAATAATAATGTATCTAGTTATGATTAAAATAACATCAAGATATTATTTTCAAGAAATCCCCCCCTCACACAGAGGGCTGTTGTAAATGTAAACAATGAGTGTAAAAACACTAAAATAAGACCCCAGGCACCCAGGCCCGAAATCAGTTACCAAAAATACACTATCTGATGCAAAACAGAGACTTCCAGGGAAGAAACTGCAGAACATCAGATGGTAGATGCAGAACACAACGCCTAACCACCCGTAGGTGAAGACGTAAACATGGGGAAAAGAACAGAATTCATTCTGTTATTCAGCTAAAACTCCCAAGAAAATTTAGTAATAATAATTACAAAAACTATGCCAAAAGCATGGGAGAATAGCAAGGGGGGACTTAAAGGACAGGGAGAGAGGAAAACACTTAAAAAACAGTGTAACTAAATAATCAGAATGACAACAAAATGGCTGCTGCCTCGAAAATAGGTAACTTAACATAATTTCATTAAAAAATTTTAAGTTACAGCCCTGATAATATTCTGTCACACATTTTTCCTCTCCTCCTTCTCTATCCTCCTTAGAATCACCATTTCACTAATATTTATGTGTCTGGCATCATTTAAACTGAGATTTACAAGCACAAAGATCAGTCAGATGTTAACTGATGAAGGGCCAAACTTAGAATGATTAATGGCGCCAATTTCGGAACGTCCTTGACACTGCGCATGCGCAGTAGAGGCGAAGTGTGGAGGGCCTTTCAGGACATGTTTTCTTTGGTTTTAGATGCAAATTTTGGGGATTGGGGGGCAAAATTTGTGTTTGGCCCTATATTTTAAGAGTTAGCACCAGCTATGTCTGGGTCATTGGTACAGTATAAAAATATCGAAACCGCCGTCCGTGGAGAGGTGTAGTACCTTTCGTGAGGGGATTTCCCCTCACACTGGTCACCCTCCTAGTGATGCAGATAAGCTGGATGAAGGCCGCTGGAGTAACACAGCCACCAAGAAGAAGAAGAGGACGAGAAAGAAGGGACCACCGCCAGACGACGAGATGCCCGCCGAATGACGGAGTTCCTGCATAAGAGGTAGAAGGAAAAGGAAGAGAAGGAGGCAAGTGAGGGCGTCAAAGGGGCAACTCCTGTCACCCCTGAACAACCTCTGTCTAGCCCGGTACCCCCCCTTCCAGGAGGAGGGTCCGGAGGACTGTGGGTCATCAGGCGACAGCTCATTCTCCAGCTCATCAGACTCTTCATCTGAAGAGGAGATGGAGGAGGATGCACTGTCAATGGTGCAGGAAGCTGTCTCTGATGACGCACCTTCCACACTTTCTGCTCTTGCTTCTCCAGCTTCTTTGGACCAGGAGTCCGACCAGGAGGAGAGCTTCCCGGAGTCCGTGGAGGCATTCCTTGAGGAAGAGATTCCAAACAAGTTTCTCCGAAGCACGATCCAGGACCAGTACGACTTCTACCAAAAAGAAAACCTCTCAGATGTCTTTATCAAGAAAGTCCTCATGAAGTGTCTCCCAGGGTCCAAACAAGAACATCATGAAACAGCAGCAAGGATCAGGCCGTACAAAGCCAAAGAGGTACCAACTCATCCGCCTGATCCGATCACTCCACCAACTACCATCTCTCCATCACACCCTCCTCCTCCAAAGAACCGCAGGAGGCATAGACACCGCTGATTACCTTACCTCTTCCTACTTTTCCACGTCCAGACAAGCCAAAAACTAGAGCCACATCAAATACAATCAAAGAGGGTTGAAAGGGGCTTGTTCCCCATACCGTCCCCATATTTATTCAATTTTAGGCCCCACAAAGTGGGTCTTCTGTTTCAAATTCTGTTAAGTTGCGTATAGATGGGCAGTTTTTTATTTTATGTTTCATTATTTGTAATTATTTCTTTGCCATCAAAAGTTCATGTTCTCAGTTTGTTTTGTTTTAGGCCTCATAATCTACAGAATAGTATACTGGGTGGTTGTGTATTTTGTCACTTGAGTGCAAGAAGGCTTTGCAATGCTAAAGCAATGTCGCACGATCTGCACGTGGTCTTTGCGAACTCAGAGAGTGCGAGGGGATCCTGTGTTACTATTTTGTCCCCTGAGTTCCAATATGTGGCTAGTGGCACATTAAACACATTGGAACTCAGGGGACGATTTTCAGCTATTGATAGTGATTCAAATGGTAATTGCATTGCACGATTTGTAGAAAATTCCAGTGAAATTTTGCTTCTATTTAAAAATAGTCAGTGAACGATTTCTGTCCCACACATATGTATGGAACAGATTTTCTTTTTCCACATGGTTTAGTGTTGCTGTAGATGGGGATTACATAGAACAGGCATGTAATAAACCCCTTATTTGTTACAACAACCTGTCCCATCCTCACGAGTCTATATGCTGAATATGAGCATTCTGAGTCTCTGACTACTGTAGAAAGTAGTGTTGAAATGATTAGTCGACTAGTCGACATCGACTAGGGTTCTGCCGATAATCGATTAGCAATTTCCTAGTCGACTAGTCGCCGCTTTCCACAGATACATATATTTTGTAGATTAAACTCAGTGGTCGGCCACTGACAGCAAACGCCGACAGAGTCAAAAGCAGTTGCAGACAGACGACTACGGATGAGAATTAAACTTGAAAAAAATGCACTTTGCTGATGCCATGAATTGAAACAATTACCTAAAATCGGTAACATGCTTTAAGAAGCATGGAATCCATCGGTAACAAAATTTAGGCACCATTCGTGAGCAGTTATGCTTGGTAGTGATGCATTTTGTCACTTTGACTTACGTCACTGCAAATCAATCAGTTATCATTGTTGCACATCAAGGGAGCTAATTTAGAGCAACATCTGGGAGAACACGGTCAAGGACGCTCCATGACATTGTTAAAACAGTTTCAAAACAACACACGTGAATACCCTTCGCACTGAAACAATTCACACTGTGAATCCCACTGCCAAATATTCGGTCCTTGTCACTTGAAAATAATCGACTGGTCACACAGAAATGAATTCCCAACTACAGTGAATTGGTAATTTTGGGGAGCAAATTGGGGAAAAAAGTGACTATTCCTTATATTAGGTGCCGACTAGTCGACTAGTAGTCGACTAATAGCAATCGACTAGTCGACTACGAAATACCCTAGTCATTTCAACACTAGTAGAAAGGTGACCTGTGGCTGTACAGTAGACAAAAAATATCAAATGATATTGGCATTGGTGCCAGTACGTTGTCAACATGAATATTGTACTGATACCGAGGTTAATCATCGTAAAAATACTGATACCGAACTTGAAAGTTTCAATACCCCCAAGTTCTACTCAATTTACTATGAGAGCAAAACATTACAGTTCATACAATCACAAATCACAAAACAATTCAAGATGCCAGTCATGCCAGCCATAATGAATATGTAAATCGGCTGGTTGTCAAAGGATCCTTCCTACAATGAACAAACAATGAATGCAAAAAATACTGGATCAAATTGCATTGGTCATTCATATTTAAGTTAAGAGGGGATGCAGGGTGGGGGCATTTTGCCCCCAAACCTTTTTTTTATCAAACAGTGCCCCTGTTTTCAGAAAACAAAAGTACCTCCACAGAGAGAGGAAAATATCCTGGTTATTGACATATACCCATCAAAGACTATACATTAACTAGCCCTCGTCATTGCACAGTGATCCAAATTTCATCTGAGCACAGGAAACCAAAAATCACCAAAAATTCAAGATGGCTGCCATGGTTGCTATGTTGGATTGAAAGAATGCTTGTTATTGAATAGTCAACAGTAAAGCACCATAAAAAAATTTTATCCATTAGTCATTCGTTTTTGGAGTCACAGCTCGGACAAGCAAAAAACGCAAGATGGCGGTCATGGTGGTTAGGATGGATAAAAAAGAATCCTGGTTATCACCTTTCTACATTCAATAGTAATGCACCATGAAAACATTGGATCCATTAGCCATTCATTTTTCAAAGAACTGCTTGGCCAGCAAAAATCCTAAAAATCCAATATGGCTGCCATGGTGGCCATGTTGGATAGGTCAGAATGCTGGTTATCAAAAGGAACATGGGATCCACTGGTCATTTATTTTTGATTTCTAAAGTTATTGCATGGACAAGCAAAAATACACAAAAAATTCAAGATGGCTTCCATGGCAGCCATGTTGGATATGCTAGAAAGCTGGTTATCTATCAAAAGGAACGTTCCTTTAGTCAGGTCCAATCCATCATAACAATGGGATCTATTTAGATTGTATATATTTGTGAAAGTTTCCTATATTTTTAGTTATTTTTCCCATTGCGTAAAATGCCAAAATCTGGAGTCCCATAGCATCCCTAAATGCCCCTTCCCACAGGCTTGATTTGAAAAAACTTACAAATATGCTATATATCAAAGATGGAACATTGGAACAGTGTTTTGAGAGAAAAGTATTTTTTAAATCTTTTTCCATTACTCAGAGTATTAAAATCTGAGGGCCCCATGGCAACAGTTGCTTGTCACTGCTTGGTGGTTTGTTTTAACAGGGCACTCTGGCTTCCACCACACATAAAACATATGTTTTGGGTCTCATAGTCTACAGAATAGCATGACTGGTGGTGTATTCTGACCCTTAGGTGCAAGAAGGTTTTGTAATGCTAAAGCATTGCAAAGCCTTGTTGCACCCAAGGGACAAATTTATCAATTTTATCAACTTGGGTAATATATCCGACATAAACCATTTAATTTTTATTTTTTTAAGTTTGCATTAGTTATAAAGAGAGATCATGGACAGGGCCTGAGAAACAGATTTTTAACTTTTTTAGGTCTAAGTTAGCAACACTTGGCAAACAATTCTTGAATAATTACAAATTTTAATTTTTTGTCTCCAAAACATAGTTTATGACCTCTCACTGGAACAAGTGAAAAGTTATATCTTTGAAGCAAAAATTGGAAAAATAACATGATTTAAAAAGCGATATTTGTGGGCTTTTATGCTAGGTAAAGGAAGGGGTGTTAGAAACTATTGGTGAAAACCCTTAACCTCAATGATCGGACAGATTTTTACTAAAAAAATGGTCAATTTTCACAAAAACCCCTAAAACTGATCATTTTCCATGATTTCAAGGAATACCCTAGAAACCTACATCCCTGGGTAAAAGTTTGAAGCAAGCCATGGGTCAACAAATGTCTTTAAATAAGTTTCCATCAAATAAATATTATCAACACTTAGATGTGAGTCTTCCATGGAAAACGTGAGTCGCCTGGCGTTTCAGACAGAATTCCAAGTGGAAAAGGGGCATAACTCTGGAAAAAATACAGCGGATCAAAAAATAAAATAGGAGGTGCACAATGCCATTATGTGATAAAGAATCACTGAAAGTTTCATCAAAATCCATTCACAGGTTAAAGAGGAGTGGCGGATAAGAGAAAGTGTGACGCGGACGATGGGGCATAACTCTGGAAAAAATACAGTGGATCAAAAAATAAAATAGGAGGTGCACAATGCCATTATGTGATAAAGAATCACTGAAAGTTTCATCAAGGTCCATTCATAGGTTAAAGAGGAGTGGCGGATAAGAGGAAGTGTGACGCGGACGACGCAAGATGACAAAAGTAATCCCTATATGTCGCTCCCCACTTCGTGGGGCGGCGACACAATTAAGTGATTAGTTTCTTTTATTAAAAAAAAACATAACAGAGTTTTGTCATAAAGATAAGAGTTTTATTGCAAATGTATTTATTGGGGTTTAATGACACTTTCAACAACCAGGGTCATATTATGTCAGAGTGTTTTATGTGAGGAGGAAGCCAGAGTACTCTGAAAAAAACATACAGCTGTGGCAAGTAAGTATCTGACTCTCCAACTTACTAACACCCCATAAGCAAGGTTAGTATCCAAGATTCCTGCAGGCAAGGGCTGATAAAACTCAAAAGCATTTCAAGGCAGTTGCAAGCTATATTTCAGCATTTTTCAAGGTCCTTCAATAGCCAAATTCAAGGATTTTCAAGGCTCTGCCTTCACTTAATTAGGACCTCTGGTCATTACCTCCTCCTCCCACAGGGGAAGTGGGAGGTGGGGGTAATGATCAGAGGTCCTAGTTAGGCCTATGCCATCATGAACTCAGGCAAATAAACCTATATAGTTATGAATATGTTTCATCAGCATTTTTATTTCAGGAATATTCAACATTTTCAAAGCCACCTGACACATTTTCAGGATTCAAGGCCTTGAATGCCCCTTAGTCGAATTCAAGGATCTTCCATCTGCGTGAACACTGGTATCAGTTAAACGCATTTCTATCAATAACGTGCAGTACATTTTAGCATTTTGTGGCCTCACTTCGGCAATTGGATTAACCCTTTACCCAACGAATCGGCCACATCCGCCCACATAATATGCAAATTCAGTAGTTGAAAAAATATTATTTTTCAAAGAATTTCGACAAAACCATATCATGTGATCCCTAGTTGGAACGAGCTCATCGAGCTTGTTCCAACGAGGTATCACATGATATGGTTTTGTTGAAATTTTTTGAAAAATTGGAAAAAATTCAAATTTAAAATAATAAATTTTGATATTGTCTGCGTTGGGTAAAGGGGTAAGTGTCTTTCCCGGGGACATGCTGCAAATGATGTCAGTCATAATCAAACCTTCTGATCTAAAGACCAGCCCTTTAACCATGTAGGAAATGTACATGTACATGTAGGGTCATCTGACGGCATGAACTTGGGATATAGCGTTCCTTTTATGTCATCTACTACCATACTGACTTGGGAACAAGCCTAGGGTGTGTGTGAAGAAAAAGAAGGCAAAAGTATATGGCTGGGCTTATTTTCGAGAGGTTAAGCCTGCAGGAGAATTTTGAGCCAGAGTTGACATGAAGTTATGGAACTCGTCATTGACCATTTAGTCAATGAATTGGCTGCATGTGCCCATGCAATTTACAAACTGAATAGCTGAAGAAAAATTATTTTAACATTTTCAACAAAACCATATCAAGTGATCCCTCACTGAAACAAGCTTTATGGGCTCGTTCCATTGAGGGCTAACATATGATTTTGTTGAAATGTTGTGAAACATTTGAAAAAAAAAACCCAAAAAACAAATTTTGATACAGTAGAACCCTGTTAATTGAATAGTCACTTTGCCAATGAAAGTTATTCAATTAACTGGATTATTCAATTAACAGAAAGTGTGTCACATTCCTGTATTCTAGAGATAAACTTAGCATTTATTCTGTTATATCTTGTTTGACAGAGGTCCATGAGCTCTGTCAAACAAGGTATAATAGATTAAATGTCTGTATTGGATGTACTGAGGCCAAATAGGTCTATAAACAAAGGAAAACTGGGGAGATTCAGAGGAATTTCTCTACAGGTTACAAGATTTTTTATTCAATTAACAGGAGTTCACTCTATAACCTATATTCAAATAACAGGTCAATTTTGTATTGGCGGTATGGTAAATGGTTTTGTGTTGGGAAATTATATTCAATTAACAGGATTATTCAGTTAAGAGATATCCAATTAAGTGGGCTCCACTGTATCATGTGCTTTGGGTAAGGGGGTTCTTTTTCGTTGTAACAACTTACCCAGCATGACGGTTGTCGAAGTAGTAATTCTGAAGTCAGGGACTGGGCTTATTTACAAGGAGGTGACTCTGAAACTGAAATCTGAAAAGTTGGTTGGTGGGCTTATTTTTGAATATGGGTTCATTCCTGGATCAGTACTGTACATTCAAAATTAATTCCTGAATCAAATCAATCACCTCTTTTCCAACAGCATTCAGCAATTCTTTTTTATCACATTCTCTAAATCTGTCTAAAGTATTTGTGTTGTTTAGTGTTCCTCTTGTCTTGAAATGTTTCACTGGAGTCTGGAAGTTCCTGAGAAAAATCAACGGGTAATTTCAAAAGACTTTACACAATGGATCTTGAACTAGACAGCTGATTCATAAGATTATTTTGCCTTTTTCTGTATTACCCACAATCATCTGGTGTGCAGACGTTTCGGCCCAGTGGTTTCGGCTCTGGATGTTTCGGTCCACATTTTTTAGAAAAATGGACGTTTCGGCCCACTTGATTTTGAAGTCAAATTTTTGAATAAACATGTTGTTGGAAACCATGGGAAACAAAAACAACACAGAATTTCAACACATAACAGACTTTCATTTTAGTTGCCTGCAGATATTTATTAAAGGATTCTATTGACAAAAAGTAACTGTCACACTTGTCAATAATTGCAATGCAAACACTTTAAAATTGACACTATGGGTTTATATAGCGTTGTATTTGAACTGCAATTTTGGAGTAAAAGTTTTAGTGAAAAGTGGAATAGGTTGAGCATTAATATTTTCATCAAACAGTAACTAAATACTTTGATACTTTACAAAGTATGGTGAAAAATATTAGTGCTCAATGTATTCCACTTCACAAATAAAGTAAAAGAAAAATGTCTGTTACTGGATCAAGATAACAACTCCCCCCCCCCCCCTCCCCCCCCCCCCCCCCCCTCCACACACACACACACAAAATATGGGCCAAAACATGTTTTCCTAAAAAAATGTGGATCGAAATGTCTGGGCCGAAACGTCTGCAGGCCAAAATGTCCTACATCCCAATCATCTTGATATGTTGATCTTCCCAAATGTTTGTTAACCCTTTACCTTACATGAAAAGCAGACGTCACTTGCAAACAAAATTCTTGAATAACTAAGTTTTTAAATTTTTGGTCTTAAAAACATAGGTTATGACAAGCTTGTTCCAAAGAGGGGTCATAACCTATGTTTTTGAGACAAAAAATGAAAAAAATAATGAAAATTAATTGGCGATTTTTGTGAATAGTGCTGGCCAGTTTTGGCCGTTACATTGGGTAAAGGGTTAACTGTCAAGTGGAGTGGAACACTGTGAATTGAATAGCCTCTTTGAGAGAGAAAAATATTCAGTTAACAAGAGAATACAATTAACAGGGAATGGAAAAATTTTCTATCTTCTTGTTATAAACTGAGTATTTATTCTATCATATCTTGTTTGACAGAGCTCAACAAGATTTTATGAGTTACCTTGGGCAACATCCAGGGAACAATGAGATTTAATAACTGGATGTTGATTTCCAATCCTGAGAAGCAAGCTGAAGGGTTGAAAGGGTAAACGGACATTTCCCCACCCGGAGATTTCCCCACCCTTCAGTTCTGAGGAAAACGGACATTTCCCCACCCGGCTATTTCCCCACCGGAGATTTCCCCACTCTGAGATTTCCCCACCGGACATTTCCCCACTCTGCTCCCCACTCTGCTTTTACAGTTCCCCACCCTGTTTATGAAAATTATGAAATTCCCCACCGGACATTTCCCCACCCTACATTTATAATTTCCCCATCCTCCTTTTTATGCGATTCGATTTCAAATTTATTTTTTGCGACAATCCTTAAAGGAGAATTGTTTCAACTTTTGACTCTTCAAAGATATACTGAGCAGAAAAAAATTTCGGCTGTCTTTATTATTAGAAAAGGTAAGCGCGGTGCAACAAAGTGAGTTTTTTTTATGTTACAAGCCGATGTGCTTTTTTGTTTTTTCAGCTGCCCTTATTGTTAGAACAGACAGGCGGTGCAACAAACAGATTTTTAAGGTAACAAGCTGCTGAGCTAACGTTGTTGTTGCAATAACAACATTTATATTTGGCGGAGCAACAAAGTCAGCTTGTCTATTGAGTTAAACAAACAGGCAATGTGTATAAATAGCCACTGGATGATGGGTTTGTCAGTTAGCCAGTAATCAGTATGGAGCTAATAGAAAAAAATTTATCTGAATTTTTAGATGTTATAGGGCACACAATACGTTTCAAATAATAATGATGCATGTATGTTTAACTATAATTATTAGAGATACTATGAGACATTACACCGGTACATTGATAAATGAAAAGAAATGCACCAAAAGAGTTTTAAACTTTCAAATAGTAGTTCGTAGTTATCTGTAGATTTCATGAAACTTCGTATATATTTTTAGGGTACCCATAGCTGAAGAATAGAAGTTGAATTACATTTTTAACCCCTATAGTTTGCTTGCGGTCTCTTTGCCGTTTCAAGGAGATCAATAATACGCTAGATTATAAGAGTGGAATTTAGAGGGTTAACGTTAAAATATTCCAACCAAATTCTTTTTCTTGCTGCGGTCTCATTTTAGTGCGACCGATAAAAACGATATCCAGTGTTTTTCCGAACTTTATTTTCATGGGGGGATCACCAGTTCGTATGTCATATAGTACGGTGATATAATTTTCTGCCAGATATTAATGTATATAATTAAGTTCCGTTGTTATATAAAGTGCTGCCATGTTTTACTTTATTTGTGCTTTTTCTTGTTTTTTCTCTATTGTTTCTATTGCTTATTCAATCAAATAAACATACGTTACAAAATGCTAGTTGCTTATCTTTTCGAGAGAGAAAAGGATCCGGGTGGGGAAATGTCCGGGTGGGGAAATGTCGGGTGGGGAATCGTAAAGACAGAGTGGGGAAATATCCGGTGGGGAAATATCCGGGTGGGGAAATGGCGGGTGGGGAAATCTCCGGGTGGGGAAGTGGGGAAATCTCCGGGTGGGGAAATGTCCGGGATTCGTTGAAAGTATCCATATATCCTGGATGTCGCCTGAGATAACGATTTTGTCCCACCTCCCTACTATAAAATTTCATTTCGACATTTTCCAACCCTTGATTGCCATTATGGTCATAGAGTTAACTATTTTCTGACAAAGCCCTCAGTTATTCCTTTTGATGTTTGTTATATTATTATAATGGTATGTTATGTAGTTTGAGGAGTAGGGTTATCACCCAATGGAAGAGGGTAAGGGCAAAACATGAAATGTCAAAATGTTGAAAATGACCTTAAATCGAAAAATACCAAAACAGATATTTTGGGCCTAAAAAAGTTAATGAAAGTGTCAATGACACTGTAGCTCAACTTGTCAAGACAAAGACATGTACATGTATAGTATGTGACACAGCAATGACAAACATCTAGGTAATGACCTGATAACAAAGGTACATATAAAGTATTGTAACGGTCTGTACATAAATACTGACCGTTGCCTGTAACAAATGTATAGGTAAAGTATTGTAAAGGTGGGTGACAGTCAGATGCTAAACTAGAAAAAAATCTTTGAGTCCCAGAGTGGGTCTGACTGAACCCCAAAATATTTGTTCTCATAGCACAGTGATAACAAAGGCACCCCAAAACACACTCATTCCTGTCCCAAGGTGAAAACAAAGGTACCCAAGAAGTTTCGTGAAGATCAGTTCACAAATATGAGCTGTGTAGAAGTTGTGACAAAAAACTGATTGGACTTAATTTCGGTACAAAATGGCCACTGGCAGCCATTTTGAATTTTGGACCACACCCAGAAACACTCGTTCTCGTCCCAAGATGATAACAAAGGTACCCAAGAAGTTTTGTGAAGATCGGTTCATAAATACAGCCTCTAGACCGAGCCGTATTGACATGTGCACTTACAGTGTATAAGTAGCACTGAATAAATCAAAGTTCATCTAATTTGCATAATTTCTGCATGAGAAAAAAACCCGTACTACATGTGATGTATTCCATGTTACTAAACATTCATACAAAAATTTATTCAAATCAGAACTTTCATACAGAAGTTCTGTACAAAAGACTGATTGCACTAATTTTGGTACAAAATGGCTGCTGGTGGCCATCTTGTATTTCGGACCACACCCAAAAACACTCGTTCTCATTCCATGGTGATAACATAGATACCCAAGAAGTTTCGTAAAGATCGGTTCATAAATACGGCCTCTAGCCTGAGCCGTATAGAAGTTGTGTACAAAAAACTGATTAGACCTAATTTCGGTACAAAATGGCCACTGGCAGCCATCTTGAATTTTAGACTGCACCCAGAAACACTCGTTCTTGTCCCAAGGTGAATCAATGGTGGTGCAGATGCATTTAACCCTTTACCCAATGCAGACGATATCAACATTTATTATTTTAAATATCATTTTTTCAAATTTTTAAAAAAATGTCAACAAAACCATATCATGTGACCCCTCGTTGGAATGAGCTCGTTCCAACGAGGGGTCACATGATATGGTTTTGTTGACATTTTTTGAAAAATATTTTTTCAACTACTGAATTTGCATATTACGCGGGTGGATGCGGCCAATTCGTTGGGTAAAGGGTTAAAGATAACAAGAAAAATTGAAATTGAATTCTCTGCTGAATCGGAAGCTAGGGCAGGGGTAATGCGGCTGTACTTACTTCCTACACAGGTTGATGACCTGTACCACATAATTTTGGATTTGCTGTAGCTTTTCAAGAATGGTGTTTTTAGAACCAATCATATATATCTAATACAGGGCATTTAATCTAATATAATAGAATGGACTGGAGCCAAATAGGTCTATAAACAAGGGATAATGGTAACTGTCAAGGTATTTTCTCAACATATTACAAATGTTTTATTCAATTAACAGGAGTTTTCTCTATAACCCATATGTCTAGCTTGACTTTGGAGTTATGACCTTGGATCACATACACAATACAACCTTGAGTCACAAGCAATCATTGTGCGAAGTATGAACAAGGTCCATAGTCCATACATTGAATCAATTTTTATGGATGGGACATTGTTAGAATGGGCGAAAAAACAAATGGATGGATGGAAAGCCAGACAAAGTGGTAACAAAAAATGTACCCCTGAAAGGGTTTCGGGGCGCATAAAAATGTTTGGACAAAAATTTCATTACATTTACATACTAATTTTTGTTATAAGACGAGGATGACTGCACTGTCGATTGTCTGTGACGGTACTGACTGGAGCTCTCGCTGCAAAATCAAATCGCTGTTACTGTGGCTGTCGGTGGGGATTATTACCATTGTGTGGGTGTGTGGGGCGTGTTTCGGGGTCGTGCTTCTGTCTCAGGGAGTGGATCGCGACGAGTAGAACGATGAGTCGTGGACGGACATTGGAGGCCTTGGTGGGGCCCTGGTGAGTGTTCTGTTCATCTGCATGATGGTGGTGATCGATTCATACTACAATATCCTGTGAATAAGTCAAGAATGTTCACGAATATATAACGAACTATTTATTTGTGTGGATGAACAAAAACAACACTTTAGAAACCTCTGAAAGGAACGTGTTTGTATCGGACCCCCTGATACAACCATCTGTATCAGGGGTTCTGATACATGACAGCTTCAGAGTGAAAACAGACAAAATACACGTTGTATGTAAGACAATATTTTATATATTTTTCGAAATGCTCCTGATGGATCATCATGGTAGTGTTTGAGGGATGGGAGGAGCGACAGCAATCTGTCTTGTGCTGGATGATACTGTTAAAAACCAATTCGACCATTTTGATTCAGGTTTTTCCTGTGGGGGTGGGGGGGGAGTCATTGGATAATCAGACGCCGTGTTAATTCACAAATCATAAATATCTCTCTCTTTCTCTCTCTCTCTCGTCCTATTTATTTCCTTATGCACCATTGAATGCAAGAGGCTAAGGAACAATCAAACACTCATGTTAATATTAATACTGATATTCTTGCCATTCTAACAGGTTATATGGAGTTTTGCTTGTTTTGTGGAGACGACGAGTTATAAGCTTTTAGCTTACAGTCGAATCCACCAGCTTGTTCTAATCACACTATGTTTGCTTGTACATGTACATTTGGAAATAAATATTGTTTAAACTAATTTTCTTAGCCAGATGGTTACCTGTAAATATAGAAACAAGCAAAAAAAATCTTCTTTAACTCACCCATCAAATGCTGTAAAGTCAACATTCATCACACAAGGAACACCAGGTTGGTCTCCTGAGGAAAAAAACAGAAAATCATCTTAGGATACAGCACATTTATGCGAAAGGGTCATTAAGTATTACCTCTGTCTGTATTCTTATATTTATACCATGATTACCTACTCTACATTATATAAAATGCCTATGACATGAATGTTAGCTTTACACACCAACCGTGGTGAACACGCCAGCAATGGGATTTCAGTAGTTAAAATTTACACCTGCAGTGGAACTACATCGAAGTTGACCTTTGGTGAGCTCGACCTGAATGGAAACTTGTCTAAATTTATCACTCATCGCCTCGTGAAGAATGAAATGAAAAAGGCAATTATTTTATATGTTTTAAATGAGTTTACCTCAGAAGATACCAAAAATGAAAGTGTCCATGACACTGTAGCTTAACTGCTGTGTTGTGTTTGATGAAAAGAATAATGTTCAATGTTTATGAAAGGATTATGAAATAAGACAAGAATTGTGATAATTGGGAATATGTTCATTTCTGTTCCCTGTATGCTATGTTTTTGATAAAAATAATATGAGGTGTATACTGTACTAAAGAGCTGAGGGGTGGGTTAATATGACCTCACAGTTAATGTATGTGGCCCTCACAGTTAACATATATCAACGAAAGTTACCAAGTTACAGTGAAATTATTCCAAAACGAGTCATCCTATCAAGTTACATTGAAATTCCTTCATAAATATGGCCTGTAGACTGTGCTCAAGGTTTTTGGGCTTTGGGCACCTGTAGCCATCAGTTTCCCAATTGCGTCCAAAGGGGACCTTCTCATCTAGACATTATATGAAGTCAACCTACCAAGTTACAATGAAATCCCTTCATAAATATGACCTGTAGACTGTGCTAAAGGTTTTTGGGCTTTGGGCTCGGGCAACCATTATGGTTGAATGATCGCAACCGAAAGGGGACATTATCATCTGGGCATCATCTGGAGTGATCCTACGAAGTTACAATGAAATCCCTTCATAAATATGACCTGTAGACTGTGCTCAAGGTTTTCGGGCTTTGGGCCCCTGAAGCCATCACAGTTGACCAATCATGACCAAAAGGGGATGTCATCATCTAGGCATTATATGGAGTCAAACTAACAGGTTACAATGAAATCCTTCTATAAATATGACCTATAGACTATGCTAAAGGTTTTGGGGTTTTGGGCTAGGGCAGCCATCAAGGCTGAATGATCGCGACCAAAAGGGGACATTCTCATCTAGACATTATTTGGAGTCATCCTATCAAGGTACGATGAAATCCCTTCATAAATATCACCTGTAGACTGTGCTAAAGGTTTTCGGGCTTCAGGCCCCTGTAGCCATCACAGTTACCTAATGGTGTCCAAAAGGGGCTGTTCTCATCTAGACATTATATGAAGTCAACCTACCAAGTTACAATGAAATCCCTTCATAAATATGAACTGAAGACTGTGCTAAAGGTTTTCGGGCTTTGAGCTCGGGCAGCCATTATGGTTGAATGATCGCAACCAAAAGGGGACATTCTCATCTGGACATCATCTGGAGTTATCCTACAAAGTTACAATGAAATCCCTTCATAAATATGACCTGCAGACTGTGCTCAAGATTTTCGGGCTTTGGGCACCTGTAGCCATCATAGTTGCCCAATCACAACCAAAAGGGGATGTCATCATCTAGGCATTATATGGAGTCAACCTAACAAGTTACAATGAAATCCTTCCATAAATACGACCTGTAGACTATGCTAAAGGTTTTTGGGCTCAGGCAGCCATCAATGCTGAATGATCGTGACCAAAAGGGGATGTTCTCATCTAGACATTATTTGGAGTCATCCTACCAAGCTACAATGAAATCCCTTCATAATTATGATCTGTAGACTGTTCTAAAGGTTTTTGAGCTTCGGGCCCCTGTAGCTGTCACAGTTGCCCAATCGTGTCCAAAAGGGGACTTTCTCATCTAGACATTATATGAAGTCAACCCACCAAGTTATAATGAAATTCCTCAATAAATATGACCTGTAGACTGTGCTAAAGGTTTTCGAGTTTTGGGCTTGTCGTCACAGTTGGCAGATCACGCCCAAATGGGGAAATTCTCATCTAGACGTCATAAGGAGTCATCCTACCAAGTTACAATGAAATCCCTCCATATTAAACATGACCTGCAGACTGTGCTAAAAGTTTTTGGGTTTCGGGCTTGGGCAGCCATCACGGTTGACAGATCATGCCCAAAAGGAGACGTTCTCATCTTGGCATTATTCAGAGGCATCCTACCAAGGTACAATGAAATCCCTTCATAAATACGACCTGTAGACTGTGCTAATGGTTTTCCGGTTTGGGGCTTGGGCAGCCATACCAGTTGACCAACCGTGACCAAAAGGGGACGTTCTCATCTAGACATGACCCCAAACCTGAAATTTTGTGACGATCAGACAAGAACTGCGGGGTGTAGCCCGTGCTAAAGAAAAATGTGAACAGACTAACAGACTTCCGCACGCGTGATGCAATAGCTTATCTTGACTTTGTCAAGTTGAGCTAACAAAAACAGATTCGGATGTACATACATCTGCTGCTCAGTAAAATCACAAAAAGATAATAGCGACTCTTAATAATCTGACGACCATGGTATAAATAAAATATACCCAAAGTAGCTTGGTGTACCAAATGTTCACCACTCGTGGTGTTAACCACTCGCCAAAGGCTGGCAGTTAACACCACTTCACAAGTCGTAGTGACATTTGGTACACCAAGCTACTATGGGTATATTCTATATATACAGCTGAAGGCATCCCATGCAATACATTTACTTTCCACTATAACCCCATTTAGCCTTCATTCTCGAGGAAATTAATGGAGTTTACAGTATGACCACCGTAGACAGGTCACATTCCACGGGTGGGAAATATTTCCACGGACACAATAATATTAGATTCCAAACACTAATTATAGGAATAATCATCAAAAATTTAATTAATGAAGCACCGGGTACAACATGGTGCTTTATTAGTTAAAAGTTTACTGATGATGATTTTTATTACCTGGTAAATGTATGCTTGGACAACACTGCCCATGTGTGGATTTTGACCAGTACACAGCATGTGTACTGTAATAGAACCATAAAACTCTGTAATCCATGGCATCATGCAACTGAAAGCAGGCAGCAGGCCTTTAATGAAAACAAAATTCATTAATGACGGTCCATCGCCCACTTCCAGTCAAGCTACAAATAGAAATAACATGATTTTGTCTGGCATTCAGGTTTATTACTGGCCCACAAGGAATGAATAACAGCCCTAGGCTTATTAATAGACCTAGTTTGTCTCGAGCTGGTAATAAACCCTTGGGCTGATATTCATTCCTCTTGGGTCATTAATAAACTGCAGTGTCCTCCAAACTCATGTTATTGATATACATCTATTGGCAGATTGTTTTCGAACTTTACAACTGTACATGTACTTATGATCATGGTCTGTAGGTCAAATTTGATTTTTGTTTTGTCTCTTTACACTTATCCATTTAAAGGTCTTGAAAATATTAAAGATGTGTATGTGCGGGCACTTTGGGTTGTGTGTGAGAGGATTTTTCACTTGAAAACATTTGCATTCGATGGACAGTTAACTGCAGCTGCAAGTGTTATATGATTTTTTCAGAATTTGTTACAGTGGATAACTCAATATCTGAAAATTTGACCTGATTTAATGTACACTTATATGCTGCAACTTGTTTGTACTCTTTTGCAATTAAAGTTTTCATTCCATAGAGAGTATTATTATTTATTTATTGGTGTTTAAGGTCACATACTTATGCATAATGGCTAATCATGACCGTGACAGTTTTACAGGTGGAGGAAGCCGGAGTACCCGGAGAGAACCACCGAGCATTGACGAGCAACTGCCAGCTCCTCAACATTCTAACTCTGTTCAAGCTCCACTCAAGCAGGGTTACAGTGGTTGAAGACATGTGCACCATCAACGTGCAGTACGCCTTAGTACACGGCGTCATCGCGCCCCATGTAAGCAACCTGGATAAAGTGCCTTGCCCATGGACACAATGCAGGTCATCCCGAACGGGGATCGAACTCGGGACCTCTAGCATAGAAGTCCAACTGAGCCACCGCGATTCCATAAAAAGTACAAATTAACTTATCTCCTAACCATGCACAATTTTCAGTCTTTCACCCCTGAATAAAACCACAGTATGTATTTAATAACAAGAGCTCATTGATTTTGTGCAGTTCAGACCACACTACTAATTGCATATATTAGAGCTGAGTGGTTTTTCAGTTTTCTGGTTTGGCTCTGGTTTTTGCAGAAAATTAGAAAACCAAACTGCTAACCCAGCAAAAAACGGCATAAACTGATCAAACTATCTTACTGAGAAGGAATTGGACTAGTGTCACTTAACCCTTTACCTAACATGAAAAGCAGATGACACTTGCAAAAATAATTCGTGAATAACTAATTTTTTTCATTTTTTGTCTCAAAAACATAGGTTATGACCCCTCGTTGGAACGAGCTCGACGATCTCGTTCCAACGAGGGGTCATAACCTATGTTTTTGAGACAAAAAATGAAAAAATTAATGAAAATTAATTGGCGATTTTTTTAGAATAGCGCTGGCCGGTTTTGGCCGTTACGTTAGGTAAAGGGTTAAGGAATCTTGTCACTTAGTCTATCTGGAAAAAGGGGCGAATACATCAATGTTCTCATTGTCACATTTCTCCCTTATTGACTCGTCCAGTTGGCGAGTCAATACGGGAGTAATGTGACAATGAGAACACAACATCAATTTAGGTTTTTTTTATCTCAATAGGCATAGCAACTGATTCCCTAGAACTCCTATTTATTTATTGGTGTTTAAGGTCACATATTTCAGCACAATGGCTAATCGTGACCATGACAGTTTTACAGGTGGAGGAAGCCGGAGTCCCCGGAGAGAACCACAGGGCAACGACAAGCAGCTGCCAGCTCCCCAATATCGTAACTCCACACTGCAGCACAGGCAGGGTTAGATTGGTTGAAGACATGTGCACCATCGACGTGCAGTACGTCCTAGTACACGGCGTGATCATGCCCCCATGTGGACAATCAGGGTTAAGTGTGGACAATCAGGGTTAAGTGCCTTGCCCAAGGACACAAAGCGGGAGTCTGAATCGATCGCTCAGACGGTCACCCATCCAAGGACTAACCGAGCTCGACAGTGCTTACCTTCGGTGATCAACGAGAACCGGTTTCCGCAATGCCACCACGCCCCCTAGAACTCCTAAGAATGATCAAAGGGAAGTTAGGCCGAACCCAATGAAGATATTTACTGACAGGGCTTTTTGTTGTAAGTAGTGTCGTTCAAACTACTGCAGTTGATTTGGTTTATTCCCAATAAGATGAATCCCAACAAGATGAATGTTGAAAATGGTCATCCCAACAAGATGAATCCCAACAAGAAGAATTTAATTAAAATGAATACATAGACCAGCATAGCCCATTTATTTTGAGGTTTTGGGCAAAAATGTATACAAGGATATTTTGAGGTGGAATTTTATTTTTCACGAAAATAAACAGCATGTATTTGAGATATTTTATTTACTATAAACAAGCTCAAAAAACCTCAATAAATTCACAGCAGAGTAACAAAAAATAAAGGAGTTTACATCTTGTACCATATAACATAATAATTTTAATTATTTTTTTTTCATTTCCATGATATTTATGCTTTAACAAATTGTACCGAAAATTTTCAGTTCATCAATGATAGGGCTTGGGAAGGTTTGGAATTAAACTCCGAATTTTCCTCTCAATTTCATAAAGTGTACATTACATGTGGATGGAAATTATGCTAAGGAATATACAAGAAGGCTTATTGTACCAGAAATGATTTTAACTTTTGGGGCCTGTATTGGAATTTATATAAAAATCTCTTTTTTCGAACACGTTTTTTTCATCTTTGTTGGCAATATCGGGTTTTTTTAAATATGCTTCTTGTGTCAAAAGTGAGTCTTCATAAAGATAGCTGACTGACAGTTTCCACTGCATTTAGAGAACACACAGTATTGTTACTGAGAAAAGAGATAGAGAGAAAAGTATTGGACATTCTTTGTTAGTTATTATTGCAACATAAACCGTTAACAAATGCTCTGCAAATTGTCACAAGACCCTGCTGTCTAAAGTTTTGGTACCTTTTTATCAATCAAACTTTAAAAAACACATAAAAACAAAGACCAAAAAACCCTTAAGATTTTACTATTGAAATTACTATGGAACTAAAATCTTTCCTCAAGTTAAACAGTGACTGTGTACGATCAAGAAATGAAAAAAAAATATTAATAACTGCTCAAAAAGGTAAAAAAAATCATCCCAAAATACCTTAAATAGTGCAAATATACACTTTTTAGTTCTATTTTTTCATTAATTTCCCCTATAATCAATGATCTACAACCTCACCTGTGCTAAATGTAATCTGCAATATGTTGGACACACAACCCAGCCTTTCAGTAAACGTTTATCATGACACAGACACAACATCAAATATAACAAAACTGAAAAAGCCCCCCATGTAGCACCCCATTTCTACTAGCCTGAACATCAATTTAAATGTTACTTGTCACAAAGAATACCAAATCCAGATAAAAAGAAGCTTGACATTGCAGAATCTATCTGGATTCATAAACTTGTGTTTGGCCTAATGGTCTTAATGAATATGATCCAACTGGCTGTTAACAGCTTAGTCTTAAGTAGCTGTGAGCATTTTGTGAGATCTGATGATGAAATGGTTTCGCATGCTGAGGGTGCACAGGGATGGTGTGGGGCAAGCCCCTTTTGACCCTTGTTAACAGTTGAATAGATATAGACTCTCGACAAAGGTGCAACCTCTCCCCGATGGTGAAGTATTGACGCTTTCAGATAAGTATAATCTGCCACTTATGGGATGATCTTGTTGTGGTGGTGGGCCATCATTGGCAAGTATAATCTGCCTCAGGCAATTGATGGAGGTTTGTGAGAACCGTTCATTATGACATCTTTTAATCTTTTGTGCTTGACTGTTTCATTAATTTATCCCTGTTATATATATTCAATCTAACTGTGGGTCATTTCAATCCTGATGAAGCTAACATTGTGTTGGTGAAACGTTGCTGTGGATATTTTTGTGGATATTTTTATGGTTGCTTTTCTTGATAAAAAGGTTACCTTTGATAGCCTATAATCAATGAAAATAGTTTTTGTCTTGCTGAGATTTTATCTTGTTGGGATTCATCTTGTTGGGATATTTTACCCATTCGTCTTGTTGGGATTCATCTTGTTGGGATATTTTACCCATTCGTCTTGTTGGGATAACACTGACTGAAACTGATATTATTTGGCTTAACTGATTGAGGGAGTCCACTCCCATTTTGCAAATTGATCAGATTAATTGGTGTTGTGGGACTGTTAAATAAGTATAACTGTCTTATGTGGAGTGATGGCTAGCTGTAGTACAGTAGAACCTGTCTGGAGAGACCACCCTTTTTGCCATGGAAAAGCAGTCTTTCAAAACAGGTTGTCTTTCATGACAGGTCCATTATAGAGTAAAACATTCAAATGGTACAAGGCCACAGTGGTCTGTCAAGACAGGTGGTCTCTCTTGACAGTGGCACTGCAGAGATGTCATTCCATTGAGATAGTCCAATATTTAGCATATCAGTAGTACTGACATCATTTGAGTTACAGATTTGTGGTGACAGGCGTATACCTTTAAGTTTGAACTAAGTTCCAAATGCAGGAACCTGTTTTTTGAGGGGTTTATTAAGGTTTAACAGCACTTTAACAGCCAGGGTCATATCATGTCGGTGACAGTTTAGCAGGTGGAGGAAGCCGGAGTACCAGTAGTGAACCACCGAGCAATGACGAGCAGCTACCAGCACCCCAACATCATAGCACAGGCAGGGTTAGATTGGTTGAAGACATGCGCACCATCGACTTGTAGTATGCCTTAGTACATGGCATCAACATGCCCACAAGTGGACAATTGGGGTCAAGTGCCTTGCCCAAGGACACAAGGTGGGAGTCCGAATCGATCACTTAGACGGTCACCCATCCAAGGACTAACCAGGCTTGACATTGCTCAACTTCGGTGATCTGATGAGAACTAGTTACTGCAATGTCCCCGCGCCCCTAGGAACCTCTGTTTAATCAATAGGACACAGTTTGATTCTACTTATCAATTCCTGTTCTTTAACTTGTAGAGTGTTGGAAGAACATATCTCGGCATTATTCTAAACAGCAGGTACTTCAACTTAAACACTTCAGAGTCTTTGGATGTGCTGAATATCATCTTTAAAGTGAAATTATTTCGTAAGTTTGGATTTGCCTTGTTACAATTTTTTGGAGAGTGCCCAAAGGCACTGTCCCAAAAGTTGCAACAAGGCAAAAACATGAGAATAAATTTTGATGATTAAAAATTATTTAGCACTCTACCAGTTAAAACCTCTTTTTGATTAGAAAGTGGTAATAATATTTCAGTAGTATACTAGGTCCTGTTTATAACCAGTAGACATATATGTGGTACATGTTCCTGGATTTGGGCTGGTATTTATTTGATATAGATTTGTCTCGGTGATTGATCAAATAACTGTTACGGTTTATTCTGTGTTGTCAGCGTCTCGGGATGTAGGACTGGTTGTCTAATGTGGGTTAAATGATGAAGATGTAGCTCAGCTGTTTTATTGGTTGTTGTGTTCAATGTGTTGTCACATAATCATATTGTTGCAAATACTTTCATGTGCATAAATTAAAATCTCAGGCAACCTGATTAGTGCTGTTCTACATTTGTAGAATGATTTCTTTTTAGCTCATTGGTCAGGTAGTTGGAACTGTATGTACAAAGATGAATCACATACAAATAAACAGTTGACTGTACATTGCTTTTTTGCTAAGTGAGCTATATTTGATTGAATGCCTCCAACATTAAAATGTGAAGCTAAACCCCAAGTCAGTGAATCAAAATAGCTTTTTGTGAGAGATTTCATTTGAATTGCATGTGAGGTTATAATTGTAGAGCAGCAAAATATTTAAAAATATGGTTTTCTTATTTATTAGATCTTCATTAATTAGTGGATTACTCATAATTAGCAAATAGACAATAGTTTACTGTTCAGATTTGATAATGATTTTTATCCTCGAGTAGGGTGCACTGAGGATTATTTCACAAGGTGCTAGCTGAGTGAAATAATCCACATGGCCGACAAGAGAATAAAATCATACTCGAATCCGAGCAGTGAACTTTTGTATTTATTTTATTTTCTCCTAATCTGTTTTCCCCAAACAACCCTTTATAATTGATTCAACTCAACCGATTTGTAAACAATTTAAAAAAAAATAGTCCATCATCCCTGAGAGTGAAATGCTGGGAGTGGGAATACAAGTACAATTTGTTTTGGGGGAAGAAAAACAAATGAAAATGAAATAATTACAATTAATGAATCCCAGACATTTGCCCTGCTGACATTTGCCCTGGTTGAATTTTTCAAGAAAACAGACATTTGCCCCGTTCATACATTGCCCCACGGACATTTGCCCTGGTATATAAATCAGAGGAAGCCATTTGCACCAAATAGATTTATCGGTTGAAAACGGACATTTGACTTGGATAATATAAAGAATTCGTCAGCACAAATTTTCTGTCTGTCATTTGAACTTTTGTTGGTCCAGTCACATAAGTGCTGTCGAAATAGTCTATAACGTTGGAAAGGCAATCTGGAGCAGAAGCTCTGATGTGGGAGTTGCCATCTTTGTCTTCCTCTGTAGGCAACATGACAACCGTTGGTAATGTAAAAGAAACTGTTTACTGTTTACTTTAATGAAAGATGCCGGTTATGTGAGTATTCTTTAGTAGGTTTCACTATCTCACCAAGACTTATAAAAGCTGTCAGCATAGAGAAGCCAACTAAGAAGACATTGTAGTAATTATGCTTTTCAAGCCTCACAAGGTGACACTCTTTGTATCTACTGGACTTTACTATCTTACCGGGGCAAATGTCCAGTCTTAAATTTAGCAATTGGGGCAAATGTCTGTGTGGTAATCGTACGTTTGGGGCAAAATGTCCGCTCAGCTATCGGGGCAAATGTCTGTATCCCACAACTAATATATCTGAATCCTATGATAAGATATAGCATTTTCTTCACATTGATGAAATGCAAGTTTTAAACATATTATATATGGGTCAATGTGATTTATTATATCGATTCAACTTGAGTCATATAACGTGGTTAGATGTGTTATTACAGTTGAAACTAGAAAGTCCTGTCACGAATTGTGCGCTTATCTAGGCTTAATTGCGCGTTGGAATTGCGCGCAATTGCCATATTGAATGGCATCCAAAGCACGGCAGGTTCTCCTGGTTACTCATAGCAAACACATGCAATGTTTCTGCCAATGGACCTCCGGGTTACTCGGAGGTCCATTGGCTGAAACATTGCTTGTGCACAGGCCATATTTACAGAATTTGATAGCTTTACTTGGGCCATAACGCGCATATCAACGTGCTATTTCTGCGCATTTCATGACAGGACTTCTAGTTTTAACAGTAGTTTTAATATTTTCGCTTTTGTGCAATACATATACATTATTATGATGATGTGCATGTCCTGTAATTTGTATCAGGTCCGAGGTCGTGTTTACAATCGGATCGCAACTTGCCCTGATGGGCTTGTTACGATCCAATTGTAAACATGACCTCGAATTCGATACAAATTATATGACATGCATTTGGTCATGATAATACATTTATCGAACAATCCCATTACATAAAGCCTGTTTCACCCATTTTTCAGTTTAAATTGGGTTGGAATTGGTCAAAATTGTGCATTTTATATTTTAATGCGTAATCACAATGCATATTGCTTTCATGATATTGCATAATACGATAGTGCAGTTTTTACCTGAAGTTGAATCTGTCTGATACAGAATCGGAACAGGGGGGGCAGATACAAACATTTTTTCTGAGTTTTTGGGTGCAAATTAAGTTGATTGTTAGATAAAATTTTTAATCAAGATCTCATGTGAACTTGTACATATTTTAAGGTTGCAAATTGGGTTTATTCCCAACTGGCCGATTCCCAACAAGACAAATGTCGAAAATGGTCATCTCAACAAGCTGAATCCCAACAGAACAAATTTTATTAAAATTACTATATAATCCATTTATTTTTAGGGTTTTTCTGCAAAAAAGTGTATCAGGGGGTATTTTGAAGGAAAAGAAATATAAAACAATTATCAGAAATTCATAGTTTATTGTGAATGAACTTGAAAAAATTTCATCATAAAACGTTACAATGCTCAGTAAAAGAGGTAAATTTTATATAATGTGCACGCTTTAGTAGAATTTTCAACTCTTTTTGATTGAATATTTCCTTTTGCATTCTATTTATATTTTTCAAAACTGAGAAGCGAATTTTCAATGTGTGCATGTATTCCATTTCCAGAGTTGCACTCCATTTCGTTCCGTATTCATGACATACTTGATGCCAAAGTACCCCACAAATCCATGCCCCTAAAAATTATTTTCTGTCATACAACCCTGAGGTTACCCTGAGGTACAATTGTGCCCCCCCCCCACCCCCACACACTTTTTTGGAGCTTCCGCCGCCCCTGAACCCTATTGTATATAAATTTTCAACCTTTTTAAAACAAATGTTTCTATTTGCATTTTATTTATGTTTTTTCAAATTGAGAAGCAAATTTTCAGTTCATGGAAGGCAGGATGGTAGAGAGGACTTACAGAAATCCTTGAACTGGGAATTTGGTTCTAAATTTATAAAAAAATACAAATGAGATGCAAATAGAAGTAATGAGTACAATATAATCTAATAATTATGAACAACATGTTTCACTGATTCCAAAAATGCATTTACTGTTAGATACCCTTCATAAAACTGTGCTGTCAAGCGGTTTAGGTGCTCATCTACTTATGAACAAGAAAAGAATAAATGCATGGGAATAAAAAAAAAAAATAAAAAAACACACAAAACATCATAAGAATAAACATTTTGTTTTTTACATGTATTTCTAAATTTCTGCAATAATTAATGAAAAATATTAATTTTCGTCTTGTTGGGATTTGGCTTGTTGGGATTGGCTTGTTGGGATATTTTATCCGTTCGGCCTATTGGGATGACACCATAAATTGTTGCTTCAATAATAAACTTATTGATGGTTGAATCTGTGCCTGTGGTCATTTATAATCCATAAGCCCAAAGGGTTACATACAGAATTTAGAAATAACAAAATAACCGTGCAGAAATTTTTTTATTTAAATTATGACAGTTATTTTTTTTTAAACGGTTATTTTACATTTCTGACATTTTTGTGACATTTTGTTTGTATAACAAAAATGCCCTGGTGATGACATGGCGGTGGGGTTTTGTCTTTTATTATTATTATGTAGTGGTGTTTAAGGCTACATATTTCTGAGCAATGGCTAATAGTGACTGAAACATGGAGATACATGCAGAGGGTTCGGAACCACTTCATGGCATTTGCGGGGGGGGGGGCTGTCAGACCTGGGAAAAGGCCGTTTTCTAGCACTAGAAGTCTCGCAATGAGATGTCGAAGCATGCATGTCTCAAAGAACAAAGGCCCAAGATGGGGAAATCTAAAATCTCATTTGGTCAAATCTCAATTGGTCAAATCCCAGTTGGTCAACAACTTTTTAAAAATTTTATAAGTATTTGCAATTTATTTCTGTGATGGATTTTTTAACTTTTTTTTACTTTTTTTCACTTTTGCTTGTGATATTTCCAGCTTGTATTGAAGCTTAGTTGTCAAGTCTGGCTTAATTACCATTACTCTAAGTGTTTTATAACAATATTCTACTGTATACTGAGAAGTTGGCCTGCTTTCAGCTATAATGATAATGTGTGCCGAACGAAATGGTTTGACGCGCCAAAGGCGCGCAGGGACAATTTGGAGGACAAGCCCCTTTCGACCCTCGTTAGCTGTTTGTTGTTGTTGCAGGATGTCAAGGCGCGGTGGAGGAGGAAAAGGAAGGAGGGAGGTGGCTTAACCCCGTCTAGGCTTCTTCCGGCTCTTTTTCTTTGGAGGTGGTTGGGATTGTGATGTGGAAATCGACGATGTTGAGTTTAGTGTTGAGTTTGGTGAATGGATTGCGTCTAATTTCTTTTTGAGATCTGCCTTGGATTGTTCCCTGAACTCCTGCTATAATGACCATTACTGTCAATGTTTTTATAACAATGGTCTACCGTATACCGAGAGGTTTGGCTCTTTTCTGCCTTAATGATCATTACTGTCAGTGTTTTTATAACAATAGTCTACTGAATACTGAGAGGTTTGGCTGTTTTAACAAGAATATCTTCTTCAGTTGATACGGATTTAGAAACCCAAGCTATGTAGAAAAGCTGTCAGAGTGGGTAGAATAGAAAGTTTTTTTAGTTATTTTTTAAAGAATCTTTGAAATTCTTTGATGACAAACTTCAAAAGAGAACTAAATCTATATATTTCTTCAGTTTCTCTTCAAATATCAGTCTTAGGTACGTCATGGAGAAGGAGGTTAACTATATCCTAATGTCTAGAGGTAAACAAGCTCTTGTTGTTGACCATTTTAAATATTTGCAAAATCGTCAAGTTAATGATAAAATATACTGGAGATGTGAAAAAAGTAGAGGCCTGAAATGTCTTGCAAAAGCTACAACAAGTGATGGTAACCTTACATCAATGACGGGTTATCACAATCACAGTCCAGATGTTGGAAAGATTTTAATAGACTCTGCAGTGAGTGATATGCGGAAAAAGAGTTTTAACTGAGACACAACCTACTAGTATTCCGAGAATATATGATAAAGTTGTGGAAGATGTCATTAACTCTCAAAATGTCCGATTACATGAAATTGCCACCGTGTTACCAACATTTGATTTTGTTAGAAGCAGTTTGAACAGTCAGACAGAGACATAAAAAGTATCCAACATTGCCAAAAGAAAGATCAGATATTTGTTGAAGGACAACAATTTCCACTAGTTTATTGTTTGCTGGACAAAAAATCAAAAGAAACTTACAACCAGACATTTTTACTTTTAAAGGAATTAGCACATCAGACAGGAAAGGAGTTTAATCCTAGGGAAATAATGTCCGACTTTGGAAGACAAAAAATGAATAAAACTAAAGAAATATTAATTAGTGACCACTTGTCTCCGATTATTCATTAATTAATATTTCTCCAGTTTTTTTCAGTTTTTTTTCTTCTAAACTGCATCTTATTACCCTCTTATAGGGTGATAAAATAAATTTTGGAAGACAAAAAATGAATAAAACCAGAAAAATATTAATTAGTGACCATTTGTCTCCAGTTATTCATAAATTATTATTTCTCTAGCATTCATTTTTGATCATTATTTTCACAAAAACCTAAAACCAAAAACTGTCCCTATTATTCTATATTTACCCCCTTTAGGATCATTAAATATGTTTTGAAAGACAAAACATGCAAAAAATAAATGAAATTTGTCACCGATTACTCATTATTTAAATTTTAATATTTCTCCAGTTTTATTCATTTTTTTTCTTCCAAACTGCATCTTATTACCCTCTTATAGGGTCATAAAATAAAACCAGAGAAATATTAATTAGTGACCATTTGTCTCCGATTATTCATTAATTAATATTTATTCAGTTTTTTTTCATTTTTTTTCTTCTAAACTGCATCAACAGTTCTCAAGTTTGCTTCATTTTTACCTATACCTATCATGTTCTGAAATTTCTAATAAAAATGTTGAATATAGTTACCACATAAAGAAAAAGGATTAATAAATATGAAAAGTTATTAAGATTTGTTTTCTATTCTATTTATTTGACATCTCCACCTCCCCATAAATCTCAGAAAATTTTCAAAATGTTATTGACCAACTGGGATTTGACCAACTGGGTTTTGACCAAATGAGATTTGACCAAATGTGAAGACCCCCCCCCCCCCCCACTGAATTTTGTAAGCTCCCAGAACATAGTTAGGGTGTATTTTAGCTTTACTTTCGAGAATAAATCATTGTAAAAAATTATTCAGTAACGATTGATGAACCTGGGAATGGCATTGTCTGTCCTCTCTTGCACCCGTGGTCCGAAGACAGTGAGGGCACTTGCCTCCTCTGCTCCCATGCTTCTGGCATCCCTGGATATACGTACAGTCAAGTCCAGCTAATTGTTTATACACGTTCTGCCCATTTTTGAGGACTTCCATCCCACACATCAGTGACTGGTTCCTATTTTAACAGTAATACAAAGCTAGTTTACCACACAGATTACACATCACTAGTGATGGAATTATTAACCTTATCAATGGATATCACTACATTTTTAGCTGCCATTAAAAAGACAAAACAAGTACATATATTAGAGGACATATATTAGAAAAAAAAACAATTTTCCAATTGTTAGGTGAAAGTTCAAATGAAAATCTTACATTTTGGAGGTGAGAACTTTTTCTTTTAACCCTTTACCCAATGTAACATCCAAAAATGGCCAGCGCTATTCTCAAAAATCGCCAATTAATTTTCATTTTTTGTCTCATCGAGCTCATTCCAATGAACGGTCATAACCTATGTTTTTGAGACAAAAAATGAATAAAATTAGTTAAAGAATTTCTTTTGCAAGTGTCGTCTGCTTTTCATGTTAGGTAAATGGTTAATTTATTTCTCAAATCTAAAACTCTAGTATTATGTAACTGTTTGTTGACATCAAGGATAACCCTTACAGAAAATACTCCTGTTGTTCTTATGTGCATAAAATTTGCTAGGCTTCAGGCTGCAATTGATATGAATTTTTACAAGATTTGATAGGTGACAGATTTAAAACTTCCTAATTAGGATGTTTGAAGAGTAAATTCTTATTGACAGCTGATAAGTCAATTACAATCAGAGGTGATGACAAACCAATAAGCAGTTCTGTATAATGGCAATTAACGAATCAGTGAATGCAAGCCTTACCAATCAAATTAATCCTTTGGAAGTAATTTGAATGGATAATTTGAATTTATTGACACATAATATATTTACATGTACATCAAACTAAACTGGTCATTTTATCAACATTACAGCTCATATCAGTATTTCCCAAAATATCAATAAGTTATTGGAATTGAAGAACCTTCAACAGCCATCTTTTACAGGTTTATTTTTAAAATTTGGGTGAGTAAATAAACTACACTAAAACCCCATTAACCCTTTACCCAACAAATCGGCCACATCTGACCATGTAATATGCAAATTCAGCAGCTGAAAAAATATTATTTTTCAAAAAATTTCAACAAAACCAAATCACATGACACCTCTTTGAAACAAGCCCATTCCAATGAGGGGTCACATCATATGGTTTTGTTGAAATTATTTGAAAAATTAAAAAAAATGATATTTAAAATAATAAATTTTGATATCGTCTGTGTTGGGTCAAGATTTATTTGAACAGCTACTTATCAATTGAAAAGTTAAGAGATCGGTGGTATTGGAATTTTTAGTTCAGTATCGGTTTTAGTATTTTTAGAGGTGTATACCACTGTATCAGTTCAGTATTCAGCATCTAACTTGACTAAGGTTTACTGATAATACCAAGAATTACAGCCAAACCGGCCTCCACAATTTTACCCAAACCGGCCTCCGCGCATTTTAACTACACTTGACTATTAGTAGCTTTTCATGACATTGTAGCAGATAATAATGTGAGAGCAAAATGTTGGCCTACCTTCTTTTCCGAAAATGTTATCCACATATCGGTACAGAAAATTCAACTATTCATTTGAAAATACTCAAAACGGAATAAACACAACTTGTCGTTTCCAAATCCGTAAAATTCCTGAAAAGGTTACTGACACAGTGACAAGATGGTACTATCAAAACTGTATGATGACTGGTTATGCTTTTTCAAACAAGCTTTCCCAAAACAAACTGGTATCATTCAGACTGAATGGTTACTCTTTTTCAAAAATGCATTCCCAAAATCTTGTTGTGATCTGGTGCCGCTATTATCAAAACAACATGTAATGTACAAATCAAACGAAAATGGAACAAACATTTGTTTTTAAATGATTCAGCACTTTTTAAAGTGTTCTCTGTGATTAACCGAAGGGTGCTTTGTAGAAAACCAATGAAATCATATCTTCTAACACAAACAATACATCAAAATATTTTATGACTGTTTTTGTTCTCGTGGCTTTTTACGTTACTATAATGAAAAAACTCCAAGACAAACTCTGTCATCTGTCGCAGTTTTAATTAACAAAAATTAGATTGATCATTGAATTATTGTGTTAATAAATGTATGTCCATAATTTAAAAATTCTGTGTATTTCTTGGAGGCCGGTTTGGGCAAAACTGTGGCTGATGTTCAGGATAAAATTTTTGAGGCCGGTTTGGGTAAAATGTAGAGGCCAGTTTGGGTTCATTAGAGGCTGGTTTGGGCAAAAATGTTGGAGGCGGGTTTGGGTGTATTCTACCAAAGCAGAATTTGTATCAGGAAAATATAAAGGTGTACAGACAATTGTCCTTTAGGACAACTACTCTCAGGACAAATGCCCCATTCATAATATTGATAAATAGGACAACTGCCCCTTAAAAAAAACATGAAGAATAGGTTCAAAATTAGAATATAATTAAATAAGATTTTGGTTGATTTTAAACACAATTTTTTTTATTTTGTTGATTTTAAAATCATTTGTTGATTATGTCTTCTTTTTCTACCTGACTGATCTCAATTATAATTAATGTTTGTTTTGTGTTGCAACTGAAACTTAGCTGGCCAACTAACAGGTCCCAATTACCACCCAACTTCACCCAATTACCAATTATTGTTTGTTATGCTTGTCTTCGACCAATGCTAACCCCACTTGTGCAGGGTCTGACAATTGCTCGCCATCATTCGGTGGTCCTCTCTGAGTACTCTGGCTTCCTCCATCTGTAAAACTATCTGACACAAGGTAACCCTGGTTGTCAAACCCCAGAAAAAAAAATGAAAGTGTCAATGACACTGTAGCTCAACTTGTCAAGACATGTACGTGTATAGTATGTGACACAGCAATGACAAAGATCTAGGTAATGACCTGATAACAAAGGTACATATAAAGTATTGTAACGGTCTGTACATAAATACTGACCGTAGCCTGTAACAAATGTATAGGTAGAGTATTGTAAAAGTGGGTGACAGTCAGATGCTAAACTAGAAAAGAAATCTTTGAGTCCCAGAGTGGGTCTGACTGAACCCCAAAATATTAGTTCTCATAGCACAGTGATAACAAAGGCACCCCAAAACACACTAATTCCTGTCCCAAGGTGAAAACAAAGGTACCCAAGAAGTTTCGTGAAGATCAGTTCATAAATACGAGCTGTATAGAAGTTGCGACAAAAAACTGATTGGACCTTATTTTGGTACAAAATGGCCACTGGCAGCCATCTCGAATTTTGGACTGCACCCAGAAACACTCGTTCTCGTCCCAAGGTGATAACAAAGGTACCCAAGAAGTTTCGTGAAGATCGGTTGATAAATACAGCCTCTAGCCCGAGCTGTATTGACGTGTGCACTTACAGTGTATAAGTAGCACTAAATAAATCAAAATTCATCTAATTTGCATAATTTCTGCACAAGAAAAGACCCGTACTGTATGTGATGTATTTCATTTTACTAAACATTCATACAAAAATTTATTCAAATCAGAACTTTCAAACAGAAGTTCTGCACAAAAGACTGATTGCACTAATTTTGGTACAAAATGGCTGCTGGTGGCCATCTTGAATTTCGGACCACACCCAAAAAAACACTTGTTCTCATCCCACGGTGATAACAAAAAAAAAAGTACCCAAGCAGTTTCGTAAAGATCGGTTCATAAATACGGCCTCTAGCCTGAGCCGTATAGAAGTTGTGTACAAAAAACTGATTAGACCTAATTTCGGTACAAAATGGCCACTGGCAGCCATCTTGAATTTTGGACCTCACTCAGAAACACTTGTTCTCGTCCCAAGGTGATAACAGAGGTATCCAAGAAGTTTCGTGAAGATCGGTTGATAAATACAGCCTCTAGCCCGAGCCATATTGACATGTGCACTAACTGTGTGTAAGTAGCACTGAAAAAATCAAAGTTCATCTAATTTGCATAATTTCTGCACGAGAAAAAAACCCATATTATATGTGATGTATCCCATGGTACTAAACATTCACACAAAACAATATTCAAATCAGCGCTTTCATATGGAAGTTCTGTGCAAAAATCTGATTGCACCTAATTTTGTACAAAATGGCTGCCATCTTGAATTTTGGACCGCACCCCAAAACACTTGTTCTCGTCCCACGGTGATACCAAAGGTACCCAAGAAGTTTCGTAAAGATTGGTTTATAAATACGGCCTCTAGTCCGAGCCGTATTGGCATTTGCACTTACAGTGCTGAAAGTAACACTAAATACATCAAAGTTAGTCTAATTTGCATAATTTACGTATGAGAAAAAAACCTGTACTATATATGATGTATCCCATGGTACTAAACATTCATACAAAAAATTATTCAAATCAGCGCTTTCATATGGAAGTTCTGCGCAAAAATCTGATTTCACCTAAGTCTGCACAAAATGGCCGCCAGCGACCAACTTGAATTTCGGATTGGACCCCAAAACACCTGTTCTCGTCCCACGGTCATAACAAAGGTACCCAAGAAGTTTCGTAAAGATCGGTTCATAAATACGGCCTCTAGCCCAAGCCGTATTGAATTGTTGACTGACAGACGGATGACTGGCCATGGCATAAGCTCAAATTTGGCTTCGCCAAAGTTGAGCTAAAAATTAATTGCCAGCATGGCAGATGGGCATTGCGATGATGAGTGATTCACAAGGGCCACCAAAAAGCACAATTCATATTTTTTCTGGGAGGAGACACACTCAATGTCCCCAATCACCGTCATACCCCAATTTTATACCAAGTGTGTTTTTTCCAACTAATTGTGTTGTTTCACATTCTTTGGCACATGCAACCCATTACCTTGTTACTCATTATTTTTTTTATCAAAATGTTGAGGTTACAAATTGACTAGATGCGATTCGACCATTGCGTCATATCCCCAACAGTCACAATTCAGGCTCTAGGTGTGTTAAAACTGGGTGACTATTGAGTTGGTAAGGCCTTCTCTTGGATGCGATGGGTTGCCTGTGTGGTACTATACAGTTAAAACTAGAAGTCCTGTCCTGAAATGCGCACAAATAGCATGTTGACTTGCGCGTTATTCTACACGTTATGACGATAGTAAGGCTGTCAAATTCTGCACACGTGGCCTGTGCATAAGCAAAGTTTCAGCCATTGGACCTCCGGGTAACCCGGAGGTCCATTGGCAGGAACATTGCTTGTGTTTTCTAAGGGTAACAAGGAGAACCTGCCATGATTTGGGTGCCATTCGATATGACAATTGCACGCAATTCCTACGCGCAACTAAGCCTAGATAAGCGCACAGTTCGTGACAGGACTTCTACTTTTAACTGTAGGAGTATCATTTTTCTGCTCATTTCCACCAACACCATTTTCATGAACAAGTGATGCCTGGTGGAATAATTTAGGAAGTCACATTCGGCCATGTACTGTGAAAATGTTCTATGGGGTTCTATCAAGTTCTATGGGGTATGTACGAGGTAATCGTCAAAACAAGACCCTGATGTCTTTCCAGATCTGTGAAGGTTTTATATCCTCTTTAATGTACTTTCCTACTTCCTATCCCTCCTCACTTTTTCTGACTTTGATTTCATCCCATGCCCTATTACTTATCCCCCATCTTTTGTTTACTCATTCATCATGTCTTAACCCTTTACCCAACGAATCGCCCGCATCCGCCCGCGTAATATGCAAATTCAGCAGTTGAAAAAATAATATTTAAAAAAAAATTTCAACAAAACCATATCATGTGACCCCTCGTTCCAATGAGGGGTCACATGATATGGTTTTGTTGAAATTTTTTGAAAAATTTGAAAAAATGATATTTAAAATAATAAATTTTGATATCGTCTGCATTGGGTAAAGGGTTAACCATGTCCATGACATCCATCAAAGTCCTCCCTCTCGATGAATGTTCCCATTTTACTTATATTCCTGTGGAGACCCTGGTTAGTGGTGGGTGCCACTTTCCAAGTTAGTACAGTCGAACACTGTTAATTGAATGCCCACTTAGCCAGTGAAAATTATTCAATTAAGAGGAGTATTCAATTATCAGGGATTGTGTCATTTTCCTGTATTCTAGGGATAAACTTAGCATTTATTCTATTATATCTTATTTGACAGAGCTCCATCAAACAAGATATAATAGACTAAATGTCAATTCTGGATATACTGAGGCCAAATAGGTCTTTCAACAAAGGAAAACTGGTGAGAGTCAGGGTAATTTCTTAGAAAGTTGCAAGATTTTCTATTCAATTAACAGGAGTTTACTCTATAACCTATATTCAATTAACAGGTCATAAATGGTTTTGTGTTGGGAAATTATATTCAATTAACAGGGTTATTCAGTTAAGAGATATCCACTGTACCGGGATTCACTGACTACCCCCTGCTGAACATCCTGTTGTTTCCTGAGGGTAACCACAGTATTTTCTCAGCCTCCCCTCTCTCATTCCCCCATCTGTGCCCACTCTTGTTATTCCTCTGACTCCTCTATTTCCTCTACATGTACACCCACCCCCCCCTCCACTCATCTCCAAAGAAGGATCTGCCACCATTACAGTTTTTTCTCCCAACACTTGTCATAGAGTAGTTCAGCACTCATGTGCATCTACATGTATGGTCCTGTCATAGATGATCTAATGCTGTTGTTTGATTTATAGGGTGGAGGGAGGCGGGCGCTATTTATTGTTTCAATTGCCGTGGGAACATCTGTTAAACACTACATTGTGGGGTTCACTGTTTGTCAGGTTATGGTACTGCTGCCAATCGGATAGATGTGGGTTTGCGTATTCGCTGTTCAGTAAAACTCTGGCGCCTTAATATATTTGTAGGGCAGGAGTGTTTTATGTTCGACATAAATGGGATGTGGGTATTTGACATACGTAATAGATGATGGCACTGATGAAGACCAAGGGTGAATGGCTTAGCTACCCATTTCCTCCATCCACTCCTAACCCTCGCTCTAAGGCTCATCTGGGAATGCATGCCTATGGGTCTTGGAGCGCTACAGGCATGCCATTTGGTCACACAATGGCGTATCTGCTCTTGGGTCAGATACTTTTTGGGTGCCGGGGTTAACAACAGTTCCAACCTGGCGGTATATACCCATCCTGTGGTGTTTGTGGTACACAGGAGGGGGAGAATCCACTCCCCTCTTGGGCTCAGGGTTATGGCCTTCAAATTGGGGGTGCCTAGTATTTGCTGTTGGGCCGGACACTTTTTGGGCCCTGAAGGCAGCGATAGATCAGGCTGTGCGGTATGTTCCAACCTGTAACATTTGGGATTCACAGGTGAGGGAGATTCTATATGCCTCTAGGGCTCAGGGTTATGGGCTTCAAATTTGAAATTTGGTGTGTCTATCATCTGCAGTCTTGTATTCGCTGTTGGATCAGACACTTTTTGGATGCCGAGGCAGCAATAGATCAAACCGGGCGGTATGTTCCTGCGACGTTTGGGATTCACTGGAGGAGGATCCTATTTACCTACTGAGCTCATGGTTATGGGCTTCAAATTGGGTTTGTCCAGCATCTGCAACCTTGTACTGGGCTAGGTCTTTCCTAACACTGGCGTTGGTAATATGTGAGCTCCTAAATCACTCGCCTGGAAACAAGTTCCGCAGAGGGTAACTAGTTTCACCTAAGCCAGGCTTTTCAAACCAATTAGAGATAAGGGAATCTTGGTTAGGTTTACAGCTGTCACTTGGGTAGGGTTATTATATATCAGGTCGCACCATCGAGATGGATGTGGAAATGGGGTTAAAGTTATACTGTATGATGGGTTCGTGGAAGAACAGCGTGTCAAGAGACGGTGTGTCTCAGTCAGCAAAGTGGAAAGTTGGTGTAAAATCCACTAAGGGAGTGGATGGTTCATTTGACTATGGGGGTGAAACCTTTCAGCGAGGAGCTGGGGGAGCTATTAGGAATTAACAGGTGTGAGTCTCGTAAGGTAGGGAGTAAACTTTGTGTTTGAGGGTAAAAATCACTAAAATCAGCATGGGGCTTGGTGGAAATATTTGGTGTTTATGGGGATGTGTCCTGTAAAGTAGTGAGTAAACTTTTTGTTTTAGGATAAAAATCACTACAACCAGCGTGGAGCTGGGAGGAAATATTTGGTATTTATGGGTGTGCTTCTTGTAAACTAGGGAGTAAACTGTGTGTTTTTTAGGGTAAACATCACTACAGTCACCATGGTGCTGAGGGGAAAGATAGTGATAAAAAATGCTGAGTTTTAGGATAAAAAACACTACAGTCGGCACTGGGAAGTACCGTGTACTGGATCAAAACTTTGTATTTGAAGTGTTTAACAAACACAAAATTTCCATACTAAAGTAGTGAGAAAACGATGTGTTGTAAGGTAAAAGGCACTATGGTACAGTGGGTACTGGGAGGTTCTGGGTATTGACTATTGGTTGACTCTTTGGGTTTGGAGTGTGAACAAGACATTGTGTACTGAGGCATCCTGTGTGTTGATGGTGCACTTGTCTTCAACCAATTCTAACCCTTCTTGGCACAATGGCGTTGGGGGTCTGACAGTTACTTGCCATTGCTCGGTGGTTCTCTCTGTGTACTCCGACTTCCTCTCCCCATAAAACTGTCCAACACGAGGCTGCTGAAAGAATGAAAGTGTCGTTAAACCACAATAAATAAATATGATGCATGTGTGCTGTGTGAGATGCGGTAGTTCTGGTCTCCGATTTGTGTGTAGCCTGTAGGATTTGTTGACTGACCATTGAAATAAAACCCATGGATTTCAAGTGGGGGATCGTCTAGTCCATAAACATTTAGTTTCTTTTCCGATAATTTCTGCCAAAAGCCGGTGTCTAAACAACTATTGTACGGTACAAATTGCAACGGCAGTTTCTTTGACATTTTCTATGATGTTTTCTTCAAATTTCATTCGAGATTGTCCACAAAGTTGTTTGACACATTTATCCATTTATCACGTGAACATGCAGACGTAAACTTCCGTGTTTGCGATTTGAACGTTTTTCTTGAATTGCATTGGTCAATTTTTGAGGTCAACGCTGCATAACATCAACGCCTGTGAATAGTTTTCAAAAAAACACCCATATTCCCATGACTGTTGGAAAAAAACGCACCCAAACTCTGCAGACGTCGTTTGAATTATAGTATCAAGCCTGTGTCACATTATTTGTTAATGCTTGGAACAGTACTGCTTGCTCATTTGGATGCAAACTGCAGGTGCCCGTTTAAAGTTGCCTAACTTCGCTTAGTCAACAAACAGTCTGACAAACGCAAAGACAGCGTCAATTTTAAATTCGACAAATAAATCAACAGAATATTTTGAAAATGAAGTTGTATTTGTCTCTGTTCCAGCTATTGTGTAACATTGGTCCTTTGATGGCCTCTCTGCCAACAGTAGACAACTCAAGGTATAATGAAGGGAAAACCCAGTATGAATTGATTGTGAAAAAGACAGACATGCCAAGCTTTGGTAAATGTTGGAAAAACACATTAAGAACTATAGAGACCGGGTGCAAATCCTTAACAGATATTGTTCAAACAAAACTAGCATTATCTTATTTGAATTGTTTCCTTCAGATTCAAGGAAGACCTGGATACGAATGCCAAGACACTGATTCCATTCAATATTGTACAAGGAACATGGCAGAAGCAGACAGATCATCATTCGCAACATTTTTTACACACACCCAGAATATATGCTATTTTCTTGAAGCACAAATGTGGCAAGAAAAAACTGAAGAAACCATTGATAAGCTTTCTGACAACTCAGCTATAATTGCAGATCAGTTGGAAGAATCATCTCATCTTCAAGAATTAATGATGGTAAAACAAAATACCACTCTTAACAATCAAGAAAAAATTATATCACAAGCAACAGACTTGAATAGTATCATAACCTCCTCATCAGATAACATTCATGGCATGTTTGATGAATTCAAAAAATCTACAAATGAACAGAGACTCCTCATTAATGATGTGTTTGATCGAGTGACACGGCTGCAAACAATGGTTCTAGGTGAAATATCAGGGTTTTATTCCATTGTATATTACACCCTGTCAATAATTATATGCTATCTGCTCACATCCACTTCTCGAACAAGTGGTGCCAGATTTTGGATGTTTGGAATCATGACTATTAACTTCATATGTGAACGGGTAGTTGTCTCTTGGATTCCAATAGAAGATATTTTAGGTCCCACTGCTTTGGATTCAGAAGTAAGTATTATTTGAAAAATGTTTTTTATCCTCACCACACAGATGTTTAAATTGTTAATTCATTTGTTTTTTGTCCAGGCCTCTAGATCCATATATGTTAGCCAAAGGAGGCAGCTTACCCCAGTATCTGCTGCTGACTTGGCGTGACTGAATGTTCAACCATTGCAAATTGGTTCAAGATGTGTACTTCTTGTGAGACAAGCCATGCACATGTCTGAGACACAGGATGCATAGAAAGTAGCGATCTTCTATGTAACAGGGGCAGAGGGCATTACCTGTACATGTAGTAGTGCTTTCTGGAATAAACATATACGAGTACATAGTACATTACATGCTGATTATTCTGCATGTAGATGATACTCCCTGGGAAGTGACTTATTGTGCTGGCACTTTAAAAAACTTCAGTGAAAAAATGCTGCTTTTTCCAATACTGGTGGGTGGAGTGATGCAGTATCGACTGGAGAAGCAGAAATCATCAGAGGTGGACATACAAGACCAACTTAAAAGAAAAGAAATAAAAAAAATTTTATGCCTTAAGACCTCTCATTGGAACATGCTTGTTCTGGCCAACCTTTTGTTCAACTCATTATTCTTTAGAATTATGTGAGGCTGAAAAAGCAGATAATTTGATGTTTTAATATCGTACATGTATCTGTTGATGGAACTTCTCTGAACAATATCAGGGTTCTGCCCAGAAATGTCGGAGTGGACAACAGCAGGTGAAAGTCTCCTCTATGAAGTAAATGTGCTCTAAATACA
The DNA here is from genome assembly GCA_031216915.1 of Pictodentalium vernedei. NCBI lineage: Eukaryota > Metazoa > Mollusca > Scaphopoda > Dentaliida > Dentaliidae > Pictodentalium > Pictodentalium vernedei. The sequence goes on along the minus strand of CM062296.1, from coordinate 129,169,864 downwards.
GCATTTGGGAGATTCAATGGTGGTGACAGGAGTACTTTTTGTTCAAAGTGTTGGCCGGTAATAAGTAGTGCCAGGTAATACTGAAATGGTTAACCAGAAAACAGTTAAAACTAGAATTCCTGTCATGAAATGCGCACAAATAGCACGTTGATATGCACGTTAATGTACGCGTTACGGCCCAAGTAAAGCTATCAAATTATGTACATATGGCCTGTGCACAAGCAATGTTTCAGCCAATGGACCTCTGGGTAACCCGGAGGTCCATTGGCAGAAACATTGCATGTGTTTGCTATGAGTAACCAAGAGAACCTGCCGTGCTTTGGATGTCATTCGATATGGCAATTGCGTGCAATTCCAATGCACAATTAAGCCTAGATAAGCGTACTATTCGTGACAGGACTTCTAGTTTTAACTGTAATTGGTCTGAAACCAGTTAGCTACCTAACCGATTAGAAAAAAATGTCAACCGGTCATCTGAAATATCGATAGTGATCGCCATTCCACATTTAAAACGTAGTAAATCTGCCACTTATCCTTTGTGATAGATTACACATCGAAGCTGTGTTGTATATATTGGGAAATAATCAACTTTGGCATTCAAGACTTCGTTAGTAATTGGCAGTTTCCGTGAGTAATGAGTAATCGCAGAAACTATTCTGTAGTGTGTACAAATGAATGTTCATTTGTATACACAGTACTGAATAGTTTGAGAATACTGATTTCCAATTCGTATAGGTTTGATCCCATATTCGGTGAAAAAAATAATGGCCATGGATAACCAGATATTATCTGGTTATAGCTCTTGGTTAGTCGGTTACGAAAATGAGCCAACCGTTTCAGCCCTAGTGCTAGGCACACCCGACCACCAGTCCACCACTCACTATTGTGGGCAGAACCCTATAATATACATGTACATGTACAATATTGTTACCAATGTGATAAAAGAAATATTCTTTGTTAGCGTTCAAAGCTTTAATTATTAATTAGTTACTAATATTTTTCAGGAAGAAATCTATGCCTTACAATGGATTTGCAGAAAGGCTGCTTTGAGTATAGGATTAGTTGTTCTGATGGTTTGTGCTTACAAATATGAAGATTTGAATAAGATGAACAATCAGCTGTTGCTGGAAATAAAGAAACAGAACTCAGACCTCAAGAGCTTCATTTTATGTACGAGTATAACATGCTTCTCATTTAGTCGAGATATTTTATCTGATCAGGGTTTCCGCTCGCTCACTCCCTATGACACCCTTCCCTTTCCTAAATTTTTCTTAACCAACAAGCCTTTAAATTCAACCAAACTCACAAAAGTACAGGGATGTTCCCAAATTAGAAGCTATAAGGCCCAACAATGCAGATCTTCCATTTCTTAGGCCATTTTTTGTTACATTGCATGTGGACAGGCATTTTTTTATTTTATTTTTTATTATTGTAATTATTTCTTTGCCATAAAAAGTTCATGTTCTTGGTTTGTTTTATGTTTTGAGCCTCATAATCTACAGAATAGCATGAGTGGTGGTGTACATGTATTTCATCCCTTGACTGCAAGAAGGATTTGCAATGCTAAAGCATTGCAAAGCCTTGTTGCACTCAAATTATAAATTTATCAATTTTATTAACTTGGGTCAAATATCAGACATAAACTATTTATTTTTTATTTTTTTTTACTTTGCATTGGTTATAAAAAGAGAGCATGCAGCAACAAAAAGGACCATGCAGGAGGGCTTAAGAAACAGATTTTAAATTGTTTAGGCCTAACAGTGCCATTCATTTTTATGCTTTTTGTCCACTTTCATAATTGAACTACAACCTTCATGATTCAACTACATCTTTGCAGCACATTGACATCCCACATCCTGTCACTTTGCCATTGTTTATAGGCAGCCAAGACTAGCCAAGAAACAACTGTCAAGGGTATTTAAAATATAATTTTGAGTTTACCCAGAATTCAGTTGTCACACCTACCCTGTTGCAGTAAAAAAGATCAAAGCTGGAGTGAGCCCTTATAGGGTTAATAGATATTCTGAGTCACCATTAAAGACATACAGTTAAAACTAGAAGTCCTGTCATGAATAGTGCGCTTATCTAGGCTTAATTGCGTGTTGGAATTGCGCGCAATTGCCAGATCGAATGGCATCCAAAGCTCGGCAGGTTCTCTTGGTTACTCATAGCAAACATATGCAATGTTTCTGCCAATGGACCTCTGGTTTACCCGGAGGTCCATTGGCTGAAACATTGCTTGTGCACAGGCCATATGTACAGAATTTGATAGCTTTACTTGGGCCTTAACGCGTACATTAACGCACATATCAACGTGCTATTTGTGCGCATTTCATGACAGGACTTCTAGTTTTAACTGTAAGAAGCAACATATGGTATTTCAGGCAGTTAATATTACATAAACTTCTTCAACATGGCTGAACCGCAACTGGCTTTGAAGGTCTGCGGTGTCTCCTAACTAGGCCAATCTAGAGGCCTGTAACCAAGATGAACAAAATGGATCTTTACTTACTATGTGCAGTAAGTAACATGACCATTACTTACTAGTAACCCTAAGGACTGAAAAAATGATATACCTGGTAGTTTTGTTTAGGTAACATGCAACATAAAAATAGGGTTTCCCCAACAGGCTTTAATACATGTACCTGTCCTAATTCGCAGGATTCGGTTTTGATTCTCGTCTACTCCTGACATGAGAGTCAATTTCCAGTTCTTAAATAATTTAAAATATTAGAATACTCTTATACAGCCCTCGAAATTGGCCGCATCAATCAGCACTGCCATGGTGAATGCTGTAGTAAATTAGTTTTACCACGGCACATTAATGCTGTGGTAACATTTTCCCCAGATGCTCAATTTATAATATTTCAATAATGTGTATTAGAAATCATGAACAACGTCCCACCCAAAATACCCTTGTGCAACACTCTTAATTATGTAACTCAAGTATTGAATATCAGGACTGGCAGTTACCTGCCAGTCCTTATATTCAATGCTTGAGTTAGGAAAGGCTACATGCACTCCTAGTACTTGATTTGTGATGTTCTTTAGTTCAAACCATATTTATTTCCAAGAAGCCAAGTGAACAAATCTTAAACTATACAAACAAGGCCATGGATTAGACATAAAACCTGAGGCTTACAACTCATCATCTTCACAAACGGGCAGAATTGATTTTCGTGTCTGTGATTGCCGTGGCAATGCCATGGGAAATGGAACTTACCACAGCAATTGATTGCCGTGGTAAAATATTCATAATTTCAAGGCCTGTCTTATAGCCTTACACGTAAGTGTGACCACTAACTAGTACATTTCCCATAGTTAGAATCAAATCGCATATTTTTATATTTGCTAGGATTTAAACTCTTACTAGTGAGGGCCTGGTTCTGAATTTCTTGAATTTCTTGTCTTATTTGTACATGTAGAATGCAATTTCCCACTTACGGGGTTTCCATGGTCTTGCTGGCAGTGGTTACAATACATGTACATTAGCAGTGGTTTCTAGTGAAGTCTTGGCTGCTCTATTGGCAGCCAAGACTTCACAAGACACCACTGCAATGGCACAGTGTTACCTTATTATGAGGAAGCAAAAGATTAGAATTCACCATGAACACTTTCATGCCTTTAAGAACACTTTCGAAATCTATGACTCGAATCAAATGAACATTTTGAGAGAACCAAAGTTGATTCTCCTTGTTTTCTTTGCAAGAATGGATTCTGATTCCCACATGTATTTTAAGCCCTTGGCAGACCTTTTTTTTACTCCCCTAAGTCAACTGACTTTCAGGCTGGGTGAGCTACATATATAGTGATCGCTCGCCGCCCATTGTCCTGCTTAAAGGTGGTGTTTGAGGCTTTTATTAAAAAAAAGCACTGAACCAATTTCAGAGAAATGTTAGGGAATTTTTGGTTATGGGATGGCATTGTGATTGTTTTCAAATCAAGTTGCCATGCCTCAAAGAGAGGGGGAAAGGGAAATTTCCACAATTTAAAAAAAAAAGTTTTTCTTGGTCTAATAGATGAAATGAGTTGATATTTGATATACAGCTTCCTTTTGAGGTGTTCAAGGGGCAATATTTACAGTTCTGGGGGGGGCAAGATTTTTGGCTCTGCTCCAAATTTCTGTAAAAAATTATGGTCCAATTTGAACCAAATTTGGTGCAGGGTATTATTAGGTCATGAGTATGTGATTTCTGCAAACACAACCAAAATTCCCACAGCCTGGTGGGGAACCCAAGGAGCTAATAATAGAAAAATCAAAACCACACGGAACAGTAAAATTTTATATAGTATGAAGCATCCTTAGAATTGAATAGGCAGAACAAATTCCAGTCAGTTGTGACATTTGGGAAAGCATGGCGAATTGAAAAAGTGCTGAGTCAGCATATTCCAAAATTAACAAAATCTCCAGAACTGCCCAATAGAATATTTTTATTTGGTATCCATGTCTTAGGAGTGTTCGATTTAAATTTGTTCAAATCAAGTCCCTGGGCTCATATTTGGACACCATACAAGTGCAGTATGAGGAAAAGGCTTTGAAATTCTTTTCCAGAACCATCAGCCATTTTAAAATCATACAATATTTTTATACGGCATCCTTACAGGGGACACATCCAGTCCAAGTTATTTCATTCATATTTGGGCTCCTTATATGATGAGAAAATTCTTTAAAAATCTTCTCATTCTGATCCACTTGTCATTTGATACAATATCCTTATGAGGGTACATTCAAGTTTGTTCAAATCAAGTCGTTTGCAGTTGGTTAATACTTGGGCTTCATGTGGTGGCCCTGTATTTTAACTTAGTGCAGTATGAGGAAAAAGGTTTTAAAAATTTTATTCTGCATAAACGCTGGTCATTATCTTTTTGATGTTTGATTTTCAACATACTTGGGGTCCACTTTTGTTAAAATCAAGTCACTTTGTTCATATTTGGGCCCCCTCTGGCCCTGGGAGTACCTAATTTATTTTGGGGCAATATGATCTTCTTATGATCTACCAATGATGGCAATCAGAATATTTTGATATTTGGTACACCTTTTTGGAGGTCGGATTCAAGTTTGTACAAATGAAGTTTCTGGGTTCATATTTGGACTCCTTGTTGGAGCCCAAACTTTCACAAGGTGGAATACAAGGAATATTATATTCTTTAAAAATCTTCTTGAGATCCACCTGTCAGAATCTTTTCATATATTAAAGATGCAGCTTCCTTATGGGGCCAGATTCAAGCCTTTTCCAAATCAAATCTGTGTGCTCATATTTTGGCTCTTCATGAGAACTCAGATTTTAACTTTGCGTCTTTGTGCAATATGAGAAAAATTCTTTAAAATTTTCTCATTCAGATTCACCTGTCAAAATCTTTTGATATTTGGTATATAATATCCTCAAGGCCACACAAAGTAGATCTTCTGTTTCTCAAGCCATTATTTGTGAAATTGCATGCGGGCAAGCATTTTTTTATTGTATTAGTTCAACTTTGGCGAAGCCAAATTTGATTTATTATCTCAACTTTGACGAAGCCAAATTTGAGGTATTGTCATGGCCTGTCGTTTGTCTGTCCGTCTGTCTGTGTGTTGCGCCGTCAGCACGGCTCAGACTAGAGGCCGTATTTATGAAACTTCTTGGGTACCTTTGAGAACAAGTGTTTTTGGGTCCGGTCTGAAATTCAAGATGGCCACTTGCAGCCATTTTGTACAAAATTAGGTGCAATCAGATTTTTGCGCAGAACTTCCATATGAAAGCTCTGATTTGAATCATTTTTTGTATGAATGTTTAGTATCATGGGATACATCACATATAATACGGGTTTTTATCTCGTGCATAAATTATGCAATATAGACTAACTTTGATCTATTTAGTGTTACTTTCAGCACTGTAAGTGCAAATGCCAATACGGCTCGGGCTAGAGGCCATATTTATGTACTGATCTTTACGAAACTTCTTGGGTACCTTTGTTATCACCGTGGGATGAGAACAAGTGTTTTGGGGTCCGGTTTGAAATTCAAGATGGCCACTCACAGCCATTTTGTACAAAATTAGGTGCAATCAGATTTTTGCACAGAACTCCCATATGAAAGCGCTGATTTGAATAATTGTTTGTATGACTGTTTAGTACCATGGGATACATCACATATAATATGGGTTTTTTCTCGTGCATAAATTATGCCAATTAGACTAACTTTGATCTATTTAGTGTTACATTCAGCACTGTAACTGCAAATGCCAATACGGCTCGGGCTCGAGGCCGTATTTTTGAACCGATCTTTACCAAATCTTCTTGGATATCTTTGTTATCATCGTGGGACGAGAACAAGTGTTTTGGGGTCCCGGTCCGAAATTCAAGATGGCCACCAGCAGCCATTTTGTACAAAATTTTGTGCAATCAGTTTTTTGCTCAGAACTTCTATATGAAAGCTCTGATTTGAATAAATTTTTGTGTGAATGTTTACTAACATGGGGTGCATCACATATAATACTTATGTCCTGTTCTTTAGACCATTGCAGTCACCTTGTTATTGATTTATTATGGTTGACGACTTGACGTCACAACAAAACTCCTTTTTCTCATATTCATTATTGTTGACTTGGTCACAACAAATACTGATTCCTGTCATATTCATTATTGTTGATCTGGTCACAGCAAATACTAATTCCTGTCATATTCAAAGTTGAGCTACAGTGTCATTGACACTTTCATTTTTAGCTTAACTTGACAAAGTCAAGATAAGCTATTGTCATCATGCGTGCGGAAGTCTGTTAGTCTGTGAGTCTGTTCACATTTTCCTTTAGCACAGGCTACACCCCGTATTTCTTATCCGATCGTCACGAAATGTCATATGCAGGTTTAGGATCATGTCTAGATGAGAACGTCTCCTTTTGGTCGTGATCGGTCAACCGTGATGGCTGCCTGAGCCCAAAACCCAAAAACCATTAGCACAGTCTACAGGTCGTATTTATGAATTGATTTCATTGTAACTTGGTAGGATGCCTCTGTATAATATTTAGATGAGAACGTCCCCTTTTGGTCATGATTGGTCAACTGTGATGGCTGCAGGGGCCTAAAGCCCGAAAACCTTTAGCACAGTCTACAGGTCATATTTATAAAGGGATTTCATTGTAACTTGGTAGGATGACTCCAGATAATATCTAGCTGAGAACATCCCCTTTTGGTCACGATCATTCAGCCGTTAAGGCTACCCGAGCCCAAAACCCGAAAACTTTTAGCACAGACTACAGGTGTTATTTATGAATGGATTTTGTTGTAACTTGGTAGGATGACTCAGTATAATGTCTAGATGAGAACATCCCCTTTTGATCACGATTAGTAAATTGTGGCAGCTACAGGGGCTTGAAAACCTTTAGCACAGTCTACAGGTCGTATTTATGAAGGGATTTCATAGTAATTTGGTAGGATGATTCCAGATAATGTCTAGATGAGAACATCCCCTTTTGGTAATGATCATTGAACCGTGATGGCTGCCCGAGCCCAAAACCCCCAAACCTTTAGCATAGACTATAGGTCGTATTTATGAAGGGATTTCATTGTATCATCGGAGGTTGACTCAGTATAATGTCTAGATGAGGACATCCCCTTTTGGTTGCGATTGATTAACCATGAAGGCTATACAGGCCCGAAGCCTGAAAACCTTTAGCACAGTCTACAGGCTGTATTTGTGAAGGGATTTCATTGTAACTTGATAGGATGACTCGTTTTGGAATAATTCCACTGTAACTTGGTAACTGTTGTTGACAGACATTAGCTGTGAGGGCCACATTAACCTACCCCTCAGTTCTTCAGTCAACACCTCAAATTATTTTTATTGAAACAGAAAGGGAAAAGAAATTAACATATTCTCAATTATCACAATTCTTGTCATATTTCATAATCCTTTCATAAACATTGAACATTATCCTTTTCATCAAACACAACACACAGGCAAGTTAAGCTACAGTGTCATTGATACTTTCATTTTTATGTGCGTAGTGTCAGTCGTAATAGGAGATAAGTCAATGTACATCATGCCGTAGTTCATAAATATTTTCATTTATTATATGCTAAACGATAGATTATCAAAGAAATTGCAGAAAGATCAAAATCGTATCTCCCACTGTGAAGATATAGAAATTTTTACTTTCACGGGATCAATCAAAATGGCGGCTTTCAAAGCATCACTTCAAGGTGAATATGAGTCAAATTATCACTGGAAATGATCCAAAAAAAAAAAGGTTGAGAAATCAATTCTTCTCCATTTCTGCAACAAATATTCTCTGGTTGGTCATTCAGTGACTTGCGAAAACCTCAAACCTCTAATGAGAGACCACCTGTCTTGAGAGACCACTTTTGTTTGGCAAAAGGAGTGGTCTCTCAAGATGGGTTCTACTGAAATAAATTTACTGATTTGGCCAGTACATCTGATTCCATGATATTGGAATCAGCAGAATTCTAGATGATAACCACTAACTTCATTTCTGGTTTGAGGACCTCGATGATGTTCATTTTAATGTGTCAGGCAAATTAATCCTTTAGCCAAAAAATGAACACAATATCAAATTTATTTTAAATATTTAATTTTTTCCAAAAATTTCAACAAAACCTTATTACTTGACTCCTCATTGGAACAAGCTCAATGCACATGTTCCAATGAGTCACATAAGGCCTAAAAAAATAAAAAATCTGTTTCTCAGGCCCTTCCGCATGGTCCTTTTGGCTGCCGCATGCTTTCTTTTTATGACCAATGTAAACTTAAGAAAATAAAAATTAAATGATTTATGTCTGATATTTTGCCCAAGTTAAAAAATTGATAAATTTGTTCCTTGAGTGCAAGAAGGCATTGCAATGCCTTAGCATTGCAAAGCCTTCTTACTCCCAAGGGACGAAATACACCATCACCCATGCTGTTCCGTAGAATATGAGGCCTAAAACACAAACCAAGAACATGAACTTTGCTGGCCAAGAAATAATTACAGAAAAAAAAAATAAAATAAAAAATCGCTCGCCCGCATGCAATTTTACAAATAATGGCCTGAGAAACAGAAGATCTACTTTGTGTGGCCTGATATGGTTTTGTTGAATCTTGGGGGTTTTTTTTTCAACTGCATAATTTGTATATTATGCGGGCATGTGCAGCCAGTTTGTGAGGTTAATTCTGGAAGAAATGAAGGTGATTTTACATATTAAATGTTAAACCATCCCTTGAAATCATAAATGTGCCAATGGCTGAGCAAAAGCAACCTTTTATACTTTCAAGGAACAAAATAGGGCCTTGTGATTATTAGAATTTCAAATTGATTCTTGAATTGGCCTCCTTATTTGACACAACTCTTTACCTAATCACAGACATGCTATGAAATTAGATCGGCTACTGTTATTTATTTATTTATTTATTTATTTATTTATTTATTTATTTATTTATTTATTTATTTATTTATTTATTTATTTCACAGATCGGGAAAGTCAAGGTAATGAGTGGAGCTAACTCATAAATTTTATAACTAATGTGACTGTAATAATCCCGTGCCCTAACTGAGTTTTTTTTTATTGTTCGCATGTCTCGCTAAATGCATTACATGCAATTCCCCAGATAATATCTCTAAAAAGATAGGGAGAGAATGACATATTCTTTGCAAAAAGTGTCACATTCAGGTCCAATGAATGTGTAATCACATCCACTGCATAACATGGTGAAAATGGGAAGTCATGAACATTCTTATTCAGCCAAATTGATTCATATAAGGATTTATACTTAACCCTTTACCTAACATGAAAAGCAGACGACACTTGCAAACAAAATTATTGAATAACTAACTTTTTTTCATTTTTTTGCACCAAAACATAGCTTATGACTCCTCATTGGATGAGCTCACTGAGCTTGTTCCAATGATGGGTCTTAAGCTATGTTTTTGAGACAAAAAATGAAAAAAATAATGAAAATTGAGTGGCATTTTTTGTGATTAGCGCTGGCCGGTTTTGGCCATTATGTTGGGTAAAGAGTTAAATCTATTGTTTGATTGGATTCAGCATTTCTGATTTGCTATGTCCTAGAACAAAATGATGTCATTAATATCACAACTACTGTTCCCCGTGGGAACCCCGGGAAGTAAGCAGCACTTGTTTACTGCGGTACACCAGTTCCGCTTTACTAGTAAAATAGGACCCAGTCACCAATGCTTGGGGTGAAAGTCCTCTACAATGGGCAACATGTTGATCAACGATTGACTAAACTTGACTTCATCTCCATGTTGTGTCACGATTAGCCATGGTGCATAAATATGTGACGTTAACCACCAACAAAACAAACAAACAATCACAACTACTGAAAGAAAATTCCAGTATGCCAAATGCAGGCTGCCGGAGGTTGAGAAGCACAGTATTTGGATTTGAATCTCTTGTATAGAGATTATTAGTGCATTGAACTTTTCTGTTGTGCTGTATCGTATTGAGTTGTGGACCTTTAACTCTTTGCATGCTGCTGGTGGATATTCCCACCCAGGACAGAATTTCTCTTGTCGCTTAAATAAGTATAATTTGGACATATTTAATCAAACTTTCCCCCAGCAAATAGAATGTACAGTTAAAACTAGAAGTCCTGCCACGAACTGTGCACTTATCTAGGCTTAATTGCGCATAGGAATTGCACGCAATTGCCATATCGAATGGCATCCAAAGCATGGCAGGTTCTCCTGGTTCCATATAACAAACACATGCAATGTTTCATCCAATGGATCTCCGGGTTACCCAGAGGTCCTTTGGCTGAAACATTACTTGTGCACAGGCCATATTACAGAATTTGATAGCCTTACTATGGTCCTAATGTGTAGATTAACGTGCAGGTCGATGTGCTATTTGTGCGCATTTCATGACAGGACTTCTAGTTTTAACTGTACTTTCACACCAATGTTTTATCTAAATTTAGATGAATTTTTAATCGAATCTAGTCATGGCTGCTTCACAGCAGCCATGACTAGATTCTATGAAAAATATATTGAAAATACTCAGCGGGTTAAGAGTTAACCAAGTCGTACTGCTTGGTGAAGGTCTAATATGTGATATAGTACACCAAAAAACTTCCACTGTACTAATGATCATGTTATAATATGCCTGTCCTCAAGTAATAATTAAACAGTATTCCCCCTTGATTTCGGAATCTGTCAAATCCATTTTGGATGAAAGCCTGCAACAGACTTCTTGTTAAAGTTGTTGCCATGGTATGTTTGTTATCTCCATTCCAAACTGGTAGAATCGATCTGTCTCATCGCTCATCTCTGTATCTGGCACTAATCTCTTTTAGGTTCGACAACTGTCATTGCAAAATGAATTGATGTCATTGTGCAATGAAGAAGGTGTAAAAAAATTTAATTAAGGCCTAAAAAAGTTAAAAATATGTTTCTCAGGTCCTCCTGCATGGTCCTTTTAGCTGCTGCATGCTCTCTGTAACCAATGCAAACTTAAAAATATAAAAATAAAATGGTTTATTTCTGATATTTTACCCAAGTTAATAAAATTGATAAATTTGTCCCTTGAGTGCAAGAAGGCTTTGCAATTAGCATTGCAAAGCCTTCTTGCACTCAAAGGACGAAATACACCACCACCCATGCTATTCTGTAGATTATGAGGCCTAAAACATAAAACAAATCGAGAACATGAACTTTTGATGGCAAAGAAATAATTTCGTAAATAAAAAATAAAATAAAAAAACACCTGCCTGCATGCAGTTTTACAAAAAGTAGCCTGAGAAATGGAAGATCGGAGCACGGTGGCTCAGTAGGTAGAGGTGCAGGCTGCAAGCCGAAAGGTCCTCTGTTCGAATCCCACCTGCGGCAACTGCGTTGTGTCCTTGGGCAAGACACTTCATCTCCATTACCCGCATGGGGGCGTGGTGGCATTGTGTACTAAGGCGTACTGCACGTTGATGGTGCACTTGTCTTCAACCAATGCTAACCCTGCTTGTGTGGAGTTAGTATGTTGGGGAGCTGACAGTTGCTCGCCGTTGCTCGGTTGTTCTCTCTGGGTACACCGGCTTCCTCCACCCGTAAAACTGTCATGGTCATGGTTAGCCATTGTGCATAAATATGTGACCTTAAACACTAATAAAAAAAAATGAAAAAAAAATGGAAGATCTACTTTGTGTGGCCCAATTGGTGGTTTGTGGATTTTAAGCATATTTCAAAGCAAGATGGAAGAACAGGACACAACTCTCATCCAATCTCTTTTTTGTTGATTTTTCAGTATTACACTGCATCTGTTTTGCCAGTATCAGCAATAGCCCACACCATCTGATACTGCTGCATCGTCGAGCCCAGTTAATCATTGGATGGGTGACCGTCTGAGCGATCAATTCGGACTCCCGCATTGTGTCCTTGGGCAAGACACTTAGCCCCGGTTGTCCACATGGGGGCATGATGACGCTGTGTACTAAGGCATACTGCACATCGATGGTACACATGTCTTCAACCAATCTGACCCTGTCTGTGCTGCAGTGCGAAGTTACGATGTTGGGGAGCTGGCAGCAGTTCGTCGTTGTTTGGTGGTTCTCTCCGGGTACTCAGGCATCCTCCACCCGTAAAACTGTCACGGTCATGATTAGCCATTGTGCATAAGTATGTGACCTTAAACACCAATAAATAATAATAAATAATATTTGATACTGCAGTAGAGATTTGTTGGTATACAGTTGAAACTAGAAATCATGTCACTGTATTGTGCACTCTTTTGAAATAATTGAAGTAAGTGCTCTTTTTGTCCCAGTTAAACTCGAACTGCCCCATTAGCGTAACTCAATTCCTGTAGAAAAACAGGGTGCCCAGCAATTCTATTCTAGGAAATAGGATCATTAGCATCATTCCCCACCTCTAATGGGATACATGTACATGTAGTGATGTAAATAGATATTAAAATTTGACTACATATACAAAATGGAGTGAGTGGATTACTACTTAATCTTTGCATCGTGTGTTCTCCACTTGAAAAGTATTTATAATTGTTCATAACAACAGTAAGAAATATTTACAAACTTTCATCACATGGACCACCGGGTGCAACCCGGTGGTCCATGTGATGAAAGTTTGCAAGTGCTCCTTGTGTTTTGTCCTCTGAAATTGCAAATAATTAATAATATTAAATGAAAAATCTATCCCACAGCAATTTACTAGTAATCCTTCCTCCACATACTGTAGTCTCAATATTTTCTGTCTATTTGATTGGTTCAGTTTGTGATTTCACTACTGACCTTGCCAATAGCGCATTATATTTTGCATTGTACAGTGCAAATGCTCTTGTTTATTTCAGACTACTTCATTCTTCTACAGTAAAGGAGCGGGGGCACGGTGGCTCAGTAGGTAGAGGTGCAGGCTGCAAGCCGAGAGGTCCTCGGTTCGAATCCCACGTGCGGCAACCGCGTTGTGTTCTTGGGCATGACACTTCACCCCCATTGCCCATGTGGGGGCACGGTGATGTTGTGGCTACTGTCTGGGGGGGGGGGGGGGGGGAGACACATATGTCCGGCATTCTTAAACACCACTACATAATAATAATAAAAGACAAAACCCTACTGCCATATCATCACCAGGGCGGGGGCGTGGTGGCTTAGTAGGGAGAGGTGCAGGCTGCAAGCCGAGAGGTCCTCGTTTTGAATCTCTCCTGCAGCAACTGCGTTGTGTCCTTGGGCAAGACACTTCACCCCCATTGCCCACGTGGGGGCACGGTGACATTGTGTACTAAGGCGTAGTGCACGTTGATGGTGCGCTGTTTTCAACCAATGCTAACCCTGCTTGTGTGGAGTTAGTATGTTGGGGAGCTGACAGTTGCTCGCTGTTGCTCGGTGGTTCTCTCTGGGTACTCTGGCTTCCTCCACCCGTAAAACTGTCGTGGTCATGATTAGCCATTGTGCAGAAATATGTGACCTTAAACACCAATAAATAAATAAATAATAACAGTAAAGGAGCACATTAACCATTTTCTGCACTAATTGTGACATGACTTCTAGTTTCAACTGTAAAAAATAAATACATGTATTGATATCAGTTCGATACAGAAGTATCAATTATCAGCTTTTCCACTGACACCCATATCAACTCATCCTATTCACTCATTATGTTTTTGTCTATCAGACTTCCAACAGGAACTCACATCACATAATGTATAATTTGATTTTGTTTTACTTTTTATATTCTTCAACAGCCAATTCGACTATTGAAAACAATAACAGTATTACACAGGGAATGATAGATAATGGTTTACAGTCCGTAAATAATAGTACTGTACAGGTGTCTTCAGTTGTAGCTTCAGCTGACAGTAAGTAAACTAAGTATCTCAACTTTTAACTCTTGACATAACAGGCTTCTGCCAAGAAAATTTCGGAGTGCTGGACAGTACAGTTAAAACTAGACGTCCTGTCACGAATAGTGCGCTTATCTAGGCTTAATTGCGTGTTGGAATTACGCGCAATTGCCATATCGGCAGGTTCTCTTGGTTACTCATAGCAAACACATGCAATGTTTCTGCCAATGGACCTCCAGGTTACCCGGAGGTCCATTGGCTGAAACATTGCTTGTGCACAGGCCATATGCACAGAATTTGATAGCTTTACTTGGGCCATAATGCATACATTAACGCGCACATCAACGTGCTATTTGTGCCAATTTCATGACAGGACTTCTAGTTTTAACTGTAGTAGGAAAAAAGTCTCCACTGGACCTGGGACGTTTTTTTCAGTTTTCCCTTTGGTTCAGGTTTTTGCAGCAAACCACAAAACCAATCTGCAAAGCCCAGCAAAAAACGTCTGAACGATTTTGCTGTGTTTGTGCACAAACTGATCAAACTATCTTTTTGCGAGGGAACTGGACTAGTGACCCACATGGACACTTGTCACTTAGTCTGTCAGAGAAAGGGGCGTATACGTTGTGTTCTCACTGTTACAAATAAAATTCTATAGCAGGAAGATACATAGAATGGTTTGATCTGTGACTTGCACAAGTTAAAATGGATTACAGCAAAAATATTTATTTATTTATTGGGGTTTAGCGACACTTTCAACAGCCAGGTGCACCTTTTGCAGCAAACCAGAAAGCCGAACTGCAAGGTCAAGCAAAAACTGACCAAACGATTTTACTGTGTTT
Source organism: Pictodentalium vernedei (assembly GCA_031216915.1). Taxonomy (NCBI): domain Eukaryota; kingdom Metazoa; phylum Mollusca; class Scaphopoda; order Dentaliida; family Dentaliidae; genus Pictodentalium; species Pictodentalium vernedei. The sequence goes on along the minus strand of CM062296.1, from coordinate 129,154,751 downwards.
GTGCATGAACTAATCTTTCTGGGAGGGAACTGGACTGGTGACTCATATGGACTCGTGTCACTTAGTTTATCCAACAGTGGAGTGCATACATCATGTTCGCACTGTCACATTTTCTCCCTTATTGACTCATCCGGTGGACGCGTCAATAATGGAGAAAATGTGACTTGGAGTACACAACTCCGTTAGATAAACTTTATTAGTCGTTACCCAAAATTAGTTTCTTCTGACTCAATAGACTTGGCATCTGATCCCCTAGAACTTGTAAGAATGATTACAGGGAAGTTAGGCTGAAGCCAATTGAGATACTAACAGTCACAACTTTTTGTGGTGAGTGGTGTCATATAAATACAGTGGAGCCCACTTAATTGGATAATTCTTAACTGAATAATCCTGTTAACTGAATATAATTTCCCAACACAAAACCATTTACCATACCGCCAATACAAAATTGACCTGTTATTTGAATATAGGTTATAGAGTGACCTCCTGTTAATTGAATAAAAAATTTTGTAACCTGTTGAGAAATTCCTCTGAATCTCCCCAGTTTTCCTTTGTTTATAGAACTATTTGGCCTCAGTACATCCAATACAGGCATTTAATCTATTATACCTTGTTTGACAGAGCTCATGGAGCTCTGTCAAACAAGATATAACAGAACAAATGCTAAGTTTATCTCTAGAATACAGGAATGTGACACAATTCCTGTTAATTGAATAACTTTCATTGGCAAAGTGACTATTCAATTAACAGTGTTCTACTGTATTGCAGAGCCTGAAGTGTTGTTCACTGTATGTTTTTACGTATAGAAAAAACTAAACCAAAACAGGCTGAAGCCAAAACCGAATCTGAAAAAGCAAAACTGCCCAGCTCTAGACACCACTTTGTTGTAAATATGGCAGGGACTGACCTGGGCATGTGCCAGTGCGTATTTGGTTCTGAAACATCAGGACCTGGCTCTTAAATCTCAGAAATAGGCTTCTCAGTTGGTGCGTAACTTTTCAGATCATATTTTGATATTCTTTCGATGGATAATCGAGAGAGACACTCTTACATGTATTATATATATGATTATCATTTATCATTGTTGTAGAGTGCTTACGGTAATACTTCAAGTCTTAATTACCAAGCATTAATCTTCACTGTGGTTTCTGATCAAGTCTTGGCTGCCTAAATAGGCAGCCAAGACTTGATCAGAAACCACAGTGAAGATTAATGTTTGCTACAGTGTACTAAATGAAAATGATGAGAGCTATTACATACTTGCAGTGTGTGTTACAAACAGCAGTGTGACTCCGTAAATTGAAATCTGGCGCATGAATTGAAAAAATAGGCTCCGAGGCTAGAGCGTATTTTAAATAGTCCTGATCGGTCCCTGATATGGGCACAATATTGGAAATTTAGTGGTGGTTAAAAGAGCATTTTGTGAACAAAATGGTGATGAGGAAAAAAAGGTGGCACACAAATCCTGCCCACCACTCCACACTGTGGGTAGAACCCTGACCGAACACAACTAGAGGATGATATACACTGGAACCATGTTCATTAAATATTTATCAGTGAAAACTTTTCTAAAGCATCACAGATAGCACATTGTTCCACTGAAGGGAACGATGTGATTTTTCGGTCTGTTATCCTCCTTACTACATATAGTAGCTTCTGTTTTAATGTTCTCACTTCATTTTGTAGGTAATATTTCATATTCTTTCTTTGTTTCTCTTTCTCCAAACAAATCCCCAACTGTAGACCTCACAATGCGAATATTCCCAATGGTATGGGCTCGGGACTTTTTCCAAGAAATGGCAGAAGAATCCCTGAAATTTGTTAAAGGGACAAAATATTGGCTCTCAGATTTTGCTTGTATGTGAAAGAGCATGTTAAAAAATTGCTGCATGCAAAGTGTTGGACGTCGGAAGCAACAAGAAATTACTTAAATCTGTGGGTAAAAACATTTTCATGCTGATGAATTTGCAGAAGATATTACCTTGCAAAGATTTTGACGAATGTGCCTAAAGTTTATCAAATGTAAACATAAAACTGTGTACTGTAATTTCAGCTACATATCGAAATAACTGAATACCTCATCTGCATTTTCAATATTTGATCATCACCAATAACAACTGTGCATTATTTTAGCACTAACTGGACCTTATCAGATGAAAAACCAAGATATTTTTCATGGAGCCAAATGCTATAAATAGAAAAATTGTATGCAAACTTCACATTTGTTTTTCTGTGAGACCTAATTTCCCCCATGGGAACCCCGGGAAGTGAAGGAGAGTTTGTTTACTGTGGTAAACAAGCTCTGTTTTACTGGTAAAATAGAACCAGTCACCAATGCTTGGGGTGGGAGTCCTCTAAAATGGGTAACATGGGTATAAACAATTGACTAAACTTGACTTTATCTCCATGCTGTGGTCACGATTAGCCATTGTGCAGAAATATGTGACCTTGAAAAACACTAATTAATAATAAATAAATAAATATCAGACCTAATTTTGACGAATAAGGAAAACTGCGCAGTGCAGAAAATTTGCGTGATTAAATGTGTAACAAGATTGTGATGCAAAACTATAGCATAGTTTTTTGATAAAGTCAATGAATTTTTGCCTTCAAGTTAAATACGAGAATGCTCATAGAAATGAAATGTGAAACATACAGGTACTTTTGCATGAAGAACATTGTGGTTTTGTCAAATGATCAACTTATTTTTTTTAAAATGTCTATCTTAATGTCCATTTAAAGGTTGTGATTTGAATGCAGCAAGGTGCCATCTGCAATGCTTTAACATTGCAGATGGCACCTTGTTGCATTTAAGCGCGATATGAGGCTGGTTCAAATAAATGTTCCAAAAGTGAGCTAAATTCATGGCATAACATTTTATCACCATGCAAGCAATGAAAAGTGATGTGACATTAATCAGCAGTGAAAAGTGATGTGACATTAATCAGCAGTGAAAAGTGATGTGACATTAATCTGATTACTCTGGGTTTATTTTTAGTTCCTGTAATTGTTTTATTAATCATCTGGCATACCAGAATCAAAATCGGCTTCTAAATTAGCTTGTAACCAATATCCATAAGACCCCCATTTCGTCCATTGGTCACTTGCTAGGAACAATTGTGAAAAGGAATGGTTATTGTGGTGTAATAAAAAATGTGTTTCAATCATTTTAGTAACAACTTTAATTATGCCAAAAAAAAGAATGTATGACCTACACAGCTAAAGGTTTCCAACAAGATCCTTAACAACGTTAATATCACTACAGTTAACAGGTTGAGTGATTGAAGCTCATATTTAGGCTTTATTCGGGTATGAAGGTACTGCAACTTGAAGGCTTCATGTTCTACACTTCATATTATCTTTGAAGTTAAATTATATTATCTGTGTGGAGTTGCCTTGTTTCAATTGATGGGAGAGTGTCTGTAGACACTCTCCCATCAATTGCAACAAGGCGAAACACAGAAACAAATTTTGACAATCAACAAAAATCTAACTCTCTGATGGTTAAGAAGTAAAGCTGGCTTCCAGATTTCAGAAGGAGGCTCCAAGCCAGGCTCTTATTTTTAAATGATCAGGTCGGTCCATGCTTTAAACCTTTTGAAGTGATTCCTTCGAATTCTGTGGTGTAAATTTATTGCTTTGATATTTGCAATAATCTTTTCTTTTTCAGCAACTGGGTATGAGTCAGACTCAGCTCTAAGTGGCTACAGTAGTGGGAGTGACACTAGTAGCTATGTAACAGAAGCTTTAGACAGTACCTTCACAGTAGGAGAAGACAACTTTGACCTTCAATCTGAAAATGGAAGTCTGTCCACAGTAACCTCATACCAGTCCTCAGCAACAAAGATGTCATTGTTATCAGAACTGAGAGCCTTGAAAGACAATCCAACTATTGAGGAGTTACAGAACAGGGTGTCCAACTGGGTTGGAAGTGGATACTACAGACATTCCACTCCAGGTTCGATTAAAATTTTATCTTTGTGTAGTCCATTGACTATGAATTTTCAGCAATGATGCAAAATCACAAATTGATTTGCTCTCATCACAGTTTGTTTTTGTTACCTCAACTTGACAATGTAAAGTATGAGCTATTGGTTTGGGTTGCGATCCATCCATCCGACTGTACATCTGTATGTATGTCCGTACCTCTGTCCCTCCACAATTCCTTTACCACACCTTTCAGGCAACATCACTCACCTGATCAATTTCAGATTTCATCCATGGCTTTCAGGTGAAGTCCAGATGTGAGCTGTTCAATTTTTTAGCTCAACTTTGACGAAGTCAAATTTGAGCTATTGTCATGGCCCGTCGTCCGTCTGTCCGTACGTCAACAATTGGCTATGGCTCGGGCTAGAGGTCGTATTTATGAACCGATCTTTACGAAACTTCTTGTGTACCTTTGTTATGACCCTGGGACGGGAACGAGTGTTTTTAGGTGTGGTCCGAAATTCAAGATGGCTGCCAGTGGCCATTTTGTACCGATGATGCAAAAATCAGTTTTTTGTACAGAACTTCTGTATGAAAGTTCTGATTTGAATAAAGTTTTGTATAAATGTTTAGTACCATGGGATACATCACATATAATACAGGTTTTTTTCTCGTGCGTAAATTATGCAAATTAGACTGACTTTGATTTATTTAGTATTACTTTCAGAGCTGTAAGTGCCAAGCTGCTATGGCTCGGGCTAGAGGCCGTATTTATGAACCGATCTTTACGAAACTTCTTGGGTACCTTTGTTATGACCATGGGACGAGAACGAGTGTTTTTGGGTGCGGTCCGAAATTCAAGATGGCCGCCAGCCGCCATTTTGTACCGACGATGCAGAAATCTGTTTTTTGTACAGAACTTCCATATGAAAGCTCTGATTTGAATAATTTTTTGTATGAATGTTTAGTACCATGGGATACATCACATATAATACGGGTTTTTTTCTCGTACGTAAATTGTGCAAATTAGACTAATTTTGATGTTTTTTGGGGTTACTTTCAGCACTGTAAGTGCAAATGCCAATACGGCTCGGGCTAGAGGCCGTATTTATGAACCGATCTTTATGAAACTTCTTGGGTACCTTTGGTATCACCGTGGGACGAGAACGAGTGTTTTTGGGTCCGGTCCGAAATTCAAGATGGCCGATGGCAGCCATTTTGTACAAAATTAGGTGCAATCAGATTTTTGCACAGAACTTCCATATGAAAGCCCTGATTTGAATAATTATTTTGTGTGAATGTTTAGTAACATGGGATGCATCACATATAATACGGGTTTTTTTCTCGTGCAGAAATTATGCAAATTAGATGAACTTTGATTTTTTCAGTGCGACTTACACACAGTAAGTACACATGTCAATACGGCTCAGACTAGAGTCTGTATTTATGAACTGATCTTCACGAAATGTCTTGGGTACCTTTGTTATCACCTTGGGACGAGAACGAGTGTTTCTGGGTGCGGTCTAAAATTCAAGATGGCTGCCAGTGGCCATTTTGTACCGAAATTAGGTCTAATCAGTTTTTTGTATACATCTTCTATACAGCTCAGACTAGAGGCCATATTTATGAACCAATCTTTACGAAACTTCTTGGGTACCTTTGTTATCACCGTGGGATGAGAGCGAGTGTTTTTGGGTGTGGTCCAAAATTCAAGATGGCCACCAGCAGCCATTTTGTACCAAAATTAGTGCAATCAGTCTTTTGTATAGAACTTCTGTATGAAAGTTCTGATTTGAATAAATTTTTGTATGAATGTTTAGTAACATGGAATACATCACATATTGTAAGGGGTTTTTTTTCGTGCCGAAATTATGCAAATTAGATGAACTTTGATTTATTCAGTGCTACTTACACAATGTAAGCACACATGTCAATACGGCTCAGGGTAGAGGCTGTATTTATGAACCGATCTTCACAAAACTTCTTGGGTACCTTTGTTATCTCCTTGGGATGAGAATGAGTGTTTCTGGGTACGGTCCAAAATTCAAGATGGCTGCCAGTGGCCATTTTGTACCGAAATTAGGTCCAATCAGTTTTTTGTCACAAGTTCTATACAGCTCGTATTTATGAACTGATCTTCACAAAACTTCTTGAGTACTTTTGTTTTCACCTTGGGACAGGAACGAGTGTGTTTTGGGGTGCCTTTGTTATCACTGTGCTATGAGAACAAATATTTTGGGGTTCAGTCAGACCCACTCTGGGACTCAAAGATTTTTTCTAGTTCAGCATCTGACTGTCACCCACCTTTACAATACTTTACCTATACATTTGTTACAGGCAACGGTCAGTATTCATGTACAGACCGTTACAATACTTTATATGTACCTTTGTTATCAGGTCATTACCTAGATATTTGTCATTGCTGTGTCACATACTATACATGTACATGTCTTTGTCTTGACAAGTTGAGCTACAGTGTCATTGACACTTTCATTTGAATTTCATTGAAAAACATGGCTGCCAGCGGCCATCTTTGATTTGCCACATAAATTGTCAACAATTCCATTTGCACACCCAACAGGCCGCATCCCCTCACCCGATCTTTTTCAGATTTCATATGTACCTTTGGTGTGATGTCTAGATGAGAGCTCTTGATTTTTTTTCCAATCTTTTTCGAAAACCTGGCCCGCTAGTGTCCATCTTGGATTTGGTATATAAATTGTCAATAATTTCATTAACACACACACCCTATGAGGGTGCAACTCTCACTCAATCTTTTTCTAGTCTGTACTGTAGCTTTAGGGTGATGACTACATGGGAGCTGTGATGTTTTTTGGTAATTTCCTTAAAAAAAATGGCCACAGGTGGCCGCCTCAGATTTTGCTATTAATTGTCTACAATCTCTATAGCACATCCTACAGTTAGTTATTTAGTTAAGTCCCTTCTTGGGGAAGTTGAGCTGCAGTGTCATTGACACTTTCATTTTTAGCTCAACTTTGGCAAAGCCAAATTTGAGCTTTTGTCTTTGCCTGTCGTCTGTTGTCTGTCTGTCCGTCTGTCCGTACGTCCGTCTGTCCGGGCCAACATTGGGGGTTTAGGGGATATTATTATTAGGGGCTAACTCCAAATTAAGGTAGTGTTAGGGTTAGGAGTGGGGTTAGGGTTAGGGGTAGCCCCAGAGTAGGGCTTAAGGTTGGGGAGGGTTAGGTCCCAGGGGGGGTTAGGGTTGGGGTCAGGGGTGGGGTTTTAGTTTTAGTAGCTCCTAAACCGAAAAATAGCTCCTAATCCTATTGGTTTGGATAGGGTGGGGTTGGGTCAGGGGTGGGGTTATTGTTAGGGGTAGCCCCAGAGTAGGGCTTAAGGTTGGGGGGGTTAGGTCCCGGGGTGGGTGGGGGTTAGGGTGTGGGGTGGGCTTTTAGGGTTTAGGGTCACGGTGGGGTAGGGTTAGGGTGTGGTTTCTGGGTGGAGGTGTGGGGTTAGGGTTAAATATAAGTTCTAGGGTGGAGGGGGTGGGGTTCTGGGTAAAATAAGGTTTGGGACATACAAAATATTTTTTTGGTAGCCCATAAACCCGAAATGTTGGAGCGTCCATACGTCTGTCGGTACGCCTGGCCGTCTGTCCGTACGTCAACAATTGGATACGGCTCGGGCTAGAGGCCGTATTTATGAACTGATCTTTACGAAACTTCTTGGGTACCTTTGTTATGATCGTGGGACGAGAATGAGTGTTTTTGGGTGTGGTCCGAAATTCAAGATGGCTGCCAGCCGCCATTTTGTACTGACGATGCAGAAATCTGTTTTTTGTACAGAACTTCCATATGAAAGCTCTGATTTGAATAATTTTTTGTATGAATGTTTAGTACCATGAGTTCTTTTACATATCATACAGGTTTTTTTCTCGTGCTTAAATTATGCAAATTAGACTAACTTTCATTTATTTAGTGTTACTTTCAGCACTGTCAGTGCAAATGCCAATACGGCTCGGGCTAGAGGCCGCATTTATGAACCGATCTTTACGAAACTTCTTGGGTACCTTTGTTATCACCGTGGGACGAGAACGAGTGTTTTTGGGTCTGGTCCGAAATTCAAGATGGCCGGTGGCAGCCATTTTGTTCAGAATTAGGGGCAGTCAGATTTTTGCGCAGAACTTCCACATGAAAGCTCTGATTTGAATAATTTTTTGTATGAATGTTTAGTACAATGGGATACATCACATATAATACGGGTTTTTTTCTCGTGCAGAAATTATGCAAAGTAGATGAACTTTGACTTTTTCAGTACTACTTACACACAGTAAGTACAAATGTCAATATGGCTTGGGCTAGAGGCTGTATTTATCAACCGATCTTCACGAAACTTCTTGGGTACCTCTGTTATCACCTTGGGACGAGAACGATTGTTTTTGAGTGCAGTCCAAAATTCAAGATGGCTGCCAGTGGCCATTTTGTACCGAAATTAGGTCTAATCAGTTTTTTGTACACAACTTCTATATGGCTCAGACTAGAGGCCATATTTATGAACCGATCTTTACGAAACTTCTTGGGTACCTTTGTTATCACCGTTGGATGAGAACGAGTGTTTTGGGGTGTGGTCCAAAATTCAAGATGGCCACCAGCAGCCATTTTGTACCAAAATTAGTGCAATCAGTCTTTTGTACAGAACTTCTGTATGAAAGTTCTGATTTGAATAAATTTTTGTACGAATGTTTAGTAAAATGGAATACATCACATAGAGTACAGGTTTTTTTCTCATACAGAAATTATGCAAATTAGATGAATTTTGATTTATTTAGTGCTACTTATACACTGTAAGTGCACATGTCAATACGGCTCGGGCTAGAGGCTGTATTTATCAACCGATCTTCACGAAACTTCTTGGGTACCTTTGTTATCACCTTGGGACGAGAACGAGTGTTTCTGAGTGTGGTCTAAAATTCAAGATGGCTGCCAGTGGCCATTTTGTATCGAAATTAGGTCCAATCAGTTTTTTGTCACAACTTCTATACAGCTCGTATTTATGAACTGATCTTCATGAAACTTCTTGGGTACCTTTGTTTTCACCTTGGGACAGGAATGAGTGTGTTTTGGGGTGCCTTTGTTATCACTGTGCTATGAGAACAAATATTTTGGTGTTCAGTCAGACCCACTCTGGGACTCAAAAGATTTCTTTTCTAGTTTAGCATCTGACTGTCACCCACCTTTACAATACTTTACCTATACATTTGTTACAGGCTACGGTCAGTATTTATGTACAGACCGTTACAATACTTTATATGTACCTTTGTTATCAGGTCATTACCTAGATGTTTGTCATTGCTGTCTCACATACTATACATGTACATGTCTTGACAAGCTGAGCTACAGTGTCATTGACACTTGCATTCCTAGAGCTCTGCATCTTGTTTGATGAGCTCTGTGAAATAAAATAAATACAGATTATCGAAATTATGTGCATGTCCTGTGATTTGTATCAGATTTGAGGTGGTGTCCAGAATAGGATCTCAATGAGCCGGCTTGTTTCTCGTGGTTTTCAGGCCAAGATCTATATGATTGTTAGATAAAATAGTATAAATGCTCACTTTGTAACTACAAGATAGGAAAATGAGCCAATTCTGGTTACTTGCATATTCCTGTTAATTGAATATTTTTCTCTGGCAAAGTGGCTATTCAATTAACAGGATTCCACTGTATCATTCGAATGAAGCCTTAGTTTCTGAAAATGACATATTCTAATGAATTGATAATTTATTTGTTGCAGTCAAAGATGATGGTCCAGGGTGTAGTTCGTGGTCAAGAAAAGGTAGAAGCACAAGACAAAGTACACCAACTTTAGAGGTAGGTTATTCTTGCTTTAATAATGTGTTTGTCTCATCCGGTAAAATCAAGCAAGGCAGGGTTTGCATTTTGCAAAATGGTCATGGCCTGAAAGAAGTCCACAAGGTTTGAGGGTCGGGGCCTACTTGGGCCTGATTTGTAAACATGCCTTAATAGTTTAGTTTTGTTTTAAATTTTGGCCTGGGCTGATCAGCCCCAATAAAATGCAAACCCTGCAAGGTGAAATTTCTTTTCATTTGAAACAAGTTTTTTTTTAGCCTAGTTGTGTCAACAATTTGACCTAAGTTTTGATGAAGGTCAGAGGGCATCTATCCATCTGTCTGGTTGTGTCTAAAAAATGGTTTGTGGGGCTAAAATGGTTTATGTGGCTACTTGGTGACAAAATGTTAGTGTTCTATTTACAGGGAATTTACGTTAGGGTTAGGGCAAGGGAAAGGGTTAGGGTTAAGATAAGTAAGCTAAAAGGGTTAGGGCTTGCTACCATCCAGAAATTAGCCTTATATTTTTGCCACATAAAGCCTGATTCGTTAGAACAGAAACCCCAATTTGTAAGTTCAAATTTATGAGGCTGTTATAGCCCCCATATTATATTGAGATTGATATATCCTTAGTAGATAATTATATGAGAAAGATATTTTTTTTTATTGCTGCATTTTCTGACTGGTCTAACTCTTTTGCACTCAGTGACCTTGTTTACATCTTTGTTACACTGATATATTGTACATATAGCTGTTGATTGTTTAATTGTTTAAATAGGTCAATAACCCTGTTTACTTGAACTTTAACAGAATCCCCCAGAAACTAATAGAACATTGCAGAAACTTCCTCTTCTGGGACATTCTATCTGGTTACTATATAAAGGTTTCTCAACAGAATTCAAAAACTCATTCTTAGAAAGCCTTTTAAAATGACTCACTTCAGTTATTTCCATTGGAGAATATTATTGTTTCAGAACAGTGCATTTATTATAGAAGCAGTGCTTCTTTGTGAATTTGGAGATTGATTCCAAAAGAGAATTTTGAAGAGAATCTATTCGTCTTGGAAAAGAGAATTTATACTTTCTGTGAAACAGAATAATATTATTTTGTGAAAAGCCAGGATTCTACTGGATTATTTGGAAATTACCTGTGGCGCCAATACTTCTTGGATTTTTACTCCATTTGAATTTTGCAGAGCATTTTATTATATTTTATTGGAGACTGCTGAAATTTCAAAGTGAAAATTTTATTACGAATCTACGGGATACTGTTTCTGAGAGACATTCTTGGATTTAATACTACATCTACCAGCTGGTAACTTTCTTCAGAAGATACTTCGCCACTGGATTACTGGATTCTGTCAAACTGTACTTTGGACTAATTCTATAATTGATAAGTACCATTGTATTTTTTTATTTTCTGTAAGCCAATTAGTGTAAAAGATCTTTGTATCATTTTTTTTTATATATTAATTTTTTTTAATTAAATTTCAGAATAGTTAAATTCATAGTTTTGTTGCTGATTCTCAGATTTCTTTCTGTTACCAATATCATTAATAATTCCACACCATAACAGAAATTGGGGGCTCGTCCGGGATTGAATATAAGATAACGAGAAAGCTTTATTTGCATATTTCAATTATTATTTTGGCTCACTTTCAAAACATTTAAACTTTCTTAGAAACTTTCAGTTATATAATCTGAGAACCAGCAAACCTTTTCATCATGGTATTTATTGTGACAGAATTTTTTTCTGAATTTGAAAGATCTCCTAGTTTGGCCCTTTTAGAATCTCTTAAGAAGGAGGATTTATTTCAACTTGCTCAGTGTCTAAAATTACCTGCCACCCCTGGTCTGAACAAGCATAAACTTAAACAGCTCATTGTTAATCATTATATTGAGGAGGGTCTTTTGCCTCAGTCTGGGTCACCTGTCTCTGAACCACAACCTACTGATGCCCTTGAACTCAAAAAGTTAGAATTAGAACTAAAGAGATTAGAAATGCAACAAGAAATGAAAAGGCAGGAAAATGAAATGAAATTAAAAGAATTAGAGGCCCAAAAAGAAAAAGAAGAAAGAGAAAATGAAATTAAATTAAAAGAATTAGAAGCTCAAAAAGAAAGGGAACAAATTCAGGCTCAAAAAGAAAGGGAACAAATTCAGGCTCAAAAAGAAAGGGAACAAATACAAATTCAGGCTCAAAAAGAAAAGGAGGATAGGGAATTAAAATTAAGGGAAATAGAAACTCAAAAAGAAATGCACTTAAAAGAATTAGAAATTCAAAAGGAAATAAAAATAAAAGAATTAGAATCACAGCGTCAAGGCTCAGATGTAATTTCCCCAAGTAGATTTGATGCAACTAAACATGTTAGGCTAGTTCCCCCCTTTCAAGAAAAAGAAATTGATAAATATTTTTTACATTTTGAAAAAGTGGCAACAAGTTTAGAATGGCCAAGGGATGTCTGGACTTTGCTATTGCAAAGTGTTTTAAAAGGGAAGGCCCAAGAAATCTATTCCGCTCTATCTTCTGAGCAAAGCAATAATTATGACACTGTTAAAGAGGCTATACTTAAGGCATATGAACTTGTTCCAGAGGCCTATAGGCAGAAATTCAGAAATTATTATAAAAACGAAAATCAAACTCATGTGGAATTTGCCAGAGAAAAGCAAAATTTATTTGACAGGTGGTGCCATTCAAAAGAAATAGGGAAAGATTTCTCTAAATTAAAAGAAATGATGCTAATTGAAGAGTTCAAAGGAAAGATACATTCAGATATAAAGGCCCACCTGGATGAACAAAAAGTTGACACTTTGAACAGAGCAGCAGTACTAGCAGATGACTATGCCTTAACTCATAAAATGAGTCGTAACGCCACAAATTTTTGGCCCAACAAGAATTCTTTCCAAAGTGGACCTAGACCAGCTTCAGATAAAACTCATCCTTCCAATCATCCTTCCCATCCTACAAACTTTTCACCACCTAAATTTAATCGGAAGCCTAATGAGAATAAGTCATCCAATGCCAGCCCTACACCATTACGACCCAACAGTTCAACTAAAACTTGTAATTATTGTAAGAAAGCAGGTCATTTAATATCTGATTGCTGGCTGTTAAAAAGGAAAAATGAGTCCTCTACTTCACAGAATGCACTAGCATGTGCTCCATGCCCTGAAAATTATGTAATAAAGCAAGATGCTTTAGAAAATTATAAGCCATTTATTTCTGAAGGCTTTGTTTCCCTTGAGGGGGATAAGCACTGTTCCTTACCAATAAAAATACTGAGAGACACAGGGGCTACTCAGTCATTAATGTTAGAAGGCATTTTGCCATTTTCCGAAGAAAGTGCTACAGGGGCACAAGTTCTAATATCAGGTATTGAGTCAAACTCTTTAAAGGTCCCACTTCATAAAATAAATTTAAGAAGTAGCTTAGTAAATGGGACTGTGACAGTAGGAATCAGACCTACTCTACCTGTAAAAGGTATTTCTTTATTATTGGGAAATGACTTAGCTGGTGACAAAGTCACTGTAGAACCTCAAGTGGTGGATAAGCCGAGCACAGATGAAAGTATTATTAATTTGAAGGAATGTTTTCCTTTTGCTTTTCCAGCATGTGCTGTGACTCGGTCCATGGCAAAGAAAGCTGAGGTTGATAACAACCTCAATTGTGTTGATTTAAACAGCAAAGCAGAGGATAAGAACAGTCACAGAATTACGGATTCTGAAGACATTGATTTGTCTCAGACATTTCTGAGTCAGTGTGATGACTCCTCCAAAAATTGTAAAGAGGCCACTACACCTGAGAGTGATAGGGGGACCTCCTTGAATGTCATTTCCCGGACTTCTTTAATTCAGGAACAGGAAAGTGATCCTGACCTTGCAGAGCCACGTGAAAAGGCTCTAACACAGGCTGAAGCCCAAAACTCCCCTGTCTGTTATTTCAGAAAATCTGGTGTACTTATGAGGAAATGGCGACCACCCGAAGTACCCTCCAATAGTGATTGGGAGGTTATTTATCAAATAGTTGTCCCCACTAAATACCGGAATGAAATAATAAGCCTGGCTCATGAAAATCCAATGGCTGGACATTTGGGAGTTAGGAAAACCTACTCTCGTATTCAACAATGTTTTTACTGGCCCAAGCTTCGACAGGATGTTGTCGAATTTTGTAAAACCTGCCACACCTGTCAAATTGTAGGAAAACCCAACCAGAAGATTCCTCCTGCTCCCCTTCAACCAAACCCCGCTTTTGAGGAGCCATTTAGTAGAATTATTATTGATTGTGTTGGCCCATTGCCTAGAACAAGATCTGGAAATGAATATCTTCTTACCATCATGTGTGCTTCTACACGATTTCCTGAGGCTATTCCTCTAAGAAATATTAAAACTAAGACTATAGTTAAGGCCTTGATAAAATTTTTCACGACTTTCGGTCTACCCAGGTCAGTACAATCGGACCAAGGCTCAAATTTTATGTCAAACATTTTTCAGCAGGTGATGTATGAGCTCAAAATTAAGCAGTACACATCAAGTGCCTATCATCCCGAAAGTCAAGGAGCTCTAGAACGCTTTCATCAAACACTGAAGACCATGATAAAGGCCTATGGGGAGGATAATGAGAAGGACTGGGATGAAGGAGTACATCTCCTCTTATTTGCAGTCCGTGAGACTGTACAGGAATCTCTGGGATTCAGCCCTTTTGAATTAGTGTTTGGACACTCAGTGCGGGGTCCACTCACTGCTTTGAAGGAGAAATGGCTCGGGGAAGAGCCACCTGAAATTTCTCTTCTGGACTATGTGTCCACTTTTAAGGAAAAACTGCACCAGGCCAGAGAAATGGCAAATAAACATTTACAGAAAGCCCAGAGTCATATGAAGACCTGGTATGATAAAAAGGCAAAATTTCGCACCTTTAAACCTGGGGACAAGGTGTTAGTATTATTCCCTTTAAAGGGCAATGCTTTACAAGCAAGATATTCAGGCCCTTATATTGTTAAGCACAAGATCAGTGATACTGATTATGTTGTTGAGACTCCCGATAGACTCAAAAATACTCAGCTGTGCCATATAAATATGTTGAAAACTTATTATGAGAGAGAACCAAACTCTTTACCAGTCTCAACAGTCACCCACATGGATGAGCTGGAAAATCCTGTAGAGGATATTTATGAAGGCGGCGAAAATGTACCTCTGAAGTTACAGAACTCAGATGTCCTGAGAGATCTACAAAATAAAACAGATTATTTACTGCCTGACCAAAGAAAAGATTTAGTTGATTTAATTTTCAAATATCAACACTTATTTCCTGATGTGCCTAGTAGGACATCTGTTATTTTTCATGATGTTGATGTAGGAGAGGCAAATCCCATCAAACAGCATCCATATAGATTGAACCCTTTCAAAGCTGAGATCATGCGAAAGGAAATACAGTATATGCTGGACAATGATATCATAGAACCTAGCCATAGCAACTGGAGTTCGCCCTGTATACTCGTTCCAAAACCTGATGGCAGTTACCGATTTTGTACAGATTACCGAAAGGTGAACAGCCTCACCAAAACAGACAATTATCCAATTCCTAGAATTGATGACTGCATTGACAAACTTGGCCATGCTAAATTTGTGACAAAATTTGACTTGTTAAAGGGTTATTGGCAAGTCCCTTTAACAGAAAAAGCAAAAGAAATATCTGCTTTTGTTACACCATTTGGATTGTATCAATATAAAGTTACCCCTTTTGGCATGAAAAACTCTCCGGCAACGTTCCAGTGCATGGTTAACCACTTAATTGCAGACCTAGATCACAGTGAAGCTTATATTGATGATGTTATTATACACACAGATACAAATTGGGCTGATCATCTAAAGCATATTCAAGAATTTTTTGACAAAGTGACCCAAGCCAACCTAACTATTAACTTGGTAAAATCAGAATTTGGCAAAGCAACTGTAAATTATTTAGGTCATGTTGTTGGGCAGGGGCAGGTGAGGCCGATTGCGGCTAAAGTTGATGCCATTGTAAATTTTCCAGTACCAAACTCTAAAAAAGAGCTCATGAGATTCTTAGGCATGGCTGGATATTATAGAAAATTTTGTTTAAATTTTTCAGATGTTGTCTCCCCTTTGACCAGTTTATTGAGCAAAAGGGTTAAGTTTGTTTGGACTGAGGAATGCCAGAAATCCTTTAACAGAATAAAAACTTTATTAAATAATTCCCCTGTCCTGGCCAGTCCCAATTATGAAAAGCCTTTCAAATTATTCATAGATGCAAGTGACAATGGAGCAGGTGGGTATATTGCCCAGGAAGATTCCCAAGGTATTGATCACCCTGTATGTTATTTTTCCAGAAAATTTCTCAAACATCAAAAGAATTACTCTACAGTAGAAAAAGAAACTTTGGCTCTAATTTTGGCATTAACCCATTTTGATGTGTATCTAGGAACCACCCAATGTCCAATTACAGTTTACACCGATCATAACCCCTTAACATTTATCAATAAAATGAAAAACAAGAATCAAAGATTATTGCGGTGGAGTTTAGCCCTTCAAGAATATAATTTAGAGATTAGGCATATTTTGGGAAGAGATAATGTTGTAGCTGATGCTCTTTCCAGAATATCCTAATTTAAAATGATATGATCGGTCCCTATTCACTTCAAGTGTATATATGTTTATTAAAAAAAAAAAAATTGTGAAGATTATGGTGTGTGTGTATTGTAAACCAGTCAGAGTCTGCTAAAATTATGTAAAAAGTTTTCAGTACCTTCAAACTTTTTCTTTTAAGGCGGGGTGTGTTATAGCCCCCATATTATATTGAGATTGATATATCCTTAGTAGATAATTATATGAGAAAGATATTTTTTTTATTGCTGCATTTTCTGACTGGTCTAACTCTTTTGCACTCAGTGACCTTGTTTACATCTTTGTTACACTGATATATTGTACATATAGCTGTTGATTGTTTAATTGTTTAAATAGGTCAATAACCTTGTTTACTTGAACTTTAACAGAATCCCCCAGAAACTAATAGAACATTGCAGAAACTTCCTCTTCTGGGACATTCTATCTGGTTACTATATAAAGGTTTGTCAACAGAATTCAAAAACTCATTCTTAGAAAGCCTTTCAAAAAGACTCACTTCAGTTATTTCCATTGGAGAATATTATTGTTTCAGAACAGTGCATTTATTATAGAAGCAGTGCTTCTTTGTGAATTTGGAGATTGATTCCAAAAGAGAATTTTGAAGAGAATCTATTCGTCTTGGAAAAGAGAATTTATACTTTCTGTGAAACAGAATAATATTATTTTGTGAAAAGCCAGGATTCTACTGGATTATTTGGAAATTACCTGTGGCGCCAATACTTCTTGGATTTTTACTCCATTTGAATTTTGCAGAGCATTTTATTATATTTTATTGGAGACTGCTGAAATTTCAAAGTGAAAATTTTATTACGAATCTACGGGATACTGTTTCTGAGAGACATTCTTGGATTTAATACTACATCTACCAGCTGGTAACTTTCTTCAGAAGATACTTCGCCACTGGATTACTGGATTCTGTCAAACTGTACTTTGGACTAATTCTATAATTGATAAGTACCATTGTATTTTTTTATTTTCTGTAAGCCAATTAGTGTAAAAGATCTTTGTATCATTTTTTTTTATATATTAATTTTTTTTAATTAAATTTCAGAATAGTTAAATTCATAGTTTTGTTGCTGATTCTCAGATTTCTTTCTGTTACCAATATCATTAATAATTCCACACCATAACAGAGGCTAGTCAAATAAATCAGACCTGACACATAACAGTACTGACTACTAGGCATCCCTCTCATTTGTTGATGCATCCATTCATGTCACGGTACCTCCATGATAACTTGAACAAATTTGATCCAGTTTATACCAAAGTTGGTCTACTTGAGAATTTCTTGAATAAGATTGAAAACCAGTCCTGCCTGTATTTTTTTCAAAAGTTCTGCCTCTTGAATTGTTTTCTTCTTTGAATTTCCAACTTGCAGGTAGTGTCAGCACGATAACTTGAACAAACTTTCAATTTTTACCAAATTTGGTCTGTGGGTTCTACTCGAGAATGTTTGGATGAGTCTGAAAACCAGTGCTGGCCAAATTTTTTTTCATTAGTTGCCCATTATATGGAATTTTTCTTCACTTGCGGTTTAAGTTTTTTAATTTTCACCTTTTGTGTTTAGAATGAAGTTGATCTGAGGATTGGAGCTTGAATGAAGCTTAAAACTTTAACTCAACACATAAGACTCCCATAGAAACTCAGGGAAGAGGAGCAGTGCTTGTTTACTGTGATAAACAAGTTCTGCTTTACTAATAAAATAGGACCCAGAACCACTGCCTGGGGTGGGAACCATCTAAAGTGGGCTGCATAGGTATAAGTGCTTGGCTAAACCTGACTTTATATCTATGTTGTGGTCAGTATATAGCCGCCATAGATGCTGAAAGTGACCCTAAACACCCTAAACACCAAAAAAAATAAAGAAATTGAAAACTGACAAGGAAGTTTCCCCTCAGTACACTGATGTCAAAATACCTAACTCTTAAGCAGCAATTGTTTTCCGTAAGGCCTAAAAAAGTTAAAAATCTGTTTCTCAGGCCCTCCCACTGTACATTTGGCTGCTGCATGCTCTCTTTTTATAACCAATGCAAACTTAAAAAAATAAAAATTAAATGGCTTATGTACGGAAAGCAGGCTGGGACATGCTATTTGCTGTTTGCTATTTGCTTTTTGCGATTTGCTTTTTGCTATTTGCTTTTTGCGATATGCTTTTTGCGATTTGCTTTTTGCTCTTTGCTATTTGCTTTTTTGCTATTTGCTTTTTGCTATTTGCTATTTGCGAGTTACAAGCATAATGCTTTTACAGATATGGATATCAATGAAACTGGCTCACTGAACCATTTCCATTAACTGGTACAGTCACTGCAGCATTAAATGGGATGGCGTGGTAGTAACTGTTCCTTGGCGGTTCACTGAAGTTAAGCAACGTCGAGCCTGGTTAGTCCTCAGAGGAGTGACCAAGACAACCTGCCCCAGTAATAGGCCTGGGGCGGGCTTACCCTGGGACAGTTTAGGCCACTGCCATTGAAAATCACCAAACCCGAAAACCTCTACTATAAATCAGCTCCACAATCAGGGCTTGCATTTTAGCGAGGCTGGGGCTGATCAAACCCATATTCGGCAGTGTAGTTACCTTTACAGGGCTGGAAAATCATCCCGGTGTATTTTCAAATCTGCATGTACATTAATTTTGCTGCACATTCAATAACCAAGGTCACATATTATTTGATATGGTATTAGAACTTATGCCCCCCTCCCCCCTCCCCCCACACCCGCTTCATTCTGTCTTTGTACCAAAATCAGTAGCCTAAATTTGTCTAGGAAGTGCTTTCACATCAGTGTTGACTGCCTCCACAGACAGCCAACACTGATGTGAACACACTTCCTATACATCTCAAAAGGGAGTAATCAGTAAAGCACCATTCGAAGTGGCTAGTTATTACTGCCAGCATTATATAACATTTGACAGTAAAATCTGAAAGGCGGACCTTAATTGAAAAAGAGTCCATGTAAAGTCTTTTCCTAGGCCCTGTCCACATTCTAGAATGCAAGCTCTGCACAATCTTCGATTGGGGTTAGGGCTTTGAAAGCGGTCTTTTATGGTTTTGAGGGTTAGCGTTCGCTAAGTAACCCTAACCTATAAACTTCTCCAAAGCCCTAATCCTAACCTGAGATTGTAGGGAGAGTTACAGTTGGGGTGTTGTTACTTATTTTCGCACATTGGATTGAACGGCCCTTACCCAACGTTACCATTTTATTTATATAACTGGGGGGCCGACAAAAACACACCTTCTCCACACATTGTATTTAATTCTGAGTGACACAATGATTTCGTGTATCTTATAGCCTTTGTGAAATAAACCTTCAATAATGTTGTCAAAATTCATTTTATAAATAAAATAATTAACTTTTGTTGATAAAGTACACTTTCTGTTACCCTACAGTTACAAAACGCATTGGCTGTCCAATGAAATGTCCGCATACAGAATTATACGAAAAAAGAAAAGGCAAAAAGCAAATAGCAAATCTCAAAAAGCAAATAGCAAATCGCAAAAAGCAAATAGCAAATCGCAAAAGGAAAATCGCAAAAAGCAAATTGCAAAAAACTTCTTTTTTTTCTTTGTATTACCATGTCTTATATACAATGAATAATTTGATTGGCTGTTCAGTGTAGCCGAAGAAAGTACCAGTGCGATTGGTCCAATACAACTAGCAAATAGCAAACAGCAAATAGCATGTCCCAGCCCGCTTTCCGTACTTATGTCTGATATTTTACCCAAGTTAATAAAATTGATAAATTTGTCCCTTGAGTGCAACAAGACTTTGCAATGCTTTAGCATTGCAAAATCTTCTTGCACTCAAGGGACAAAATACACCACCACCCATGCTATTCTATAGATTATGAGGCTTAAAACATAAAACAAACCAAGAACATGAATATTTGATGATGAGAAGAAATAATTACAAAAATAAAAAATAAAATAATAAAATGCCAGCCCACATACAATTTTACAAAAATGGCCTGTGAAACATTGTGGTGTCTAAAATGACTAGGAATTTAACTGAGTCAGTTGAATGACAGTTAAATTTCTGACTGCATTTTCAGGTTAAAATTTTAATATTTTGACCACAGTTTGCAGAGGGTGAAAACTAACTACCCAGCATGATGTTAGCTTTTCCATTCAACTGTTCCTTTATCCACCTTGTTTCTGGGCATTTCCTTGGATGTACAACACAGGTTGCTTATAAGCATTTGATGTATGGTAAATCTCTCAGGTAGTCAACAGGACCATATCCATGATTAATTTGGGGACACCTGTCCACATATGCTGCAGGCATAACCGAAGTCCGTAGAGATGGAAACTGAACATAGTATTACTGTACTAAACGCAATGTTTTTAAAAGACACAAAAGTTGAAATCATCGTAATGCCTCCACGTGCTTTCCGCATACCTGTTCTGTGCATTTTTTTTTCATCAAAGCGCAATTGCCTCGGGCGTATTTTTAGTAAGCTAAAGTATCCTAGTTCAGGATTCAAGGGATTAGCTTTGTGTTGGTTTTAGTCATGTATAATTTTTGCTGAATTTTGACCATTTTAATGGACTATAGGATGGAGATTATACACAAATACAATGAGTAGAACCGATACCAACAATGTCCTGGATATGGCCTTGGTCAACCCAACAGTAGACATATCATCCAACCACATCAACATTGCCAGTCGAAAAAGAAAACAACTGCAATATCCATCATCACCATCACTGCCACCATCATCACCACCATCATCATCACCACCACCACAACCACCCACTCTTACTTCAAACCTCACAGATAGACGTTTGGCTTTTTAAAGAGCATAGTACTCCAGTAACATCAACAGGCCACTCCAGAATTGACAAAAACTTTAACCCTCAAGGTCCTAATTCTGACTTGGATCACTTTTACTGCCACAGAACAGGTGCCCCAACATGCAGTGTTAGGGTTAACTCTCCCCACAGGAACCCAGGGAAGTGAAGCAGTAGACAGGCTCTGTTTTACTGGTAAAATAGGACCCAGTCACCAATGCTTGGGAGGTGCAAACCCTCTCTAAAATGGGCGACATGGCTTATTAACACTCACCCCTGGTCTTGAGTTGATACTCATGTTGTGGTCATGATTAGCCATTGTGCAAAAATATGTGACCTTAAACACCAATAAATAAATAAATAAATAAATAGGGTTAACTCACAAATTACATTCTAAGTTCCCTGGAAGTTGTTTTTAGACAGTCTTGGCTGCCTATATAGGCAGCCAAGACTTGCCTGAAAACAACTATAAAGCCACAAGAAGCAGACTGTCAAAGTGTTGCAAAAATATATAAAAATCACCAAGCCCTTGAGGGTAAATGAACTAAACAGACAAGTTTGAGAGTTAAATGGGAAAATGAACATCTTACTATCAGCTGTAAGGTACAACCCAAACCTACAGATCAACACTAATACATATACCAACAAACCATCACATCAGCCCGCACAAATATCACCCACACAAGATAACAGTTTTTTTTAGACATTTATCAAGAATACCGCCTATCTGTTGATGAAATCAAAACTATCTGCATCCATGCGTACGTGTTGATGCCACATCCTCTTACCTCTATATGTCCAGTGACTTAACAGTTATTTCTATTTATTTGAGAATCAAAGGAATGAATGAGAGGTTTACTGATTACATACATCCATCTGTTAATGCATCTGTCCCTCTGCTTGTCAGTCTTTTTTTCAGGTCAAGAATTTCTTTTGAATTCACTTAAATTTATTTGTGAAAATAGGCGATATTCATATTTGTGAGGGTTCTGATTTTTTTCTGGTAACTAGGGCCCTGTGGAGCTTCGAAATTTGATTCGATTCAAAATCGTCCAGATTATTTATTTTGATTTGATTCAAATTGTGCTGATACATATATGCAAATTGTCAAGATGTTGTCAAAATCATACCAGTTGTCTCCCCTCAAGTTTTTTTTTTATTCTATTATTGTACCCCCCGCAAACAAAGTTTGGGGGGGTATATAGGATCACCCTGTCCGTCCGTCTGTCCGTCTGTCCATCCTTGTAAGCACAACTCCTCCTAAACCGTTTGAAGAATTTTCATGAAACCTTACACAATGGAAGAACTCCATATGAAGATGTGCATGAAGCAATATAATTCCGTTCGGACATTTCCAAGGGGAGATAATCTAACTTATACCGTCTGTCCATCCTTGTAAGCACAACTCCTCCTAAACTGTTTGAAGAATTTTCATGACACTTTACACAATGGAAGAACTCCATATGAAGATGTGCATGAAGCAATATAATTCCGTTCTGACATTTCCAAGGGGAGATAATCTAACTTATACCGTCTGTCCATCCTTGTAAGTGCAACTCCTCCTAAACCGTTTGAAGAATTTTCATGAAACTTTACACAATGGAAGAACTCCATATGAAGATGTCCATGAAGCAATATAATTCCGTTCTGACATTTCCAAGGGGAGATAATCTAACTTATACATTTCAGGCGTGGGGGGGGGGGGGGGAGGGTATCACTTTGTGAGTTTGCTCACAGTACGTCTAGTTAGGTCTCCAGTACTGGACACCTGATGACAGAAGAAGAGATTGAGTAGGTTTTGCATCTGGAAGTAGTTTTCTGGTATATTCCACTTTCTGAAAACAGACGAGTTTAATATGATTATTCAGTGGAAACTAATATTAATCTCTACAATCTATGTCCGTAAGCATGTACAATATCATGAAAGCTGTGTCATCTGTTATAAGAATAAATGTAAAATCCTCTTCTCGATTCAGTTGAACCCAAAATTTGAGACAGCATCCCCTGTTGGTAACACAAGTTTGAATACTTCTGCAGTTAAAACTAGAAGTCCCGTCATGAAATGCGCACAAATAGGTCGTCGATCTGCACGTTAATCTACGTGTTATGGCCATAGTAAGGCTATCAAATTCTGTACATATGGCCTGTGTAAAAGCAATGTTTCAGCCAATGGATCGCCGGGTAATCCGGAGGTCTATTGGCAGAAACATTGCCTGTGTTTGCTATGAGTAGCCAGGAGAACCTGCCATGCTTTGGATGCCATTCGATATGGCAATTGCGCGCAATTCATATGCGCAGTTAAGCGCACAATTCGTGACAAGTTTTAACTGTATTGCTCCCTTCCCATCTGGAACTTCAAATTAGAAACGTGAATATATATTTTTATACTGTACCAATGACCCAGACTTAGCTGGTGCTAACTCTAACAAAACCAGGGCCAAACACAAATTTTGCCCCCCAATCCCCAAAATTTGCATCCAAAACAAAAAGAAATCATGCCCTAAAGGACCTCCATACTACGCCCCCACTGCGCATGCGCAGTGACACGGACGTCCCGAAATTGGCGCCAATTATCATTCTCTGTTTGGCCCTTCATCAGTCAACATCTCACTGATCTTTGTGCTTGTAAATCTCAGTTTAAAGGATGCCAGACACGTAATTTTTGGAGAAATGGTGATTCTAAGGAGGATAGAAGGAGGAGAGGAAAAAGAAGTGACAAAAAAATAATCAGGGCTGTACTTAAAATTTTTCGTTGAAATTATGTTAAGTTGCCTATTTTCGAGGCATGGGCCTCTTGTTGTCATTCTTGCTAAATGTTGCACTGCTTATTCAGTGTTTCCTCTTCCCTAGCCTTCTAAAGTCCCCCCTTGCAATTCTCCCATGCTTTTGGCATATTTTTGAGAAAGTTCATTTCTAAAATTTCCCTGGGAGAGTTGCTTGGATACAGAATGTTTTCTGTTATTTTCCCCATAGTTACGTTTTCACCCATGGGTGTATAAACGTTGTGTTCTGCATCTTCCATCTGATGTTCTGCAGATTCTCCCCTGGGAGTCTCTGTTTTGCATCAGATAGAGTGTAATTTTGATGACTGGTTCTGGGCCAGTTTTTGCAGTGCCTGGAGTCATGTTTTCTGGTGTTTTACACTGTTTGTTTACATTGGCAACAGCCTTTTTTGAGGGGGGCTGTTTGCCTTTGCTGTAGTTTATCTCACTATAAGATACATTTATATTATCCGTAAGTGTCTCATTAATTATTTAATATAAATTTAAAATTTTTGACCACACTTTGCCATTGGATCCATCGGGGCTCAACGTTACTTTTCAGCAACTTGGGCTTCGCTGAAAAAATATTTTTTCAAAATTATTTTGATTTGCAATTGTTTTTTCATTTATTAATGGATCATGTTATTATGTATCTTTGTGTCAGGGGTTTGTGCGAGTAACTAGGACTTGTTGTTGACTTTTCACAATGAAAGGATATTGTTCAAATTGTAATGGGAAGAAATCTTCCTCTGACTTTCATGATCATTGTATTAATTGTAGTCAGTGTTCTCGCACTAATCCCTGTCCTATATGTCAATATTGGGATGATAAACATTGGAAACGTGTGTCACGGTATGTTGTTTCTGGAGAAAGGGCTATGCCGGCTCTTTCTCCGCAAGGTCACTCTACTCTCTCAGTTTCTATTTCAGAGGAACAAGAACAGGGTGATGTTTCCATGTTATCTTCTACAAGTGTGCGTCCGTCGTCACAAATGAATACAGAGCTAGCGGCAAAAGTGCTCATGGAGATTAGACAAATGTTGTCCGCTAGCTCGCCCGGTGTAGCGTCCATTCACCGAATAGTTCGGCAGCCGGGTTCGTCCGATGCGGTCCAGGAGGAAATTTTGGGTGATGCGAGCACTATAAACATACAAGGTGCACACCCAGTGACGGCGGATAGTAAGCGAGAACGGAGGAAGCCTTTGAGTCCGGTTCCTAGCTCGTCCAGGTCCAGCCGGGCCGCGAGCGAGAGAGGCCCCTCTCTCGTACAACAACATCTGGGACCAGATGTTGTGGTACAAAATGTGTCGCAAGCGGAGCATACGTCCGTCGCTCGGGACGCTCCGTTGTATAGGCAGTCCGCGGAGACTGCTAAGGCTTCTTCTTCTCGTCAGCGCACATGACCGCACCTTGGCTGCGTGACCGCCGATATTTTACCAGCTTCGCCGATCAAGGATTCTTCGGCGACCAGGTCACACCATCCGGCAGCCAGGGATTCGAGACCGATGGACTCCGGACGTTCGCATAGAAAAAGTATGCGGGAGCCATCTGATGCGGAGCTGCCCTCGGCGAAGCAGCGAAAGACTGCGCCTCCGCAGGTCTCGTCGCCGGACATTCTTGTGCAGATAGCACAGCTTATCGCAGCATCCCAGCAGCCGACAGAAACGGTGTCGGATCGAGAATTATCCGACGGCGCTGGGTCGGTACGCTCCGCCGAAGCATCAGGGGCGGACGACCGGGAACATCATGAGGTCCGACTGGATGGTGAAAGGGATACGGATGATTTGGAGCTATCCCTTTCGGAACAACATAAAGCTGCCGTGGACTTCATCCGGCACTTTCTCCCTCAAGTTGTTCCGTCGGGCCAGACTGCTGCGGTTCCGGACAAGAGGATTATAGCGTCATTGGACTCTGAATTTTTTGAGCGGTTCAGGGACATCGCTCCCGAGTTTCCGTCGCAGTCCAATAATGTTGCAAGAACATTTGAATTATTGAACGACGCTATATTTAAACTTGCTTCCAAGACGGGGAAAGCAGGTTTCTTGTCCGCTAATACTCTCAACCTGCCTTTCATTAATGCAAGGAATAAATTCGATATGGCAGGACAGGGTATCCCGAGAGTTCCTCTGCGTATGGACGACGAGGCGGAAGACTTAGAGCTATCATTACCGTCGTCGGCTTCTATTCCAACCGCTGTGTTGGAAACAGCTATTGCATCTAACAGAGCCAATTTAGATGCCTTATCTTACGCAGATCACCTTACTAAGGCGTTATCACTGCGCCTTCAAGGGAAAGAGTTTCAGGATATACAATCCTCTTTAAGACTTCTTTCAAGGGCAGTAGCTTATTCCACGTGTAACTCCGCCCTTTCAGTGGCAAATCTGGAGTTGGTTAGACGTGACGCAGCCCTAGCTACATCCACACTTGTGGATTCTAAGGTGAAGAACTCTCTTAGAGTCGCTTCGGTCTCCGGAGATCTTCTCTTTGACGGCAAGCTTTCTGCTATTTACAATAAAATTACTAAGAAAGCTTCGGATTCTCTGTTGTTCAAATCTGCTTCTAAGAAGCCGGATACAGCAGACAAGAATAAGACAGGCACTTCTGGGTCTAATGCGCCCAAGAGAGGTTCCTATAGAGGTTCCGGTGCGTCCTCTTGGTCTTATTCGAGAGACCGTCAGGGTAGCGACTCTCGTTCAGGGCGTCCTTCGGGCCGGGACAATCGTTCGGACGCCCCGAGGTCGACGGGGCGAGGTGCGGGTCGTGGAGGACCTCACAGGTTCAGGAGGTGATGGCTCAAACCTCTATCACGTACTGGTTGGCGGAAGGTTGTCGAGCTTTTCTCAAGAATGGGAGTCGATTACGGACGACCCTTGGGTGAGAGGAGTGACTTCGGAAGGTCTAAAGATATCCTTCAAACGAAAGCCTTCATTGACTCGAAGTCCAAAGTGGACTCAACTTCCGTCAAATCCGCAGAAAAGAGACGCTCTGTTATCAGAGGTGCAGTCTCTTTTAATGAAGAACGCGGTAGAGGTCGTAGAAAACCAGGAAACTCCGGGATTCTACAGCCATCTGTTTCTGGTTCCGAAACCAGACGGCTCGTTCCGTCCGGTCATAGATCTGAGCTGGATAAACAAGCTGATCGTCGCTCCGAAATTTTATATGGAGACGATTCGGTCGGTCAGAGCGAGTATTCGGGTGAACGATTATGCAACAAGCATAGTTCTCAAAGATGCGTACTTTCACGTCATGGTACATCCGACATTCCGAAAGTATCTACGCTTCGCAGTCCTAGGAGTGGTGTATCAATTCCGGGCGATGTGCTTCGGATTGAATCTAGCACCCTGGGCTTTCACTCGGGTAATGAACTCGGTAATGATCTATTTCCGAGCTCATTCGTCTGCGGTAACGTCGGCCTACCTGGACGACATTCTTCAGAGGTACGGCAACGAGTTAACGCTTCAGAACGATGTTCAGAATCTACTTCTATTGCTCCGACGTCTCGGTTTTATAGTAAACGAGGAGAAGTCGGATCTGGTGCCGTCCAAGTCATTCACTCATCTGGGAATGAGCTTCGAGACGCACAACAATCTCGTTCGTCTGCCGTTAACCAGAGCGAAATTAGTCAGTTGTTACGCTCGCTATTGTCTGCACGCAGACAAAGTCACAGCGAGAGAATTTATGAGACTGATAGATCTGTGCGGAGCCGCTGCGGATCTCATTCCGATGGGGCGGTTACGCACACGTCCTCTCCAAATTTTCTTGACTCAGAATTGGAGTGTGAAAATTCATTCGCTCGACGAAGACGTTCTCTTGTCAGATCAAGTGAAACAAGAGATTCAGACTTGGGCAAACATTCAGTGGTTAACTCAGGAGGGAGTTCCTCTGCAGTTGCCGGATCCGAGTTTTACCATTATGACGGATGCCAGTCAAACAGGTTGGGGTGCATCATTAATGCCAACGGATTCGAGATGCCAGGGTCTTTGGGATCCACAATTCCTGTGCAAGCACATAAACATCAAGGAAATGATGTCAATCTGGCTTGCGTTACGTCACTGGATGGACATTATTCACAATGCTCATGTCCAAATCTTATCCGACAATACGACAGTAGTGGCGTATATACGGAATCAGGGAGGCACTCATTCAGTTCCGTTGTTCAATCTAACGGAAAGAATCCTTCTGTTTGCGCTAGAACATCACGTTCTTCTTTCGGTCCATCACATACCGGGTCATCTGAATGTGCTAGCAGACTCCCTTTCACGAAAGGGTCGCTTGTTGCCGTCGGAATGGACTCTCAACAAACAAGTATTCAATCAGATTTGCTACCAATGGGAACGGCCAATGATAGACTTATTTGCGACACATCTCAACAATCAGTTGCAGAAGTATGTGTCTCCGTGTCCGGATCCAAGAGCATTTGCAGTAGACGCTCTGTCGATCCCTTGGGACGGAATGATAGGATATGCGTATCCTCCAGCGCCGTTAATTCAACAAGTTTTGCTAAGGATAAAACAATCTCAATGCAAGATTCTGTTGGTAGCATCTCTGTCGCCACAGAGACCGTGGATAAATCTACTCAGTTGTCTGTTGTGGGACCTACTGCGAAAGCTTCCTCCACGGGAGGATCTTCTTTCGCAGGGGAAATCGCGCCAACTCCATCACAACCCGCAAGGTCTCAACCTTCACGTTTTTCCGTTGTGTGGTCCTTCTTGCATGGCAAGCACTTTACAGGACGAGCAGTGGACGCGATTTCTAACTGTAGGAGGACCTCCTCTTCGCTAAACTATGCGGCTAAGTGGAAGGTTTTTCGTCGTTGGTGTAGGGATCATTCTGTAGATATATTCGATCCCTCTATACCAGACATTGCAAACTTTCTAGTATACTTGTTTGACGAAATCAAACTGCAGCCTGTTACTATTAAGGGTTATAGGTCTATGTTATCTGATACCTATGCACATCATGATAGTTTACAAATTGGATCTAATGTCTCTTTATCTAAGTTGGTTAGAAACTTTTCGATAAATAGACCCAGAACTCTTAGATTAATTCCTAAATGGAATTTAGCTTGGGTTCTTCTTAAATTGAAGGAAAAGCCATTTGAACCTCTTGGGACAGTAGATTTCAAATTCTTATCTTATAAGACAGCTTTTCTCTTAGCTTTCTCTTCTGCTAGAAGAGTCAGTGAGCATCATGCACTGTCGGTGGATGATTCTCACTATCGTAGTGTCGGGAACACTATCACCTTCACTACTAATGTGGGTTTTTTAGCTAAGAATCAGGCTCCTAATAAATATCCGGAACCTATTGTTATTAAGGCTCTTCCGTCTTCAGACGGGCGTAGGCCTTTACTCTGTCCTGTTAGAGCGTTACGTATCTATAAACAGAGATCTCAGTTTATCAGAAAGGGACGGAAACGTTTCTTTCTGTCTTTGATGCCTAATAGAAAGGACATTTCGGTCCATTCTATTGCTAGATGGATTCAATTAACTATCCGTACTGCTTATGAGAGTTTATCTTCTTCTCAGCAGTCTGTGCTTAAGATTTCCGCTCATGAAGTAAGAGCTCTTGCTACTTCTTGGGCTTATGCTAATAGTGTTGCTATTACAGATTTAATGAAGGCTGCTTATTGGTCTCAGCCATCCACATTCACGAATTTTTATATCAGAAATATTGAGTCCATTTCTGGAGACCTGCATTGTTTAGGTCCGTTATCTGTTGCTCAGAATGTCGTCCACTAAACAGTTG
Organism: Pictodentalium vernedei; assembly: GCA_031216915.1. Lineage (NCBI taxonomy): Eukaryota > Metazoa > Mollusca > Scaphopoda > Dentaliida > Dentaliidae > Pictodentalium > Pictodentalium vernedei. Next base: position 129,125,078 of record CM062296.1, on the reverse strand, counting down.
CAACTATAGTTATGCAGGCTTTCTGTTCCGGCAGTGACTCCGTCCGGCTGCCCTCTTTGCTCTGGGCTATTTGACCCAGGGCAAGGGGAAGGGGGGGGGCGGGTGTTCCCTTTGGTCACCTGCTTTATAGTGAAAAGCAAGGGAATGCCTCCTCCAAGTCAGTATTTCTGAGTCGCTTCCGGGATGGTTTTAAAGTGTAATATTAATGTTAAAATTCATTCATGTCTTATTTTTAAAGTGTAGCTCGGTGTGAAGCATTTGTATATGTCAAGTGTCAAACGGGCTTTAATATACAATTCTCGGACACTTTTAAATGACTATAAAGAGTCTCAATTCTCTGGACTACTTTATTTATTGGCTTACTTTAAAAATAATTAGTATAAGGGATATACTGGATGTTAATAGAGAACATGAATGTTATTGTGCTCAATTATTAAGGGTAGTGTATCTTTCTAATTTAATATTAAATAAGAAAGATACATGTAAAGCCTAATACTCCTTTTCTCCTTAAGGGGTTACCTCTCTACTATATAGTTGAGCTTATTGGATTTTCCTCTATGTCCTAGGCCCTCCAGCCTGTTTACTATTCAGCTAAGTCTGGGTCATTGGTACAGTATAAAAATGTTAAAAAATTTATAGTAATTTATATATTTTTTATACTTACCAATGACCCAGACGGGGATGGCCCTCCCTGGAGTTGGGAACTCTTGCCTCCCTGCTGAGTACATAGCGCTGACCAGGCACTGCCAGTAAGAATGATAATTGGCGCCAATTTCAGGACGTCCGTGTCACTGCGCATGCGCAGTGGGGGCGTAGTATGGAGGTCCTTTAGGACATGATTTCTTTTTGTTTTGGATGCAAATTTTGGGGATTGGGGGGCAAAATTTGTGTTTGGCCCTGGTTTTGTTAGAGTTAGCACCAGCTAAGTCTGGGTCATTGGTAAGTATAAAAAATATATAAATTACTATAAATTTTTTAACTTTCCTACAGATTTTACATTTGACTGTACAGTACAGCTGCATTGGACAGGTTGTAATCCATGTTTGGGCAGTGATAAAAATCAGCAGCCCAGTGCTTCATTAACCCTTTACCCAACATAACGGCCTTAACCGGCCAGCGCTATTCACAAAAAATACTATACAATTTTCATTATTGTTTCATTTTTTATCACAAAAACATAGCTTATGACCCCTCATTGGAACGAGCTCATTGAGCTCGTTCCAATGAGGGGTCAGAAGCTATGTTTTTGTGATAAAAAATTTAAAAAATGAGTTATTCAAGTATTTTATTTGCAAGTGTTATCTGCTTTTCGTGTTAGGTAAAGGGTTAATTAAATTTTTGATGATTATTTCTATTGGTGTTGGGAATCTAATATTATTATGTCTGTGGAAATATTGCCCACCTGTGGAAAATGACCAGGCTAAGGCAGCCATACTATATATTTAATCTCATTCATTTCGAATATTTTTTATTTATTTCAGCCTGATAGCCCAAATTCAAGATATAATCTCAGACCTAGAAAATCCCTTTCTTCAGATAAAAATCCTGTCACAAACTTAGAATCACCAAGAAGTTTTTCAAAGACAGTAAAGCGATTGGAAAAGATTGCAGTGAAAAACAGCATGTTGGCCAGGTTCACAATAGAGAAAACATCACATTAGTCCTCATTTTCCAGGATTTTCCATAACAGAAAAGCTTTAACCTTTTCAACACTAAGTTCTTAAATCAAATTGTCCTGTAGAACATTATGTACATCAGAATGAGAGAACCTAGTTTATATGTGTAGGGAAGTTCAATAACAATTTAACCCTAGAGCCCTTTAGGTAGAGCTGGACAGTTTTTCGACTTTCTGGTTTTAACCCTTTACCTGACATAATGGCCAAAACAGGCCAGTGCTATTCTCAAAACTCGCCAATTAATTTTCATTATTTTTTCATTTTTTGTCTCAAAAACATAGGTTATGACCCCCTCGTTGGAACGAGCTCGTTCCAACGAGGGGTCATAACCTATGTTTTTGAGACAAAAAATGAAATAAATTAGTTATTCAAGAATTTTTTGGCAAGTGCCGTCAGCCTTTCATGTTAAGTAAAGGGTTATGGGCAAACCAGAAAACCTAGACCGACCAAGCATTTTTATTGCATTTGTGCAGAAACTGATCAAACTACCTCGTTCGGAAGGAGCTGGTCTAGTGGCCACTATGGACTCTTGTCACTTAGTTTATATACATCCAGCAAAGAGGCAAATACGTCATGTTCTCATTGTCACTTTTTCTCCCTTATTGACTCAGGCCTGGCATTCTGAAAAATGCAGGAGGGCAAAAAATCGCTCTCCTCAATCAGCTTAGGAGAGCAATTAGCTTTACACAGCATTTTAAGTATCCAATTGAACGAACTCATTGAAACTGAAACCAACAGACTGCATCAGTGATTTTATTAACTAAGGTAAAGCGAAATCTCTTAGACATCTAGATGTCTCACTCAACAACCGAACACACACTTGACAAGACCTGTGTGTGTACCCAGAGGGGGGTTGAAGGTGGTAGTGGTAGGCGTATGACTTTCTTGGACAACAGGTCTGCTTGAATCTACAGTCACATCCTGGTGCACGTGCTTCAAGTGACAGGATAGTAGTAATGGTAGTATATTATAGTGTCAATATTCCTTGAATAATTACCCCTCAAACTGTGATGTCAGTTGTTGAACTTGAAACTGACAGAAAAAAAAATATTGCTGTGACCCATTTTGCTTCAAATGATTGCAACTGTGTTTGGGTATGGTTGCAGCCATTACCTTTTACCACTAAACGACTTTCAAAATGAAATTGTGTGATGTTATGTGACTTTGAAGTTAAATTACATTTTTGCTTTACAACAAAAATTTAATGTGAGCATAATACATGTAATCTCAATCATCCCAGACCAAAATATTTAGGAGGGCAATTTTTCGCTCTCCTTAATTCTTTCAGGAGGGCAGTAAGGAGAGCTAAAAAATCGCTCTCCTGAAATTGCCAAGCCTGTTGACTTGTACAGCAGACGAGTCTATAAGGGACAAAATGTGACAATGAAAACACAACATTAATTAGATCAACTTTATTTATTAGCTCCGCTGACAAAGTCAGCAGAGCTTTTCTTATACTGATTCATCCGTCGTCTGTCGTCCGTCTGTCCGTCCGTCCATCCGTCGTCAACATTTTATTTGTCCGAGCCATAATTTCTAAACCGCTGAATATTTTTCCACCAAACTTCATAACAATATGTATTATCAATAGACGGTGTGTCATCAATTATTCTGCGGTCTGTAAATCCACAGGGTCAAGGTCACAGGTCACAGGATCAAGAAAATCTTAAGATATTTTTGATATTTTTTTCGGCTAAAGTTTGTAACAATATTAGTATTAGAAAACATGCCCATGCGATCAGTGGCCCTCAGCGGAGCTCTCTAGGCGTGACAGGCCTCTTGTTATATGCTAGCCTGTGAATTATCGCAAATTATCTAAAAGATATTTCTCGGTATCCATCGACTCGATGGATATTGAGGAATATTCCTCAGTAGCTTCCTAATGACGTCACACTATGCCACCTCACGTCACCTTGAAGGAACGATCAGCTGATCTTTGTTATTGTTTTGAAATGTACGCATTTAGGGTTGAATTGGGCTGAATATTGTGCAACAAAATGTCGCATAGCATATAATAAAAAATAAAATCTACTCTATTTTAGTCAGTATCTTGAATTATCTCACAAGTGTGGACCTGGAAGGTTTATTTTTCACGAGTGCTTGCACCAGTGAAAAATAATATTTCCAGGTCCACATGATGAATTTTTTCAGTAACTTCCTAAATGACGTTACACTTTGGCGCATGACGACGCCTTGAATGGACAATCAACAGCTTCTTGTTTTTGTCTTGAAACTGTTTGCAGTCAAATTGGGCTGAATATTGCACAGCAAAATGTCATGTAGCATATAATAAAAAGAAAATCTACGCTGTTTTCGTGTGGACCTGAAAGTACTATTTTAAAATAAAACTTCCATGTCCGCACACATAAGATAATTCCTGATATTCACTAAAACAGCGTAGATATCCTCTATTCATTTGCTATCCTAATTTATGTATTTTTTTGTCTCGATAGGCTAAGCATCCCCTAAGAATAATTAAAGGGAAGTTTTTCTACACCCATTGGAGATATTTACAGACAAGGCTTTCTGTGGTGGGTGGTGTCATACAAAGTTTTGCATTTTTTGTTCCATGTTAACACTTTACCCAACGTAATGGCCAAAACCGGCCAGCGCTATTCTAAACAATCGCCAATTAATGTTCATTATTTCTTCATTTTTTGTCTCGAAAAAATAGATTATGACCCCTCATTGGAAGGAGCTTGTCGAGCTCGTTCCAATGAGGGGTCATACGCTATGTTTTTTAGACAACAAATGAAAAAAAATAGTTATTCAAGAACTTTTTTTGCAGGTGTCGTCTGCTTTTCATGTTAGGTAAAGGGTTAAGAAGCCTGAAGTGTTGTTTACTATATGTTCATGTTCTTAACACATAGAAAGACTGAACTGAAACTGAGGTTTTTTCCTGAAATTAGGGCTGTCACGATTTTTGAATATAGGAATTGATTAATCGTCACAAATAATCGATATTAATCGATTAATCATACCTAGATGACCCCTCTCCCTCTCTTTGAACTTGTTAAAAAAATGAAGTTCAAGTAAATTGACCTACCTGAAGTAAACGACGAAAACGATCCTCATTTAGGTACATTCATAGCTTTGATGTTCTGAACTTTTGAACCGTCAGTGTAATAATCAAAACCGGTCATCAGTTACGAACTTCGCAAGTTCGTAACTGTCGACAGGTCTTGATTATTACATTGACGATTCAAAAGTTCAGAACATCAAGGCTTTCAACGTACTAAACGACAAATGCTTCTAAATGCTTCTTGAGGTTTAACGTCACATTCTTGACCTTTTACCTTTAGAAACAATAGTTATTTTCATCAATTTTTTTTTAATTATCAAACGTCTAAAACGACGTAAAGGTTACCGATTCTTTGACAACGAAAAATACTAATCAATTTTGGCATGACCGATCGACAATCAATTAATCGTGACAGCCCTACCTGAAATTGAACTGAATTCTGAAAAATCAAAACCTCACAGAACTTCCTTTAGGGTTGTAGGATTATTTTTATTGACCTCTTGTCTATTTGTTGTTTATTATGTTGTCTTTATCACCGAAAAACAAATTTTTCTTAACCCTTTACCTAATGTAACGGCTAAAACCGGCCAGCGCTATTCACAAAAAATACTATCCAATTTTCATTATTTTTTCATTTTTTATCACAAAAACATAGCTTATGATCCCTCATTGGAACGAGCTCGTTCCAATGAGGCGTCATAAGCTATGTTTTTGCGATAAAAAATGAAAAAAATTAGTTATTCAAGTATTTTATTTGCAAGTGTCGTCTGCTTTTCGTGTTGGGTAAAGGGTTAACACAAAAGTTATGCATACCGTCAAAAAGGGCAAGATTTATTGCACTCAATCATGCAGTTTTCATTGTTGTTCAACTCAAAGCTGTAATCCCACTCTTGTTTGGGCTAGAGATGGGTGGTATTGGCATTTTGAGTCAGTGGCATATTAACCCATGGCAGGGCCCCTCAGCTTTTGGGTCCTTCAGCTTTTGGGTCCTTCAGCCTCTTGGCCTCCTCCGGCTCTTTAATCTGTAACTACACTACAACTGACCGCCTGACTCCGGTATGATAGGCACTATGCTGTAGAACACAGCTCAATATCCATTTTGCTGGTCTCTTGAAGAATTCCACTCCCAACTTGACATATTATTTAAATAAGCATTAAAATAATGTACTGTATATAAATATATATATATAGTATACTTATGAGAGTATATATATATGGATAAATACATATGTACATGTATCGCTACGGCGCAGAGTGCAAAGTGCCTTTAACCATTGGAGCCCTAAGGCACTGGTAACATTGCCTCAGCAAAAAAAACATAAATTGGTGGGCCCCCTGTCCCTGCGTGCCCCCAGGCTTCAGCCTAGTCAGCCTTATGAATAATACGGCACTGTTTTGAGTTTGGTGTCAGTTTCAGTATTTTGGGGGGGTATATTGCGGTATTGGTTCAGTAAAATAGAGAATAAATTGTTGTCTCCCACTTTTTTAAAAAAATGGGAGATATTAAATTCGGGGTGTCCTTCCTTCCTTCCGTGTTTTTTTGTTTCCACACTCTTAACTTTCCTTACAGTCAGTCGATTTCAATGAAATTTGGGTAGTAGATTACTTTCATCAATTGTGGGTCCAAGTTCGAATATGGGCATTTTCCGCACATATTTAATTAGGTTGCTGAAATTTGATTGGCTGACGGTTTCCAGACTCTAACTTTCCTTAAAATGAACCGATTTCGATGAAATTTCATATATTGATTACTTTTATCAATACCTAGGTCAAGTTCGAATGTGGTAAATTTTGACCCGAAAATCTGTCCGTCTGCCTGTCCGTCTACCCCGTGCATCAACGCACCTCGGACTAAAAGCCTTATTTATGAACCGATCTTCACGAAACTTCTTGGGTATCTTTGTTATCATTATGAGACCAGAATAAGAGTTTTGGGGTTTGGTCCCAAATTCAAGATGGCTGCCAGTGGCCATTTCGTTCCGAAATTGGGTGTAATCAGGTTTTTGTACAGAACTTCTATATGAAAGTTCGGATTTGAATAAATTTTTGTATGAATGTTTAGTAACATGCAATACATCACATATAATACGGGTTTTGTTCTTGTGCAAAAATTATGCAATATCAATACCTAGGTCAAGTTCGAATGTGGAAAACTTTGTACCAAAAATCTGTCCGTCTGCCCATGCATCAACGCACCTCGGACTAAAAGCCGTATTTATGAACCGATCTTCACGAAAATTCTTGTGTATCTTTGTTATCATTGTGAGACCAGAATATGTCTTTTGGGGTTCCTGTCTGTTCTGTCTCTTCTAAATAACTTCCACTTGCAACTCAACTATATTCCACTGGATGCATTAATTCCCCTTGAAACTGCTGCCCAGCGGGAGACATGAATTCACTGAATTTGCTTGTTCTTGTATCATTCTACCGCAGTGCCACAGATGTCACCTCCAATAATCCTCACTGGGTAATATTCCAATATTCAATGAAGACATGCCTTGATGATGTAGTTGGGTTATTTTATCAGTCGGGACTTGATACATCACAGTCGGAATAAATCAGGTTTATAGTACCCCAACTCCCATTAGTCATCTTCAAGATGCCACTGATTTGAATTGAGATTTTATTTGATAATAAACATGATTCAATTTGAGATTCGATTTGAATCGAAATTGTGGGTTTTGCAGGGCCCTACACTAAAGTGGATTTCAGAACTTTACAGTTGAGTCCAGTCAGTGGCTTTTAGTACTCAACCAGACAAATGAAGTTGTAATTTGTTGAGGGGAGATTTATGCTGCTTAAGAAATGATGTGATGGAAAATTTCATATTTTCTTTCAAGGATGTTCACATTCATTGAAGTTTAAAGATATTTCTGATTTTGTGGTGTACAGTGACCACAGTAAAAGTATGAAGTTTGGTTCAAGTCATTTATATAATTAAGCAGCCTGCCTCAGGGGAGTTACATCCAGGTGTTTCCGTCTGTTGGAAAAAATGTTTCTTGTGATTACTTGAAATTGGCTGGGTGGATTTTCAGAAAATGTCACAACTGTTAAGGCCAAAGGGAAGGCATATTGTGCAGTACTACCAGGTCTGAATTGACAAACCTCAAGGCCACACAATTATAAAAACTCAAATCTTAGAAAAAATTGTTTTTCCATCTGTAAAACTGTGTGTAAGTCAACTCTATAAAGGCAGGGGGATTTTCACGAAACTTTGCACAGGGGTTAGGAACATAGGGAAGGTGCGTTGTACAGCACCATCAAGTCCAAATGACAAACGATCAAGGTCACATGATTATTAAAACTCAAATCTAAGAAAAAAATGTTTGCATCAGCCATCAGGCCCATCACTTTATCATTTTTGGGGCATAGTGACTGAGCGGTTATAGTTTGTCTTGTTTTCTTAGAAGTTGTATCATATGGTATAAGACTTCAAAAGCTGACAAATTTTGCTTGATACAGTGGGTGCCACTTACTTGTATACCGGTACTCCTTCTAGAATAACCCTGTTAACCCTTTACCCAACGTAACGGCCAAAACCGGCCAGCGCTATTCTCAAAAACCACGTATTAATTTTAATTATTTTTTCATTTTTTGTCTCAAAAACATAGGTTATGACCCCTCATTGGAACAAGCTTATTGAGCTCGTTCCAATGAGGGGTCATAACCTATGTTTTTGAGACAAAAAATGAAAAAAAATAGTTATTCAAGAATTTTTTTGGCAAGTGTCGTCTGCTTTTCATGTTAGGTAAAGGGTTAACTGCATATAATTGTCAAACACCAAACCATTTATCAAACCCCCATTGCAAATATGATCCTGTTAATTGCTTATAGGTTATTTGTTTGTTTGTTGGGGCTTAAAGACACTTTCAACAGCCAGAGTTATATTATGTTGGATAGTTTTGTGTGTGGAAAGCTGGAGAACCACTGGGCCGCGGCGAGCAAGTGTCAAATTCACAAGCAGAGTTAGCAGTGGTTGAAGGAAAGTGCACTATTGATGTGCAGTAGCCCTTAGTGCACAGCACCACCATGCCCCCATGTGCACAAGAAGGATTAAGTGTCTTTCCCAGTGACACAATGTAGTTACTGCTGATCAGGGTTGAAGTGTTGGCTCAGTGGTAGACTGTTGGACTTGTATGCTAGAGGTCCCAAGTTCGATCCCCATCCGGGACGACCCGCGTTGTGTCCTTGGGCAAGGCACTTTATCCCAGTTGCCTACATGGGGGCATGATGGTGCCGGGTACTAAGGTGTACTGCACTTCGATGGTGCACATGTCTTCAACCGCTGTAACCCTGCTTGAGCGGAGCTTGAACAGAGTTAGAATGTTGAGGAGCTGATGCTCGGTGGTTCTCTCCGGGTATTCTGGCTTCCTCCACCCGTAAAACTGTCACAATTAGCCATTATGCATAAGTATATGACCTTAAACACCAATAAATAAATAGACTGAAGTGTCAACCTTTCAGTTTAAACTGGTTAAGTGTCAGAAGCCACTATCAGGGCTCCATTGAAAATTACTGAAAGCCATTTTAGTGGCTTTATACTGTATGTTGTAGCTTGTTTGCTCAGCACTAAAAATCTAAAGTTGCCATATAAATGTTTTGTTAGAATTTATTGGAGAGTGCCAGTTGGCACTCTCCAATAAATTATAAAATAATTATTGATCCCCCTTCATGGGAACCCCGGGAATTGAAGTAGTGCTTGCTTACTGTGGTAAACCAGCTCCAGTTTACTGGTAAAATGAGACCTAGTCACCAACGCTTGGGGTGGAAGTCCTCTAAAATGGGCAATATAAACGATTGATTAAACTTGGCTTTATCTCCATGTTGTGGTCATGATTAGACATTGTGCAGAAATATGTGACCTTAAACACCAATAAATAAATAAATAAATAATTATTGATGAACAAAAACTTAAATCAAGGCTCCTCTTGGTGGTAACATGGTATCTATAAAATATATTACTCACGTTACAAATAGCAATGGAAAAAATAATGTGGCACTCCAACCATTAAAGTGCAATGCTCCAACCATGCACTTAGCCACCTCGCTCCCATTGACTTTGCCCAGCTCATTCCAGTTTGAGGTCACATTATATGGTTTTGTTGATTTTTTTTGCCTCTGCCAATTTGGCAAATGGAGCATTAAGTGTTACCCTTGTCCATCCATCTGTCCATCCAGGCTTAGCAGAGGTGCATTGTGGGGTTTACAATTTAGGGTCAGTGGTAGTTGTGGGGTTGGGTTAGTATAGTGGCCACTTGTGGGGTTATTGTTTGCACTGTGGGGTTAATTTTTTGACATTGTGGGGTTAGGGTTTAACATGAGAAAAACCCCACAAGTAAGAACGTGTAAGAATGTCAGTCCATCCGTACATACGTACGTCCATCCTGAATATGGTTTCCAGATGATAACTTAAGTTTGACTGAACAAAATGAAACAAAATTTTATACATAGGTTTATAATAACCACATAATACAGGTTGGGATTGATAGTGGGCATGGGTCGATATTTGTTGGGCAGAGTTATGGGCCCCTTCCAATTTAGATCATAAATGGAGCCTGCTGTATTGTGCTATGGTTTAATGGAGATATTTATTAATTCAATATCAACAAAGATAAATGACTAGAAACTTATGCTTGGCAGTAGGTGGTGGGGGACATAGCCACCCTTGGCGTTGCACTTGTTTTTTTTTTTAAATTTGAATAAAAAATAATTAAAATAATAAATTTTAATATTGTGTGCATTGGGTAAAGGGTTAAATTAGAAACTTTAAAATGTTTCATGGACTCAACCCTTCCATCAAGTGTGTTTATTCTATTAGATCTTCATTAACCCTTAAAGGTCTAATTCCAACTTTGATCACTTTTTAATGAAAAGGAATAGGTGCCCCAACATGCATTGTGTTGGTAAACTCAAAACTTGTTTTCTAAGTACCTTGTCAGTTGTTTCTAGGCAAGTCTTGGCTGCCTCTGTAGGCAGCCAAGACTTGACTAGACACAACTGCAAAGCCACAGGAGGTAGAGGGGGCATGGTGGCTCACTTGGTAGAGGTGCAGGCTGCAAGCCGAGAAGTCCTCGGTTTGAATCCCACCTGCGGCAACCGTGTTGTGTCCATGGGCAAGACACTTCACCCCCGTTGCCCACGTGGGGGCACGGTGACGTTGTGTACTAAGGCGTACTGCACGTCGACGGTGCACCTGTCTTCAACCAATGCTAACCCTGCTTGTGTGGAGTTGGTATGTTGGGGAGCTGACAGTTGCTCGCCGTTGCTCGGTGGTTCTCTTCGGGTACTCCGGCTTCCTCCACCCGTAAAACTGTCACGGTCATGGTTAGCAATTGTGCAGAAATATGTGACCTTAAACACCAATATATATATCACAGGAGGTAGACTTTCAACATATAGTGAAAATATATAAAAATCTCCAGGCCCTTAATGGTTAAGAGAGCTTTGCCAAACAAGATATAATAGATTAAATACTCAATTTATCAACAGAGTGTTGAACAGTAAGTCTGAATTACAGAATATTACAATTTATTATGCCCCTGACCTCCAAAGGAGAATTTGGGGGTATCTAGTGAAGCCCTCTGTCCATCCGTCTGTCTGTCTGTCCATACAAATGTTTTGCATTGTAATTTCAAAGCCATCGTTCGGATTTGGATCTCCTTTGGTATGTTGATAGACCTGCATGGGGGAACAGATATGCACAAGGAATGGGTTTCGTCTAATAATTTTTCACCGAGTTATGGCTCTTTTGCAACTTAGAAAATTTTTCTGTTTTCACTCATTCCATTTAGAAAATTTTTCAGTCCCACATTACCTTCAAGGTTACTACGAACTTGCATACGGGTCGGGGACAGTGGCCCACACTTTGCGTTGCCCTTGTTGAATATTTTGCTCTGGCAGAGATGCTATTCAAATAATAGGGTTTCACCAAAACTTATCTTGGAGATTAGTAAATTTATTTAATTCTCCGTGGGAACCCCAGGAAGACGTTCTTGTGTACTGTTGTAAATAAGTTATGTTTTACTGGTAAAATAAGGTGCAGTATTAACTGGTAGAGTGGTAGAAGCCACTATGAGGACTCTACTGAAAAGTGATGAAAGCAGTAGAGTCCTCATAGTGGCTTCTACCACCCCTCATAGGTTATGACCCCTCATTGGAACTAGCAATACGCTAGTTCCAATGAGGGGTCATAACCTATGTTTTGGAAGCAAAAAGTGAAAATATAAAAAAAAAATGAATGGCGTTTTTCTTGTAGGTAAAAGATTAATACAGTATAACCCACCCAAAATAGGACAGGTAACGTAAATTCTCCCTACTGAAATTATGCAAATGTGACCCAGTTGTATTTTGTTTAGCCAATCAAATTGTCCAGTTTTGAAATTGACCAATGAAAGCTCCCAACTCTAATTATGCAAATTATGAAAATGTGGCCCAGTTGTATTTTGTTCAGCCAATCAAATTGTCTAGTTTTGAAATTGACCAATGAAATTGACAGAAGGCTTTATTTATCACTGATTAATGTGAAAACAAAATATCAAATGTTTCAAAGTGAACAAAACGGACGAGTCATATGATAAATGTACTTATTTAATGTACGTTCTGTGCATCATATTCATCGTGTTGTATTTTCACAACTTATAAATGGTTGTATGTTGGCACCATCTTGATCATCATTGTATGCATTTGTGTTTTTGGTTTTGTTTAACTCTTTGTATGCTGCTGGCAGATATTCCTGACCTGGACAGCAAATCCATTGTCACCAGAAAAAGTAAAATTTGGGCATTTTTAATTAAATTTACCCACTGTAAATCAAACCAAAGTTTTGTCCAATGATTTCTGGAGATACATTTCCAAGAGATTTTCATCAAATCTTGTCATGGCTGCTTCATAGCAGTCATGACTAGATTTGATGATAATATTTAAAAAAATGCTCAACGGGTTGGGAGCGTGGTGGCTCAGTGGTTATGGCTTGGACATCTAACCAAAAGGTCCATGATTTGATCCCCGCCTTGGACAACTGCATTGTGTCCTTGGGCCAGGCACTTCATCTCGAGGGGGCGTGGTGGCTCAGTTGGTAGAGGTGCAGGCTGCAAGCCGAGAGGTCCTCACCTGCACCTGCAGCAACTACGTTGTGTCCTTGGGCAAGACACCCCCATTGCCCACGCGGGGGCACGGTGACGCTGTGTACTAAGGCGTACTGCATGTCGATGGTGCACCTGTCTTTAACCAATGCTAACCCTGCTTGTGTGGAGTTGATATGTTGGGGAGCTGACAGTTGCTCGCCATTGCTCGGTGGTTCTCTCCGGGTACTGCTTCCTCCACCCGTAGAACTGTCATGGTCATGGTTAGCCATTGTGCAGAAATATGTGACCTTAAACACCAATAAATAATAATACTTCATCTCGATTGCCCATGTGTGTATACGGTGGCGCTTTGTACTAAGGCAGGCATACTGCACGTCGAAGGTGCACTTGTCTTCAACCAATGCTAACCCTGCTTCTGCAGAGTTAGTATGTTGGAGAGCTTGGCAATTTTAGTGGTTCTCTCCGGATTCTCCACCCATGAAACTGTCCGACACAAGGTGGACCTGGCTGTCGAAAGTGTTGTTAACCCTTTACCTAACGAATCATCCGCATCTGCCCGCGTAATATGCAAATTCTGCAGTTGAAAAAAATATTATTTTTCAAAAACTTTCAACAAAACCATATCATGTGAACCCTTGTTGGAACGAGCTCATCAAGCTCGTTCCAACGAGGGGTCACATGATACGGTTTTGTTGAAATTTTTTGAAAAATTTCAAAAAATTATATTTAAAATAATAAATTTTGATATCGTCTGTGTTGGGTAAAGGGTTAAATCCCAATAAATAAATAAATAAATCGGAGAATCGATTCAAAATTTGAATAATCGCATGGCCCTATTCAGAAGTGCTGGTACTGCAACTTGAAGGCTTCATTCAAATTCTGTGAAATTATTTAGTATGCGTGGATTTGTCTTGTTACAATTAATAGGAGAGTGTCTCCCATAAATTGTAGCAGTTGGTCACCATTGCTGATGTTCCACCAATCCAGTTGTATAGAAATCAAGATTGAAAGCTCTCCACGGATCAGTGTCATCAGCTATTATCATCAGAAAAGAAAGAATAAGGAAAACAATTTCTTGCAGTTGTGCAGTATATTGTTGTCACCCCATACATCCGTATGGCCATATGTTCAGCAGTTTGTCTTTGTCTTTTGGTGAATAATGATACCAGGGGCACTGTGGCTCAGTAGGTAGAGGTGCAGACTGCAAGCCGAGAGGTCCTTGGTTCGAATCCCACCTGCGACAACTGCCTTGTGTCCTTGGGCAAGACACTATTTTTTAGTTGTGTTTACTTTTCTGTTTAGCTCAGAATTTCATGTTTAACTTAGTGTTTAGCTCACCTGCTGTTCCTTCTCTTCCCATGGTGCTTATATTCATCATACATCTTCTTCATTATCATTCTACCAAAGAACCAGTGTGTACAATGACTTGATATTTGCTATGGAGCTTCCATATGAGGTGTAGAATCAAGTTTGTTCAAACGAAGTTCGTGAAATAATAGTTGGCTTTGTAATAGGAGGGGTAAGATTTTTGGCCCCGCCCAAAATTTCTATTTTCTGAACCGATGGTCCGGTATGAACCAAATTTGGTTTGTGGTATTATTGGGTCATAAGTACTTGACCCATGCAAAAAAAAAAATTCCCACATCCCCATGGGAACCCTGGGAGCTAAAAATAGAAATATTTTCAAACGCCCATATTTCCCAAACGACACGGAACAGAGGGCTGTTATTTGGTATGAAGTATCCTTAGGACCAGTTGAATTGAATGGTAAAAAAAAATTGCCATCGGTTATGTTAGGGTATTCTGTAATGGGCATCGAAAAAATGCTGAGTCAGCATATTTGCAAAAATTAAAAAAAATCTTTTCTCCAGAACCAATCACCAGAATCTTTTGATATTTGGTATACAGCATTCATAGGGGGGGGGGGGGGGGGGGGGGGGGGGGGGGGGGGGGGGGGGGGGGGGGCAGATAAAAGTTTGTTGAAATAAAGCTCATTGGTTCATATTTGGGCTCTCTACAGAAGCTTTAAAAATCTTCTTCTTCAGAACCACCAGTCAGAATCTTTTAATGTTTGGTATACATCATTGTTATGAGGGTCAGATTCTAGATTGTTCAAACCAAGTCCCTAGGTTAATATTTGGGCTTCCTATCTTTGTTCAATATGGAGGGAAATTTTAAAAAATCTTCTTCATCAGAACCACCAGTCAGAATGCTTTGATATTTGGTATGCAATATCTCTAAGGGGGTCAGATTCAAGTTTGTTCAAATCAGATCCCTAGGTGTTTATTTGGGCTCACTATGGTAGCCCAAACTTTTACTTAGTGCAATATGAGGTAATTTCTTCAAAAATCTTCTTCAGATCTACTCGTCAGAATGCTTTCACATTTGGTATACAACATCTCTGGGGGGGGGGGGTCAGATTCAAGTTTGTTCAAATCGGATCCATAGGTTAATATTTGGGCTCGCTATGGTAGCCCAAATTTGAACTTAGTGCAATTCAAAGATATTTCTTTACAATTTCTCTTCTTCAGATCCAACAGTCAGAATGCTTTCATATTCGGTACACAACATCTCTAGGGAAGTCAGATTCAACTCTGTTCAAATCAAGAGCCTGGGTTAATATTTGGGCTCTCTTTGGGAGCCGGAATTGGCCATTTTGCTGAAGAATTAAACATTTTGTATTCAGTACCCTCTAGAGGTGTGTAACTAAGATTAATCCACATAGGTTGTATCAAGGGGCTCATAGGGGAGCTCTACATTTTACTTTATGATCAACTGAAGAAAAGGCATGATGCCCAGATTATTTTTGTCACTCCTGAGGGACTCAGGGATTGACAGTGTAGCCTACGGAGATGGCTTGCTTAATGTAGACTCATTCTTGGACTCTGTTTTGTGTTCTGTTCAAGATCAGCTCTTCTTGGGACCTCTTGTATATTTATTTTTTTACTTTAATACGTTTAGTTTTCTGTTTGGCTCGAATTTCATGTTTAACTTAGTGTTTATGTCAGTTTCTGTGTTCCTTCTCTTCCCATGGCCTTTATATAAATCATACATGTTCCTCATTATCATTCTACCATGATTTAACCCTCATCCAGTCAATATTTTTCAAATTTATTTCCACATTTTTAACATTAAGTCTCCGTTTTGCTCACACCTAGACATTTTCAGTGTGCTAAAGTTTCTGTTAAGGTCTGGCAACACCATTTGTAAAACATCATTTCCGAGGTTTCTCATATGATAAACGATTAATAATCTAATTGTGCCATGTTGATTTTCTTCACCAGTAATTACAAATGATAGTGCATGGAAAAGGCAGTTTCCACCACCACATATTTTTTTTAACCCTTTACCTAACATGAAAAGCAGACGACACTTGCAAAAAAAATTCTTGAATAACTAACTTTTTTCATTTTTTGTCTCAAAAACATAGGTTATGACCCCTCGTTGGAACGAGCTTGTCCAGCTCGTTCCAACGAGGGGTCATAACCTATGTTTTTGAGACAAAAAATGAAAATATTTTGAAAATTAATTGGCGATTTTTGAGAATAGCGCTGGCCGGTTTTGGCCGTTACGTTGGGTAAAGGGTTAAAACAGAGGGTTCTTCCATTTCTCTATGTAGTGTACTGTCAGGTATCTGATAAGTCACAGCTTTTTGAAAGTTTAAATCAAACATAGTACACTAAAGCATCTGCCAATGAAGACTGGTTGTTTCAAAGTAATACTTCTCACTTAATAATGTGGCCATAAACCCTTGTGCTGTTAAAATTATTATTTTTTCAGTTTTACTTTTAAGAGGTTGTGTTCAGGTCAGCTTTGTCGCATGTTATGAGCCTGTTTGATACAGTTCTTGTGTTTGCCAAAGTTACTCTCCAAGAGGAATGTTGGTGAGCTATAGGACGTTGGCGTCCTTCTTGTTATTATATGCTACGAGATATTTTATTGCACAAAATTCAGCCCAATTTGACAAGAAATGCATACATTTAAAAAAATAACAAAGTTGAGCTAATCGTTCCTTCAAGGCGATGTGATGCGGCATAGCATGACATGATTTAGGAAGCTACTGAAGGATATTCCTTGATATCCATCAAGTCGATGGATATCGAGAAATATCTTTTAGATAATTTACGATAATTCACAGGCTAGCATATAATAAAAATAAATAATTGGTTTAACTTGACTTTATAGTTGTACTGCAGTTATGATATAGCCATTGATGGTGAAAGTGACCTAAAAATAAATAAATAATACATTTTAGATGAGGTCCTAGAAAGTGCTTGAATATTCCGAAGAAAAGTCCTGGTAAGTCATTGATATTCTTCATCTCCGAGGTATTTATATAAACCTTCAGTTAATACAGTTAAAACTAGAAGTCCTGTCATGAAATGCGCACAAATAGCACGTTGATATGCGCGTTAATGTGCGCGTTATGGCCCAAGTAAAGCTATCAAATTCTGTACATATAGCCTGTGCACAAGCAATGTTTCAGCCAATGGACCTCCGGGTAACCCGGAGGTCCATTGGCAGAAACATTGCATGTGTTTGCTATGAGTAATCAGGAGAACCTGCCGTGCTTTGGATGCCATTCGATATGGCAATTGCGCACAATTCCAACGCGCAATTAAGCCTTCATAAGCGCACTATTCGTGACAGGACTTCTAGTTTTAACTGTATTATATTTTCCCCCATGGCAATCCCAGGAAGTGAAGCAGTGCTTGTTTACTGTGATAAGCTATGTTTTACTGGTAAAATAGGACCAAGTTACCAATGCTTGGGATGAAAGTCCTCTAAAATGCGCAGCATGGGTATAACCATTCACTAAGCTTGACTTTATCGCCGTGTTGTGGTCACGATTAGCCATTGTGCAGAAATATGTGAACTTAAATAAATAAATAAATAAATAAATAAATAAATAAATAAATATTTCTATTAATATTATATTCTCAGTGGGAAAAATTGTTATGTTCACACCTATTTTAACTGATACCATTATTGCAGTACTGCAATCACTAAAATGTATGGAGAATTTTGACTGGATTGTGACTCACCACAATCTAGTCAACATTCTACATCCACTGTCTTCCCCACAACACACCTAAAACCTGACCTATCAAAAAAATATAATTGAGAGAACATTGAATATCAGATGGTATTTTTTTTTAATTTTCCTCCATTTGGTATTGATTTCACAACATTCTATTTTTGAAATATTGCCCCATTGGTGGAAGTGTGTCAGAGTATTTTCTGTTTTCAAAATTTTGAATCGTGGTCATCTCCCCCTCCAGGAACATTGATTAGCAATTGGTATAAATTAATTCACAATTTTAGACCAAGGTTAGTTGATTTTCAGTTTATTGTTATCCAACCCATTTTGTTTTGTTTTGTTCGAAATACCTTGCTGTGCACATTTCTTCATCACTGGCTGATGCTGCTCTCACAATTCAGAAATTTCCCCTTCTGTAACAGTTTGTCGTAGCCAATTTCATGGGCTAAACATTGACTGTGGCATTATAATGCAATTCAACATGCATTCTTTTTTATGGGTTTGCATCACTGGCATACGAATAAGACAGTAAGTTTGTTTACCTCGATGTACTTATTCCCTCAAATCAATCTGTCACTCGTTCGTGACTGAAACTTCAAAGTTTCAGAGCACAGTTTGACGTACGCATGCACAGTTGTATTTAGGTTGGATTTTCCTGAATGTGCTGATCACGTTCAGGAAAATCCAACATAAATACAACTACTATGCATGTATATGGTGCAAATTGTTTCTTGAGGGGTTACGGTATGAAAAACCAATGACGTTGAATGATTGAGTCAGTGACTGGACATGGTGACCTAGAAAGTGCAATGTACCTTTGTAGGATAACCCAGTCAGTTGTCCCTGCATTGGTGGTTCCATAATAGCAATCTCAGTGATTAAAGAGCATGTCTGACAGTCATACCGGTAGAAATTGTAGAAAGACTTTGTATCGCAGTGTGTGAATCATTTTTGGGATATTGGTTCGCAACCGGGAGATTTTGCTTTGCAACCGGGAGATTTTGCTTTGCAAATGGTGATGCAAAACCAAACAAAAAATAACATGTGCATTGTGACAAGATCTCGATGTGATCAAGAAATAGATTGCTTTTGTAATTGCAGTACTGTTAACCCTTTACCTAACATAAAAAGCAGACAACACTTGCCAACAAAATTCTTAAATAACTAATATTTTTCATTTTTTGTCTCAAAAACCTAGGTTATGACCCCTCATTGGAACGAGCTCTCTGAGCTCATTCCAAAGAGGGGTCATAACCTATGTTTTTGAGAAAGTGAAGTAGTGCTTGTTTACTGTGGTACACAAGCTCTGTTTTACTGATAAAGCAAGACCCAGTCACCAATGCTTGGGGTGGAAGTCCTCTGAACAGGGCAACAAGGTTATAAACAATCGACTAAACTTGACTTTATCTGCATATTGCAGTCTCAATTAGCCATTGTGCAGCAATAGATGACCTTAAACACTAATAAATAAATAAATATTTGGTTCTCGGGCAATCCTTCATTGAAATTCATCCTTCTTGTTGTTTCAAGTTTGTTCCCTGTGGGAACCCCCTGAAGTGAAGCAGTGCTTGTTTACTGTGGTAAACAAACCCTGTTTTACTGGTAAAACAGGACTCGTCACAATGCTTGGGGTGAAAGTCCTCTAAAATATGCAACATGTGTATGAATGATTGACTAAACTTGACTTTATCTCCATGTTGCTGTCCTAATTAGCCATTGTGCAGAAATATGCCACCTTAATCACCAAAGTATTTGATTTTGTAAAAAATAATGTCAGTCAGCTGACCATTGTCATTCAAAAGTCTAATCCGTAATTTTTCAGTTACAAATTATATCATCTTCATAGTGCAAATGTCTGTGTTAACAAGCAGAAATTGAAAGTGCATTGAAAAAATATATGTTTTATTTTATAGAAATAAATTTATTTCTGTAAGTAATATTAATATTTTATTTTGTGAATTTTATATTCTGTATATTTTTATTATATAATTATTGAGAATAAATATTTGTTTTAAATATAACGCTGTTGTATTTGTTCAAACAAAATGGGATATATTAAATACTTACATTGTTGGGTTTCCGCCAGGGAGGTCTGAATCCCCTGAATGACACTTCTTGCCACAACTATTCTCCAGCCAAAATATACACAGAACGACACATGTATGTCGTTCTGTGTTTATTACATGCCTTCACGTCAATAAAAAACAATTATCAGAAGGACACTAACCAATTCATTTGACAACCATCAACAAAAAGAACACATTTTATTGCCAACCAAATTTGCGAAGAGAACCGTGTTACTATTTTATCCCCTGAGTTCCAATGTGTTCTATGTGCCTACTGGCACATAGAGCGCATTGGAACTCGGGGCGATTTTCAACTATCGCTAGCATTTCAAATTGTAATTGCATTGCATGATTTGTAGAAAATTCCAGTGAAATTTTGTTTCTATTTAAAAGTACTCCATCAACATTTTCCGTTACGCACATATGTGTGGAACAGATTTTCATTTTCCGCATGGTTTTTAGTGTTGCTATAGATGGGAATTACATGGAACAGGCATGTAATAAATATTTGTTCACATGGATTTGTTTTGTCACAATTTGGGCTCTCTCCAATAAATTGTTGTAAGGCAAACCAATGTAAATCAATTCCAACAACCAAAATTAACTCTTTAGCCGCTGAGTATTTTCAAGATATTTTTCCTCAAATCTATACACCTGGAACTTAAGCACCCCCTGGGTTTTTTTTCTCAGTGGTGTTAATATAAACTGTCATTACTTTCATGCTATCTTTAAGATGGCCAAAGTGAAAGACAACACAATGATGACAATATGCAGTATTCTAATGACGCTAATTACACATGTCTGACACTAATGTTTTTGATGGAAAAATGTTCTCTCGACAAGTATAGTGCTGGAAACGGTCCATGATGAAACAATGACTGTAATTACTGACAAATAATGTAACTTGTAATCTGAACACAATAGCAGTGTCTGACGTCAGTAGCGAGTGTATCCACCTCTTGCCCGGATCACAGCCTGAACCCTCCTATTGCTACTAATGAACCTTCTGAAACGGTCCAGAGGCAACTGCTGCCACTCCTCTTGCAATGCAGCTTTCAAATCGGCCTAATTCTGTACAGGCGGATGGATCCCTTGCTTGCACACAACATCCAAGAAAGTCCAAGATGTGTTCCAAGGGATTCAAATCAGGGTTCATTGCAGGCCAATGTAGTGTTGTAATAGCGTTGTTCGGAAGGAATGCTCTCACAGCATGGGAACAATGTGGTCTTGCATTGTCGTCCATGAATACAGGGCGAGTAGGCAACATGGGTTTTCAAAATGAGGCTCGGCAACTGGATTGAGATTATCCTGGATGTACTGATGACCACTGAGATTCCCACATTCAGTCACCATATCAAGTTTACAATCATGAGAGAGGCATCCCCCAGATCATTACTGATCCTACACCATAAGGAACAGTAGGTCTGACGTTCCTGGGCACGTAAGCAGTATTTTTTTGCTTCCACACTCATGTGGCCATCTGTGACGTGAAGCAGGAACCTACTCTCATCTGACCAATGGACTCTCCTCCATGTCCTAAGATTCCAATATTGTTGTGCCATACACCACTGCAAATGTTGTCTTTGATGCTGATCGAACCTCATACCCAGTGCTTTGAGGCGGCTTTGGATAGTTCTGTTGCACAAACGCCTGTTGAGGAGCCAAAGGCATTTAAAAACCCCACTTGAAGCAAAGGGTTCATGCCAGACACCGATCTTCCTGAGGAAAGGTCTTTCAGGTTTGTCTAGGCCTTGGTCGGTCCTTGACATCTTTGGTTTGTTGATTTTTTTGGATATGTCTGCTGATGACAGAATGACTATAGCCAAGTTGCCTTCCAATAGCTTTGAATGACATGCCTGTTACATGCATGCCAATGATTTGCCATCTTAGTGCCTCTGACAGTCTCTTGCTTGCCATGTCAACATTATACTGATAAAAGAAGCGACAAATTTTCATGTTTTATACCCAGATATTGCATGTGGATGATAGTGTTTTTTTGTGACATTCATGAGTAGCATGCTTCACGTGGATGAGGGGATGTGTTTGGTGGTACGCTATCAACCAGAAACATCTTGTTTCACAAGATGAAATGTACTGCAAGACATAGCAATCATTAAAACATAACAATCAGTAACAGCAACTTCACTGTCATGAAACATTTCAGGGGGTGCTTAATTAAGTTCCAGGTGTATTGTTATGGCAGCAGTCTAGCAGCCATGACTAGATTTGAAGAAAAATTCATCAAGATTTAATTCAAGAAATTATTTGTGAAAAATCCGTTCAATTTACGGGGAGAAAATTTAATTAAATGTGCCCAAATTATACATACTTCAGTGGCAAGAGCAGGAATATCTGCCAGCAGTAGGCAAGGGGTTAAATGCTTAAAGGCCTATATAAGTAATGGAATTTTGTTTATTTTGAAATTCTCACCACTCATATTCCTTAAATTCAGATTAAATATACACAAATTATACATCAAAATTAAGGTTGGGATGTATAGAACACGAAACACATATGTAATCAACTCATAGAGTCGACTGTAGGCACCACTGGTTCCTGGAAGTCTGTTATCGTATTCGCACCAGAACTGATAATAAAATAATATTTCACCAGAACCACTTGTGGCCAAATGTGCTACATATATCCAAGAACAAAGCTAGGCATTCAAAACATTTTAGAATACAGCGATAGGACTGCATTTTGGAAAAGGACAACACTGTCTGCATTTTTTATTGAACATGGTTTCCATGCTCGACAGACATGCGCAAATCACTCGTTACCACGAATTTCCATCGAAAAACAAAATCGTAATTCTAAGAAATTTCAAAAGGTATCATGATACCTTGCATTGAATATGGCAACTGTGCAATCTCAATCTAATAACAGTATACTGTATGAAGGCGATCTTTTTCATTATTTGATTTTAGATGGTGTTGTTTTTACATGCTTTTTCTGTCCGATGACGTCGACTGGAAATCGAAAGTATACTCATACGTAAACAAAAGCAAAGGCTTTGGAATTTTCCCCAATGCAGCTCTGTCGACATGTTTTGAAGAATTTTTATCCCCTAGCTTTGTTCTTGGATATGTAAAGCACATTTGGCCACAAGTTGTTTTCGTGAAATATTATTAAATTATCAGTTCTGGTGCGAATACGGCAGCAGACTTCCAGGAACCAGCGGTGCCTACAGTCGACTCTATGAGTTGATTACACATGTGTTTCATGTTCTACACATCCCAGCCTTCATTTTGATGTACATTTTGTGTATATTTAACTTGAATTGAAGGAATATCAGAGGTGAGAATTTTCAAAATAAACAAAATTTCATTACTTATATAGGCCCTTAAATTGCAGGGTTTCCACCAGGGAGACACATGCACTGTCCCCTGAATGGCACTATTCTCCTTGCTACAACTATTCCTCAACCAAGACATACCTAACAGTCAAATTGATATATACAGAATATACCCATAGTAGCTTGTTGTACCAAATGTTCACCATGAGTAGAGAAGTGGTGTTAACCGCGAGCCTTTGGCATGCTGGTTAACACCACTTCACCACGAGTGTTGAACATTTGGTACACCAAGCTACTTTGGGTATATTTTATTTATACTATGATCGTCAGATTAATATGAGTTTAAATGTTGAATAAATCAATATTCACTCGTGTGAATCTGTTTTTGTTTACATGAGCACTGGTGGGCGGTATTTCCGCTGGCAATTTTATTGCCGAAACGAAATGCGCAAATTACGGGTCCTTTTTCCTTTTAATAACATAATAACCTACTATTTCGAATTATGGATGCTTTATTAACATGAGACAACATATGTTTGTTAATTTTGGGTATCTTATGAGGTAAACTTATTTAAAAACGTAATAAATAATTGCCAGTTTCATTTCATTATTCACGAGGCGACAAGAAATAAATTTAGACAAGTTTGCATTCAAGACGACGTCACCAAAGGTCAACATGGATGTAGTTCCACTGTAGGTGTAAAAATTTTTCTATTGAAATCCCATTGCTGGCGTATTCACCACGGTTGGTGTGTAAAGCGAAAATTTATGTCATAGGCTTTTTATATATAGTAGAATAGGTAATCATGGTATAAAACTGGATTATTATCAGGTTTCTCAAGTTTCCATCTCTATCCCAGTTGCCCATGAGGGAACATGATGAAGCATTGTACTAAGGTATACTCAAGCCTTGAAATATACCTTATTTCAAGCCTTGAAATAAGCAGTCGGTCTTCTGCAGAATGATATCCCCATAGGGTGAATTTGGTGCTGCTACGATGAATTTACCCTATCTGAACCTCAATCTGAATCAAGCTCTCAGGCCTAAACAGAAAGAGGTGCCCAGGGGATAAATTGGGGAATTTTAGCCCACATTATGGAATAGCATCAGCAAATTCACCCTCTGGGGATGACAGATTGCTTATTTCACGGCTTTGGTATTATACTAGTTTGCTAAGCACCAAGCATATCCAATTACCTGTTTTATGTTTTAGTTGAAATAATGTGATGAAAAGTGTATATATTTTTTACAGAAATTAAGATTTTATTTGTGTTTGACATTATTTTTTAACTTTTGAATATGATAACCATGGAAAATGGATATTATTGGTAAAAGAGGAAATTTTTCAAATTTGCCAAAAAGTTAACGGAGCGAACTGGTATGAGTTCAGTATCGAGTATGAGACCCATTACTGTTAATTACAGCTTGACAAAGCCTTCTCATGCTCCCAAACAGGCTCCTGGTGGTCCTTTGTGGGATATTGTTCCAATCTTGGACCAGCATGGCACCAAGCTCCTGGACAATTCTTGGCTGGACTGGATGGGCTGAAATTGCAAGCTGCAACTCATTCCAGACATGTTCGATTGGATTGAGGTCAGGGGATCTTGCTGGCCAGTCCATACGCTCAATCCCCTCCCTCTGTCGGTACTCCTCGACAGCATGGGCAACATGAGGACTGGCAATATCGTCCATCAGAATGAATCTATCCCCCACTGCACCTGCATACAATCTGATGTGGACAACCAGGATCTCATCAATATACCGCTGTGCAGTCAATGTACCACGTTCAATCCCAGCTGATGCCGCCCCAGACCATGACTGACTCTACACCATAGCGGTCATGCACAGCAATGTTGGCTGCATGGAATCGCTCTCCTGGTCTTCTCCATACCCTAGAATGCCTATCTGTGTGGTCTAGGCAGTACCTTGACTCATCTGTAAAAAGGACAGGTTGCCAATCCAATGTGGTCCATGGCCCATTCATATCGTGCCTGGCGGTGGTTCTGGGACAGCGGAATGCGAATACATGGTCTTCTCGATCGGAGACCACCTTCGTGCAACCTTGTCCGGATAGTCTGCGTTGAAACATTTACGCCAGATGCATTCTGAAGGTCACTGCGAAGCTGGGTTGCTGTGGTAAAGCGGTTCCTACAGGCCCGAATGATCAAAAACCGGTCTTTAGTTGCAGATGTTGCCCTGTCTCTGCCACCACCATGGCATCTTACTGGTGTGCCATACTGCTGAAATCTTGCCCAGGCTCTGGTGATCACCGTATAGTGCACACCAAGGGCTTCACCAACCTGATGATGGGTAGCCCCTTGCTCCACCATCCCTACAGCCCGGCACATTTCTGCTTCAGACAAATGTCTTCTTACATTTGCAGGAGCACGGTGGCTCAGTGGGTAGAGGTCAGGCTGCAAGCCGAGAGGTCCTCGGTTCGAATCACACCTGCGGCAACCACGTTGTGTCCTTGGGCAAGGCACTTCATCTCCATTGCCCGCGTGGGGGCACGGTCGTGTTGTGTACTAAGGCGTACTGCACGTCGATGGTGCACTTGTCTTCAACCAATGCTAACCCTGCTTGTGTGGAGTTAGTATGTTGGGAAGCTGACAGTTGCTCGCTGTTGCTCGGTAGTTCTCTCCGGGTACTCCAGCTTCCTCCACCCATAAAACTCACGGTCATGATTAGCCATTGTGCATAAATATGTGACCTTAAAACATCAATAAATAAATCTTACATTTGCATTTGCCATATTCAATCATTAAATCACAAGGGTTTGTGTTGAAATGAAGATTGAATACACTACACATGTCATGTACATGTAGACAGTACACAAAAACATCATGAAAATCAAGGGGTACATGCTTTCCATGACTGTCATGAAAAGTCTGCTTGTCAGGAGAGCTAATGTAAACACTGGGGACCATCTCAATACATTCCTCAATCATAGTCACCAAAAATATTGCAAATATGTCACAAGCAAATTTCACAATGATGTGTCAAATATTTGGTGCAAATCTTCTTCAGATCTACAAGTCAAAATCTTTTAATAGTTAGTATACAGTGTCCTTATCAGGGACAGATTTGAATTTATTCAAACCAGTTCCCTGGGTTAACAATTAATCCGCCTATGGGAGCCAAAATTTTAATTTGGTGCAATATGAGGAATATATTCTTTTAAAATCGTCTTCTGATCCACCAGTCAGAAAGTTTGACAGTTGGTAGATAGCATCCTTTATGGGGGTCAGATAAAAGTTTGTTCAAAGCAAGTCCTTGGGTTCATATTTTTTCTCCCAGTGGGAGTCATCAATTTTAATCTAGTGCAAAATGTTGAATAATCTTTAAAAATCTTCTTCCGATACACAAGTCAGCATTGTTTGAGATTTGGTATACAGAATATTGTTTGGGCATTAGATTCAGGTTTGTTCAAATCAAGTCTCTGTGTTCAACTTTGGGCTCATGTGTGAGTGCACATTTTAACTTCATGCAATATTCAGAATATTCTTTAACCCTTTGAACACTGGTGGTATGTTCCATGCCAGTTAAATGGAAGAAATTGGAAGAGTCCATATCCATTATTTGGGGGTAGAACAATTAACATTTTCAATGTGCATCCTTCAGGCTGCACGTTGAAAATATTAATTGTTCTACCACACACGTTTACTTAGTAACCATCCTACTTAATGAAATTATGACATATCGTGTTGCTGGACCAGAAAAGTGGTCTATAGTGTTGAAAGAGTTAAAAACCATCTTCTGATCCACATGGCAAAATCTTTTGATAATTTGGTATGCAACCTTCTTATGGGGGATAGATTCAAGTTTGTTCAAACAAAGTCCCTGGGTTCACTTTTAGGCACTCCCTGTTAAGCCTGTCTTTTAACTTCATGCCGCATGAGGAAAATTCTTTTGAAAAACCTTTTCTTTGGATCCACCAGTCAGAATTATTTGATATATGGTACACTGTGTAAATTGAGGAGTCAGATTCAAGTTTGTTCAAATCAAGTACCTGTGGGATGCCGAATTTTAGCTTGTTGCAATATGAGGTGTATTCTTTAAAAAGTTTTCTTGTTCAGATCCACCAGTCAAAATGTTTTGATATTTGGTATACATCGTTCTGGGGATCAGATTCAAGTTTGTACAAATCATGTCTTTGGCTTATATTTGGGCTCTCCACAGAAGCCTGAATTTTTAACTTAATGCACTACTAGGAACATTCTTTAAAAATTTTCTTTAGATCAACCAGTCATAATCTTCAGTTATTTGGTTTGCAGTATCATTAAAAGGGCAAATTCAAGTCTGTTTAAATTAAGTCAGTGGTTTCATAACTTGGGTTCACCTTGTGAGCCCAAATGTTAGCTTGGTGCAGTGTGAGGAATATTCTTTAAACATCATCTTTAGATTCACTTATTTTTTTTTTATTGGTATTTAAGGTCACATACTTATGCACAATGGCTAATCGTGACCATGACAGTTTTATGGGTGGAGGAAGCCGGAGTGCCTAGAGAGAACCATCGAGCATCGATGAGCAACTGTCAGCTCCTCAACATTCTAACTCTGTTTAAGCTCTGCTCAAGCAGGGTTACAGCATTTGAAGACATGTGCACCATCAACGTGCAGTACGCCTAAGTACACAGCGTCATCGTGCTCCCATGTCGGCAACTGGGATAATGTGCCTTGCCCAAGGACACAACGCGGGTCATCCCAGACGGGGATCGAACTCAGGACCTCTAGCATAGAAGTCCAACAGTCTACCACTGAGCCACTGCTCATCCTTCAGATTCATTTATCAGAATTGTTTGATATTTGGTATTCAGCATCAGCAAAAATCTGTTTCTCAGGCCCTCCCACATGGTCCTTTTGTCTGCCACATGCTTTCTTTTTATAACCAATGCAAACTTAAAAAAATTAAAATTAAATGGTTTATGTCTCATATTTTACTGAAGATAATAAACTTGATAAATTTGTCCCCTGAGTGCAACCAGGCCTTGCAATGCTTCTTCTTGCACTCAAGGCACGAAATACACTACCACCCATGCTATTTTGAAGATTATGAGGCCTAAAGCATAAAACAAACTAAAAAAAAGAACTTTTGCTGTCAAAGAAATAATTACAAAAATAAAAAATAAAATAAAAAAATGCCTGCCCACATGCAATTTTACAAAAAATGGTCAGAGAAACAGAAGATTTACTTTGTGGGGCCTTATCTTAGTTTTTAATTAGTCCAGTATTAGGGATAACTGTTTAAAAATCTTCTCATTCAAATCGACTGGTCAGAATCTTTTGATATTTGATAAATATCATATTTTGCATCCTTAGTGGGGGCACATTCAAGTTTATTCAAATCAAGTTCCCACCTACCAAGCCTTCAATCATTTTAAACCATTCAACTTTGTTATTTTGTGGAAACTGGTGATTTCCTGTTCATATGCAGTACTTATAATTATGCAAATTCCTTGTGAGAACTCCTTAGATGTTTGCTATTACAGTGGAGCCCACTTAATTGGATATCTCTTAACTGAATAACCCTGTTAATTGAATATAATTTCCCAACACAAAACCATTTATCATACCTCCAGTACAAAGTTGACCTGTTAATTGAATATGGGCTACAGAGTAAACTCCTGTTAATTGAATAAAAAATCTTGTAAACTGTTGGGAAATTACCCTGACTGTCCCTAGTTTTCCTTTGTTTATAGACCTGTTTGGCCTCCATACATCCAATACAGGCATTTAATCTATTATATCTTGTTTGACAGAGCTCATGGAGCTCTGTCAAACAAGATATAATAGAATAAATGCTAAGTTTATCTCTAGCAAACTGGAAAGTGACTCAATCCCTGTTAAGTAAATACTCCTGTTAATTGAATAATTTTCATTGGCAAAGTGGCTATTCAATTAACAGGGTTCCACTGTACTTCAGGAATGCAAGTTTTCTGACCTTTTCCAAAATTCTGGGTTTTCGTTACTGTTTTCTGCCTTTCCTAGTCTATGGTCAGGGACATGAATATTCTTGTTGTAGAGTTATTTGTACTCTGATTTTTACGGGATGTCCAATATGTTTCATTCTTTGCCATTGAATTTAGAAGTGAACTGTCTTCTAAATCAGCTGTTGTGCCACAGGTGAGGTAGACATGTTGTGTGCTAGTCTTTGCAAGACTTGACCTCACCTCAGGCCGATCTGGGTTTGAACAAGCCCAGATTGGCCTGGGTGAGGCTGAGCCTTGGAGCAACTAATTATGATCGCATCTGGTGTGATTATTTTGGCTTTTTGACCTGTGTCAACTTATATTACTCCCGGTTATGAATATTCCAGCTGTTTGACTTGCTGGAACTTACAACCCTGAATACTTGTTCTCTCAAACCACTACCCTAATCAGCGATAAAAAAAAAAAAATTTTAGTGATTAATTATTTTTAAAAAATCCTTAACCCTTTACCTGCTTCATCTGCCTGCATAATTTACAAATTGAACATAAAATTTGAAAAATATATTTTTCAAAAATTTTTAACAAAACTATATCATTTGAACCTTCCCATTGGAATGAGCTCATCAAGATCACTACAATGATTGGTCACCTGATATGGTTTTGTGGGATTTTTCTGTGTTTTGGGTCAAGGATTAAATCTTTTTGTGAAGAATCAATGAGCCTGTGTCAGGTAAGTGCTTCAAACTGTTTGAATTTGTCGTAAAATCAAGTCATGACTGATATAAAGTTGGCATGACTTGATTTGATGAAAAATTCAATTTTGTCTGACATCAATAAACAAGAGGCCCAAGGGGCCTGAGAGCGCTCACCTGACACTGACAACTATCAACTGAGGGTCCTGATTTGAAACAAGGGGGCCTGAGGGCACTCACCTGACTTGGTAGCCTAAATATCAACCCAGAGATTTGATTTCAACAAGTTGCATCTGCTCCTCCTAAGAAAAGCTTATACCAAATATCCAAAGATTCTGACCAGTGGATCTAAAAAAAAAAAGATTTTTAAAGAATATTCCTCATATTGAACTAAGATATAATTCGGGCTTCCACAGGGAGCCCATCTATGAACCCAGGGACTTGGCTTTAACAAACTTGAATCTCACCCCCCTAAGGATGCTGCACACCAAATATCAAAACATTCTGACTGCTGGATCTGAAGAAGAAGATTTTTAAAGAAAATTCCTCATTTTGAACTAAGTTATAATTCAGGCTACCACAGTGAGCCCAAATATGAACCCAGGGACTTGGCTTGAACAAACTTGAATCTCACCCCCCTAAGCATGGTGCATACCCAATATCAAAAGATTCTGCCTGCTGGATCTTGAGAAGAAGATTTTTTAAGAAATTTGCCTGAAATGCACTAAGTTCGAATTCGAGCTTCTATAGTAAGCCCAAATATGAATCTAGGGAGCCGATTTGAACAAACTTGAATCAGATCCACCCCACAATGTTGCATACCAAATATCAAAAGATTCTGCCTGCTGGATCTGGAGAAGAAGATTTTTTAAGAAATTTGCCTGAAATGCACTAAGTTCAAAATCAGGCTTCTATACTGAGCCCAAATATGAACGCAGGAGGCCGATTTGAACAAACTTGAATCAGATCCACCCCATAATGTTGCATATCAAATATCAAAAGATTCTGCCTGCTGGATCTGGAGAAGAAGATTTTTTAATGTTTTTCCCATTGCCTACAGTGTTAAAATGTGCTGACTCAGCACTTTTTTAAAGTCCTGAAAAAAGTACCTTGTGATCAAACCGATAGGGATTTTTTTTAACCATTCTGTTCTACTGGATAAAAGTAAGCTTTATACAAAATAAGAATTCTCTGTGCCGTGTAGTTTTGGAGATATGGCAGTTTTAAGGTTTTTCCTATTTTTAGCTCCCGAGGTTCCCATGGGGCAATGAGAAAATTTTTTTTTGCATCAATCAACTACTTATGACCCATTATCATCTCATATCAAATTTGGTTCAAATCAACCTCAAGGTTCTGAAAATAGAAATTTTTGGCGTGGCCAAAATTTTTGCCCCTCCAATACCAAAGGCAAATAATGCCTCACAAACTTCTCTTGAACAAACTTAATTCTAAACCTCAAAAGGACTCTGTATACCATATATCAAGTCTCTGCTACTGGTGGTTCATTAGAAGAAGATTTTCAAAAAATAAGGCCATTTTTTCCACACCCCTCTGCTCAATATGAGCCGAAACCTAAATTTGCATGAAAATCAAAATGCCCCTATATAACCACTACTTACCTGAAATTTAATTAAAATGTGGCCAATGGTTTAGGAGAGAGAGGCTCAAACACCACCTTCACGCAGGACGGCGGACAACAGGCGACGGACGGACGATGAGTGATAAGAAAAACTCACCCTGACTTTCAGTCAGGTGAGCTAAAAACTTGCATCTCCGTTATTAAGAAAATCAGATATAAAATATCAAAACATTCTGACCGGTGCATCTGAACAATTTCTTTTTAAAAAATATTCCTCATATTGAACTAAGTTATAATTTGAGCTCATATAGGGAGCCCAAATATGAACCCAGGGACTTTGTTTGAACAAACTTGAATCTCACCTCTCTAAGGATGCTGTATTCCAAATATCAAAAGATTCTGACTACTGAATCTGAAGAAAAATATTTTTAAAAAATATTCCTCATGTTGAACTAAGTTATAATTTGGGCTCCCACAGGGAGCCCAAATATCAACCAAGGGACTTGGCTTTAACAAATTTGAATCTCACCTCCCTAATGATACAGTATACCAAATATCAAAAGATTCTTACTGGTGGATGTGAAGAAGATTTTAAAGAGTGTTCCTCATATTGAACTATTAAGTTACAATTCGGTCTCCCACAGGGATCCCATATATCAACTCAGAGACTTGGCTTGAATAAACTTGAATCACACCTCCCTGAGGATTCTGCATACCAAATATCAAAAGATCCTGATTGGTGGATCAGAAGAAGATTTTTAAAGAATATTCCTCATACTGCACCAATTTAAACATTTGGGCTCCCATAGAGTGTCCAAATATAGACCCAGAGATTTGATTTCTACAAACTTGTGAAACAATCTTCCAAAGATGTTATATGTGAAATTTCAAAACTTATAAGATAACCTAGTGCATCTTCACCCTGGGGGTGGGGGGGGGGGGTACCATAGTGAGCCCAAATATTAACCTAGGGACCCGATTTGAACAAACTTGAATTTGACTCCCCTAGAGATATTGTATACAAAATATGAAAGCATTCTGACTAGTGGAGCTGAAGAAGATTTTTTTTTGAGGAAATTTCCTCATATTGCACTAAGTTACAAGTTGGGCTACCATAGCAAGCCTAAATATATACCTAGGGACCTGATTTGAACAAACTTGAATCTGACACCCCCCCTAGAGATGTTGTATACAAAGTATGAAAGCATTCTGAATGGTGGATCTGAAGATTTTTAAGAAAATATCCTCATATTGCACTAAGTTACAATTTTGGCTACCATAGCGAGCCTAAATATACACCTAGGGACCCGATTTAACAAAACTGAATCTGACCCCTCTAGAGATGTTGTATACCAAATATGAAAGCATTCTGACTGGTGGATCTGAAGAAGAAGATTTAAAAAAATTATCCCCCATTTTGCACTAAGTTAAAATTTGGGCTTCCATAGGAAGCCAAATATTAATCAAGGGACTTGGTTTGAACAATCTTGAATCTGACCCTCACAACAATGATGTATACCAAACATCAAAAGATTCTGACTGGTGGTTCTGAAGAAGATTTTTAAAGAATATTCCCCATATTACCCTAAGTTAAAAATTTGGGCTCCAGTATATGAACCAATGGGCTTCATTTTAACACACTTGTATCTGACCCCCATATGGATGGCGTAAACCAAATATCAAAAGATTCTGACCATTGGTTTTGGAAAAAAGATTTTAAATTTTTTTTGCAAATATGCTGACTTGGCATTTTGTCGATGCCCTCTGCAGAACACGCTAACATAACCAATGGCATTTTTTTTACCATTCCATTCTACTGGTCCTAAGGAAGCTTCACACCAAATAACAGCTCTCTGTTCCGTGTGGTTTGGGAAATATGGGCGTTTGAAAATATTTCTATTTTTAGCTCCTGGGGTTCCCATGGGGCATTTTGAAATTTGTTTTTCTTCATAAATCAAGTGCTTATGACCCACTAAAACTTCACATCAAATTTGGTTCAAATCGGCCACTCGGTTTGGAAAATATAAATTTTGGGCGGGGCAAAAATTCTTGCCCCTCTTGTAACAACAAATATTGCCCCTCGAACTTCTCTTGAACAAACTTGAGTCTACACCTCAAAAGGAAGCTGTATACCAAATATCAGGTCTCTGCTACTGCTGGTTCATGAGAAGATTTTTTTTTTAAATTGGAGCATTTTGACCCCACCCCCTCCTCAATATGAGCAGAAACCCAATTTGAAGAAAAACCCAAATGCCTCTCTATAACCACTACTCAAAATGTGGCCAGTGGTGGGAGAAAAAGGCGCAAACACCACCTTCACGATGGGCAACGGACGAAAAGTGATCAGAACAGCTCAACCTGAATTTCAGTCAGGTGAGCTAATAATTGATCCATGGCAATATTGTAACCACAGCAGAGGTATAAAGTCAATATTAACCAATAATTAACACAGTAACAGTAAACAACCACAGCTCCACTTCCCAGTTTTCCCACCAGAGTAGTGGGTGGGGCTGGGGGTATATACACAGAACAACACACGAGTGTGAATGGGGTAATCGATATGGCACGAGGGTCAGTGTGGAATGATAGAGCGAGAGGCTTAATAAGTTTTATCCTTCCGCGCACATGTGCCATATCGATTAACCCATTCACACGCGTGGGTCATTCTGTGTTTATTACATGCCTTCATGTCTATAAAAACAATTATTAGAAGGACACTCAGCAATTCATGTGACAACTATCAACAAAAAGAACACATTTTATCGCCAACCAAATTTGCATGGTGAACCCGTATTACTATTTCGTCCCCCGAGTTTCAATGTGCCTTTGGAACTCAGGGGATGATTTTTAGCTGTCGCTGACAATTCAAATTGTAATTTTGGCGCACGATTTGTAGAAATTTCAAGTAAAATTTTGCTTCTATTTAAAAATAGTCTGTCAACGATTTCTGTTCCGCACATATGTGCGGAACTGATTTTCATTTTTTCCGCATGGTTAATGTTGCTGTAGAGGGGGATTACATGTACATAGAACAAGCATGTAATAAATATTTGTTCACCTGGATTTGTTTTGTCACAATTTTGGCTCTCTCTAATAAATTATTGGAAAGCAAACCAATGGGCAAAGAATAACCTTTAAAGGCTTTTAAAATTTAAATTCCAAATTAATTTGTGGAAATTTAAGAATCGACTACACACTTGAAGAAACTTTCGTTCATTACTAGAAAAGAATGTGATTTGGGCTCATATTGTCTGGTGGTATTTTACATGTTGCCATTAGTGCAGGCCAGTTAAAGAGTATGACCAGTGCACTGAAAAAAAAATCTCAGAAGTAGTCGATCAGCACAGAGGTCACTCAAGTAGTACTGAAATGGTTAACCGGATAACCAGTTTGAAACCGGTTACCTACCTAACTGATTGGAAAAAAAACATCAACCGGTTATTCAAAATATCAATGATGATCGTCATTCCACGGTTAAAACATAGTAAATCTGCTGCTTCTTCTTTGGGATAGATTACACCTCGAAGCAGCTCTGAAAATATTGAGAAATAATCGACTTTGGCATTCAAGACTTCGTTAATGATCGACAATTTCCATGAGTTACCACAGAAAATATTCTGTAGTATGAATACAAAACGAACGTTGTCGAGTACTCGACAACGTTCGTTTGAAAACATACTACTGAATAGTTTCTGAGAATACTGCTTTCCAATTCCTACAGTTTTGATCCCAGATTTGGTGAAATAATGGCTACGGAAAACCGGATATTATCCGGTTGTAGCACTTGGTTAGTCAGTTGTGAAAATGTGCCAACCATTTCAGCCCTACACTCAAATTTTTTTAAAATTTATTGTAGAGTAGAGTGTGAATAGGAAATAACAAAGTTATCTGATTTTGGCCAGTTGTTTACCTTGCCATGGCAAGTTATCTCGCTGAAGCCAAGAAAATATTGCCAGCCAAATTTGTTACCAGTTATCTCACCTCTGCCAGTGATATATCTTGCCTTAACCAGTAATCAATTTGCCATGGTGATATAAATATTTCAAGCAAAACTTGTAGGCAGTCATTATCTTTTCTCCCACCACTAAGGTGGTGAGACATATATAAAGTTGTGTGAGACAGCTGGGAGAGATATGACTGTCTCACCCCACCCACATGACAGCTATCTCACTCCACCCATGTGACCAACCTATATTGGCTTATTAGAATATTTAATGAGCACAGGACCATTCAATCATTGCACATTCTTCAGTAAACAAATGGCATTGTGTCACATTTTGGAAATATTAGCAGACAAACATTTGTCGAAGAAAATAGAAATAACAAGAGCGCACTGTCACAGTGCCGAAGCTGCGACGATTCATGCAACGCCAATGATGTTTTAAAACTTGTTGGTGACAAAAAAAAAACTCGTTGGTGACAAAAAAACTTGTTTGTGTCAAGTCCATAAATGTGACAGAAA
Source organism: Pictodentalium vernedei (assembly GCA_031216915.1). Lineage (NCBI taxonomy): Eukaryota > Metazoa > Mollusca > Scaphopoda > Dentaliida > Dentaliidae > Pictodentalium > Pictodentalium vernedei. The sequence goes on along the minus strand of CM062296.1, from coordinate 129,089,231 downwards.
TTATCCGAATGACATGCACTATTGAGAGGGTGTAGACATCATGAAGATACACCTGCATACCAAGTATGGTGTAATTTCATCAAGTATTTTAGGAGTTATGGTGTTTTGTAAACTTGTTGGTAACAAAAAAAACTCGTTGGTGATAAGTCATAAATGTGACAGAAATTATCCGAATGACATGCACTATTGAGAGGGTGTAGACATCATGAAGATACACTTGCATACCAAGTATGATGTCACTCCATCAAGTATTTTAGGAGTTATGGTGTTTTTTAAACTCGTTGGTGACAAAAAAACTTGTTGGTGACAAAAACACTCGTTGGTGACAAGTCCATAAATGTGACAGAAATTATCCGAATGACATGCACTATTGAGAGGGTGTAGACATCATGAAGATACACTTGCATACCAGGTATGGTGTCATACGAAATTCCTGTCAAAACATTATGCGAGTACATTGTAGAATTCATAATATGACATCGGAATGTGTCAATGTTCATTTCACTACAAATCTGACATCATCAGAATGTTTCAATGTTAATTTCACTACAAATCTTTAACCCCTGTCTTGTCTTTAATTTTGTGATATATACCTCTGATATATACAGAACTTTTGTGCTATTTTTCTGATAAGCAAATCAGTTTTTTTTAAGAAATGGACAACAAAATTGTTCGATATAGCTGCATTTGCCACTGAATTACTTTTGATGACGTTCAGACTGTTTTGAATCTGCCCCCCCCCCCGCCTCCCCCCTCAACAGATGTTGTATACTTCAAAAGAAGATGATTTTTTTTTAAATTCCTCATATTGCACTAAGTTGATATTCATGCTCTCACAGGGAGCCCAAATATTTACCCAGGTAACTGATTTGAACAAACCTGAAACTGACCCACCTCGAGGTTTTGCATACTAAATATGAAAGAATTCTGACTGCTGAATCTGAAGAAAATTTTTAAAGAAATTCCCTCATATTGCACTAAGTTAAAACTCAGGCTCCCATATGGAGCCCAAATATTAACCCAGGAACTCGATTTGTACAAATATGAATCTGACCCCCTATAGATGTTGTATACCAAACATGAATGGATTCTGACTGGTGGACCTGAAGAAGATTTTTAAAGAAATTTCCTCAAATTACATCAAGTTAAAATTTGGGCTCCTACAGGGAGCCCAATTATTAACTCAGGGCTCTTACAGGGAGCCCAATTATTAACCCGGGGACTCAATTTGAAAAAAAACTTGAATCTGACCCCACCCCCCACCCCCGCCCCCCTACTGAAGTTGTATACTAAACATGAAAGTTTCTGACTGATGGATCTGAAGAAGATTTTTAAAGAAATTTCTTCAAATTGCACCAAATTAAACTTTGGGCTCCAATAGAGTCAAAATACTAGCTTAGGGACGCAATTTGAACAAACTTGATTCTGACCTCCCTATAGATGCTGTATACCAAACATAAAAGGATTCTAACTGGTGGATCTGAAGAAGATTTTAAAAAAATTTCCTCATATTTCACTAAGTTAAAATTTGGACTCCTACAGGGAGCCCAATTATTAACCCAGGGACTCGATTTGAACAAACTTGAATCTGACTCCCCCTACAGATGTTGTATATCAAACATGAAAGGATTCTGACTGGTGGATCTGAAGAAGAGTTTTAAAGACATTTCCTCAATTTGCACCAAGTTAAACTTTGGGCTCCAATAGAGAGCCCAAATACTAACTCATGGACCCAATTTGAACAAACTTGAATCCGACCCCCAAGATATATTGTATACCAAATATGAAAGCATTCTGACTGGTGGATCTGGAGAAGATTTTTAAAGAAATTTCCTCACGTTTCACTAAGTTAAGTGATAGAGTGACAACTTTATTTGAACAAACTTGAATTGACATATGATAGGGAACATGCACACCAGATTTGGTTCAATTTGGTCAAGCAGTTTGTGAGAAGTCGATAATGTAAAGTTAACATCGGATGACAGACAGACGACAAACAGAGTGCTTAGTAAAGCTACCCTTGAGCTTCGTTCAGGTGAGCTAAAAATGTCCACAATCCATTGTAAGTATTTCAATCAGTTCAATGAATCCTGCACTCTATGTAACATACCTTGTGCATTTTCAGTCAGTGTATTTTTCCATGCAATGTGTGATGTGACAGCCCATAAACAGAAAGTGTAACTAACCCTGTGCATTGCATTGATAAGGGTTAGTCACACTTTCGGGTTATAAAAAATGTTCATTATCAACTGATTAAATAACCCTGTGCACTGTACAGCCTTCATATAAATGTCAACTGTAGCAACTCTTTGCCATATGTAATCAGGGATTTTTATGGGACCCTTTCCTTATGGCATTTTGGCATGATTTTTCCCAATCTCAGACCTACACTTCAAGACCTAATTGTGAAAACACAGGTGCCTCAACATGCCGTTTTTAGATACATTAGCAACTTACATCCAAAGAACCTTGTCAGTTGTTTCTAGGAAAGTCTTGGCTGCCTTTATAGGCAGCCAAGACTTGCCTAGACACTACCACAAAGCCACAGAATGTAGACTATCGAAATGCATGGGTATCTTCATCAGTTCACAGTATAAGAACAATTTATTTAATAGAGATTAGAGACTGGTCATTATTTCATGTGACTGATTGTTATAAAACTTACTACATGTACTGTTCATGTTATTATATTAATTTATTTATTAGGGTTTAACGACACATTAACTGCCAAGGTCATATCGTGTCGGTGACAATTTTACGGGTGGAGGAAGCTGGAGTACCCAGAGAGAACCACCGAGCAACGACAAGTAGCTGCCAGCTCCCCAACATCGTAACTCCGCACTCCAACACAGGCAGGGTTAGATTGGTTGAGGACATGCACACCATCAACGCACGGTACGCCTTACTACATGACATCATCATGCCCCATGTGAACAACCGGGGTGAAGTGCCTTGCCCAAGGACACAACGCGGTAGTCCAAATCTATCGCTCAGACGGTCACCCATCCAAGGACTAACCGGGCTTAACTTCGGTGATCTGACAAAAACCGGTTACCGCAATACCACCGCACTCAGTATTCATGTAGTAGCTTCTGTATTAATGTTTTCAGTTCAATATGAAAGTAACATTTCTCATTCTTTGTGTGTTTCTTCTCCCAAAGAAATTCCTAATTTGAGCCTTCATGATGTGAATTTTACCAGTAGCATGGGCCCCGGACCCTTTCCCATTGAGGACAGAAGAATCCCTGGTGATGACCAAAACCAGCCAGTAGATTTTCAAATAGCATTCAAACTCACCTTATAACCCCTGGTTGGAATGGATTGTGGAAACGATTTTTTAATAGTTTGTTGTCAATGACTGGATCATGACCACAACAGAAGTATGATGTTATGTTCAACAAATGGTGTACTCACAACTATGCTGCTCACATTTGGAGACTTCCACCCGATATTATAAGTTACAGGGCGTTTAGTTGGCAGATACGGCTTCGCCTCACCTAATATTGTTTTCTCTTCGCCATTTATGACACTGTATCTGCCAACTAAACGCCCTGTAACGTATTTATTATGCACAGCATGCTAAAATGTCATTGGGGAAGTTAACTCAACGAATAGTTAAATGATGCGCACTTCTTGAAAAATGTAAACAAAGCAGACGATGTTTACATACACAACAAGGGGAGTAATTTTGCTTCCTCATTCTAATAAATCACTCGTGACTTGTTCTATAACCGCCAATGTTTTGGGCTGGTCTGGCATTTTATTATAACAATTTCATTCAATCGAAAGAAATGTTTATACGACAGGGCTATTTTATATGGTGGGTCTTGTGTACGACTGCGCTGCAGCATGTACGTATGTGTAAATTAAAAGCCGAGGCGTGTGGATATAATGATAAAACAAAATGGCTGACGGCCACCTGATATTAAATTAATATTGGGTGCATTTCAGTCATCCTGAACCTAATATTGCGGAGTCTATGTCTCTTAGTAACTTCATTTGATTGGATAAACAAATTTACTAGTATAATAATGTATGATAGGATACCACCAGTGCAGCAGGGTTGGAACGATTAACGTCAAATGATTCAACATCACATAATAATACTTACTTCAAGGCATCTTGTTTATTGGGGTTTAATGACACTTCTGACAGCTTGGGTTATATTAGGCCAGAGAGTTTATCAACTGTCACGATTCTCCAACTTATTGACCATCTCAGAAGCAGTTAGCTGTGGCTGAAGGCAAGTGCACCATTTAACTCCTAGAAGCCGGGGAATCAGAATGAATTTATTGAACATGACCTACGTCAAAAAACTTACAGTAAAGCAGTTGCTTCTAGTCAAGTGTCATCTGCCTATTCAGGCAGACGACACTTGACTGGAAGCACCTGCTCAGTGTTTAATTGTCCCCCAGCCCAAAGATAGCCGAACCGTCAAAGCCAGATTACCTGCCGTATTACATCACAGGCAAGAAAACTCGACTCCCGGCTTCTAAGAGTTAAGTGCAGCATGCCTCAGTACATGGCACCGTTGTACATGCAGACTCGTGCATCACGAAATATATAACAAATCAGATGAAAGGTGTAATAATAGTTTAATGTATGATAAAATGCAGGTCTGATCAAACAAAAATAAATGTACACGGTAGTAATGATCAATGTATCGACTCAAAAAAAAAAACAAACAGACAATTGAAGATTCTAACAATGACTTTATGTAGTAAGGGTTTTCTGAATATAGCATGTCAATTCTTATAGTCTATCTGAAATGACTTTGTGTCACATTCAGCAAGTATTACTGTGTCATGTTTTAATGCTCTCAGTGCTCAACTCTTTACCTAACATGAAAAGTAGGCCCTGGAAAGCTTCGATTCTATTTCAAATCTCAAGTAGATATTTGCTTCCATTCAAAATCGGCTGCCCGATTCATTTCCTCTCGGATCGTTTTCATAGGAATATAGCTTGGTATTGATCATCTTCTCATGAAACGTATAGTTCAGATGAAAATCGTACATAAATAATGTTGAAATACAAGACTCAGTGTAACTTCTACTACATTAACATAAATAACATCTGAACTAATGCCACCAGCCATGCCAATTTCAATCAAGCCAGAAAATAAGCAGACTGTCATCCATAAAATGAGGTCCCCAGAGGGTGAATGTAGTGATGCTACCCTGCTTAGCAGGGTAGCATCACTAAATTTACCCTCTGTGAACCTCAATTTGAGTCAGGGTCTCAAAACTCGACAGAAAGAGGTACCCAGCGGATAAATTGGCCCACTGTATGGGATAGCATCCTCAAATTCACCCTCTGGGGACCTCATTCTGCAAATGTCAGACTGCTTATTTTTAGGCTTGATTCCAATACCACTAGTCCCTACCACTGTTAAATACAAATTTAAGGTTTCCTTCCCATCAATGTCGATGATGAACTATAATCCTTACAGGGTAATAATCCGACTACACCATCAAGGCATGCCTTCGACGAAGGCATGCCTTGATGATGTAGTTGGATTATTTTATCAGCCGGGACTTGAGCAATCACAGTTGGAACAAATCAGCTTTATAATCCCCATCGTTCATCCTCAAGAAGCCACTTATTCGATCTGAGGTTCAATTCGATTTTGAATAATAAACATGATTCGATTCAAAACTAGATTTGAATCGAAAATGAGCGATTCGCAGGACCCTAACGAAAAGCATACAGCTGCAAAAATATTTTTCGAGTAATTAAAATGTTTTTATTTATTGATTTATTTATTTATTGGTGTTTAAGGTAACATATTATTTCTGCACAATGGCTAATCATGACCACAACATGGAAAAAAGCCAAGTTTAGTCAATCGTTTATACACATGTTGCCGGGGGGCACGGTAGCTCAGTAGGTAGAGGTGCAGGCTGCAAGCCGAGAGGTTCTCTGTTTGAATCCCACCTGAGGCAACAGCACTGTGTCCTTGGGCAAGACACTTCATCCCCATGGCCCACGTGGGGGCATGGTGGCATTGCGTACTAAGGCGTACTGCACGTCGATGGTGCACCTGTCTTCAACCAATGCTAACCCTGTTTGTGTGGTGTTGGTGTTGGGGAGCTGACAGTTGCTCACCATTGCTCGGTGGGTACTCTGGCTTCCACCACCCATAAAAATGCCATTGTGACCTATGTGTATTGTGAAATATGTGACCTGAAACACCAATAAATAAATAATAAATATACACATGTTGCCCATTTTAGAGAATTTCCACCCCAAGCATTGGTGACTGGGGTCGTATTTTACCAGTAAAACAGAGCTGGCTTACCAAAGAAAACAAGCACTGCTTCATTTCCCTGAGTTCCAAAAGGGAAATTAAAATGTTTAATTTTTCATCGTAAAAACATAACTTATTTTATTTATTTATTTATTGGTATTTAAGGTTACTTTCTATATCTCTGTCTACTTCATGACCGAAACATTGGTATGAAGTCAAGTTTAGCCAATTGTTTATATGTATGCTGCCCATTTTAGAGGACTTCAACATCAGGAACTGGTTCCAGGTCCTATTTGACCATAAACATGCACTGTTCCACTTCCTGGAGTTCCCATGGGAAAACACATACTCGCCTAAAAAAGAAAGTGTGCATTGCAGAAATTGATCAAACTCCAAAAAAATAATTTCCTGGGAGAGTGTTAACCTGTTCATGAATAAGTTATATTGAACACAAAAACAGCTTTCCCTGTTAAAATTGCATTAACGTTAAATGACGTGCTGCGCATTTGTGAAAAGGCATGTTTTGCACGTGGAGTCTGCAGTGGTGTAGGGTTAGGGTTAGGGTAGGGTTAGGGTTAGGTTTGGTTAGGGTAGGATTAGGTTAGGCTAACCCTAACCCTACCCTAACCCTGCCTAACCTAACCCTACCCTAACCCACTTCCATGCTAACTTGTTCGCTTCCATGAGGCGTAGATGCACAGCAGTAGTCGATGCAGATGGAGGTCATACCAGATATTGAGTGTGTGACTTTTGTGTTGGACCCTTAGTGTCTTTGACTCTCCATGGCACCAAGAGTATTCGTCGTAGCGTAATGAAATTTCTCGTGTTGATCACAAATTGATTCATCTGTGATTGAATAAAAATACCTCTGATATATACAGAACTTTTGTGCTATTTTTCTGATAAGCAAATCAGTTTTTTTTAAGAAATGGACAACAAAATTGTTCGATATAGCTGCATTTGCCACTGAATTACTTTTGATGACGTTCAGACTGTTTTGAATCTGCCCCCCCCCCCCCGCCTCCCCCTCGACAGATGTTGTATACTTCAAAAGAAGATGATTTTTTTTAAAATTCCTCATATTGCACTAAGTTGATATTCATGCTCTCACAGGGAGCCCAAATATTTACCCAGGTAACTGATTTGAACAAACCTGAAACTGACCCACCTCGAGGTTTTGCATACTAAATATGAAAGAAATCTGACTGCTGAATCTGAAGAAAATTTTTAAAGAAATTCCCTCATATTGCACTAAGTTAAAACTCAGGCTCCCATATGGAGCCCAAATATTAACCCAGGAACTCGATTTGTACAAATATGAATCTGACCCCCTATAGATGTTGTATACCAAACATGAATGGATTCTGACTGGTGGACCTGAAGAAGATTTTTAAAGAAATTTCCTCAAATTACATCAAGTTAAAATTTGGGCTCCTACAGGGAGCCCAATTATTAACTCAGGGCTCTTACAGGGAGCCCAATTATTAACCTGGGGACTCAATTTGAAAAAAAACTTGAATCTGACAACACCCCCCACCCCCGCCCCCCTACAGATGTTGTATACTAAACATGAAAGTTTCTGACTGATGGATCTGAAGAAGATTTTTAAAGAAATTTCTTCAAATTGCACCAAATTAAACTTTGGGCTCCAATAGAGTCAAAATACTAGCTTAGGGACGCAATTTGAACAAACTTGATTCTGACCTCCCTATAGATGCTGTATACCAAACATAAAAGGATTCTAACTGGTGGATCTGAAGAAGATTTTAAAAAAATTTCCTCATATTTCACTAAGTTAAAATTTGGACTCCTACAGGGAGCCCAATTATTAACCCAGGGACTCGATTTGAACAAACTTGAATCTGACTCCCCCTACAGATGTTGTATATCAAACATGAAAGGATTCTGACTGGTGGATCTGAAGAAGAGTTTTAAAGACATTTCCTCAATTTGCACCAAGTTAAACTTTGGGCTCCAATAGAGAGCCCAAATACTAACTCATGGACCCAATTTGAACAAACTTGAATCCGACCCCCAAGATATATTGTATACCAAATATGAAAGCATTCTGACTGGTGGATCTGGAGAAGATTTTTAAAGAAATTTCCTCACGTTTCACTAAGTTAAGTGATAGAGTGACAACTTTATTTGAACAAACTTGAATTGACATATGATAGGGAACATGCACACCAGATTTGGTTCAATTTGGTCAAGCAGTTTGTGAGAAGTCGATAATGTAAAGTTAACATCGGATGACAGACAGACGACAAACAGAGTGCTTAGTAAAGCTACCCTTGAGCTTCGTTCAGGTGAGCTAAAAATGTCCACAATCCATTGTAAGTATTTCAATCAGTTCAATGAATCCTGCACTCTATGTAACATACCTTGTGCATTTTCAGTCAGTGTATTTTTCCATGCAATGTGTGATGTGACAGCCCATAAACAGAAAGTGTAACTAACCCTGTGCATTGCATTGATAAGGGTTAGTCACACTTTCGGGTTATAAAAAATGTTCATTATCAACTGATTAAATAACCCTGTGCACTGTACAGCCTTCATATAAATGTCAACTGTAGCAACTCTTTGCCATATGTAATCAGGGATTTTTATGGGACCCTTTCCTTATGGCATTTTGGCATGATTTTTCCCAATCTCAGACCTACACTTCAAGACCTAATTGTGAAAACACAGGTGCCTCAACATGCCGTTTTTAGATACATTAGCAACTTACATCCAAAGAACCTTGTCAGTTGTTTCTAGGAAAGTCTTGGCTGCCTTTATAGGCAGCCAAGACTTGCCTAGACACTACCACAAAGCCACAGAATGTAGACTATCGAAATGCATGGGTATCTTCATCAGTTCACAGTATAAGAACAATTTATTTAATAGAGATTAGAGACTGGTCATTATTTCATGTGACTGATTGTTATAAAACTTACTACATGTACTGTTCATGTTATTATATTAATTTATTTATTAGGGTTTAACGACACATTAACTGCCAAGGTCATATCGTGTCGGTGACAATTTTACGGGTGGAGGAAGCTGGAGTACCCAGAGAGAACCACCGAGCAACGACAAGTAGCTGCCAGCTCCCCAACATCGTAACTCCGCACTCCAACACAGGCAGGGTTAGATTGGTTGAGGACATGCACACCATCAACGCACGGTACGCCTTACTACATGACATCATCATGCCCCATGTGAACAACCGGGGTGAAGTGCCTTGCCCAAGGACACAACGCGGTAGTCCAAATCTATCGCTCAGACGGTCACCCATCCAAGGACTAACCGGGCTTAACTTCGGTGATCTGACAAAAACCGGTTACCGCAATACCACCGCACTCAGTATTCATGTAGTAGCTTCTGTATTAATGTTTTCAGTTCAATATGAAAGTAACATTTCTCATTCTTTGTGTGTTTCTTCTCCCAAAGAAATTCCTAATTTGAGCCTTCATGATGTGAATTTTACCAGTAGCATGGGCCCCGGACCCTTTCCCATTGAGGACAGAAGAATCCCTGGTGATGACCAAAACCAGCCAGTAGATTTTCAAATAGCATTCAAACTCACCTTATAACCCCTGGTTGGAATGGATTGTGGAAACGATTTTTTAATAGTTTGTTGTCAATGACTGGATCATGACCACAACAGAAGTATGATGTTATGTTCAACAAATGGTGTACTCACAACTATGCTGCTCACATTTGGAGACTTCCACCCGATATTATAAGTTACAGGGCGTTTAGTTGGCAGATACGGCTTCGCCTCACCTAATATTGTTTTCTCTTCGCCATTTATGACACTGTATCTGCCAACTAAACGCCCTGTAACGTATTTATTATGCACAGCATGCTAAAATGTCATTGGGGAAGTTAACTCAACGAATAGTTAAATGATGCGCACTTCTTGAAAAATGTAAACAAAGCAGACGATGTTTACATACACAACAAGGGGAGTAATTTTGCTTCCTCATTCTAATAAATCACTCGTGACTTGTTCTATAACCGCCAATGTTTTGGGCTGGTCTGGCATTTTATTATAACAATTTCATTCAATCGAAAGAAATGTTTATACGACAGGGCTATTTTATATGGTGGGTCTTGTGTACGACTGCGCTGCAGCATGTACGTATGTGTAAATTAAAAGCCGAGGCGTGTGGATATAATGATAAAACAAAATGGCTGACGGCCACCTGATATTAAATTAATATTGGGTGCATTTCAGTCATCCTGAACCTAATATTGCGGAGTCTATGTCTCTTAGTAACTTCATTTGATTGGATAAACAAATTTACTAGTATAATAATGTATGATAGGATACCACCAGTGCAGCAGGGTTGGAACGATTAACGTCAAATGATTCAACATCACATAATAATACTTACTTCAAGGCATCTTGTTTATTGGGGTTTAATGACACTTCTGACAGCTTGGGTTATATTAGGCCAGAGAGTTTATCAACTGTCACGATTCTCCAACTTATTGACCATCTCAGAAGCAGTTAGCTGTGGCTGAAGGCAAGTGCACCATTTAACTCCTAGAAGCCGGGGAATCAGAATGAATTTATTGAACATGACCTACGTCAAAAAACTTACAGTAAAGCAGTTGCTTCTAGTCAAGTGTCATCTGCCTATTCAGGCAGACGACACTTGACTGGAAGCACCTGCTCAGTGTTTAATTGTCCCCCAGCCCAAAGATAGCCGAACCGTCAAAGCCAGATTACCTGCCGTATTACATCACAGGCAAGAAAACTCGACTCCCGGCTTCTAAGAGTTAAGTGCAGCATGCCTCAGTACATGGCACCGTTGTACATGCAGACTCATGCATCACGAAATATATAACAAATCAGATGAAAGGTGTAATAATAGTTTAATGTATGATAAAATGCAGGTCTGATCAAACAAAAATAAATGTACACGGTAGTAATGATCAATGTATCGACTCAAAAAAAAAAACAAACAGACAATTGAAGATTCTAACAATGACTTTATGTAGTAAGGGTTTTCTGAATATAGCATGTCAATTCTTATAGTCTATCTGAAATGACTTTGTGTCACATTCAGCAAGTATTACTGTGTCATGTTTTAATGCTCTCAGTGCTCAACTCTTTACCTAACATGAAAAGTAGGCCCTGGAAAGCTTCGATTCTATTTCAAATCTCAAGTAGATATTTGCTTCCATTCAAAATCGGCTGCCCGATTCATTTCCTCTCGGATCGTTTTCATAGGAATATAGCTTGGTATTGATCATCTTCTCATGAAACGTATAGTTCAGATGAAAATCGTACATAAATAATGTTGAAATACAAGACTCAGTGTAACTTCTACTACATTAACATAAATAACATCTGAACTAATGCCACCAGCCATGCCAATTTCAATCAAGCCAGAAAATAAGCAGACTGTCATCCATAAAATGAGGTCCCCAGAGGGTGAATGTAGTGATGCTACCCTGCTTAGCAGGGTAGCATCACTAAATTTACCCTCTGTGAACCTCAATTTGAGTCAGGGTCTCAAAACTCGACAGAAAGAGGTACCCAGCGGATAAATTGGCCCACTGTATGGGATAGCATCCTCAAATTCACCCTCTGGGGACCTCATTCTGCAAATGTCAGACTGCTTATTTTTAGGCTTGATTCCAATACCACTAGTCCCTACCACTGTTAAATACAAATTTAAGGTTTCCTTCCCATCAATGTCGATGATGAACTATAATCCTTACAGGGTAATAATCCGACTACACCATCAAGGCATGCCTTCGACGAAGGCATGCCTTGATGATGTAGTTGGATTATTTTATCAGCCGGGACTTGAGCAATCACAGTTGGAACAAATCAGCTTTATAATCCCCATCGTTCATCCTCAAGAAGCCACTTATTCGATCTGAGGTTCAATTCGATTTTGAATAATAAACATGATTCGATTCAAAACTAGATTTGAATCGAAAATGAGCGATTCGCAGGACCCTAACGAAAAGCATACAGCTGCAAAAATATTTTTCGAGTAATTAAAATGTTTTTATTTATTGATTTATTTATTTATTGGTGTTTAAGGTAACATATTATTTCTGCACAATGGCTAATCATGACCACAACATGGAAAAAAGCCAAGTTTAGTCAATCGTTTATACACATGTTGCCGGGGGGCACGGTAGCTCAGTAGGTAGAGGTGCAGGCTGCAAGCCGAGAGGTTCTCTGTTTGAATCCCACCTGAGGCAACAGCACTGTGTCCTTGGGCAAGACACTTCATCCCCATGGCCCACGTGGGGGCATGGTGGCATTGCGTACTAAGGCGTACTGCACGTCGATGGTGCACCTGTCTTCAACCAATGCTAACCCTGTTTGTGTGGTGTTGGTGTTGGGGAGCTGACAGTTGCTCACCATTGCTCGGTGGGTACTCTGGCTTCCACCACCCATAAAAATGCCATTGTGACCTATGTGTATTGTGAAATATGTGACCTGAAACACCAATAAATAAATAATAAATATACACATGTTGCCCATTTTAGAGAATTTCCACCCCAAGCATTGGTGACTGGGGTCGTATTTTACCAGTAAAACAGAGCTGGCTTACCAAAGAAAACAAGCACTGCTTCATTTCCCTGAGTTCCAAAAGGGAAATTAAAATGTTTAATTTTTCATCGTAAAAACATAACTTATTTTATTTATTTATTTATTGGTATTTAAGGTTACTTTCTATATCTCTGTCTACTTCATGACCGAAACATTGGTATGAAGTCAAGTTTAGCCAATTGTTTATATGTATGCTGCCCATTTTAGAGGACTTCAACATCAGGAACTGGTTCCAGGTCCTATTTGACCATAAACATGCACTGTTCCACTTCCTGGAGTTCCCATGGGAAAACACATACTCGCCTAAAAAAGAAAGTGTGCATTGCAGAAATTGATCAAACTCCAAAAAAATAATTTCCTGGGAGAGTGTTAACCTGTTCATGAATAAGTTATATTGAACACAAAAACAGCTTTCCCTGTTAAAATTGCATTAACGTTAAATGACGTGCTGCGCATTTGTGAAAAGGCATGTTTTGCACGTGGAGTCTGCAGTGGTGTAGGGTTAGGGTTAGGGTAGGGTTAGGGTTAGGTTTGGTTAGGGTAGGATTAGGTTAGGCTAACCCTAACCCTACCCTAACCCTGCCTAACCTAACCCTACCCTAACCCACTTCCATGCTAACTTGTTCGCTTCCATGAGGCGTAGATGCACAGCAGTAGTCGATGCAGATGGAGGTCATACCAGATATTGAGTGTGTGACTTTTGTGTTGGACCCTTAGTGTCTTTGACTCTCCATGGCACCAAGAGTATTCGTCGTAGCGTAATGAAATTTCTCGTGTTGATCACAAATTGATTCATCTGTGATTGAATAAAAATACCTCTGATATATACAGAACTTTTGTGCTATTTTTCTGATAAGCAAATCAGTTTTTTTTAAGAAATGGACAACAAAATTGTTCGATATAGCTGCATTTGCCACTGAATTACTTTTGATGACGTTCAGACTGTTTTGAATCTGCCCCCCCCCCCGCCTCCCCCTCGACAGATGTTGTATACTTCAAAAGAAGATGATTTTTTTTAAAATTCCTCATATTGCACTAAGTTGATATTCATGCTCTCACAGGGAGCCCAAATATTTACCCAGGTAACTGATTTGAACAAACCTGAAACTGACCCACCTCGAGGTTTTGCATACTAAATATGAAAGAAATCTGACTGCTGAATCTGAAGAAAATTTTTAAAGAAATTCCCTCATATTGCACTAAGTTAAAACTCAGGCTCCCATATGGAGCCCAAATATTAACCCAGGAACTCGATTTGTACAAATATGAATCTGACCCCCTATAGATGTTGTATACCAAACATGAATGGATTCTGACTGGTGGACCTGAAGAAGATTTTTAAAGAAATTTCCTCAAATTACATCAAGTTAAAATTTGGGCTCCTACAGGGAGCCCAATTATTAACTCAGGGCTCTTACAGGGAGCCCAATTATTAACCTGGGGACTCAATTTGAAAAAAAAACTTGAATCTGACAACACCCCCCACCCCCGCCCCCCTACAGATGTTGTATACTAAACATGAAAGTTTCTGACTGATGGATCTGAAGAAGATTTTTAAAGAAATTTCTTCAAATTGCACCAAATTAAACTTTGGGCTCCAATAGAGTCAAAATACTAGCTTAGGGACGCAATTTGAACAAACTTGATTCTGACCTCCCTATAGATGCTGTATACCAAACATAAAAGGATTCTAACTGGTGGATCTGAAGAAGATTTAAAAAAAACTTCCTCATATTTCACTAAGTTAAAATTTGGACTCCTACAGGGAGCCCAATTATTAACCCAGGGACTCGATTTGAACAAACTTGAATCTGACTCCCCCCTACAGATGTTGTATATCAAACATGAAAGGATTCTGACTGGTGGATCTGAAGAAGAGTTTTAAAGACATTTCCTCAATTTGCACCAAGTTAAACTTTGGGCTCCAATAGAGAGCCCAAATACTAACTCATGGACCCAATTTGAACAAACTTGAATCCGACCCCCCAAGATATATTGTTACCAAATATGAAAGCATTCTGACTGGTGGATCTGGAGAAGATTTTTAAAGAAATTTCCTCACGTTTCACTAAGTTAAGTGATAGAGTGACAACTTTATTTGAACAAACTTGAATTGACATATGATAGGGAACATGCACACCAGATTTGGTTCAATTTGGTCAAGCAGTTTGTGAGAAGTCGATAATGTAAAGTTAACATCGGATGACAGACAGACGACAAACAGAGTGCTTAGCAAAGCTACCCTTGAGCTTCGTTCAGGTGAGCTAAAAATGTCCACAATCCATTGTAAGTATTTCAATCAGTTCAATGAATCCTGCACTCTATGTAACATACGTTGTGCATTTTCAGTCAGTGTATTTTTCCATGCAATGTGTGATGTGACAGCCCATAAACAGAAAGTGTAACTAACCCTGTGCATTGCATTGATAAGGGTTAGTCACACTTTCGGGTTATAAAAAATGTTCATTATCAACTGATTAAATAACCCTGTGCACTGTACAGCCTTCATGTAAATGTCAACTGTAGCAACTCTTTGCCATATGTAATCAGGGATTTTTATGGGACCCTTTCCTTATGGCATTTTGGCATGATTTTTCCCAATCTCAGACCTACACTTCAAGACCTAATTGTGAAAACACAGGTGCCTCAACATGCCGTTTTTAGATACATTAGCAACTTACATCCAAAGAACCTTGTCAGTTGTTTCTAGGAAAGTCTTGGCTGCCTTTATAGGCAGCCAAGACTTGCCTAGACACTACCACAAAGCCACAGAATGTAGACTATCGAAATGCATGGGTATCTTCATCAGTTCACAGTATAAGAACAATTTATTTAATAGAGATTAGAGACTGGTCATTATTTCATGTGACTGATTGTTATAAAACTTACTACATGTACTGTTCATGTTATTATATTAATTTATTTATTAGGGTTTAACGACACATTAACTGCCAAGGTCATATCGTGTCGGTGACAATTTTACGGGTGGAGGAAGCTGGAGTACCCAGAGAGAACCACCGAGCAACGACGAGTAGCTGCCAGCTCCCCAACATCGTAACTCCGCACTCCAACACAGGCAGGGTTAGATTGGTTGAGGACATGCACACCATCAACGCACGGTACGCCTTACTACATGACATCATCATGCCCCATGTGAACAACCGGGGTGAAGTGCCTTGCCCAAGGACACAACGCGGTAGTCCAAATCTATCGCTCAGACGGTCACCCATCCAAGGACTAACCGGGCTTAACTTCGGTGATCTGACAAAAACCGGTTACCGCAATACCACCGCACTCAGTGTTCATGTAGTAGCTTCTGTATTAATGTTTTCAGTTCAATATGAAAGTAACATTTCTCATTCTTTGTGTGTTTCTTCTCCCAAAGAAATTCCTAATTTGAGCCTTCATGATGTGAATTTTACCAGTAGCATGGGCCCCGGACCCTTTCCCATTGAGGACAGAAGAATCCCTGGTGATGACCAAAACCAGCCAGTAGATTTTCAAATAGCATTCCAACTCACCTTATAACCCCTGGTTGGAATGGATTGTGGAAACGATTTTTTAATAGTTTGTTGTCAATGACGGATCATGACCGCAACAGAAGTATGATGTTATGTTCAACAAATGGTGTACTCACAACTTTGCTGCTCACATTTGGAGACTTCCACCCGATATTATAAGTTACAGGGCGTTTAGTTGGCAGATACGGCTTCGCCTCACCTAATATTGTTTTCTCTTCGCCATTTATGACACTGTATCTGCCAACTAAACGCCCTGTAACGTATTTATTATGCACAGCATGCTAAAATGTCATTGGGGAAGTTAACTCAACGAATAGTTAAATGATGCGCACTTCTTGAAAAAATGTAAACAAAGCAGACGATGTTTACATACACAACAAGGGGAGTAATTTTGCTTCCTCATTCTAATAAATCACTCGTGACTTGTTCTATAACCGCCAATGTTTTGGGCTGGTCTGGCATTTTATTATAACAGTTTCATTCAATCGAAAGAAATGTTTATACGACAGGGCTATTTTATATGGTGGGTCTTGTGTTCGACTGCGCTGCAGCATGTACGTATGTGTAAATTAAAAGCCGAGGCGTGTGGATATAATGATAAAACAAAATGGCTGACGGCCACCTGATATTAAATTAATATTGGGTGCATTTCAGTCATCCTGAACCTAATATTGCGGAGTCTATGTCTCTTAGTAACTTCATTTGATTGGATAAACAAATTTACTAGTATAATAATGTATGATAGGATACCACCAGTACAGCAGGGTTGGAACGATTAACGTCAAATGATTCAACATCACATAATAATACTTACTTCAAGGCATCTTGTTTATTGGGGTTTAATGACACTTCTGACAGCTTGGGTTATATTAGGCCAGAGAGTTTATCAACTGTCACGATTCTCCAACTTATTGACCATCTCAGAAGCAGTTAGCTGTGGCTGAAGGCAAGTGCACCATTTAACTCCTAGAAGCCGGGGAATCAGAATGAATTTATTGAACATGACCTACGTCAAAAAACTTACAGTAAAGCAGTTGCTTCTAGTCAAGTGTCATCTGCCTATTCAGGCAGACGACACTTGACTGGAAGCACCTGCTCAGTGTTTAATTGTCCCCCAGCCCAAAGATAGCCGAACCGTCAAAGCCAGATTACCTGCCGTATTACATCACAGGCAAGAAAACTCGACTCCCGGCTTCTAAGAGTTAAGTGCAGCATGCCTCAGTACATGGAACCGTTGTACATGCAGACTCATGCATCATGAAATATATAACAAATCAGATGAAAGGTGTAATAATAGTTTAATGTATGATAAAATGCAGGTCTGATCAAACAAAAATAAATGTACACGGTAGTAATGATCAATGTATCGACTCAAAAAAAAAAACAGACAATTGAAGATTCTAACAATGACTTTATGTAGTAAGGGTTTTCTGAATATAGCATGTCAATTCTTATAGTCTATCTGAAATGACTTTGTGTCACATTCAGCAAGTATTACTGTGTCATGTTTTAATGCTCTCAGTGCTCAACTCTTTACCTAACATGAAAAGTAGGCCCTGGAAAGCTTCGATTCTATTTCAAATCTCAAGTAGATATTTGCTTCCATTCAAAATCGGCTGCCCGATTCATTTCCTCTCGGATCGTTTTCATAGGAATATAGCTTGGTATTGATCATCTTCTCATGAAACGTATAGTTCAGATGAAAATCGTACATAAATAATGTTGAAATACAAGACTCAGTGTAACTTCTACTACATTAACATAAATAACATCTGAACTAATACCACCAGCCATGCTAATTTCAATCAAGCCAGAAAATAAGCAGACTGTCATCCATAAAATGAGGTCCCCAGAGGGTGAATTTAGTGATGCTACCCTGCTTAGCAGGGTAGCATCACTAAATTTACCCTCTGTGAACCTCAATTTGAGTCAGGGTCTCAAAACTCGACAGAAAGAGGTACCCAGCGGATAAATTGGCCCACTGTATGGGATAGCATCCTCAAATTCACCCTCTGGGGACCTCATTCTGCAAATGTCAGACTGCTTATTTTTAGGCTTGATTCCAATACCACTAGTCCCTACCACTGTTAAATACAAATTTAAGGTTTCCTTCCCATCAATGTCGATGATGAACTATAATCCTTACAGGGTAATAATCCGACTACACCATCAAGGCATGCCTTCGACGAAGGCATGCCTTGATGATGTAGTTGGATTATTTTATCAGCCGGGACTTGAGCAATCACAGTTGGAACAAATCAGCTTTATAATCCCCATCGTTCATCCTCAAGAAGCCACTTATTCGATCTGAGGTTCAATTCGATTTTGAATAATAAACATGATTCGATTCAAAACTAGATTTGAATCGAAAATGAGCGATTCGCAGGACCCTAACGAAAAGCATACAGCTGCAAAAATATTTTTTGAGTAATTAAAATGTTTTTATTTATTGATTTATTTATTTATTGGTGTTTAAGGTAACATATTATTTCTGCACAATGGCTAATCATGACCACAACATGGAAAAAAGCCAAGTTTAGTCAATCGTTTATACACATGTTGCCGGGGGGCACGGTGGTTCAGTAGGTAGAGGTGCAGGCTGCAAGCCGAGAGGTTCTCTGTTTGAATCCCACCTGAGGCAACAGCACTGTGTCCTTGGGCAAGACACTTCATCCCCATGGCCCACGTGGGGGCATGGTGGCATTGCGTACTAAGGCGTACTGCACGTCGATGGTGCACCTGTCTTCAACCAATGCTAACCCTGTTTGTGTGGTGTTGGTATGTTGGGGAGCTGACAGTTGCTCACCATTGCTCGGTGGGTACTCTGGCTTCCACCACCCATAAAACTGCCATTGTGACCTATGTGTATTGTGAAATATGTGACCTGAAACACCAATAAATAAATAAATAATAAATATACACATGTTGCCCATTTTAGAGAATTTCCACCCCAAGCATTGGTGACTGGGGTCGTATTTTACCAGTAAAACAGAGCTGGCTTACCAAAGAAAACAAGCACTGCTTCATTTCCCTGAGTTCCCAAAGGGAAATTAAAATGTTTAATTTTTCATCGTAAAAACATAACTTATTTTATTTATTTATTTATTGGTATTTAAGGTTACTTTCTATATCTCTGTCTACTTCATGACCGAAACATTGGTATGAAGTCAAGTTTAGCCAATTGTTTATATGTATGCTGCCCATTTTAGAGGACTTCAACATCAGGAACTGGTTCCAGGTCCTATTTGACCATAAACATGCACTGTTCCACTTCCTGGAGTTCCCATGGGAAAACACATACTCGCCTAAAAAAGAAAGTGTGCATTGCAGAAATTGATCAAACTCCAAAAAAATAATTTCCTGGGAGAGTGTTAACCTGTTCATGAATAAGTTATATTGAACACAAAAACAACTTTCCCTGTTAAAATTGCATAAACGTTAAATGACGTGCTGCGCATTTGTGAAAAGGCATGTTTTGCACGTGGAGTCTGCAGTGGTGTAGGGTTAGGGTTAGGGTTAGGTTTGGTTAGGGTAGGGTTAGGTTAGGCTAACCCTAACCCTACCTAACCTAACCCTACCCTAACCCACTTCCATGCTAACTTGTTCGCTTCCATGAGGCGTAGATGCACAGCAGTAGTCGATGCAGATGGAGGTCATACCAGATATTGAGTGTGTGACTTTTGTGTTGGACCCTTAGTGTCTTTGACTCTCCAAGAGTATTCGTCGTAGCGTAATGAAATTTCTCGTGTTTATCACAAATTGATTCATCTGTGATTGAATAAAATTTCCATGAATGAAAATGATATATATCTTTTTTTAGTGTTATTTTTTAGCATGCACACTTTCTTTTTTGGGAGAGTATAGCTTATGTGCCTCATGGGAACAACCTCAAAGAGGGATCATAAGCTTTGTTTTTGAGGCAAATAATTTAAAAAAAGAACAAAAAATTTCAATGGTGTTTTTATGAAGTTGCTAGTTCCGACTGCTGCCAAGGACTGATCCAGAGGTAGGAGCACCTGGCAAATGCTGCCCTCCAACACCCCCCCCCCCCCACCCCCTCCCACACACACTTCTTTTTAACAAGGGGTACATTATTATCCATGTCAACACATGGACATCCACTACCTCATCCACATGTTATTGTGGATAAGATGCAATGCACACAGCAAAAGCTTGTGCACAGTTCTCCCATTGTATGAGTCTTTATAAACTTTGACAAGGGTTGGTATACTCTCATCCAAATCACCGCTACCCATCATTAAAATGTGGTGCTCAATGTTGCAACTTAAGATGACTCTACCAATTTACATATTTATTGATGTTTAAGGTCACATATTTCTGCATAATGGCAAGTTATGACCACAACGTGAATTTTAAGTCAAGTTTGGCTAATCTTACTAATTTCTGAGGACATTTCCTCCTCCCCCCCTTCCTCCCCCCTCCCAGCATTAGTTACCAGATCCTATTTTACCAGTAAAAACAGATGATTCTACCAAAGGCACTGGTTGCCAGATCCTATTACAGTAGAACCCTGTAAACTGAATAGCCATTTTGACATTGAGAACTCTTAAATTAACAGGAGTATTCAATTAATTGGGATTTGATCACTTTTCTGTATTGTAGATATTTATTGGGGTTTAATGACACTTTTGACTGCCAAGGTCACCTCGTGTCCGATAGTGTTACGGGTGGAGGAAGCTGGAGTACTCTGAGAGAACTACCAAGCAATGGCGAGCAACTGCCAGACTCCCCAACTCCACACAAGTACACAGTGCCACCGTGATCCCACATGGGCAATTGGGATGAAGTGCCTTGCCAAAGGACAGGATGCAATTAACCCTGGTGCACCTTTTGGTTTGAAGTTCAATGCTATGACCACTGAGCTACCGCATGCGCACCCGTATTCTAGAGATAAACCAATCATTTAATCTGTTATAGCTTGCTCTTAGAACACTGTCATACAGGATATATTTATTTATTTATTGATGTTTAGGGTCACATATTTATGCACAATGGCTAATCATGACAGCGACAGTTTTACGGGTGGAGGAAGCCGGAGTACCCGGAGATAACCACCGAGCAACGACGAGCAGCTGCCAGCTCCCCAACATTGTAACTCCGCACTGCAGCACAGGCAGGGTTAGATTGGTTGAAGACATGCGTACCATCGACGAGCAGTACGCCTTAGTACACGTAGTACAAGGCGTCATCGTGCCCCCACGTGGGCAATGGAGATGAAGTGTCTTGCCCAAGGACACAACGCGGTTGCCGCAGGTGGGATTCGAACCGAGGACCTCTCGGCTTGCAGCCTGCACCTCTACCTACTGAGCCACAGCGCTCCCCATACAGGATATAATAAATACAACTCCTTGCATACTGCTGGTAGATGAGAAATCTAAAATAAAAGTATAATCTAGGCACATTTTACTACATTTTCCCTCTGTAAATTGATGGATTTTTCATTAAATCTAGTCATGGCTGCTCATAAGCAGCCATGACAAGATTTGATAAAAAATATTCTAAAAATGTATTTCAGTCACATATTTCTACACAATGGCTAATCAAGACTGCAAGATGGAAATAAAGTCAAGTCCGATTTTAGAGGACTTCCACCCCAGGTGTTCGTTCCCGGGTCCCATTTTACCAATAAAACAGAGCTTGTTTACCACAGTAAACAAGCACTGCTTCACTTCCTGGGGCTCCCGCGGGAATGCTGGTGTTATTTTACCAGTCAAACCAAACTCAATAATTTATTGCAGTAAACAAACACTACTTCATTTCCAGAAGTGCTGGTATGAAGCCGTTTTCCAGTCAAACCGAACTCATTTACTGCAGTAAACAAGCACCGTTTCACTTCCTGGGGTTCGAACGGGGATGCTGGTGTTATTTTACAAGTCAAACCAAACTCATTTATTTTACCTGTCAAGCCGAACTCATTTATTGCAGAACACAAGCACTGCATCACATCCAAGAGTGCTCCCGTGGAGTCTTTTTCCAGTCAAACCGAACTTATTTACAGCAGTAAACAAGTACTGCTTCACTTCCAGGAGCTCCCATGTGGAGCCATACTATTGTTTTCTTTACCATTACAAGTTACAGTAGTGAAGTACAGAACTGCTTTTCAATACCATTTGATAATCTATAGTACTGTCATGAAAATGGCCCAAGAAGGACGAAGAACAGTTTCTGGAAATGAGATGATTATAATTACATGATGAATACTGACCAATGTCAACGAAACTGTACAAAACTAAAAACAAATAAAATGCCAACTCTACATGCATTATATGTACTAATGATGAAAATGATATTACAGTGACTTATCTCCTTTACCCAATAAAATCAAATCTTGGCCTCCTCACAGATACATGTCACAACAGGAAATACAGTACTCTGATCACGAACAAGCCAGAAAATATGCAGACTGTCATCTGCAAAAGCAGGTCCCCAGAGGGTGAATTTAGTGAAGCTACCCTGCATAGGAGGGTAGCATCACTAAATTTACCCTCTGTGAACCTCAATCTGAAAAAGGAACTCGAAACTAAACAGAAAAGAAAAAGGTAGCCAGAGGATAAATTGGCCCACTGTATGGGACAGCATCATCAACTTCACCCTCTTATTTTCAGGCCTGCGCACATGACATTATAAATTATTGTGATGAGTTGATGGTAACATGGTCTGAGGTTTGCGGCTCGGAACTTATGTTCAACCGAGATGCGAAGCGTTGAACATACGCTCCCGAGCCGCAAACCTCAGACCATGTTACCATCAACATGTTACCGTTAACTCATCACAATAACGTATATATATAAGACGCTACCCATAGCCCAAAACCTACATCGCGAAACAGGACAGACTTATTTACTAAACTTGTGACAAGACAACTTTTAACAAGAGGCCACAGGGGGCCTGAGGGCGCTCACCTGACATGGTAGTCTAAATATCAAACCAGGGACTTGACTTGAATAAGCTAGATACGCCCCTCCCAAGAAAAGCATATACCAACTTGATGAAGCGATTGTGCCAACACAATACACATGATTTTCCTTCTATTTTCAGTTCCTGCACTTTTAAAATTGAGATAAACGCATAAAAAGCAGATTTTTTTTAAATTTTTCTAGTCCGAAACAAAATATTTTCAGACCAAAATTTTTTTTCTTCTTCTTAAAATTTACCAAAACACATAAAAAACCAAAAAACTAATTTCCAGATTTTGGTCCAAAATTTCTAAGTCCAGACCGGGACCCCAAATTTCCAGCCGAAATATGAACCCAGGGAATTGGCTTGAACAAACTTGAATCTCACCCCCCTAAGGATGCTGCGTATCAAATATCAAAAGATTCTTATTGGTAGATCTGAAGAAGATTTTGGAAGAACATTCCTCAAACTGCACTAATTTAAACATTTGGGCTCCCATAGAGAGCCCAAATATGGACCCAGAGAATTGATTTCAATAAACATGTGAAACAATCTTCCAAGATGTTATATGTGAAATTTGAAAGCTTTTGGAGCAGTGGTTTGGGAGAAAAGTAGTCTTAAATGTTTTTCCCATTACTCACAGTGTTAAAAAATGCTGACTCAGCACTTTTTCAAAGTCCCCAAAAAAGTACCCCATGATAAAACCGATAGCAATTTTTTTTTACCATTCCATTCTGTTGGTCCTAAGGAAGCTTCACACCAAATAAGAATTCTCAGTGCCATGTAGTTTTGGAGATATGGGCATTTTAATTTTTTAGCTCCTGCAGTTCCCATGGGGTAACAGGAAATAAAAGTTGGGCCTAATTTAAGTACTTATGACCCAATAAGCCCTCATATCAAATTTGGTTCAAATCTGTCTCTCGGTTTGGAAAGTTAAAAAATTTATAGTAATTTATATATTTTTTATACTTACCAATGACCCAGACATAGCTGGTGCTAACTCTTAAAATATAGGGCCAAACACAAATTTTGCCCCCCAATCCCCAAAATTTGCATCTAAAACTAAAGAAAACATGTCCTGAAAGGCCCTCCACACTTCGCCCCTACTGCGCATGCGCAGTGTCAAGGACGTTCCAAAATTGGCGCCATTTATCATTCTAATAACCAGTGCCTGGTAAGCGCTATGTACTCAGCGGGGAGGCAAGAGTTCCCAACTCCTGGGAGGGCCATCCCCGTCTGGGTCATTGGTAAGTATAAAAAATATATAAATTACTATAAATTTTTTAACATTTTTATACTGTACCAATGACCCAGACATAGCTGAATAGTAAAAAGGCTGGAGGGCCAAGGACATAGAGCAAAATGGAATACGCTCAATAAAATAAAATAGAGTCATCCCCTGTAGGGAAAAGAAGTAATAGGCCTTACATGTATCTTTCTCATTTATGATAAATTAGAAAGATACAACACCTTCCAAAAATTGAGCTTCATACATCCATGTACTCTATTAATATCCAATAATCCTTATACTAATAATTTTTAAAGTAAGCCAATAATAAAGTAAGTCTAGAGAATAGAGACTCTTATACTCCTAAAAGTGTGTGAGAATTGCATAATCATGTCCGTTGACATATGCAATATTCAAAAGCTATACTTTAAAAACTAAGACTTGAATGAATTTTATAAACTTAAACTTCTCACTAAACAACCATCCCAATAACAGCTCAGAATTACTAACTCCGGAGGAGGTATCCCCTTGTTTTCATAGTAAAAACAGGTGACCCAAGGGAACACCCTCCCCCCCCCCCCCTTTTTCTTGCCCTGGGTCAAATAGCCCAGAGCGAAGAGGGCAGCCGAACGGAGACACTGCCGAAACAGACAGCCTACCTAGCTATAGTAGCAACTGTTAAGTGAATGACATTCTGAGCAGTAGATAATAGACCTAACAATAGAGGCCTCCAGAAATGGACTCGATATTTCTGAGATAAAATTCATGAATGTGGATGGCTGAGCGCAATGAGCAGCCTTCAAAAATCTATAATAGCAACACTATTAATGTAAGCCCAAGAAGTAGAAGAACTCTTACTTCATGAGCCGAAATCTTAAGCACAACTGCTAAGCCAATGATATACCATAAGCAGTACGCTAGTTAATAGAATCCATTAACAATAAAATGGAGCGTAACGTCCTTCTACTAGACATCAAAGACAGAAGAAGCTTACGCCCTTGTAATAAACAGATATCTGTTTATAAATACATAAACTGTACCCGGAAAGAGTAAAGGCCTATGCCCATACGAAGACGGAAGGACCTTAAAATAATAGGTTCCGGATAATAGGAGCCTAACTCTTATACAACAATCCAACCTAAATAGTAACGGAAGTATTGATTCCGAAACTATGAAAGTGAAAATCATCCATCGATAGTGCATGAAACTCACTGACTCTACAGTAAAAGAGAAACCAACAGAATTACTGTCTAAAAGGTCAGAATTTGAAAACTACTGTTTCCAGAGGCTCAAATGATTACTTAGCTAAATAAGAACCGAAGTTAAAATCCATATAGGAATTTAATCTAAAGATTCTAAGTCTATTTATCAAAAAGTTACTAACTGACTTAGATAAAGAGACAAAAGACTCAATTGTAAACTATCGTAGAGTGCATAGGTATGAGGTAACATAAACCTATAACCTAAATAACAACAGGCTGCAGTAGATTTTGTGAAACAAGTATACTAAAAAATAGCAATGAGTAGTATGGAGGGATCAACAATATGAACATAATGATCCCTACACCACGACGGAAGAGCCTCCACTTTAGTCGCATAGAATAGCGAAGAAGAGGATCTCCTATAGTAAGAAATCGCGTCCAAAGCTCGTCCAGTACAGTGCTTACAATGCAATACGGACCACACAACGGAATACATGAAGGTTGCGACCTTGCTGGTTGTGATAAAGATGACACGATTTACCCAGTGAAAAAAGATCCTCACATAGAGGAAGATTTCACGTTAAGATCCACAGTAGACAAGAGAGTAAATTACTCATGATCTCTGTGAAGATAGAGATGCTATCAACAGAAATGTATTGTGGTTGTTTATCTTAGCAATACCTGCTAAAACAACAGCGCCGGAGGATACGCGTATCCTATCATTCCGTCCTATAGATCAATAGAGCGTTAACAGTATTAGCTCAGAGATCTGGACAAGCTAACACATACGTCTGCAATTGATTAGCAAGCTGTGTCATAAATAAAACATCATTGGGCGCTCCCATAGATAGCAAATCTGATTGAATACTTGTTTGTTGAGAGTCCATTCTGACAGCAACAAGTGACCCGTAAGAGAACGGGAGTGCGATAAAACAATCAGACGACCCAGAATATGACGGACCAAAACTGAACTTGGTGTACTATAACCA
Organism: Pictodentalium vernedei; assembly: GCA_031216915.1. Taxonomy (NCBI): domain Eukaryota; kingdom Metazoa; phylum Mollusca; class Scaphopoda; order Dentaliida; family Dentaliidae; genus Pictodentalium; species Pictodentalium vernedei. The sequence continues at coordinate 129,062,555 of CM062296.1, read as the reverse complement.
ACAGACGGATTCTTTCCATTAAATTGAATAACGGAAACGAAAGAGTGCCTCCCTGGTTCCGGAGATACGCCACTACTGTCGAATTAAAGGACAGGAATTTGGGCATGCGTTTCTGAATAATGTTCATGCAATGACATAAAGCAAGCCTAAAAAACATTATTCCGCGGAAGTTAAACTGATAGCTAAAAGACTGCGGAACCCAAAGACCCTGGCACTTCGAATCCGTAGGGATCAGTATATATCCCAATCTGTTTGACTGGCAACCGTCATAACAGCCACACTCGGGTCCGGCAACTGTGGCGGCACTCTTTGAGTCAACCACCGAATGTTTGCCCCAGTCTGAATCTCTTGTAACACTAGATAGACAAGAGAATGTATAATCAAGCAATTCATGGATTGCCGGAAAGTTGCCGTCGAAGAGAAGCTCCTCCGAGAACGAAGCGACTCTGAGAGAGTTCTTAACCTACTATCCACGCGTGGATGTAGCTAGGGCTGCATCACGTGTAACCAACTCCAATCAGCCACTGAAGGGCGGAGTTATACGTGAACAAACTACTGCCCTCAAAAGAAATTACATTGAGAATAATATCCCATAAATCTTTTCTTGAAGACGTAATGATAACGCCTCAGTAAGGCGGATTACGTATAATAAAGCGTCTAAGTTAAGTCTACTATACATAATGTCGTTCCCAACATTGAAATTGGAAAAGACATAAACGGCGAAAAAGAATATATGCAGTCTTTAATCACACCGTCTAGACGCATATGAACTCTCGGTATGCCCTGCTCTGCCAAAATAAACTATTTGTAAAAGGATAAAATGGCAGAAAAGAGCCACGCGGACAAGAAACTAAACTATCATGCTTAGTAGCAGGCTTGTATATATATATAAATATATAGCGTCGAAAAATAAAACACATGTTGTAATGACAATATTGGACTGCGTCGGTAAGTCAGGGACAAAGTCCCTGTACCGATCGAAAAATCCGAGTCCAATGACGCTATAAGTCTCTTATCCAAGATCGCAGCAATGAAGTCCGAAAAATAATCACTGGAAGAAATGCCAGAAGATATGAAAGGCATCTTCCGATACTACTAAAGGGAAAACTCGAAATCTTTCGAATCCCTTTCGCCATCCTGTCGGACCCTATAAAGCGTTCGGTCGTCCGTAGCTTGATGCAACCGCGGACCGCACCGACCCAGCGCCGTCGGATAATTCCTGATTCGACCGAGAAACTGTCAATTGCTGGGATGCTGCGAAACAACTGTGCTAACTCGGATAGCACGTCCGTCACTGAGGCCTGAGGAGAAGCGGTCTTACGATGGACTGCCGCAGGAAGCTCCGAGATCGTTACCCCGTGCATACTTCCAATATGCGAGCGAACGGAGTGTATAGGCCTCGTGTCCCTTGGCTACCGGATGGCGCGACCTATTCGCTGTGGAATCACTGAATGCCGAAACTGATCGGATACTCGAGGTCACGTAGCCAATGTGCGGTCGTGTGCCCTGCTGTGAGGATGAGGAAGCATTAAAGACAGTCTCTCGGACTGTCAATATAACGGAGCGTCCCGAGCAACGGACATATGCTCCGAATGTAAAATATCTGAACCACAACATGCGGTCCCCTATGTTGTTGGCTTCCTCCAATCTGTCCTCAATCTGCCGTCACTGGGTGAGTACTAAAGTAATTAAAGTGCTCGCATCACCCAAATCTCCTTCCTAGACCGCAACGGACGAACCCGGCAGCCGAACCATTCGATGAATGTACGCTACACCGGGTGAGCTAGCGAATGTCACTCCGTAAGCGATAGACATATTCCATGAGCACTTATTGCCGCTAACTCTTCATTAACTATGACGACAGAGGCACACTTTTGAAAGACATCTCCATAACTCTTCGAACAAGAAACCAGAAATGCTTGGATAGCAAGCATAAAATAATAATATATATAGCGTCATTCAATAATTCGAAAGTTTGTGTGACATTATTGGACTATGTCGGAACTGAGGGACGACGTCCCTGAACCGAACCAAAAATTTCTAAGTCCACCGACGCTATCAGTTTCTTATCCGGCATCGCAGCATATGTTGTTCCGAAAGGGAAAGCTTGAAATCCTCCGAATCCCTTTCGGTATCCCGTCGGACCGGATGAAACTTTCGGACGTCCGTACCCGCTTCCGCGGAGCGTCCCGACCCAGCATCGTCGGATAAAATATATGCGACAGATTCAGTTGATGCTGGGATGCTGCGATAAACTGTGCTATTAAGGAAAGCACGTCCGATCCCGAGGCCTGTGCAGTAGCGGACTTACGATGCATTGCCGCTGGAAGCTCCGTGTACGTTGACTCCCGCACACTTCCTATGCGAACGTCCGGAGTCTGCAGGCCTCGAGTCCCCGGCTACCGACCCAGCGCTGTCGGATAATTCTCGATCCGACACCGTTTCTGTCGGCTGCTGGGATGCTGCGATAAGCTGTGCTATGTGCACAAGAATGTCCGGCGTCGAGACCTGCGGAGGCGCAGTCTATCGCTGCTTCGCCGAGGGCAGCTCCGCATCAGATGGCTCCCGCATACTTTTCCTATGCGAACGTCCGGAGTCCATCGGTCTCGAATCCCTGGCTGCCGGATGGTGTGACCTGGTCGCCGAAGAATCCTTGATCGGCGAAGCTGGTAATATATCGGCGGTCACGCAGCCAAGGTGCGGTCGTGTGCACTGACGAGAAGAGGAAGCCTTAGCAGTCTCAGCGGACTGCCTATACAACGGAGCGTCCCGAGCGACGGACGTATGCTCCGCTAGCGACACATTTGTACCACAACATCTGGGGCCAGATGTTGTTGAACGAGAGAGGGGGCCTCTCTCGCTTGCCGTCCGGATGGACCGGAACGAGCTATGAACCGGACTAAAAGGCTTCCTCCGTTCTCCCTTCGATCCGCCGTCACTGGGTGTGCATTAAGTTAATTTTATAGTGCTCGCATCACCCCAAAATTCCTTCTAGACCGCAACGGACGAACCCGGCTGCCGAACCATTCGGTGAATGGACGCTACACCGGGCGAGCTAGCGGACGTCAAAGGCCGTCGAACCTACTAGGGTCCTCTTAGGCAATTGGCGTATTACATGAGCACTTTTCCGCTAGCCCTTCATTAATTGTGACGACGGAGGCACACTGTTGGAAGACATCACAGATACATCACCCTAATCTTGATCGTCTGAAATAGAAATTGATAAAGTAGAGTGACCCTGCGGGGAAAGGACCGGAGTGTCCAAATCCCCAACAACATACCGTGACATACGCTTCCCATATTGTCATAGAAATCATACGATACAGAACAGGAGTTAATGCGAGTACACTGACCACATATAGAATGATAATAAGGTCAGAGGAAGACTTCCTCTTAAAACAATTGATCATATCCTTTCAATGTGAAAAGAAAACAAGTCCTGGTACTCGCACTAACCCCTGGCAATCAAAATACATAATAATAATATGATCCATTAATATAGAAAAAATAATTGAAATCAAAATATTTTGAAAAAATATTTTTTCAGAACAGCCCAAGTTTCTGAAAAGTAACGTTGAGCCCCAATGGATCCCAAGCCTAAGTGTGGACAAAAATTTTAAAAATATTTTAAACAATTTATTCAACACTTACGAACAATAATAATGTATCTAGTTATGATTAAAATAACATAAAGATATTATTATTTAGAAATCCCCCCCTCACACAGAGGGCTGTTGTAAATGTAAACAATGAGTGTAAAAACACTAAAATAAGACTCCAGGCACCCAGGCCCGAAATCAGTTACCAAAAATACACCATCTGATGCAAAACAGAGACTTCCAGGGAAGAAACTGCAGAACATCAGATGGTAGATGCAGAACACAACGCCTAACCACCCGTAGGTGAAGACGTAAACATGGGGAAAGAACAGAATTCATTCTGTTATTCAGCTAAAACTCCCAAGAAATTTTAGTAATAATAATTACAGAAACTATGCCAAAAGCATGGGAGAATAGCAAGGGGGAACTTAAAGGACAGGGAGAGAGGAAAACACTTGAAAAAACAGTGTAACTAAATAATCAGAATGACAACAAAATGGCTGCTGCCTTGAAAATAGGTAACTTAACATAATTTCATTAAAAAATTTTAAGTTACAGCCCTGATAATATTCTGTCACACATTCTTTTCCTCTCCTCCTTTTCTATCCTCCTTAGAATCACCATTTCACTAATATTTATGTGTCTGGCATCATTTAAACTGAGATTTAAAAGCACAAAGATCAGTCAGATGTTAACTGATGAAGGGCCAAACTTAGAATGATAAATGGCGCCAATTTCGGAACGTCCTTGACACTGCGCATGCGCAGTAGGGGCGAAGTGTGGAGGGCCTTTCAGGACATGTTTTCTTTAGTTTTAGATGCAAATTTTGGGGATTGGGGGGCAAAATTTGTGTTTGGCCCTATATTTTAAGAGTTAGCACCAGCTATGTCTGGGTCATTGGTACAGTATAAAAATATAGAAATTTTGGGCTTGGCGAAAATTCTTGCCCCTCCCATAAAGAAGGCAAATAAATATAGCTCCTCGAACTTCTCTTGAACAAATCTGAGTCTACACCTCAAAAGGAAGCTGCCCACCAAATATCAAGTCTCTGCTACTGCTGGTTCATGAGAAGATTTTTTAAGATTTAAGCACACTTTTTGGGCGTGGCCCTACCGAGGGGCAGGTCAACTTGATTTGAACTTGAATTGACATATGATAGGGAACATGCACAGCAAATTTTGTTGAATTTGGTCCAGCAGTTCATGAGAAGAAGTCGATAATGTAAAGTTAACGACGGACGACGGGCGGACGGATGACGGACGGAAAGTGATCAGTTAAGCTCCCCTTGAGCTTCGCTCAGGTGAGCTAACAATCCCAGGTTTAGTAAATTAACCTCTTGTGTACCCCACCACTGGATAAATAATCAATAAACCAGATAAACTCATTCCATCTCAGTTCAAACCGTAAATTGGTTTGTAATTTAAACACAACTTCATCCCGAACACCATCTGCTGCAAAAATCTAGAAAAATGAAGTGGCTTGTTTGTCACTCTGTTGATGAAGCAATTACGAAACGGGCTTCGTCATTTCAAATATTTCGCGTTGTGACATCAGATGGTAACATTTGCTACTGGAGCCGTAAACATAAAAGAAATTACACCTGCTCTCATCCAATCAGAGGGCAAGGGTTTTACTCTTATTGGAACATACTTACAAGAGCGTGTCGGGATATTTTGTTAATTTATTTATTTATTGGTATTTAAGGTCACATATTTCTGCACAATGACTAGCCATAAACACAACTTGGACATAAAGTCAAGTCCAGCCTAGCACTCAAATTACTCATGGATTCTTGAGTCGATTAGTCAACACCCAAAAGCTAACTCGAAGTCGACTAGTCCGCACCCTTCTTTCTGTTGCCAAGATTTAGATTATAATACCTCTGCAGTTGAATATTTTTCTCCATTTGCGCACTTTACTGAAGCCAGTTCATGGGTGACATACATAGGCATAATGGGATGTATTCGGATTATATTTTGGTGGTTCTTTATTTATTTATTGGTGTTTAAGGTCACATATTTTTGCACAATGGCCTATCATGACCACAACATGAGTATCAACTCAAGACCAGGGGTAAGCATTAATAAGCCATGTTGCCCATTTTAGAGAGGTTTTGCACCTCCCAAGCATTGGTGACTGGGTCCTATTTTACTAGTAAAATAGAGCCTGTTTACCACAGTGAAGGCACTGCTTCACTTTCCAGGGTTTCCACAGGGAATATTTTGGTGGTAAGTCATTTACAATAAGTACTTTTCATTAGTCACTTGCATATAAGATTAATGATTGAATTTAAGGAACAATTGCCTGCAGGTGTGGAGAGCAATCCTGATGAACGATTAACCCTTTACCCAACATAACGGCCAAAACCAGCCAGCACTATTCACAATGAAAGTGTCAATGACACTGTTGCTTAACTTGACCGTGTGTTGTGTTTGATAAAAAGGATAATGTTCAATGTTTATGAAAGGATTATGAAATACGGCAAAAATTGTGATAATTGGGAATATGTGAATTTCTGTTTCCTGTTTGTAAAGTTTTCAATAAAAATAATTTGAGGTGTAGACTGTACTCAAGAACTGAGGGGTAGGTCAATGTGGCCCTCACAGTTAATGTATGTCAACCAAAATTACCAAGTTACAGTGAAATTATTTCAAAACGAATCATCCTATCAAGTTACAATGAAATCCCTTCATAAATACAGCCTGTATACTGTGCCGACATTTTTTGGGCCTGTGTAGCCATCACGGTTGATCGATAGCAACCAAAAGGGGACACCAACATCTAGACATTATACCGAGTCATCCTACCAAGATAGAATGAAATCCCTTCATAAATACGACCTGTAGTCTGTGCTAAAGGTTTTGGTGTTTGTGGGCGTGGGCAGCCATCACGGTTTAATGCTATCTACCAAAAGGGGACATTCTCATCTGGACATTATCTGGAATCATCCTACCAAGTTACTATGAAATCCCTTCATAAATACGATCTGTAGACTGTGCTAAAGGTTTTCTGGCTTCGGGCCCCTTTAACCATCACAGATGACCAATTGCGACCAAAAGGAGAAGTTCTCATCTAGACATTATATGGAGTCATCCTACCAAGTAACAATGAAATCCCTTAATATGACCAGTAGTCTATGCTAAAGGCTTTCGAGCTTGGGCAGCAATCATGGTTGAATGATTGCTACCAAAAGGGGACGTTCTCATCTAGACATTACATGGAATCATCCTATCAAGTTACAATGAAATCCCTCCATAAATATATATGACCTATAGACCGTGATTAAGGCTTTTGGGCTCGGGCAGCCGTCACAGTTCACAGATCGCAGCCAAATGGGGAAGCTCTCATCTAGACATCATACGGAGTCATCCGACCAAGTTACAATGAAATCCCTCCTTATATGGTCATATACATAGCCACTTTGCCAGTGGAAATTATTCAATAACATGAGTATTCAGTAAACAGGACCTGGTCACTTTCCTGTTTTCTGAAGTTAACTCCAGAAAACAGAAAAGTGACCAGGTCCCTGTTTACTGTGCATTTATCCTATTTTATCTTGTTTTACAGAGCTCATGGAGCTGTCACACAAGATGATAGATTAAATGCCTGCATTTGATATACGGAGGCCAAATAGGTCTTTAATTAAGGAGAATTTGGTGGCTGTCAGTGTAAATTTCTGGGCATATTACAAGATTTTTCATTCAATTAACAGGAGCTTAATCTATAACCTATGTTACCGTATTTAAGCCACTGATAACGATTTGAGACACACACTCCCCTCCCCCCCCCCCTCCCAAATAGTAACCACAACATGGTGATAAAGTCAAGCTTAGTCAATTGTTTATACCCATGTTGACAATTTTAGAAGTCTTCCACCCAGGGCATTAGTGACTGAATCCTAATTTACCAGTAAAACAGAGCTTGAGTATACTTTGTGTTCATGTACTGTTATATCAACTATCACTTATCGGTTTAAAAATACAGTGGAGCCCACTTAATCGGATATCTCTTATTTGTATATCCCTGTTAACTGAATATAATTTCCCAACTCAAAACCATTTACCACACCTCCAATACAAATTTGACCTGTTAATTGAATATAGGTTATAGAGTAAACTCCTGTTAATTGAATAAAAAATCTTATAACATGTCGAGAAATTACCCTGATTTTCTCCAGGTTTCCTTTGTTTATAGACTCATTTGGCCTCAGTACATCCAATACAGGCAGTTAATCTATTATATCTTGTTTGACAGAGCTCATTGAGCTCTGTCAAACAAGATATAATAGATTAAATGCTAAGTTTAACACAATTCCTGTTAATTGAATACTCCTGTCAATTAAATAATTTTCATTGGCAAAGTGTTTATTCAGTTAACAGGGTTCCACTGTACAACCAACACTTCATGGTCAAAAGATGAATTAATTTAAATCCCATTTTCACTCACAGTAAGATTCTAAATTCTACAAACATTTCTTTTCTTTAGGATTTTTTATTATTTTTCAAAAGTGTCTGCAATTTACAATACTTACATTTAATTTATTTATTTATTGGTGTTTTAAGGTCACATATTTCTGCACAATGGCTAACCATGACCGTGACAGTTTTATGGGTGGAGGAAGCCGGAGTACCTGAAGAGAACCACCAAGCAACGGCAAGCAACTGTCAGCTCCCCAACATACCAACTCCACACAAGCAGGGATAGCATTGGTTGAAGACAGGTGCACCATCGACGTGCAGTACGCCTCAGTACACAGCATCACCGTGCCCCCACGTGGGCAATGGGGGTGAAGTGTCTTGCCCAAGGACACAACGCGATTGCCGCATGTGGGATTCGAACCGAGGACCTCTCGGCTTGCAGACTGCACCTCTACCTACTAAGCCACCGCGCCCCCTACTTACATTTAATACAATGTTAACTCTTCATTGAACAAAAGTACTTTCAGTTCCCAGAACACAACTTATGATCACTCATTGAAAGGAGCCAAACAAACTAGTTCCAATGAGGGGTTATAACCAACATCTTAGAAGCAAAAAAAGGATAACGTAAAATTTGAATGCCGATTTTATGTTTTGATATGATAGGGGTGGTGGTGGGTGTTGGAGGGAATTTGGAATTTTTGTTTGGTAAAGGATGTTTTTGATAATAAATGTGTAGTTGCTGTTGGTTAATAGTTTTAAGGTCAGGAACATTCTTTTTTGAATAGGGACAACTGTACTATGGAATTTCACAGTTTATGTGTAAGGTCACTTTCAGCATCCATGGGTGTATTGTGAACACAGCATATTTATAAAGTCCACTTTATCTAATATTTTAAAATCATGTAGCCACCTTTTTAAACACTCATATCCCAGATAGTGGTTACAGTGAAAGGCAATTTTACAAGTAAAGCAAAATTATCCATCCAATCACAGTAAAGTATTACTCAGGAATGAACTTCAGCAAGAGTGAAGACCAGGACATTTCAAAAATGGACACATTTCTCAACCCTTAACCCATTAAGGGCCGAATTCCAACTTTGATAACTTTTTAATGCAATGGAACAGGTGCCCCAACATGCATCGTTTGGGTAAACTCAAAACATGTTTTCTAAGTACCTTGTCAGTTGCTTCTTGGCAAGTCTTGGCTGCCTCAGTAGGCTGCAAAGACTTGACTAGAAACAACTTCAAAGCCACAGGAGGTAGACTTTCAAGGTGTGGCGAAAATGTATAAAGATCTCCAGGCTAAAGGGTTAAAAGCCTCATTCTGTGTCTTTGAAAGCAACAGAAAAACGTTGCTCAGCAAGTTATCTCTCGGTAAACTTGCAAGTTATACTCACACCTCAATAAGTACCTTCGTATTTATTTCCAGGCAAGTCTTCTCTGCCAGCATGGCTGCCAAGACTTGCGAAGAAAAATCAGCAAAACCATAGGATATATATAGAATGTATGTTTATTTATTTATTTATTGGAGTTTAACGACACTTTTGACAGCCAGGGTCACCGCATGTGTTTTACGGGTGGAGGAGGCCAGTGAAAACCACCAAGTAATGGTGAGCAACTGTCAGACTCCCCAACATACAAACTCTACACAAGCAGGGTTAGTATTGGTTGAAGACAGGACTGTTGACATGCTTTATGCCTTAGTACACAGTGTCCCTAACTGGGTAATAGGGATTAAGTGCCTTGCCAAAGGACACACTGCAGTTACCCCTGGCGAGCATCAAACCATGGACATCTCAGTTTGAAGTGCAATGCCATAACAACTGAGCCTCTGTGTTCCCTATAGAATGTACAAGTTTAGAAAAATGTATAAAAATCTCCAGACCTTTAAGGGGTAGTTTTCTTTCCCTTCAATTGGTTTTTGTCATTTCTATGTTAGAATTTTTTTTAATCACACCTCAGTTAATATACTTTATTTCTTATTTATTGATTTATTTATTGGTGTTTAAGGTCACATATTCCTGCACAATGGCTAATCATGACCACAGGATGGAGATAAAAAAAAGAGTCAAGTTTAGTCAATCGTTTATATCCATGTTGCCCATTTTAAAGCACTTCCACTCCAAACACTGGTGACTGGGTCCTATTTTACCAGTAAAACATAGCTTGTTTACCACAGTAAAGAAACGCTGCTTCACTTCCCAGGGTTCCCAAAGGGGACTTTATTTCTTGTCATTTGAGACAAAATTATTTTTATATATCACATACCTATGGTGAAAGAGAGAAAAAAACCCCCCAATACTTGTTTGTCTGTATTCTCAACATGATCCATATGCCAGGTGGAAGTTTACAGAGTGAACTGACAGAACAGAATGAACAAAAATTTGTAATGGAAAAATTGAGGTTGGCTCTCACTGTTCAGGTTGTGTAATCATTCGGAATGTTCATCATTCCAAAAAAGCTTTCATCTCTGGTACTGCTTCACTTCTATTGAGTTCCAGTGATTTGCTTTTGTTTATGAAATACAGTGGAACACTGTTAAATGGATAGCCACTTTGCCAATGAAAATTATTCAATTAACAGGAGTACTCATTTAACAGGGATTGTGTCACTTTCCTGTATTCTAGAGATAAACTTAGCATTTATTCTATTATATCTTGTTTGACAGAGCTCCATGAGCTCTGTCAAACAAGATATAATAGATTAAATGCCTGTAGTGGATGTATTGAGGCCAAATAGGTCTATAAACAAAGGAAAACTGAGGAGATTCAAGGTATTTGGACAGGTTACAAGATTTTTTATTCAATTAACCCTTTCAAACACTGGTGGTACCTTCCATGCCAGTTAAATGGCAGAAATTGGAAAAAAGTCCATATCCATTATTTGGGGGTAGAGTGAGGCTGCACGTTGAAAATATTAATTGTTGTACCACACACGTTCACGAAGTAGCCATCCTACTTAATGAAATTATGACGTATCGTGTTCCTGGTCCGGAAAAGCGGCATCTCGTGTTGAAAAAGTTAACAAGAGTTTACTCTATAACCTATATTCAAATAACAGGTCAAATTTGTACTGGAAGTATGGTAAATGGTATTGTGTTGGGAAATTATTTTCAATTAACAGGGTTATTCAGTAAACAGATATCCAATTAAGTGGGCTCAACTGTTCTGTTATCTGACAAACAACTGGAAAGGACTCTGACCTAGCATTTCATTAGCTGAGCACAGAGACAGAATATTTGTAGTCCTATTCAAGAATGGTCCGACGCACCGGTCACTTATCACTGAAAATGAACAGTATGCTAAGCACATGGAAAAACTGAAATAAATTTGTGATTTATTATGAGTGCTTAAAATGAACAATAATTTGTGAAAGAATGGCAGATTGGGTTTTTTCTTTGAAAAAGGATGGGAAGGAGAAAAAATCCCTACGAATATCTTCTAGGGTAAAACAATGAAGAGATAACTGGTTGATAAATCATGATATGTTAAGACTAACAGTACAAGAAATGATCAATGTAATCTATTAACAATGATAAATTAACTAATAAAACCACACCAATGTTTTATTTTCAATTTGCAGCAGCTCTAAAACATACTTCCTTTCAATGAAACTACTTTGCTCATGTACAATTGAAAATTAAACCCATCAACCCATAACTTTTAAGGGCGTGGGCAACTGTCCTGAATTCCCACCAGACCACAGCCTCTGCACGTTGAGTGGCTCAGAAGTAATTTCTCAAGTCAAGTCTTGGCTACCCTGAAAAAGAACACCATCTAGTTAACTGGTAGAGTGCTGGAAGCCCTATTTTGGGCTTTACTAAAAGTGACAGGCAATAACTGTCTGTAGCTACATTTTGCCTGAGGAAGCCTTTATTGTCCCTGATATGAATCAGATGTTTTATACAATACCTTGCTCTATGACATTTAATTGGATAGTGCCTATAAGGCACTATCCAATTAAATGTAATAGAGCAGTATATGATGAGCTTTGATTTGTTGTCAGAAAAAACTCAGCACTTTACCAGTTAATATGTCTATTGTCAGCAGGACCTCGTTGTGATGACATGTGAATTGCACCTGTTCTGTTGTCGTGACAGTGAGAAATAGGCCTTTAATGGTTAAGGGTCTCATTTATTTATTGGTATTGAAGGTCACATATTTCTGCACAATTGCTAATCATGACCACAACATGGAGATAAAGAGAAGTTTAGTCATTCGTTGATATTCATGTTGTCCATTTTAGAGGACTTCCACCCCAAACATCAGTGACTGGGTCCTATTTTACCAGTAAAACTGTGCATGTTTACCACGGTAAACAAGTACTGCTTTATTTTCCGGGTTTCCAAATGGAAGAAGGGTGATAATGGCCTAATATTGAGAATTTTTAATGCAACAGAACAGGTGTCCCAATATGCAGTCTCTGGGTAAATTACCAAGTTATATCCCAAGTATTTTGGCACATGTTTCAAGGCAAGACTTGGCTGCCTATATAAGCAGCCAAGTCTTCCCAAGAAACAACTGCAAAGCCACAGGATGCAGACAATCAGTGTTGCAAAATGTTAAAAACTCACTAGAGTGTAAGGGTTAAATCTTGTTTTGACACGCACCACTGAGCTTTGTGAACAGCTGTACCTACACTCTCTTGAAGACAAAAAAGTTTGAAAAATATGAACATTGGTGTGGATTAACCCTTTACCCAACATACGTACTATCAAAATTTGTTATTTTAATTATTGGATTTTTTTTTAAATTTCAAAAGAAAATTTAACACAATCATATCAAGTTACCCTCTCAATGGAATGAGCTAGACAAGCTCATTCCAGTGAGGTGTCACATGGTTTTATTGAAATTTTTTTAAATGTAATTTTTTTTTCAACCATTCAATTTGTAAATTATGTGGAGGGATGCTTATGATTTGTTAGGTAAAAGGTTAAGATGCTTGCCCATCATACCTGTGAGACATCTACTTCTAATAAGAATAAATAAAATTCAATTCGACAAACAGATTTGTGTAATTACAGTCACTAGATCTGTGAAAGCACAGCTCCACGTTCTATTCGCAACTCTCAACAATAAGATAACTATACAGACAGTTCATCTTGTGAACATGAACAAGATGCAATGGCGGCCATATTGGATACTGATTATCGAAAGGAACCTTCCCCTTGTCTCCACTAATCCACCATAACAAAATAGGATACATGGTGCATTTCATTTTCAAGTTATTGAATGGACAAGCCAAAGCTAATGGACAGACGGACATGGTCATACCATAATACAGTCCACTCCGGAGAGCGGCCCTATAAAAATGGAATTTGAGATTAAATAGATAAAAAGTAAACCTATTTTATTCCTTCAGATACTTCTTCGTTTAGAGTAAAAAAAACATTGTGAATCGGGTGGTAAAAATGGTCCATTAGGCCTAAAAAAAAAGTTAAAAATCTGTTTTTCAGGCCCTCCTGCATAGTCCTTTTGGCTGCTGCATGATCTCTTTTTATTTATAACCAATGCAAACTTAAAAAAATAAAAAATATTTTACCCAAGTTAATAAAAATAAATTTCATAAATTTGTTCCTTGAGTGCAAGAAGGCTTTGCAATACTTTAGCATTACAAGCCTTCTTGCACTCAAGGGACGAAATATGCCACCATCCATGCTGTTCTGTAGATTATGAGGCCTAAAGCATAAAACAAACCAAGAACATGAACTTTTGATGGCAAAGAAATAATAACAAAAAAATTTTTAAAAACTGCAAATAAAAAACCGCCCGCCCGCATGCAATTTTACAAAAAAAGGCCTGAGAAACTTAAGATCTACTATGTGGGGCCTTAATGACAATAACTCAGACAAAAATTCTCTGAATATCTCCTGCAGTGACACAGGGAGATATATAAATAAGATAAATTTGCAAACCAAATATGTCATTTCACCAAGTATTTGAAAAGTTATTGAGTTTAACTTGTTGGTCACAGACTGAACAATAAACAGACTGATCGATAGACAGACTGAACAATAGACAGACTGAACGATAGACAGACTGAACAAGACAGACTGAACGATAGGCAGACTGAACGATAGGCAGACTGAACGATGGGCAGACTGACCACATATAGAGCAGTAAAAATATAAGAATGAAACTCTCCAGTGAATTGTAACAGAACAATTATTTTTAATAAATAACACCTCGATAATCAAAAATAATCAAATACTCCACCAGTTAACCCTTTACCCAGCATGCACGATATCAAAATTTATTATTTTAATTATTGTTTTTTAAAATTTTTCAAACAATTTCAACAAAACCATATCATGTGACCCCTCCATGGAACGAGATCAATGAGCTCATTCCAATGAGGGGTCACATGATTGTGTTTTGTTGAAACTTAAAAAAAAATAAATATCTGTTCCACTTCCTAATTTGTAAATTATGCGGGCGGGTGCGGGCAATTCGTTGGGGTTAAGTGCATCAAAATAGTCAAATTATTTTCCAAATTCCCACAACACAAAAATTTACAACTAACAAAAATGAATGAGGCTTATTGGGCAAGCATCTAAATCAATGATGTATTCATTTTTGATAAAATAGTTAATCTTTTTAATGCATATACTATAAGATCTCTCTCCGTTGATGTGTATACACCAAAACAATTCAATGTCATTTTGATTTTGATTACACGTCTTTATCTTCTCGTCCATTGAACGTATTCATTCGGAACTTTTTGTATTAGTCCGTCATCAAACAGATCAGTTATAACCCAATGCGTAATATACAAATTGTGCAGTTGAAAAATACTATTTTTCAAAATATTTCAACAAAACCATATCATCTGACCATTCATTGGAATGAGCTCATTGAGCTTGTTCTAAGGAGGGATCACATGATATGATTTTGTAGGAATTTTATGAAACAATTTGTGACAAAATAATAAACAAATTTGACTATAGTGTGTGTTAAGGGTTAACACATTCCCCAACACATATAGACCTGAGGGTAGCAATAATTTTTTACAAATACACTAATTCAACAATTTTTCCTTTAAACCAAAAAAAATAAACCCTCCATGACAGGATCCCCACACTGAGTTGGCAGGTGAATTCAAGGAATTACATGGCTCTTTTTGCGTGTTTTTAACACTTTGGGGAGTGGACAAGTGTTCTGAATTCCCATCAACCCACATTCTCTATACGGCCAGTGGCTTGGCAGTGATTTCTCGTCAAGTCTTGGCAGCCTGTTTGGGCAATCAAGTCTTGACTAGAAACCACTGCCAAAGTATGTTCTCTATTGTCAGCAGGAACTCTTGGTTTGTTTTAAGTTTTAGGCCTCATAATGTACAGAATAGCATGGTTGGTGGTGGTGTATTTTGTCAATTGAGTGCAAGAAGGCTTTGTAATGCTAATGCATGGCAAAGCCTTGTTGCACTCAAGAGACAAATTCTACTTTATTAACTTGGGTAAAATATCAAACAAAACCATTTAATTTTAATATTTTTAATTTTGCATTTGTTATAAAGAGAGAGAGCATGCACCAGCAAAAAGGGCCATGCAGGGTGGCCTGAGAAACAATTTTTTGACTTTTTTAGGCCTTATGAGGTAATATTCTACTGCACAATGGCTAATTGTAACTACAACATGGATATAAAGTAAAGTCCAGACAATCCTTTATACCCATGTTGTCATTGTTAGAGGACTTCCACACCTGTCAAGGGTTACTAGGTCCTATTTTACCAGTAAAACAGAGCTGGTTTACCCAAGTAAACAAGCACTGCTTCATATCCTGCAGGGATTGATTTTGCACTACTTTATTTATGAAATCTTGATCTGGTGTTTTATTGTGTTTTAAGGTCACATACCTATGCACAATGGCTAATCGTGACTGTGACAGTTTTATGGGTAGAGGAAGCAAGAGTATCCGGAGAGAACCACCAAGCATCAACAAGCAACTGTCAGCTCCTCAACATTGTAACTGTGTTCAATCGCCACTCAAGCAGGGTTACAGCAGTTGAAGACATGTGCAGTACGCCTTAGTACACGGTGTCATCGTGCCCCCCATGCAGGCAACTGGGATAAAGTGCCTTGCCCAAGGACACAACATGAGTCGTCCCGGACAGGGATCAAACTCGGGACCTCTAGCATAGAAGTCAGACAGTCTACCACTGAGCCACCATGCTCCCGACCAGATTGTAATCTGTAGAATAAAGAGACCACTTTTGCAATTACAGGCCTCGTTTACTGAGGCCTTATGATCACCCAATTCAGAACACCAATTATACATTAACCCTTTACCTAACACGAAAGGCAGACAACAGCAAAATTACTGAATAACTAATTTTTTTCATTTTCTTAGCGTCAAAAACATAGCTTATGCTCACTCATTGGAATATGCTCGATGAGCTCATTCCAATGAGGGGTCATAAACTATGTTTTTGAGACAAAAAATGAAAAAATAATGAAAACTGAATGGTCAGTTTTGTGAATAGTTTGGCCGTTACGCTAGATAAAGAGTAAAATGTTCAAGTGAAGATTGAGATTGGAAAATTTGGGGTAGGGAATTGGAAAAAATCATTCCAAAATGCCATTGGAAAAGAGTCCCATATTTGGCCCCATTAGACACCTAAAAAAAACCTGAGGGGTTACTAACATTGTTCCTTGAGATAAAGAATGAGAAAAGTAAAATATGCATGGTTATTTTTTGTGAAAAGCGTGGGTCATTTCCACCATTACGTAAGGTAAAGAGTTTGAGAGTAATATCAAATTTTGTAAAATATCATGACTCATTGGGTTAAAATTAACCTAAGATTCTGAGGAAATCGATTTTCTAAAATACATTAACAATATACATAACTGGAGCTATGTATGATTTTTGATGGCAATTGGTGGGTTAATAATAATGACTTGGTTTATATTGTTCTGGTGTACACAAGTCTTTAAACAGTGGTAGAATGAATTTTTATGAATATTAATAAAGTATGAAAATATATACAATTTTATTCAACAACAATTAACACTTCATAACAACATTTTGTGGCCAATAAATTCAGCTGCCTCTTTCTTCCTCTTCCACTTTAATTTTCTTTAAACCAGTATTACCAGCAATGGCTTGCCGTCTACAAAAAAATCAAGACATATTTTACCTTGTGAACTATTTGTTCCAATGAGGAATAACATGATATGGTTTTGTTGAAATTTTTGAAAAAATATTTTCTATAAAAAATAATAAAAATATTGAATTGTGATAGCACAAGCTCGTTCCAATGACGGGTCACATGATATGATTTTGTTGAATTTTTTTAAAAAATATTTTTTTCAACTGCTTCATTTGTAAAAAATTACGCAGACAGATGTAGCTGATATGTTAGTTAATCCTTAAGGGCCCAATTCCAACTGTGAACACATTTTTTTGCAACAGAACAGGTTCCCTCACACAGTCTTTGGGTTAACTCAAAAGTTGCATTCTAAGCGCCATGGTAGTTGTTTTTAGGAAAGTCTTGGCTGCCTATTTTGGCAGCCAAGACTTGCCAAAAAAACAGCAGCAAAGTCACAGGATGTTGACTGTCAAAATATAGCAAAAATATGCATGTAGCCCCATAATGGTTAAGAATTCTAAAATTACACTCTGTAATCCACTTGCTTCTGTTCCAGTAGCATGGATTGAAGTGGTCTAGAATACCCAGCTCTTATATTTTGTCAAGTCTGCAGCTTATCAACCACAAGATCAGTGCAGTAATTATTTTTTTCACATGCCAATCTATCAGCCCTGTCAAAATACCACATCATTGGGTTGAAAATTCATTCTTAATTTGGGAATTAATGATCATAAATCTTTAATCATTTACCCCTACTTGAGCTCTGTCAAACAAGTTTCAATTAGTTAAATTCCTAGTTGCATCATGAGAAACACTGCAGCCAGTAGTTCATGAGAAGATTGATTCACTGTTCATGGAAAGACTGAGCCCAGGCCTTGACAATTCCATATTTTGATCAACCCATTAACAGGTTACCCATTTAGTTGTTCATTAACCTATTCTGAAGATTAAGTGAATTTGTTTCATCAACCAGTTGGGAAACAAAAATCCAAACACAATATGCCACATATCCCGAAAGCAGTAGGCCTGCACTGGTGGGAGGGAAATGTAGAGTTATGCCCCTTCTGTTGGCAACATATGATGACTTCCGACGATAAAAATATCAACGAAACAGAAATATGCAATCACTAGAAATATAGAGTTGTGCCTCTTCTGTTAGCAGCATTGCATATAAGAGTAGTGCATTTTTCATTAGCAGCATTGCATACAGCAGTGAATAGGTACAGAATTGATTTGGCTGTGGCCCATCATACATCAGGTTACAGTGCATTTCAATTTCCATAAACTGTAATAACATGTTTCCAATTATGCTTACAGTAGACCAAACATGGCCTGAAAGTCTGTAATATAATTGTTTGGTTTGGCACATCCTTGAAAGGACGTACCAAATCCAAAAAATTATATTACAGACTTTTAGGTCATGTTTGGACTATGCTTACAGCTGAATAATAAGCACAAATTTAAAATTTGTATGTGTTCCACTTTCTGTCCAGGCATCTAATATGCCGATCATAAAAAGTTGGTTAACCGATGGATCCTTTTGGTTAACTGATAGCCCGTTTGCCTCAATTTTTGTTTGCATAACCTGTAGGGAACAATCGTTCGCCTGAATTGTCGAGGCGTGGAGTCAGTGTTTTTTAGTAGTGTGCAAAGGTCTCTTTAATTACATGCCATCATTTCATTCATAACTTTTAGAAGCAAGCAAAGCACAAATAGATAAATATTCTTTTTGAAAGTTTACTTGCTGTCACTTTCAGTATTTATTTATTGGTCTTAAAGGTCACATACTTATGCACAATGGCTAATCACGACCGTGACAGTTTTACAGGTGGAGGAAGCTGGAGTACCTGGAGAGAACCACCGAGTAACGACAAGCAGCTGCCAGCTCCCCAACATCATAACTCTCAACTCTGCACCGCGGCACAGGCAGGGTTAGATTGGTTGAAGACATGGGCACCATCGGCGTGCAGTACACCTTAGTATATGGCGTCATCGTGCCCCCATGTGGACAATCGAGGTGAAGTGCCTTGCCCAAGGACACAAAGCAGGATTTCGAATCGATCGCTCAGACGGTCACCCATCCAAGGACTAACTGGGAGTGATGTTGCTTAGCTTTGGTGATCTGACGAAAACCGGTTACTGTAATGCCACCACACCCCCAAATATGTAAGTTAAGGGACACTTGACCTATCGTTCATTATAGCACTTTGAATGGCATCTGATTACCAGCAACATTGAAATAATCCATCAGGAATCCATCCCTTCATTTCTCACAATGTCATGTCTCTTTTATTGGTACTACAATAATGTTACAAGATCTTTTATTATATGGCTATAAGTTTTCTTCTCCAAACACCATTGTACCACAATCATTTCTCCACCGCTGGAAAACAGTGTGTAATCATATGACACATGACAATCATTTGAGAATAAGACTTCAGAATGTGTTGATTGAATACAGACTATTTGCACAATTCTTGTTCAGTAGTACTATCATATACCACTGACTGCCATTGACCTAGATGGCTATTTTATTGGGAATTATTAATTTATTTAATAACTTGTCATATAATAAATCTTTTATCACTACAGTGGACTGATCTGGTCGTTGCACCACGTCTCCTTGATGAGGTGAGATAGATCAAGCTCATGGCAAGTCGCTCGTTTAAGATTATCCAGCTTTTTTTTTTTTTTTTTTATTGGGGTTTAACGACACATTAACAACCAGGGTCATATCATGTTGGTGACAGTTTTATGGGTGGAGGAAGCCGGAGTACCCGGAGAGAACCACCGAGCAACGATGAGCAGCTGCCAGCTCTCCAACATCATAACTCTCAACTCTGCACCGCGGCACAGGCAGGGTTAGATTGGTTGAAGACATGCGCACCTTCGCCATGTAGTACGCCTTAGTACACAGCGTCATCGTGCCCCCATGTAGGCAATCGGGGTTAAGAGCCTTGCCCAAGGACACAACGCGGGGACGCAAATCAGTCGCTGAAATGGTCACCCATCCAACTACTAACCGCGCTCGATGTTGCTTAACTTCGGTGATCTGACGAGAACCGGTTACGACACCACCGCGCCCCGATTATCCAGCTATCATTCGTGATGTGATGATTTCTCTTAAGTTTTAAATTTTCTTTTCTGGAAGCAGATGGTGCTTTATAATACAAGAGGCCCCACGGGGCCTGAAGCGCTCATCTTGTACAGAACACAATTTAAACAGAGTCCAAGAATGAGTCTACATTAAGCAAGCCATCTCCATAGGCTACACTGTCAATCCTTGAGTCCCTCAGGAGTGACAAAAAACAATCTAGGCATCATGCCTTTTCTTCAGTTGATCATAAGTAAAATGTAGAGCTCCCCTATGAAGCCCCTTGATACAACCCATGTGGATTAATCTTAGTACCTCTAGGGGGTACTGAATACAAAATTTTTAATTCTTCAGCAAAATGGCCAATTCCGGCTCCCATAGAGAGCCCAAATATTAATCCAGGTTCTTGATTTGAACACAGCTAAATCTGACTTCCTTAGAGATGTTGTGTACCGAATATGAAAGCATTCTGACCGTTGGATCTGAAGAAGAGAAATTGTAAAGAAATTTCTTCGAATTGCACTAAGTTCAAATTTGGGCTACCATAGCGATCCCAAATATTGACCTATGGATCCGATTTGAACAAACTTGAATCTGCCCCCCCTAGAGATGTTGTATACCAAATGTGAAAGCATTCTGACACGTGAATCTGAAGATGATTTTTGAAGAAATTCCTTCATATTGTACTAAGTTAAATTTCATGTTCCCATATGGAGCCCAAATATTTACCTAGGCACTCAAATTGAACAACCTGGAATCTGACCCCCCTAGAGATGTTGTATACCAAATATAAAAGCATTCCGACTGGTGGATCTGAAGATGAAGATTTTTAAAGAAATGTTCTCTTATTGCACTAAGTAAAAATTTGGGCTACCATAGTGAGCCCAAATATACACCTAGGGATCTGATTTGAACCAACTTGAATCTGACGCCCATAGAGATGTTGCATACCAAATATCAAAGCATTCTGACTGATGGATCTGAAGAAGAAGATTTTTTTAAATTACCCTCCATATTGAACAAAGATAAAATTTGGGCTTCCATAGCATTTTTTCGATGCCCATTACAGAACACCCTAACATAACCGATGGCAATTTTTTTTTTACCATTCAATTCTACTGGTCATAAGGATACTTCATACCAAATAAAAGCTCTCTGTTCTGTGGGGTTTGGGAAATATGGGCGTTTGAAAATATTTCTATTTTTAGCTCTCAGGGTTCCCATGGGGATGCGGGAATTTTTTTTTTTGCATGGGTCAAGTACTTATGACCCAATACTACCACAAACCAAATTTGGTTCATACCGGACCATCGGTTCAGAAAATAGAAATTTTGGGCGGGGGCCAAAAATCTTACCCCTCCTATTACAAAGCCAAATATTACATCACGAACTTCGTTTGAACAAACTTGATTCTACACCTCATATGGAAGCTCCATAGCAAATATCAAGTCATTGTACACACTGGTTCTTGAGAAGAAGATTTTAAAAATATTTTGGAGCATTTTCTCCCTCCATATGGGGCTGGGTATGCTGAGTTGAACAAAAATGAAATGCCCCTTTGGGACCATCACACACACAAACTTTCACTTGAATTGGCCCAGTGGCTTTGGAGGAGAAGACCAAAACATGGTGTTGACGGACGACGGACGGGAAGTGATGAGATTAGCTCAGCTTGACTTTGTCAAGATGAGCTAACAAGCAGAACACAGGAAGGTAGAAAGCAGGCCTGGCATTCTCAAGGAGGGCTGCTCTCCTGGAGCTCTCAAATTTTTTTAGGAGAGCTCTTTTTAGCCATCCTGCATCTAGCCAATTAAACAAATCACAAACTGTTTTGCATTACTACTTCTATTTTATGTGCATAATTTCTACGGCTCACTTTATCCAAAAAGGAATACATAATTTGCTCCAAAATAAAACTCAACTGCACCACTGGGCTTTATGTTCAAACATTCTGTCACATTCATGGTACGGGTGGTATATGACTCTCTGGTAATGCCGCCAGTTAGATGTAAAATAATATTTGAACATTGTTGGGGAAAGTACAATTCTACCTTAAGATGCTATTCACATCTCCCAAGAAATACTGGTAGGGATAGATGAGGTCAATCTTGTTATTCTAACATTTACTGTACAAAGCAAGAAGATTTCCTTAAACATGTTGGCACCCGAGTTCCATTCTATTCCCCTACTGGGAGATAGAACAGAATGGAACCCAGGGACCGATCAGGACTATTTAAAATACGCTCTAGCCTCAGAGCCTATTTTTTCAATTCATGCGCCAGATTTCAATTTACGGAGTCACACTGCTGTTTGTAACACACACAGCAAGTTTGTAATAGCTCTCATCATTTTCATTTAGTACACTATAGCAAACATTAATCTTCACTGTGGTTTCTGATCAAGTCTTGGCTGCCTATTTAGGCAGCCAAGACTTGATCAGAAACCACAGTGAAGATTAATGCTTGATAATTAAGACTTGAAGTATTAACTTAAGCACTCTACAACAATGATAAATAAATGATAATCATATATATAATACATGTAAGAGTGTCTCTCTCGATTATCCAGCAAAAGAATATCAAAATATGATCTGAGAAGTTACGCGCCAACTGAGAAGCCTATTTCTGAGATTTAAGAGCCAGGTCCTGATGTTTCAGAACCAAATACGCACTGGCACATGCCCAGGTCGGCCCCTGGGAACCCAAGTGACGATGTGTATCCTGAGCATTTGCCCTCCTGGGCGGATTTAGGAGGGCAATTTTTAGCCTGGGAAAGTATGTACCACAGTCACAAGGCTGTAAAATTGGCTTATGAAAAACACACAATAGTGTTAAATCCAATTTTATTTCACTTAATTTATTGAAAACATAATGCAGAGTAGAGAAAAATGAGAAAAAGTTAAGAAGACCAGGTATTTTTAAAATAAATAGCAGTGTCATCTATTCTACAGCTTTACCAAAAACAACTGTAAGGTGATACTTACGAATCAGCAACAGACACTGGCAGTGTTCTTTTAATTGGTTGTCTTGTTGTTGCTGTTGCAGGGCTCTGATTAGCATCTGAAATTACAAGAATAATGATTTGTTCCTATAAAAAAAATCCCAACTTCAGCATCTGTTGTGGTAAAATTAGGGACAATTAGTTGGATTGAGCGTACACAGAATACTTCAACTACTTATATTCTGTCAGAAACTCTTGACTGATTGGAAAGACAATTGGAAACAGGTTTACACAGGCAAGAATGACACTGTTCATGATTATGAGCTTAAAAACAGAAGAATTTAAGAAAAACAGGTGCAATGCAATGGGAGAGACAATTCCTCCTAACACCTAAGTCCCACGAGGGCAAAGGGTTCCCAATCCCCTTCATGATATTATCATCCAAAGCTAGATATTTATTTATTTATTAAGGTTTAATGACACTTTAACAGCTAAGGTCATATCGAGTCGGTGACAGTTTTACGGGTGGAGGAAGCCGGAGTACCCGGAGAGAACCACAAGGAACGACAAACAGCTCCCCAATATCGTAACTCCACACTGCAGCACATGCAGGGTTAGATTGGTTGAAGACTTGCGCACCATCGACGTGCAGTATGCCTTAGTATACGGCGTCATCGTACCACCATGTGGAAAATCGGGGTTAAGTGCCTTGCCCAAGGACACAATGCGGGAGTCCAAATCAATTGCTCATCAGACGGTCACCCATCCAAGGACAAATCGAGTTTAAAGTTGCTTAATTTGGCGATCCGACAATCCCCCCCCCCCCCCCCTCAAAGCTATATATTAAATCTAGAGAAAGAAATCTTTATTGATTTTCTTCAAAATGTGATGACAAGAAATGGTAATGTGATGAAAAGAAACTCTTAAGTCCAACCAGGGCAATAACTCTCAAAGAGGGAGCGCGGTGGCTCAGTGGTAGACTGTTGGACTTCTATGCCAGAGGTCCCGAGTTCAATCCCCGTCCAGGACGACCTGCATTGTGTCCTTGGGCAAGGCACTTTATCCCGGTTGCCAACATGGGGGCAAACTAAGGCGTACTGCATGTCGATGGTGCACATGTCTTCAACCGCTGTAACCCTGCTTAAGCAAAGCTTGAACAGAGTTAGAATGTTGAGGAGCTGACAGTTGCTCATCGATGCTCAGTGGTTCTCTCTGGGTACTCCGGCTTCCTCCACCCGTAAAACTATCACGGTCACGATTAGTCATTGTGCATAAGCATGGGACCTTAAACACCAATAAATAAATAATATAAATATAACTCTCAAAGAAATACAGGGCTTAAAATTCATGCAATAATCTGTATCAATTCTCGGAAATATATCTCATGAGGAAAACAATTGGAATCAGCTTTAATTCTTGCAAATGTTCAATTGATTTTTGTCATAAATTCTGAAAGTGTCCTTAAAGGCTCGGGGAATTCTACTTATTTTTGGCTCTCATAAAAAGTTAACACTTTGACTTACCAGTAGTGTCCAGTGAAGTCTTGGCTGCCTCCACAAGCAGCCAAGACTTTACAAGGAACCAATGCCAGCCAAGATACTGAAACTTCCATCTGGAAGACAACCAAAAGTCTGTATGGTGGAACATACAGTTAAAACTAGAAGTCCTGTCACGAATAGTGCGCTTATCTAGGCTTAATTGCGCATTGGAATTGCGCGCAATTGTCATATCGAATGGCAACCAAAGCACGGCAGGTTCTCCTGGTTACTCATAGCAAACACATGCAATGTTTCTGCCAATGGACCTCCGGGTAACCCGGAGGTCCATTGGCTGAAACATTGCTTGTGCACAGGCGATATGTACAAAATTTGACAGCTTTACTTGGGCCATAACGCGCACATTAACGCACATATCAACGTGCTATTTGTGCGCATTTCACGACAGGACTTCTAGTTTTAACTGTATGTTCCACATGTGCATGTGAGACAAGAAACTCACAAAATAGAAACTAGGCCCTTAAGAATTAAATTCTAGTAAAGATATAAATAACAGGTTTATTTTTTCATCGAGACATATTACTGTCTCCATTTACAAGAATATAACATTACACTCAAATTCTAAATTATTTAAGAAATGAAAATTGATTCTCGCAGCACGAGTCTGCATAAATCAAAAACAATTCTCCAGGATCCCCCCACATTTCCCAATTCTAAATTCAAGGACCATTGGTGCTATTTTGGCACTGAATTCCAGGACTTTCCAGGACCTCCCATACAATATCCTATTGGTGCAAACAGTATTTATTAACATAATTTTTTACATGGAGAAGCACTTCCATTTTTATTTACAATGAATCAAAGTTCTCTGAAGTTCGGGAAATATTTGTATGCACATTTACTTGTATTCTTCACGACAATAATCTGTACAAGATGAAAATACTCTATATCATCATCCAATCTGCATCGCGGTTAGAGATGTTTGTTGTGTTTTTAAATGTACAAATGTGGAACACTGCGGTCATGCCTCCGGGTAACAAAAAATCTGCTGGAAACACAGCATTTATTCAAAACACAGAATGTAATACGGACCCAGTAAAGAGCATTTTCCAGGACTTTCAAGGACACTTGTCAAAAACAAGCAATTTTCTAGGACTTTCAAGGCCTTGAAAACAATTTTCAAATTCCAGGACTTTCCAGGACCTGTGGCTACCCTGTTCTCACCAATCAGGTAAAATTTTAAGCCCTTGAAATACTTGGGACATGATGTGAAGTCCCACCCAGATATCAATCCAGATATCTTAACCAGGACATATTATCTCAAAAGGTTGGAGGCGGGAGAAAATTTTGGCTGCATTCCTGTAACTGTGAACAGTGACACCTTTTTTTCAAAAACTACTGCCTTATCCTTTAGAGAAACATCATAGTGCACAGCCTTTTTTCCATATTTATTTATTTACTGGGGTTTAACAACACTTTCAACAGTTCGGGTCAACTCCCGTTTTACAGGTGAAGGAAGCCAGCGTACCCAGAAAGAACCACCAAGCAACAACAGGCATCTGTCAGACTCTCCTATGTACTATCTCTGCACAGGCATTGGTTGCAGACAAGTGCACAATAGACGTGCAGTACACCTTAGTAAATAACATCACCATGCCCCTACAAGGGTAATCAGGATTAAGCGCCTTGCCCAAGGACACAACACAGTTACCCCTGGCAGGGACTGAACCATGGACCTTTCAGTTTGAAGTCCAATTCCATAACCACTGAGCCACCGCACTCCCACTTTTCTTCCATATCTTTATTCATCATCTTAACGCCTTGAACCCTCGTTTCCTGGAATGGTATCGCCTTTGTGTACACTTACAGAGAGATGGGTCAGTCCTATATCATTATACATGGAGGATAAAATGGCTGCAGACTGCAGTTATTATTTTATCATCAATGCCCCATGTATAGACCTCTTACAGTCAGACAAAAACGGGACAGAATTATGCCTGGAACTGAAAAATCGGTTTTACATGTTCAAAGGGTTAAGACCAAATAAAACAAGAAGGACGCCAACGCCCTATAGCTCACCAACATTCCTCTTTGATAGGAACTTTGGCAAACATAAGAACTGTATCAAACAGGCTCATAACATGCGACAAAGCTGACCTAAACACAACCTCTTAAAAGTAAAACACAGAAACTTACATAAAAACTAAGTTAAACATGAAATTCTGAGCTAAACAGAAAACTAAATGCAACTAAAAATGTCAAGAAGAATGTGTAAAAGGCAGAGTATGAGGGATTAATCATGGAACAATGATACCTAAACACTAAGTCAAACATGAAAATTCCGAGCTAAACGCAACTAAAAATGTAAAGAAAAATGTTTAAAATGCAGGGTATGAGGGGTTAATCATGGAACAATGATACTGAGGAACACGTATGATGAATATAAGTACCATGGGAAGAGAAGGAGCACAGCAGCTGACCTAAACACTTAGTTAAACATGAAATTCTGAGCTGAACAGAAAAGTAAACGCAACTAAAAATGTCAAGAAAAATATTTAAAATGCAAGGTATGAGGGGTTAATCATGGTAGAATGATAATAATCATCATATAGCAGCATTATAAAGGCCATGATATGGAAATAGGGCGAGTAAGTGACGTAAACAGAAGCTTTAACATTATTGGACACGTACGCTGACGCCGACCGATCGAGCCATGCCATAAGCTCACACAACTAAAGTTGGTGAGCTAAAAATTCATTCGGTTCTCAGGTAATTAATTTTTCAAATCCCTGAGGGAGAGAAGATTTTATTTTTTATTTCTTTGTTAATTGGTTTAGTGCCGAATGGCCATATTTTTGTTTCATTCTTAATTTATTTATTTATTTATTGGGATTCAACGATACTTTCGACAGCCAGGGTCACCTCATGTCAGAAGATTCCATTCTTAAGTGAAGGTACCACAGCTTAAAAGTTTCATCTGCGGTTTACATTATTTTTGAAGTATTATTTATTTATTGTCGTTTAAGGTCACATACTTCTGCACAATGGCTAATCATGACCACAACATGGAGATAAAGTCAAGGTCAGTCAATCATTTATACTCCATGTTGCCTATTTTAGAGGACTTGCACCCCAAGCATTAGTTACTGGGTCCTATTTTACCAGTGAAACAGAGCTTGTTTACCACAGTAAACAAGCACTGCTTCACTTCCCGGGGTTCCCACGGGGGATTATTTTTGAAGTAAGTTTATTTCATCTGTATGGCTTTGTCTTGTTACATTTAAATGGCAACAAAGAAAAAATTAGCACTCTACCAGTTAATCACAAAATATCAAATAGTTTTGTGCTCAGTTATATTTATGCACCTTTTTCAAGAAACAGATACCGTACATACAATATTTGTGTTATTTTCTGCAGAATTTAAGAACTGGATACTTAGAAAACAATTATTAAATCGACAGTGTATTTTAATCATGCTTTGTTGCAAACATGTGCAAATACCTGTATAGGTAGCCAACAATAACGTAGAAACCCTGTTAACTTATTTGCAGCTGTGTACATTATAAGTTATTGTGATGAGTTGACGGCAACATGGTCTGAGGTTTGCGGCTCGGGGCTTATCTTCAACCGAGATGCGAAGAGTCAGGGTCAAAATTATGCTCCAAGCCGCAAACCTCAGACCATGTTACCGTCAACTTATCACAATAACGTATGTGTTCCAATAAGACACCACCTATAGCCCCAAACCTACATTGTGAAACACGAGAGATTTATTTACTAAATCTGTGATCATTAAAGGTTGCCTTCAGAAAGGTAAAATTTGAAAATCTCATGTTGAATGATAGCAGTGAGGGATTGTCGTCGAACAAAATTCTTTTTTGTCCTGTCTAACCCAACATTTAAGAAACCCAACATTCTTTGTCTAAGGATATCCTTTTGCTATATACTAAACTTTTTTGTTGCTCTCTTAGAAAATGTGATTTGATTTTGTTAAGCCCCAAGTCCCAATACAGCTACAAAGAGCCGTTTTTCTATTGCTCTAAAAAAGTTAAAAAATTTATAGTAATTTATATATTTTTTATACTTACCAATGACCCAGACTTAGCTGGTGCTAAATTATAGGGCCAAACAAAAATTTTGCCCCCCAATCCCCAAAATTTGCATCAAAAACCGAAATTTCAATGTCCTATGTGGTCCTCCATACCTTATATCCACTGCGCATGCGCAGTGTCAAGGAGGTCTCGTAATTGGCTCCAAAAGTCATTCTTACAACTAGTGCCTGGTAAGCGTTATGTAATCAGCGGGAAGGTATGAGTTCCCAACTCATGGGAGGGCCATCCCCATCTGGGTCATTGGTAAGTATAAAAATATATAAATTACTATAAATTTTTTAACATTTTTTTTATACTGTACCAATGACCTTGACTTAGATGAATAGAAAAAAGGCTGGAGGGCCTAGAACATAAAGGAAATTCCAATAGACTCAATTACATGAAAACAGAATTATCCCCTCAAGGAGAAGAGAGAACAGGTTTTATATGTATCTTTCTTGTTTGTATCAAAAAAGAAAGACACAATACCATTCCGTAATTGAGCACAATAATCATCAATGATCTCTATTAACATCCAGTATAATCCCTTATACTAATCTTATTAAAGGAAAGCCAATAATTAAAGATTATACTCATTAAAAAGTGTCCGAGGATTGTATATTAGCACTTGTATGATCCGTGACATATACAAATGTTTCACACCGAGCTACACTTTAAAAATATTATATGAATTAGCTTTACACTTTAAAATCATCCCGGCACCGACTCGGAATTACTGACTCCAGAGGAGGTATTCCCTTGCTTTTCACTATAAAGCAGGTGATATAAATATAAGGGAGCACCATCCCCCCCCCCCCCCCCCCCACCCCTTGCCCGGGATCAAATACACCAGAGCGAAGAGGGCAGATACGCTGCCGGAACAGATACTTCATGCGCCAAAATCTTAAGCACAGACTGCTGAGTTGAAGATAATTTTTTCATAAGCAGTATGGATAGTTAATTGAATCCACCTTGCAATAGAATGGACCGTAATGCCCCTACTATTAGGCAGCAGAGACAGAAAGAGACGTTTACATCCCTTTCCGATAAACTCAGATCTACGTTTTGTAAAAAACGTATAGCTCTAACAGGATGGAGTAAAGGCCTATGCCCGTCTGAAGATGGAAGAGCCTTAATAACAATAGGTTCCGGATACTTATAGGAGCCTGATTTTTAACCAAAAATCCAACCTTAGTAGTCAAGGTAATAGTATTACCTACACTTCGATAGTGAGAATCATCAACAGACAGTGCCTGAAGCTCACTAACTCTTCTAGCCGAAGAGAAGGCTAAGAGAAAGCTGTCTTATAACATAAGAATTTGAAGTCCACTGTATCAAGAGGATCAAATGGCACTTCTTTAAGCTTAAGAAGAACCCAAGCTAAATTTCCACTTAGGAATTAATCTAAGGGTTCTAAGTCTATTCATCGAAAAGTTTTTCAGTAACTTAGATAAAGAGACATTAAATCCAATCTGTAAACTATCATGATGTGCAGAGGTATCAACAGAATGATCCCTACCTCACCGTGAGAAAACCTTCCACTTAGCAGCATAATTTAGTGAAGAGGAGGTCCTCCTACAGTTAGAAATTGTGTCCACTGCTCGTCCTGTAAATTGCTTGCCGTGCAAGAAGGACCGCACAACGGAAATACGTGAAGGTTGAGACCTTGCGGGTTGTGATGCAGTGTGCGCGATTTCCCCTGTGAAAGAAGATCCTCTCGTGGAGGAAGCTTCTGCAGAATGTCCCACAACAGAAACCTGAGTAGATTTATCCATGGTTTCTGGGGTGACAGAGATGCTACCAACAGAATTTGCAGTGAGATTGCTTTATCTTGAGCAATATCTGTTGAATCAATGGCGCTGGAGGATACGTGTATCCTATCATTCCGTCCTAAGAGATCGAGATAGCGTCTACTGCAATCGCTCGAGGATCTGGACACGGCGACTCATACGTCTGCAACTGATAGTTGAGATGCGGCGCAAATAAGTCTACCATTGGACGATCCCATTGGTAGCAAATCTGATTGAAAACTCGTTGTTGAGAGTCCATTCTGACGAAAACATACAACCTATCCGAGAAAGGGAGTCCGCTAGAACGTTCAGACGACCCGGAATATGACAGACCGATAGACGAACTTGAGGACAAACAGAAGGATCCTTTCCGTTAATTTGAATAACGGAATGGAATGAGTGCCTCCCTGGTTCCGAAATATACACTACTGCTGTCAAATTGTCGGACAGAATTTGTACAAGCGAATTCTGAAGAATGTTCATTCATTGACGTAGCGCAAGCCATATTGACATCATTTCTTGGTGTTTATGTACTTGTTAGGAACTGGGGATCCTAAAGACCCTGGCACCCTGAATCTGTTGGGCTCAGAGTTGCGCCCCAACCTGTTTGATTCGCATCCGTCATTATCGTTAAACTCGGATCGGGCAGTTGCAGTGGTACTCCTTGAGTTAACCACTGAATATCTACCCAAGTCTAAATCTCTTGTTTCACTTGATTCGACAAGACGATATTCGATTAGAGCGAATGAGTCTTCACACTCCAATTCTGAGAAAAAATATCTGTGGAGTGGACGAGAGTGTATCTGCTCCATCAGAATAATATTCGCAGCGGGTCCGCACAAACCTGTCAGTCTCATGAATTCTCTCGCTGTTACTACATCTGAGTGAAGGCAAATGCGAGCTTAACAACTGACTAATATCGCTCTGGTTAACGGCAGACGAATGAGATTGTTGTGCGTCTCTACGCTCATTCCCACGTGGGTGAATGAATCGGACGGCACTAGATCCGACTTCTTTTCGTTTACTAAGAAACCGAGATGTTGGAGCAATTGAAGCAGACTCTGAACATCGTTCTGAAGTGTTAACTTGCTGCCGTAACCCTGAAGAATGTCGTCCAAGTTCTTCTTTTGGTAAGGTGATCTGCGTAAGATAATGCGTCTAATTCTATTAGACGATATTGTTGTCTCCAGTATACTGGAGAAAATAGACATGGACGCCAGCAATGACAATTCCAGGTCTTCAGCCTAGTCGTCCAAACGCAGAGGAACTCTCGGGATGCCTAGTCCTGCCATTTCAAAATTATGTCTTGCATTGATGAAAGGCAGCTGAATAGCGCTAGGCGTCATTCCTGCATTTATATAATATGCGAACGTCCCAACTGGAAAGGCCTCGTGTCCTTGGCTAGCGGATGGCGTGACCTGGTCGACGTGGATTCCCTAGTCGGCGAAGCAGGCTGGATATCTGTGGTCACAGAGCCAAGGTGCGGTCGTGTGTGCTGACATGAGGATGAGGAAGCCAATAGACCAGTCGCGTCGGACTGTCTATGCGACGGAGCATCCCGAGCAGGAGGAGTGGACATATGCTCCGACTAACGAACGAACATACAACAACATCGCGGCCCAGATGTTGTTGTAAGAGAGAGGGGGCCTCTCTCGCGGACCGGATAGACCTGGGCGAGCTAGCTACCGTACTGACAAGCTTCCTCCATACAATCCTCGGATCCGTCGTCGCTGGGTGTGCACGTTCAATGTTTATAGTGCTCGCATCACCCAAACTGCTTCCCTGGACTGCAACGGACGAACCCGGCTGCCGAGCCATTCGATGAATGGTCGCTACACCGGGCGAGCTAGCGGACAACAATGCCGTCGATCCTACTAGGAACCTCTTAGGCAATTGTTGTATTTCATGAGCACTTTTTCCGCTAGCTCTTCGTTAGACTGCAATGACGGAGACACACTTGTTGAAGACATCACGGAAACATCACCCTGTTCTTGTTCTTCTGAAAAAAAGACTGATAAACTAGAGTGACCTTGCGTAGAGAGGACCAGCATGGACCCCTCACCGCTAACAATATACCGTGACACACGTCTCCAACGTTGTCATTCCAATTGGCACACACTGAGCAAGAATTAGTGCGAGTACATTGACTACAAGAAACACAATGAACATGAGAATCAAGAGTAAGATTTTCCTCGCATTACAATTTGAACAATATTCTTTCATCATGAAAAAATATAAATAGTCATAGTACTCGCACTAACCCTTGAAACAAAGATACATAATATAAATTATATAATATAATCCATTATAACATTTAGAAAAAATAATATCAAAAAAAAAAAAATTTTTTTTGAAAAATTTTCAGAAGAGCCCAAGTTCCCAATAGGAACAATGAGCCCAAATGGATCCCAAAAAAGCCTAAGTGTGGACAAAATATTTTAAAACATTTTTAAAAATTAATGCAACACTTACGGACAATATTAATGTATCTGGCTATGAACAGAACTAATAGAAGACAAGTAATCACTATCAGAAGTAACCGTTGTCAACATGAACAAAAGTGTACAAAAAACCGGAAACATGACTCCAGGCACTGTAACCATGGCCCAAAATCAGTCACCAATTTAAACACTATCCGATGTAAAACAGAGGCTTCCAGAGAAGAAACTGCAGTACATCGAATGGTAGATGCAGATCACAACGCCTAATCAACCAAGGGTGAGGACGTAAACATGGGGAAAAAACAGAATAATCAATCTGTTACCAAGCCAAAACTCCCAAGAAATTTTAGAAAAAAAAAATTCCAAAATTATGCCAAAAGCATTGGAGAATAGCAAGGGAGGTATTAAGGAAAGGGAGAGAGGAAACACTGAACAAACAATGGTAAGTTCATAGCCAGAATGACATCATAAGGCTCATGCCCCGAAATTAGGGAACATGAAATAATTTCGTAAAAAAACTATAAGTTACAGCCCTTAACACATTCTGCCACTGTTTCTTCCTCTCATCCTTTATTTCATCCTTAGATCCACCATTTCTTTCATAATTATGTGTCTGGCATCATTTAAACTGAGATTTACAAGCACAAATATCAGTGACATGTTACTGATTTTAAGGCCAAACAAAGAATGACTTTTGGAGCCAATTTTGAGACCTCCTTGACACTGTGCATGCGCAGTGGATATAAGGTATGGAGGACCACATAGGACATTGAAATTTCGGTTTTTGATGCAAATTTTGGGGATTGAGGGGCAAAATTTTTGTTTGGCCCTATAATTTAGCACCAGCTCAGTCTGGGCCATTGGTACAATATAAAAATATTTCCCAAGTGTATTCTTCCAGAGAAATCTACTGATAGGATGATGCATTTATCTAGACAGTATAGGCAGCCAACAATAACGTAGAAATCCTGTTAAGTTATCTGCAGCTATGTACATATATATCCAGTAGGTATTTGTGTAAAATTAATTGGCGGAGTCAAGGGTTAATAACTAACTCGCCTTCTGGTGGATCAGATTTGTTTTTTTATTCAGGCTTAAAGTCACTTTAAACAACAAGGATCTCATCATGTAGGACAGTTTTATGAATGACAGAAGCTGGAGTAACTACCAGGAACCACCTAGCAGTGGCTAGCAACTGTCAACTCTCCAACTTACAGGTAGATCGGGTATAAAATGACAAGTCTTCAAATCAAAATGATGTCATGTAGGTATCTGATGGGAGAAAAATTATGCATGGTGGATTCTGAGTGTGGGATGGGGTAATCTTGTGTCTTGCTCAAATATCTTGCCCCTTTGTGTAACATGTGAAATTCCACAACTACAACTACTGAAGAAAATCCCTTTCAAAAGGTTGCACAACTGGAGGTGTGACTGTCCCTGAACAGGCCTATCAATACCTCCCCACCACAATGACTGGCATACCGCGAAAGCAAAAGTTATAAAATGGGCACCAAGGTACTGAAATGCACATTCAGATTAAAATTGCAGATGTGCAGTTTCCTCATCTTCTTACCATGCTCAGAAAATTTGAAACACTTGAGAAGTGAAGATGTGTAAACATGCAATTTCTAACTTGTATCTTGATGGCAATATGGGCAAGTTTCCAGTGTACTTTTAGTTACATTCTCTAGAACTCCGGACAAAATTTAGACCAAGTAGCAAATTATTCTAAAAGGGCCATAACTATAGCAAAAATAGACTGACAGGATGGCAAACCCTAACCCTTTCAGCTTACTGACCCTGACCCTAACCCTTATCCTAACCCCAACATAAAATCCCTGAAAATACAATACCCACTTTTTGTCACTTAGTAGCCATATAAACCATTTTAGCCACATAGCCCACTTTTTTAGACACATACCCAACACCAATTTGTTAGTTCAAATTTATGTGGCTAGTCACATAAATCAGACTAGACACATAACAGTTCTGTGTACCAACAACAAGGCACATACACCCGATTTGTTGGTGCGGACAGAAAGACAGACAGATGACAAGATGATTAAAGTATACTGTTCCCCATCCCCTCCCCACAACTGGTTGCATGTGTTATAATAATGTTATGTTTCAGTAGTTACCTTGAAGCCACCTGACTTGTGTTGCTGGACCATATCCTTTCTCGTTTCTTGCTGCTATCCTGAAGATAATGGCTGGTTTTGTTGTGTAATCAATATGAGCTGATGCCAAGCTAGCTGTTGGTACAACACAGGATGGATTTGGACCACAGAACACTCTAACAAATGCAAGTTGTGCAGGTGAACCTGGTTTGGTCTCGGCATGAGCTGCAGCAGAATTTCTCACTGCTAAATAAACAGAGTACTCTGTAATTTTTCCAGCTGTATTTTGTGGAGGCTCCCATGACAGATGCGCACCTTCACCGCTCTGAAAAAGTTTGAAAAGAGATTAACAATTTAAACAAGTTATTAACTGAAAAAAGAATACATTTCATTTTTGGAATTCCACAATCCAGTATAAGTATTTCCACTAGCTGCTTGAATCCTGCACCCCATGTAACATGTGACCAACTTTACAACCTAAGTCAGTGTATATTTTCATGTAGTGTCTGATATGACAGCCTATGAACTAATCCTGTGCAATGCCTATGGTTAGTCAGTGTATGTTAGATTAACAACTAACTCTGGGAAATGCACAGTTAGTTACTTTTCTTTCTTATAAATAAGTTAATCTCTATTTTGTGAGTAACCGTGTGTATTGCACGGCATTAGTGAGTATATATTTTCCTGTAGTATGTGATATGTGGCAGTTACCAATTTTTTTATAACCAGAAATCGTGACTAACCCTGTGCATTGCACAGGGTTAGTTACACTTTCTAGTTATAAAAAAAAATTGTTATTAACTGAGTAACTAACTCTGTGAACTCTACAACCTTAGTGTAAGTCTCATCTATGTCAACTTGTTACCCAATGTAATGGCCAAAACCAGCCGGTAGTATTTTCAAAAAGCGATCCAACTTTGCCTGTGGCACCTCATTGGAATGGATTTTTTTTTAGAGAATTCCTAAAATGAAAACATATTTTATTTTCAATTAGTAGCTTGTTTTTTATCCTTTACCTAACACAAGTAAAATATGCAAATGCAAAAAAAAACCGAGCTGGACTGTCATCCGGTGCATTCCCCCACATGGTGTACCGTCTAGTGTGGGCATACCTATGACCAATGAATATTCTCAGACGGACTCACACACGGATGCACTGACACACAGACAGACGCACGGACACACGGAGACATAGGCGGAAGCATGTAATCCAGTATACCCCCCCATTTCTTCGAAAGTGGGGGTATAATAAAATATCGAATAACTAAAACTTCACAGTTTCAGAGTTCAAAATTTGATGAGAATGCTCATTTCGTTTGCTGGTGGTTATGCAAATTTAAATCAACGCGAACGAATGACCAGTTAGCCAAATGTTGCATCTTGAATTGTAAAGTCTGAGTAACTTAACTGAAAGTGCTAAATATTTTTTCAGCTTCAAGATTTCTCACATGCTTTTGTCTTGATACAATTTATGGAGAGTGCCTATAGGCACTCTCCCATAAATTGTAACAACGCAAATCAATCGAGATAAAGTCATTTTACTTCCAAGATAATATGAAGGACATCCACAGAATATAAAGCCTTTAACTTTAAGTATCTGCAGTCCAGAATAAAGCCCAAATATGAGCTTCCCACACACTGCCAGTTAACCGGCCTTTCTTGTGTCCTGATAGATTTTAGACTTTTGCCTTGCGAGGCTATATATATTTTAATTTCATGTAATATATAGATACTTGTTAATGATAAAGAAGAAGTTTCCCCCAAAAAATTTACGTAGCTGAACGTTTGGTTAGCCAATCCCAAACCACGTGAATGGTCAGTCATTTTTGAATTTTTGGATACTGCAGTTTTTGCCTCCAAAACATAGCTAAAGACCCCTCACTGAGCTCGTTCCAATGATGACTTCTGTAATGTGTCTTCCATACAGACATGTTAACCTCCAGAATAATTTTTCAGGGAACCTGAGGATGATTTTCAGGGAAATGGGAAAGATTTCAGGGAAAAGTTCGTGTGGGGGCAAAATAAAAGAAAAAAACTTGTGAATTTTCAGCTCACGGACCACTATTAACACCAGGTTATATCCAGAATGAGTTGTCAACTATGCTGATGAATTTATGCTATGTTAAAAAATCATAAAATAACTGTTGATTTGACCCCCCCCCCCCCCCCCGATGCTCTTCTTCATGAGCCCCCCCCCCCTCCCCTCCCCACCACCACCCACCCACACTGTCCCACAGAGCACATCCACCTGTGGTTTGCTCTTATCAAAGTCTACTTAGCTAATAATTTCCCAAGTCTGGAAATGTTAACAGGAAAAGATGTCCTGATGTTCAGTTACTTCAAGAACATTAGTACTCAGAAAGTATCTTTATCAAACTTCATGCATGTGGGACGCTTGTGCCCTACACAAAATTTTTCTTTTCATCATTGAAGCATTTTTGTTTAATTCGAAATTTTCTGGTGACAGATGGCCAACAGTTAACATTTCTGTAGTCAGCACAACAGACTAAATGTAGTGTAAGAAAAAAAAAGTCCATTGTGTTTAAATATGCGGTCATAATTTTTCGGCATCCTAAGCAACTTTAACCTACTTTTAAACTGTGCTGAATAGTTGTTGTTTACATTTTGATTTTGGAAAAGGGATGAGAATTAAAGCTACTCTATGAAGGAATAAATAAATATATATTATTTAATTCCTTTTCATATATTTTAATTTCCAAAAACTGCATTTAAATGAAGGTGGAGTTTTCAATTTTTTGAAAGTAAGTCACCTATTTTCACTTCGACACTCGCACATTTATCACAAATCTCCGAAGAAAAAACCAGAAATAAACATGAACATAGTTGAAATATATATCAGAAAATAGCCTTTCCTTAAATAAATTTGACTTAAATCCATATTTTACTGCTTCATGAGTTTTTACCAGAGTTTGAAATGCATGTGATTTGACTCCGAACGTTTTTCAGAAGTTACAATGGGAATGAAATATTTGACAGTTGTTTTCCGGGATTTTTGGTCCAAAACTGATTCCCGTCCGGGAGGCCGGGAACTACACTGAAATTCCGGGACTTTCCCGGGCATTCCGGGAGAGTTAACATGTCTGCTTCCATATCAGTTTTCAAACCGAATCAAGACATTAGGAAAGATTAATGTACAAATATTGACAGCCATTGATATTTATTCAAGTTATTGCGCTAACGGGCTGAAAACAGGCAAAAGTAATCTAATTAAGGGCCATAACAGTTTCTCTGATCAGTATGGCTGAACCATACCAGTTTTCGAACTCATTTACGACATTGTTAAGAAAGTCTCACATACCAAATATTGACCAAATCCATTAATATTTGGGGGCAAAAATCAACTAATTTAAGAGCTATAACTCTGCTCAGAATGCAGGGTTTGATCAAATTAGATTGGGAAAGGAGCCTTTTTTTGGTCTTGGAAAAATTATTCAATTGGTTGTCTGAACATAAATCCACCCAGAATCTTTTTCTGCAGGGAGAATACATGTTAAAATGGGTATCATTTCATTAGAATTAACAATCAGAAGAACACAATGGCTATGTAACCTAATTATGCTGTATAAGTGTGGGGATAATACTACAGTGTTTTGTGCAAGAACTTGGGTATTTTATAGCATGTACCCTATGGGAGATGGGGCCTTATTTCGGCCCCAAAAAGGGCTTAGATTCAAACCTGGTATGGCCAAGATGCACTGGTTTTCAAGCTCATTCATGACATTGTTAACCCTTAAGTCCTGGACGATTGTCCCGAATTCACACCTGAACACAGCCTGTACATGTCTTGTGGTATAGCAAGGATTTCTAGTCAAGTCTTGGCTGCCAGTTAAGGCAGCCAAGACTTGACTAGAAACCACTGCCTAGGTAATTCGTCTATATGGCACCTTATCATGATGGCAGGTTAAGGGCACTTGGCCAGAGGATGTAAAAGTTGTATATTTGCCTTTAAGGGTTAACTCTTAACCTGCTGAGTAATTTTAAAATATTTTTTATTCAATCTAATCACGTCTGCTTTGAAGCAGCCATGATTAGATATGATGAAAAATTCATGAAAGTTTGACTTGAGAAATCATTGGTCAAATAGTCTATACCATTTACAGGGGAAATTTTGGTTCAATATCCTTAAATTTTACTTATTTTATTGACAAGAGTTTTCCTGTCCTGGGCAGGAATATCCAATAGCTGTAGCTGCATGCAAAGAGTTAAGAAAGTCTTGCATACCAAATATTGACGAAATCCATTGATATTTGTTCAAGTTATCATGTTAACGAGAAAGGTTTACACGGTCCACCATCCCACCTGTCAGAGCACCAACTTCAAACCATTGAAAGAGTTTTTGAAAAAAAAACTTGACCAATGAACATACCAAGTCAGAGCCTGTATCTTAGCTTTGTTCTGAAGAGATATCCAGGAAGGAGAAAGTTGTTTGTTTTATCTTCCGACAATCTTAAAATAAATTAGAAACATTGAAAAAAAATGATGAATCCAAACATAAAGGTGTTAGGTTTTAATTTGGACTTTTTACACATGCATTGGTTTCAGAAGAGAAACTTACTTTGCTTATCTTTATAGCAGATGGTGCTCCAGGGAAACCAGGGAGACAAGTTTTAAATGCTGAGATTTCACTCCATGTCCCTCGTCCACATGCATTAATACCTGCAACTCGGAATTTATATGCAGTACCAGGTATGAGTTCTTGTCTCTTCAATACACTGTGGTCAGGAACACTGACAACGTCTATATCCTGAAAAAGTGAGGCAGAGAAATTTAATTAACTCTCTAATTAACATAACTAGAAGAAGATAACACTTCTAAACAAATTTCCTGAAGAATGAAAAGATTTCAGTTTTTTGCCTTAAAAGATAGCTTACGACAAAGCTTTTGAGGCCAAAATTGCAAAATATAAACTAGATATAAACTAAAATATAAACTAAGGCTGTCACGATTAAACGATTGTCAATCGGTCACGCCGAAATCGATTATTATTTTTCATTGTCAAAGAATCGGCAAATTTTACCCCGTTCTAGACGATTAATAATAAAAAAAAAACTGGATGAAAAAACTATTGTTTCTAAAGGTAAAAGGTCAGGAGTGTCGACGTTAAACCTCAAGAAGCCGTAAGAAGCATTTGTCATTTAGGTACATTCAAAGCTTTGATGTTCTGAACTTTTGAAACATCAGTGTAATAATCAAGACCGGTCACCAGTTGCGAACTTGCAAAGTTCACAACTGCTGACCAGTTTTGATTATTACACTGACGGTTCAAAAGTTCAGAACATCAAAGCTTTGAATGTACCTAAAAGAGGATCGTCTTCGTTGTTTACTTAAGGTAGGTGAACTGACTTGAACTTAATTTTTAACGACTTCAAAGACAGGGAGAGGGTCATCTAGGTACAATTAATCGATTATTATCAATTATTTCTGACGATTAATCGATTCCTAAATTAAAAAATCGTGAAATCCGTAATATAAACTAGATGTGTAAGTACGACATATATGCCCCTGTACAATGAGGGGTCATAACCTATGTTTTTGAGACAAAAAATGAAAAAAATTAGTTTTATTCAAGAATTTTTGCAAGTGTCGTCTGTTTTTCATGTTAGGTAACGGGTTAAGGACCAACTCGGGCTTTGATTGCTTTTTACTGCAACAAAATAGGTGCACCAACATGCTGTCTTTGGAAAATTTGTAAGTTACATTCTAAGGATGCTGGCATTTGTTTCTAGGCATGAACTGGCTGCCTATATAGGTAACCAAGACTTGCCAAGAAACAATTGTAAAGCCACAGGATATAGACTCGGAATGTAGCAAAATGAACAATCTGAGGGATATTACATCTTGGCCGCTCACCTACATTCGAGCTTGATACGGTCGATCCAATGTCAAGAAAGCTCCTTGAAGCTGCATTTTTATATCACTCCAAATAATGGATATATTTAATTTTTAATGGGATATATTGTAATTATCACAAAGTTAACATTACTGCAAAGATTTTCAGTAATTCAAGTCTACAATATCAATGATCTGGATAGACCCACAGAAACAAATTCATACAAAACTGGACACATTCATCTGATGCCAATGCTGCCGCTGTCACACGCTTCTTTGAAGTAAGTGAGCTAAAGAAATTACTTTAACACAACTTCTTACAACAGAAAATTAACTTAGTTTCATGTAAAAAAAAGAGAAAAAAAGAGAGAAAAAAAAACCAAGGCTTAAGTACTGTAGTCATGGACCTAAATAACCCCCAGCAGCAAGTTGAAAGCCCTAGGGCCACTGGGTTGAAGAACTCATACACACACACAAACTCTTACAATTTGGATTTCAGAGCAGACTTTAATTGTTGCAAGTGAAAGTACAAGTTCACAGACTGCTTGCAGATTTTTAACTGGATAATTTATACATGCACAGTGGCTATTAAACTGAAAGGATTTTTTGCTCTCTCATAATATGATAACACTTTTACAGGCAGCCAAGACTTCACTGGACACCACTGCTAAGGTACTGCAACTTCCATCAGCAAGACCACCAAAAAGCCTGCATATTGGAACATGTGTTTTACATAAACATCCGAGTCAAGAAACTCACCAAATTGAAACTTGGCCCTTGAGAGTTAAGGCCACACAAAGTAGATCTTCTGCCTCTCAGGCCATTATTTGTAAAATTGCATGTGGGCAAATGTTTTTTTATTTTATTTTTTATTTCTGTAATTTTTTCTTTGCCTTCAAAAATTCATGTTCTTGGTTTATGTTTTAGGCCTCATAATCTACGGAATAGCATGGGTTGTGGTATATTTCGTCCCTTGAGAGCAAGAAGGCTTTGCAATGCGAAAGCATTGCAAGCCTTCTTACACTCAAGGGACGAATTTATAAAAAATTTTAACTTGGGTAAAATATCAGACATAAGGCCATACAAAGTTGATTGTCTGTTTCTCAGGCCATTTTTTCCAAAAAAGCAAGCGAGTGGGTGGGCGGGCGGGGTTTTTTTTTTCTTTTTATTTCTCCCCAAGAGGTTGTTCGTTGTAATTCGACCCCTACCCAAACGCCTGGTGGACCATGCAAAATTTTGCAAATATATTGGTTATTCATCGTAGGGGTGTTGGGTCATAAATGAAGTGGGGTTTGAATGTTTGTTTTTTCAGTGAAACGTGAAAATTATGACACAGGACAAAACGTCTCATGGGTGAAATGTCTCGGGATGAAATGTCTCTGGGACAAATCAAATGTCGAAGTGCCAACTTTCACAGATTTATTTTACCCCCCAAAAAAATCCCTTCACAACCTGCCCAATAAAATCGTGAATCGCAATTTTTCCCCATTATATTCAAAATTATCACAACCAATTTGAATGAGCAGTTCATCCATAAATCATATTTTTCGGAAATCTGAAATACAAAACAAATGTTTGCATGTTTTTATTAACCAATTCGACCGCACATACCTGCCTATATGCGATTTATTTTCAACTATGACTGTTACTTTTATATCATGCAACAGTTACTATTAGTTATCCAATTATCCTGCATCTCAAATGCATTTATTTAAATTAACTGGGAAACTCGTAACAGTTTCAAATAACAGTACACAAATTCCCAATGACGGACATTTCCAATACAAATGTTACTAAAAATAAATGCCAGGAGACTGTGTTCCATTCAACATAGCACCTGACTTTGCACACTTTCTGAGGGTTGGTGCGAATCAAACGTGGTGCGAATCGACCATTCCCCTTTGTGAATGTTTGTTGTCAGACTGAGACACCTTCCTTCTTGCTGTCATTATGACTTACCTTTTACAGAATAAAACACTTTCTGTCGTGAATATTGCTAAAATCCACCCACTTCATTAAGGTATGATGTAGAAAAAGCTTGAAGTGTGTTAATTTAAAATTCACCAACGCATCGATATCAATTTACCAAAATGAGCACAATATCTCAAATTTTTTTTAAAGATTTTTTGGTGTCATAAAAAAGTTGCATGCTCAGCAAAAATGACCATGCGCCTGGGCCCGAGAAACAGAGGTTCTTTTTTTTATGGCCTAAACCATTCAATTTTTATTTTTCTTAAACTTTACATTGATTATAAAAAGAGCATGCAACAGCCAAAAGGATCATGCAGGAGGGCCTGAGAAACAGATTTTTAATTTTTTAGGCAAAACTCAAGTAAATATATAAATATGAGGTTGTTTTTTACAATGGAATGTTGAAAAATTTATAGTAATTTATATATTTTTTATACTTACCAATGACCCAGACTTAGCTGGTGCTAACTCAAATATTTAGGGACAAACACAAATTTTACCTTCCAAACCCCAAAATTTGCATCTAAAACCGAAAATTACATGTCCTATATGGTCCTCCATACTTTTACTCCACTGCGCATGCGCAGTGTCAAGGAGGTCTCGAAATTGGCGCAATTATCATTCTTACAACCAGTGCCTGGTAAGCATTATGTACTCAGCGGGGAGGTATGAGTTCCCAACTCATGGGAGGGTCATCCCCATCTGGGTCATTGGTAAGTATAAAAAATATAAAAATTACTATAAATTTTTTAACATTTTTATACTGTACCAATGACCCAGACTTAGCTGAATAGTAAAAAGGTTGGAGGGCCTAGGATATAAAGAAAATCCAATGGACTCAACTACATATACAGAATTATCCCCTCGAGGAGAAAGGAG
This sequence comes from Pictodentalium vernedei, assembly GCA_031216915.1. Taxonomy (NCBI): domain Eukaryota; kingdom Metazoa; phylum Mollusca; class Scaphopoda; order Dentaliida; family Dentaliidae; genus Pictodentalium; species Pictodentalium vernedei. Next base: position 129,018,782 of record CM062296.1, on the reverse strand, counting down.
AAATAGGCTTTACATGTATCTTTCTATTTGCATCAAAACGAGAAGACACAACACCATTCTGTAAATGAGCACAATAACATCAATGATCCCTATTAACCTCCAGTATAACCCATTATGCCAATTATTTTTAAAGGAAAGCCAATAAATAAAGGAAGTCCAGAGAAATGAGACTCTTTATACTCATTAAAAGTGTCAGACGATTGTATATTAACGCCCGTATGACATGTGACATATACAAATGCTTCACACTGAGCTACACTTTAAAAATATTACATGAATGAGTAAACATTAGCTTTACACTTTAAAATCATCCCGGTACCGACTGGAATTACTGACTCCAGGGGAGGTATTCCTTTGCTTATCACTATAAAGCAGGTGACCTAAGGGAACATCCCCCAACCCCCCTTCCCCTGGATCAAATACTCCAGAGCGAAGAGGGCAGCAGGACAGAGTCACTGCCAGAACCGAAAGCCTACACAACAACAGTTGCAACTGTTTAGTGGACGACATTCTGAGCAACAGATAACGGACCTAAACAATGCAGATCTCCAGAAATGGACTCAATATTTCTAAGGTACAGATTCGTGAAAGTGGAAGGCTGAAACCAATATGCAGCCCTCATTAGATCTGTAATAGCAACACTATTAGCGTAAGCCCATGATGTAGAAAAAACTCTTACTTCATGAGCTGAAATCTTAAGCACAGACTGCTGAGTTGAAGATATTATCATAAAAAGTACAGATAGTTAATTGAATCCATCTAGCCATAGAATGGACCGAAATGTGGAGGAAGCTTCCACGGCATGTTCCACAACACACACCTGAGTAGATTAATCCACGGTCTTTGTGGAGATCAAGATGCTACCAACAGAATTTTGCATTGAGATTATTAACTTGAGCAATATCTGCCGATTCAACGGCGCTGGAGGATACGCATATCCTATTATTCCGCCTCACGAGATCGATAGAGCGTCTACTGCAAATGCTCGAGGATCCGAACATGGTGACACATACGACTGCAACTAATTTTTGAGATGCGTCGCAAATAAATCCATCATTGCTGCTCTCATTGGTAGAAAATCTGATTGAATACACGTTTGTTGAAAGTCCATTCTGACGGCAACAAGTGGCCCCTCCGTAAAAGGGAGTCCACTAACACGTTCAGACGACCCGGAATATGACAGACTGATAGGAGAACTTGATGTTCTAGTACAAACAGAAGGATTCATTCCGTTAACTTGAATAACAGAATGGAATGAGTGCCACCCTGGTTCCGAATATACGCTAATACCGTTGAATTGTCTGACAGAATTTGCACGTGAGCATTCTGAATAACGTTCATCCAATGACGTAGCGCAAGCGAAATTGACATCATTTCTTGATGTTCATGTGCTTGATTAGGAACTGTGGATCCCAAAGATCCTGGCACTTCAAATCCATTGGGCTCAATGTTGCGTCCCAACCTGTTTGACTGGCATCCGTTAAAACTGTAAAACTCGGATCCGGCAATTGCAGTGGAACTGCTTGAGTTAACCACTGAATATCTGCCCAAGTCTGAATCTCTTGTTCACTTGATTTGACAAGAGGAAGTCCGCATCGAGCGAATGAATCTTCACCCTCCAATTCTGGGTCAGAAAAATTTGGAGAGGATGAGTGTGTAGCCGCCCCATTGGAATAAAATCCGCAGCAGCTCAGCACAAACCTATCAGTCTCATGAAATCTCTCACTATAACTTTGTCTGTGAAGACAATAGCGAGCGTAACAACTGATTAAATTTCACTCTGGTTAACGGCAGACGAACGAGATTGTTGTGCATCTCAAAGTTCATCCCCCGGTGGGTGAATGACTTGGACGACACCAGATCCGACTTCTCCTCGTTTACTTATGAAACCGAGACGTCGGAGCAATAGAAGCAGATTCTGCACATCGTTCTGAAGCATTAACTCATTGCCATACCTCTGAAGAATGTCGTCCAGGTAGGCCGACATTACCGCAGACGAATGAGCTTGGAAATGAGTCATTACCGAGTTCATTATTCAAGTGAAAGCCCAGGGCGCTAGATTCAGACCAAAACACATTGCTCGGAGCTGATACATGACTCCTATGACGGCGAAGCGAAGATACTTTCTGAACGCCTGATGTACCATGACGTGAAATTACGCATCTTGAGATCTATGCATATAGCACAGTCGTTCACCCGAATACTCGCTCTGACCAATCGGATGGTCCCCATATAGAATTTTGGAGCCACGATCAGCTTGTTTATCCAGCTCAGATTTATGAGTGGATGGAACGAGCCATCCGGTTTCGGAACCAGAAAAGGATGGTTGTAGAAACCTGCAGATTACTGGATTTCTACGATCTCTATTGCGATCTTGTCCAGAAGAGACTGGACTTCTGATGGAAGTGAGCCTCTTTCCTACGGACTTGACAGAAGCTGAGTCCATCTTGGACTTCGAGTTAATGGAGGTTTTCGTTTGAAGGACAATTTAGTCCTTCTGAAATCACCCCTCGAATCCAAGGGACGTCCGTAATCTACTCCCAATTGATTGTGAAACTCGACAGTCTTCCGCTCACTGGTACACAATAGAGGTTAATACCATTACCTCCTAGTCCTGCGAGGCTTGCAGAAGGAGAAACCCTGTCAACCTAGGGGCATCCGACCGGATGTCTCAGCCAGTATTACGGCCCCTACCTGAGTCGCTACCTTGACGGTCTCTAGAGTAAGACCTAGAGGATGCATAGGAACCTCTATAGAAACTTCCCTTGGACGTAATCGCCCTAGAAGTGCCTGCCCTACTTTTCTTCGCTGAATCCGACTCTATGGAAGCGGATTTGAATAGCAGAGAGTATGAAGCTTTCTTAGTTATCTGATCATACACTGTGGAAAGCTTGCCGTCGAAGAGAAACTCTCCGGAGACCGGAGCGACTCTGAGAGAGTTTTACACCTTACTATCTACACACGTGGATGTAGCCAGGGCCGTGTCACGTCTGACCAACTCCATATCGCCACTAAAAGGGCGGAGTTATACGTGAGGCCCTTGAAAGAACTCTTAAGGAGGTTGTACATCCTGGAATTCTTTTCCCTTTGAGACGTAATGATAACGCTCTGGTAAGGTGATCTGCGTACGATGATGCGTCTAAGCTAACCCTGCTAGACGATATTGTCGTTTCCAACATCGTGGTTGGAATTGACATTGATGATGGTATAGACAATACTAGGTCTTCGGCCTGGTCGTCTAGACGCAGAGAAACTCTCGGAATGCTCTGTCCTGCCGTTTCAAAATTATTCCTTGAATTGATGAAAGGCAGATGTAGAGCATTTGCCGATAAGAAACCAGACTTGCCCGTTTAGGTAGCAAGTTATATATAGCGTCATTCAATAGTTCAAATGTCCGTGAGACATTTCTGGACTATGTCGGAAACTGAGGGACGATGTCCCTAAACCAATTAAGAATTCCGAGTCCAGTAGCGCTATCAGTCTCTTATCCGGCAACGCTGCATTTTTTGGTCCGGAGGAACAACGTCAGATGCCGGATGTACTCTACGGCAATTATGTTGTTTCGAATGGAAAAAATACAACTCCTCGTATCCCTTTCGCCATCCTGCCGCCCACTTGTAATTTTTGGTCGTCCGTGCCTTAACTGCAGCGGAACGTACCAACCCAGCTTCCTCGGATAATTCCTGATCCGACAGAGTTACTGTCGGTTGCTGGGATTCTGCGATAATTTGTGCTATCTGCGATAGCATGTCCGTCACGGAGGCCTGTGGAGCTGCGGTCTTACATGATTTAGCCGCTGGAAGCTCCTTGGACGTTGACTCCTGCATACTTCTTATATGCGAACGTCCGGAGTATGAAGGCCTCGTATCCTTGGCTACCAGATGGCGTGACCTGGTCGCCGTAGAATCCCTGGTCAGCAATGTTGGTTGAATATCACTGGTCACGTAGCCAAGGTGCGGTCGCGTGTGCTGCCGTGAGGATGAGGAAGCCGAAAGAGCAGTCTCTCAGGACTGTCTATATAACGGAGCATCCTGAGCGGTGGACGTATGCTCCGACTGAGGAACATTTTGTTGTAGTACGAGAGAGGGACCTCTCTCGCTTGCAGCCCGGATGGACCTGGACGAGCTAGGAACCGGACTAATAGGCTTCCTCCGTACCATCCTCGAATCCGTTGTCACTGGGTGTGCACATTGTACTTTATAGTGCTCGCATCATCAAAATCTCCTTCCTGGACCGCAACGGACTAACCTGGGTGCTAAGCCATTCGGTGAATGGTCGCGACACCGGGAGAGCTAGCGAACGCCAAAGCCATCGATCCTACTAGGGAACTCCAGGTAATTGACGTATATGCATGAGCACTTTTACCTCTAGCTCTTCGTGTGACTGTAATGACGGAAGCACACTTACGAAGACATCACGGTAACATCACCTTGTTCATGTTACTCAATGAGACCTGTGGAGCCCCGGTCCTACGTAATGATCCGCTGGAAGCTCCAGGGACGTTCATTCCTGCATTTATATAATATGCGAACGTCCCAACTGGAAAGGCCTCGTGTCCTTGGCTGGCAGATGGAGTGACCTGGTCGACATGTATTCCTTGGTCGGTGAAGCAGGAGCACCAGGGACGTTCAATCCTGCATTTATATAATATGCAAACGTCCCCTGGAAATCTGTGGTCACATAGACAAGGTGCAGTTGTGTGTGTTGACGTGAGGATGAGGAAGCCAATATAACAGCCGCGTCAGACTGTCTATGCGACGGAGTGTCCCGAGCAGGAGGAGTGGACGTAAGCTCCGACTAACGAACAAACATACAACATCGCAGCGCAAATGTTGATGTAAGAGAGAGGGGGCCTCTCTCGCTCACGGTCCGGGTGGACCTGGACGAGCTAGCTACTGGATTGACAGGCTTCCTCCGTACTATCCTCGGATTCATCGTTGCTGGGTGTGCACATTTGATGTTTTATAGTGCTCGCATCACCCAATCTGCTTCCCTGGACCGCAATGGACGAACCCGGATGCCGATCCATTCGACACTGGGCAGACTAGCGGGCGATCAATGCCTTCGATCCTACTAGGGAACTCCCGGCAATTGTCGAAATACCTTGAGCACTTCCCGCTAGCCCTAATATTGCAACGACGGAGACACACTTGTTGAAGACATCACGGAAACATCACCCTGAATTCTGAAAAAGAGACTGATAAAGTAGAGTGACCCTGCGGAGAGAGGACTGGAATGGACCCCTCACCGCTAACAATATACCGTGACACACGTCTCCAACATTGTCATTCCAATCAACACACACAGAGCAAGAATTAGTGCGAATACTTTGACTATAAGAAACACAATGAACCTGAGAATTAGAGGAACATATCCTCGCATTACAATTTGAACAATATTTTTTCATCAAGAAAAAATATAGACAGTCATATTACTCGCACTAACCCTTGAAATAAAGAAACATAATATAATATAATCCATTATAACATTTCGAAAGAAAATAATTTTCCAAAAAATATTTTTTTAAAAATTTTCAGAAGAGCCCAAGTTCCCAATGGGAACAATGAGCCCAAATGGATCGCAAAAAAGCCTAAGTGTGGACAAAAATTTTAAAACCATTTCAAATGAAAGTGTCAATGACACTGTAGCTCAACTTGTCAAGACAAAGACATGCACATGTATAGTATGTGACACAGCAATGACAAACATCTAGGTAATGACCTGATAACAAAGGTACATATAAAGTATTGTAATGGTCTGTACATAAATACTGACCGTTGCCTGTAACAAATGTATAGGTAAAGTATTGTAAAGGTGGGTGACAGTCAGATGTTAAACTAGAAAAGAAAACTTTGAGTCCCAGAGTGGGTCTGACTGAACCCCAAAATATTTGTTCTCATAGCACAGTGATAACAAAGGCACCCCCAAAACACACTCGTTCCTGTCCCAAGGTGAAAACAAAGGTACCCAAGAAGTTTTGTGAAGATCAATTCATAAATACGAGCTGTATAGAACTTGTGACAAAAAACTGATTGGACCTAATTTTGGTACAAAATGGCCACTGGCAGCCGTCTTGAATTTTGGACCGTACCCAGAAACACTCATTCTCGCCCCAAGGTGATAACAAAGGTACCCAAGAAGTTTTGTGAAGATCGGTTCATAAATACAGCCTCTACCCTGAGCCGTATTGACATGTGTACTCACATTGTGCAAGTAGCACTGAATAAGTCAAAGTTCATCTAATTTGCATAATTTCTGCACGAAAAAAAACCCCTTAGAATATGTGATGTATTCCATGTTACTAAACATTCATACAAAAATTTATTCAAATCAGAACTTTCATACAGAAGTTCTGTACAAAAGACTGATTGCACTAATTTTGGTACAAAATGGCTGCTGGTGGCCATCTTGAATTTCGGACAACACCCCAAAACACTTGCTCTCATCCCACGGTGATAACAAAGGTACCCAACAAGGTTTCGTAAAGACTGGTTCATAAATATGGCCTCTAGTCTGAGCTGTATAGTCTTAGAAGTTGTGTACAAAAAACTGATTAGACCTAATTTCGGTACAAAATGGCCACTGGCAGCCATCTTGAATTTTAGACCGCACCCAGAAACACTCGTTCTCGACCCAAGGTGATAACAAAGGTACCCAAGACATTTTGTGAAGATCAGTTCATAAATACAGACTCAAGTCTGAGCCGTATTGACATGTGTACTTAATGTGTGTAAGTCGCACTGAAATATCAAAGTTCATCTAATTTGCATAATTTCTGCACGAGAAAAAAACCCGTATTATATGTGATGTATCCCATGGTACTAAAAATTCACACAAAAAATTATTCAAATCAGCGCTTTCATATGGAAGTTCTGTGCAAAAATCTGACTGCACCTAATTTTGTACAAAATGGCTGCCATCGGCCATCTTGAATTTCGGACCGGACCCAAAAACACTCGGTCCCACGGTGATACCAAAGGTACCCAAGAAGTTTCGTAAAGATCGGTTCATAAATACGGCCTCTAGCCCGAGCCGTATTGGCATTTGCACTTACAGCGCTGAAATTAACACCAAAAAACATCAAAATTAGTCTAATTTGCACAATTTACGCACGAGAAAAAAACCCGTATTATATGTGATGTACCCCATGGTACTAAACATTCATACAAAAAATTATTCAAATCAGAGCTTTCATATGGAAGTTCTGTACAAAAAACAGATTTCTGCATCATCGGTACAAAATGGTGGCTGGCAGCCATCTTGAATTTCGGACTGCACCCAAAAACACTCGGTCTCGTCGAACGGTCATAACAAAGGTACCCAAGAAGTTTCGTGATCGGTTCATAAATACGACCTCTAGCCCGAGCCAAAGCCAATTGTTGACGTACGGACAGACGGACGGACGGACGGACGACGGGCCATGACAATAGCTCAAATTTGACTTCGTCAACGTTGAGCTAAAAATTAATGTAACACTTACGGACAATATTAATGTGTCTTGCTATGAACTGAACTAAGCAGAGGACAAATAATCACTATCAGAAGTAACAGTTGTCAACACAAACAAAGTGTACACAACCGGAAACATGACTCCAGGCACTGATAAACATGGCCTGAAGTTAGTTACTAATTTAACACTATCTGATGCAAAACAGAGACTTCCAGAGAAGAAACTGCAGAACATCAGATGGTAGATGCAGACCAAAACGCCTAAACACCCAAGGGTGAGGATGTAAACATGGGGAAAAAACAGAATATTATTCTGTTACCAAGCCAAAACTCCCAAGAAATTTTAGTAATGAACATTACAAAAAATATGCCAAAAGCATGGGAGAATAGCTAGGGGGAAATAAAGGAAAGGGAGAGAGGAAACACTGATCAAACAATGGAACATTCATAGCAATAATGACCACAACAGGGTCATGCCTCGAAAATAGGTAACATGAAATAATTTCGTAAAAAAAATTATAAGTTACAGCCCTGAACATTTCCTTCCACTGTTTCTTCCTCTCCTCCTTCTATTTTCTCCTTATATCCACCATTTCTCTCATAATTATGTGTCTGGCATCATTTAAACTGAGATTTACAAGCACAAATATCCGTCAGTTGTAACTGAATTGAGGGCCAAACAAAGAATGATAACTGCGCCAATTTCGAGACCTCCTTGACAATGCGCATGTGCAGTGGAGTAAAAGTATGGAGGACCATATAGGACATGTAATTTTTGGTTTTAGATGCAAATTTGGGGGATTGGGGGGTAAAATTTGTGTATGGCCCTAAATATTTTAGAGTTAGCACCAGCTAAGTCTGGGTCATTGGTACAGTATAAAAACATGAATTTGTTGCAATGCCAAGGGCATACACGCATTAGTACTCTAAAATTGTAAATTATTTAAGAACTGAACACTGATTCTCCTCGCTGCAGGAGTTGACAAGAATCAAAACCAATTCTTGCAAATTAAGACGTAGTTAACGGCCTGCACATGTTCTCTGAAAAAAGAATAAGTAGCAAAGGTCAAGCATGAGCCCAAACATCCATTTGCTGAAACTTGGTTTGTGATTAGGATGGTTTGGACATTAAATTGAAAGGATTGTTTTTTTCTGGGTGGGAACATCACGTTGCAGGTGATTTGGTGATAATCCACAGTAATGTACTGTATATTGTTGAAGAAAGATCTGTGGGAACATCACTTTGCAGGTGAACTGGTGATAATCCACAGTAATGTACTGTATATTGTTGAAGAAAGATCTTCTAATGAAAAGTTGCAAGCTAAATGCAGAAAGATACAACCAAAAAATCATTCCCTTCCAAAACTGGCCCATTTGTGAGGTGAAGTGTTAACTGAAGTAAAATTATGAGAAGGCAAAAATAAAGTGCTTCAAACAGTGACATGAGTTAGTATCCTGCATCTACTGAAAACACAAAATGTTATTATTTTCTTCCATCGATTTCAAGAAATCCAAACACTTTTCAGCTGGTAGAGTGGGAACCCTGAACCCTTGTTGTAGTTTTACGAGTATTTCACACAAGTCCTTATTGGTGCAGATGAATTACATGGAAAACTCCCAACTCAGGTCATTAATTTCAGTCCTCAGTACTCCAAACTTGTTGTGTTCTGTCTTATTATCTGCTGCAGGGACCTTCAATGCATGTTCCTTAACTGGTAGACTGCTGGAAGCCCATATTTGAGCTTTATTCCAAATTGCAGGTACCACTGTGAGTGTTCTTCATATTATCTTCGGAGTGAACTAATTTAGTCCTGTATTGATTTGCTCTGTCATAATTTATGGGAGAGTGCCTAATCCATAAATTATAACAAGGCAAAAACACACAGACCAATCGTGATGACCAAAAATAATTTAGCACTCTACCATTTAACCTCGGCCAAAATCCATATTTCTGGAAGCAAGTTGCACAACTTTTTTTTGTCCTAGAAATTTTTTCAGTTGCCGTATATGTCCGTGTATAAGTCACACTTTTTTACCTGAAATGTTATGTCAAAATCGGGGGTGCATCATATACATGGGTACGACTTGTTTCAGAGAATTTTCAGGGCACTGACTTCTTCGGACAAACGTTGTTCCCACCATTTGTCCATTGTATAACAGACAGTACAATCGTGTGGTTTTGACTGAGTGCAGATTCACCAAAATTATTTTCTTTTCATTTTATTTCAATTTAAATTCTTCAGAAAATAAATTGTCAATAAAATATTGTGTGTGTTTTCTGTTACTTTTATCCATAAATAATAATCAAGAAGTATTCTATTTAGTCGTCGTTGTTCAAACGGCCCAGGTGTTTACATCAGTGCTTGTACCGGAAATCAACAGGTTTGTGGGGCCAATATGGATGAAACCATAAAAAATACAAAATCATCAAAATAACAACGAAAAAATAAATAATAACACATTAAATGTATGCCAGCAATACCTGGAGAAGTATTTATTTACTGCATGAACTCCAATTCACTGATGTGTAATGTCCGGTTATAAATTACGCACACGTGCACCAGGTAAAGTTAGTTTCAATAGCATCAACAATGCTCAAGTGGGACAACAATTTGAAAACAATTTGCGCTGTAACCTGAGCATTTGTTGTATTTTTATTGGTTTTTCCGGAACGTTCTCACGTTCCGGAAAAAACAACTTAATCACAACAACTGTGCAGGTTACGGCGCAAATGGTGCTATGATTCTGAAATTATGAAGTTTCAGTCACAAATGAGCGTTGGATTTTCTTGACAGGGATGAAGACATTGGGGTCATAAACAAACAATGAAAAACAAATAAATGTGAGTATTTTTTAAATCTTTAATAATAATTTTCCTTTATTCTTTTATCTTATTCACCACGTGGTAACTCGTGAAAACTTACCTATTTCGTTGCATCCCAAACTGCCCTAAATTGGCAAAATGTAACTTGCAACTAATTCCTTTTGACTGCATATATTTAAAAATGGGGGTGCGACTTATACATGGGCTTTAGGCAAAAGGGAGGAATTCCAAGTGTGAGTTTGGGGTGCGACTTATACACGGGGGCAACTTATACACGGACATATACAGTATACAAAATACGAATCACTGGAAATTTTCCTATTACCTAGTATGTGAAAAAGGCAACAGGAAATACAGAAAAAAGTCAATAATTCTCTATACTTCAAAATTTGAAATTGCATACACTAAGAACAGTGACATTCATATTATAATTTCATTATTTTCAGGAGTTGCGGGAACAATGGAGTTTACATTTTAAAAAATGTGCCGATCTGTGAAATCAAGTGAAAAACTGCAAACCACAAAGCATGAACCCCTCCCACCTGTTGATTACATACATCTCCATTTCCTTGTCCTGATTCCGCAGGCAAATGATAATGTGAAACTACACAGGACGTCGTTTTGATGATACCAACATCATACCACTGGTTACCGTCTTTCTTCACTGTTAATGTCTTGGTAAGTGATTCTGGTTTATTTTCTTGCTGTAAAAAGATGGAAACTATTATATTTAATGCGACTACAGTAAACAAATGTAACATTAATGATTATCATTAGCACTTTTGCAGGCATTATTGAATAATGGAAAATTTTAGGGTATCAAATTTTACGTATTTCCATCAGTGATGGGCCAATATAAAACAAGTCTTTCATTATTGCCCAGCATCCAGGTGAACTTGTGCATACTTTGTGCTTCTTCTATTTCTGGTAAATATTGAATTTTTTTTGCTAACATCATGTATTTTGCTGACTTCATGGGTATCAACACATCAAACTGGAACTGTGTTCAATATTGATTCAACAGTTTCTGCAAGTAGCTCTTCAAACTCAATTAACCCTTTACCCAACGTAACGGCCAAAACCGGCCAGCACTATTCTAAATTCGCCAATTAGTTGAGCTCGTTCGAACGAGGGGTCATAACCTATGTTTTGAGACAAAAAATTAGTTATTCAAGAATTTGTTTTACAAGTGTCATCTGCTTTTCATGTCAGGTAAAGAGTTAATACTTGTAATAATTTCATGAAAAATTCTCATCCAATAGCTCAGTTGGCTCCAAATATAATTGCAGGGGCTTCTTTCCCTGGATGCACATTTCAAATGAACTACATGTTTGGAAAATGAAAAACTATCATTTCATGTTTCATTTTATTGTTAAAGGTGAATTAATACTATTTTATTGAAGTTCCCAGATTCAAATCTATTATTATTGGGTAAAATTTTGTTTCTCTGTACATTTGATGTAATTGGTGGTAATAATGGAAATAACAGTCATGATTTTGTCAAGCTTTAATACAGTTTAATAGAATTATCACAAAACTGTCTTGTCACATTTACATCAGCAGACTGTAATTTTATATGTAAAAGATTACAAAATTAGACTACATGAAGAAAAACAAATGGGATGGAATGCTTTGAGTTTTTTTTTTTTTTTTAACATCGGTTGACCACAATTTTATAAATAAAAGATCACAAAATTAAGACTGCACGAAGAAAAACTAATGGGATGGAATGCTTTGAGTTTGGTTTTTTTTTTAACATCGGTTGACCACAATTTTATAAATAAAAGATCACAAAATTAAGACTGCACGAAGAAAAACAAATGGGATGGAATGCTTTGAGTTTGGTTTTTTCACATTGGTTGACCATAATTTTATAAATAAAAGATCCAAAATTATGACTGAATCAAGAAAAACAAATGCTGTTGGGTTTGGGGTTTTTTTTTTTGCAGAAACATTCTAAAATGTTCCATTAAGACTAAAATCCTTGCCCACTGATTGGACAAAAACAAACATAGTTTTTTCTCTGTTTACGATTCCATTAGCATATGTTACCGTTTTGCTGCCACTATGCAAAATTCTTGAAATGAGGTTGCGAGTTTTGCATTTATTTCATCAATGGAGTGACTTGCAAACTGCTTCATCATTCTAGATTTTTCACACATGTAGGAGATGACGTTCCGAATGAAGTGTTTTTTAAATTACAAATAAGTTTACGATTTGATCTAAGATGGTGTGAGGTTTGTAACTCAGAGCTTATGTTCACCGGAGATGCTCTGCATCTCGGTTGAACATAAACTTTGAGCAACAAACCTCAGACCATGTTACCGCCGATTCATTGCAATAACTTTTAGTGTTGTGGACAAAAAAACAGGCGATCATAATCTGGATGAAATACTGTCAGCTTTTGTAATGATATTACCATATATTGACCACTGATCTCTATATATCTGGATTGATGGAAGGTGAGCGAAATACATTACAACTTAATCTGCCATGCCCCCCCCCCTCCCCCTGTGACACACACCTCCCAAAGATGGCACAAGATCAATTGATGCAGCAAATGCAGTAACTCCTCCAATCAAGGTTCATGCAGACTAGGCAATTTGGTTTTCCATAACTTTTCCATACCCCGGACATAAAATTTCCATAACCCCAAAGGTTAAATGTGACTCAATATATAATCTATTTTTTCCTTCTTCTCACCCTCCGACACCTCTCTGAACCCTAAAGGCCCCAATTCCAACTTTGATCAATTTGTACTTCAATAAAACCAATGCTTGTACATTGAGGCTTTAGTTGAACTTTTAAGTTACTTTCTAAGTAACTGGCAGTTGTTTCTATGCAAGTCTTGGCTGCCTGTACAGGCAGCCAAGACTTGCCAAGAAACAACTGCAAGGTCACCATATGTACTCTATCAACGTGTGGCAAAAATGTATACAAACCACCCAGCCAATAAAGGGTTAAGAGGCTCCATTTACCAATGACTCAAGTCGAGATTCTTGGTAAACTTTAAAATTTGGGAGTACAAAGATTTTTTGAATGGTCACATTAGACAGGAGAAATACCCTAGTTACATGAATCTGTTCGTTTTTCATAACTTTTCCAAAACCCACTCCAATTTTCCATAGTTTTCCAGGGCCTGGAAAATCAATTTACTGTTTTTGAAGACTTTTCATACCTTTCCATAACCTGTACGAACCCTGTCCCATTAATGGCATGTGATGAAAGGAAAGTTTTGGTGCTGTGATGGCATCACAACGTAACTGTGCTTACAGAATCAGACATCAAATAAAATCCCAGTAAGATGAAAACTGGTAATGTGGGGTCGACGTTCCAATATCAGCAGTTGTCTCTGGCCAGTAATAAAATACATTGTAAATAAATTTTCATTGCTGTGAAAAACGTGCACATTATCAACACTCATCTTTTGCAGACATAAAAATGTATTGCAGACAAAAAAGTGTATTCTGAATTGGTTAAATTTCTATCTGCATTTAATATAGGAAACATTTGCAGGTTCATATTTTGATAAACCAAAATCAGTGTAGATAGGGTTAAAAATTGTTAAGAATATTAATTTCATAATAAAAATCTTTCAAGCAGCAATTTCTGACAGCCACTGCTGTTTGCTTAGGGGCTAGAAATAGATTTTAATCAAAATTTGACGTTACGTACACACCTGACATAAACCACTTGCTATGAATTACATATGCATTACATCGGTGATTTACGTCTGGTGTGTGCATAACGTCAAATTTTGATTAAACTGCATTTCTATCCCCGAAGCAGAGAGCAGTGGCTGTTGAAACATTGCCTCTTAAAGATTTTTATTATAAAGTTACTGACTGAATTAATATAAATTCAGATTATTTTCAATACCCTAAAGGCATGACTGATGTTTCTTCCGTACTTTTCAAGACTGACCAAATTTCTATTCTTTTTCAAAAGAATTTCAAAATGGCATAAGAACTCTGAATGTTCAAACTGAAACAAAAATAAGGCAACAGACTATGAAAAAAAAATTAAAAATGAGTCTGATCAACCATGATAATTTGAAAGTTTTTAAAAATTTGTTGAATAAATATGACATGTACAACAGAATGAATCTTTTTTTCACAAGCTGTTGGTAACTTCAAAATGAAATATATCTTAGTTCTGTAATAAAAATTGATTCATTGAAAAAAGAAAATAAATAATAATGTATGGAAGGTTAACTCTTAACCCTTTACCCAATGCAGATGATATCAAAATTTATTATTTTAAGTATCATTTTTTAATTTTTTTCCAAAAATTCCAACAAAACCATATCATGTGATCCCTCGTTCCAAAGAGGGGGTCACATGATATGGTTTTGTTGAAATTTTTCGAAAAATAACATTTTTTCAGCTGCTGAATTTGCATATTACGTGGGCAGATGCGGGCGATTCGTTGGGTAAAGGGTTAACCTGCCGATAATCTTCCAAGATATTTTTCATCAAATCTAGTCATGGCTGCTAAACAGCAGCCATGACTTGATTTGATGAAAAAATTCATCTAAGTTTAACTCAAAAACTCAACGGTGAAAAAATCCATCCAATTTGAAGGGGTAAAATCTGATTAAATGCACAAAAATAATATGTACAGTAATGTCGCTGTGGATTGGTTGTAATCCATGTGTGGGCAGTGATGTCCATGCATGCGTTTACCAGATAACAGAAATCATCATCAACAAAATTTTAATTAACAAAGCACTGTGTTGTACCCGATGCTTCATTAATTAAAGTTTTGATGATTAATCCTATATTACATGGTTCATACAACTTTTCACCAAAAAAATTCAAGACTTTTTCAAGGGTTTTTCGAGACCTAAATATCAGATTTTCAAGGACTCAAAAAACTAAACCTATCTTGAATGTTGGATTCATCAAACAGCACAGAATAATGACCAGTTATACTCACAGTTAATATCTTTTTAAAATGTATTGTGATTCCAAAAACAGTATGTCGTTTTTGGTGATTCATAATTGTGTGCATAGTCCATAGTACTTCAGCTTTAAGTGTTTCATTTTTCAAAATGGATGGCATAATTGAAGATTGCTTGAATATTTCAGACTCCGCACCAACTGGTGGGAACTGCGATAACATTTCTGTCTTTTTCGCGAAGCTCGAAATAATAGTCGGCTGAATTGCCATTACATTTAATGATGTGTGTTTCTGTGTGAGCTCATGAGATTTCAGTGCATTTTCACCCATTTCCGAAAAATTTATGATTTTTTTACATGTACAACAAAAAGCTGCATGCATATTTTGCTTCACTTCCCTGACCCACTTGTATTTATTCAGCCATGATGGATTGTAAACACACTTTCCCATTATGGCGGCGACCATGTGAAGGGAGATAGCTGGAAGAATGTTGGAATTATTTTCCACCATTGTTTTTCTGGGCCCGAACCGACCCATCTAAAAAATGACTCATTTGCCATTTCTTTTCGAATAAAAATGATACGTAACTGTTGAGAATACCAAGAAAAATAAACAAGCGAACTGTTAGCATTATGTCCTGACCGTATGACTGGGAACTGTTGAAAAGTCAAGGGCTTTTCAAGACTTTCCCCAACATTCAAGGGTTTTCCCAATGACCAATATCAAATTCAATGGTTTTTCAAGGAAAATACCATTTTCAAGAGTTTTTCAAGAGCTATGCGAAGCATGTATAATTAGTGTTTGGAATCTAATATTAAAGCAACCGTGGAAATATTGCCCACTCGTGGAAAGTGACCAGCCCATGGCAGATGTACTGTATTCAGTTGCAAGAGTAAACCTGTGCTAGGCAGGAGTATCTGCCAGCGGCATGCAAGGAGTTAAAACACAAATTAATTTCAATCTACCTCAGGTTCTGTTTTTACACTGTTAGCTGACAAGGAACTGGGTTCTGTTTTGATCTGTGATGCAGATGAAATAGCTGCTGTTGCCAGTGTGGCCAAGGGATCTAAAAAAAAAAAAAAAAAAAATGATAAATCTTCATCAAGATATAGTGAAACCCTGCTGACTGAATAGCCACTTTGCCAGAGTGGTTGTGAAGATGTCGAACTGGGGAATATCCTGATTTATCCCGATTGTGATGGTTCAAGTGCCAACTGATAAAATATTTCAACTATGTCATCAAGTGCCGACTGATAAAATAATCCAACAATGCCATCAAGGCATACCTTTGTCGAAAGTATACCTTGATGCAGTTGGAATATTAGTCTGTCAGGATTAGAGTGAAAAATCTCAGGAGTTCTTGGAAATTCATTAGATAAATACAAGTGAAAATCAAGGGGTACGTGCTTTCCAAGACTGTTACAAAAAGTATGCCTGTCAAGAGAGCTAATGTAAACACTGAGGACCATCTCAATACATTCCTCAATCATGTCCACCAAAAATATCGCAAATATGTCGCAGGAAAATTTCACAATGATGTGTCAAATATTTGGTGCTTAGCAAACTTTGAGTAGTATAGTTCAAAATCTCAGGAGTTCTTGGAAATTCATTAACCCTTTACCCAACGTAACGGCCAAAACCGGCCAGCGCTATTCTCAAAAATCGCCAATTAATTTTCAAAATATTTTTCATTTTTTGTCTCAAAAACATAGGTTATGACCCCTCGTTGGAACGAGCTCGTCGAGCTCGTTCCAACGAGGGGTCATAACCTATGTTTTTGGGACAAAAAATGAAAAAAATTAGTTATTCAAGAATTTTTTTTGCAAGTGTCGTCTGCTTTTCATGTTAGGTAAAGGGTTAAATAAATACAAGTGAACAAGCTATCAACTGAAAGCAGAATGTTTTCATTTTTGAAATTTACATTCAAAACTCATTTTCACAATCCAGTAAAAGGATTTCCATTAGTTCCTTGAATACTGCACATTATGTAACATATAACCAATTTAACCCTATGCATTTATACAGCCTTATTGTATATTTCATCTAGTGTGTGATATGGCAGCCTGTCAAGTAATCCTGTGCAATGCCTATGGTCAGCCAGTGTATATTAGCAATGCACAGGGTTAGTCACTTTTCTTTCTGGTAAAATATATAATAAATTATTGTGATGAATTGACAGTAACATGGTCTGAGGTTTGCGGCTCGGGGGTTATGTTCAAACGAGATGCAAAGTGTCGAGGTTGAACATATGCTCCGAGCCGCAAACCTCAGACCATGTTACCATCAATTTATCACAATAATGTATATGTCCAATACGACCCTACCCACTGTCCAAAACCTACATTGTGAAACACGAGAACAGCTTATTTACTGAACTTGTGATTTTAAAAAGTTGCTTTGTTCAAGGCAACTTTTAACGATCACCAGTTTAGTAAATGAACCTCTCGTGTACCCCACGACAGCAGTGAATAAATAATCAATAAATCAGATAAACTCATTCCATATTAGTTCAAATTGTAAATTTGTTTGTAATTTAAACAACACTTCTTTCAGAACACTGTCTGCTACATATGAAAAATCCAGAAAAATGAAGCGGCTTCCTAGTCACTCCGTTCACGAAACAGTTACAAAATGGGTGACGTCATTTCAAATATCTTGAGTTGTGACATCAGACAGTAACATTTGCTACTGTAGCCGTAAAAGAAACTACACCAGCTCTGATCCAATCAGAGGGGGAAGATTTTACTCTCCTTGGAACATAAGATTATAGATAATGTCACTAACCCTGTACATTGCAGAGACTTGGTGAGTACATTTTCATGTAGTATGTGATATGACAGTTACCAATTTTTTATAACCAGAAAGTGCATTGCACAGGGTTAGTCACACTTTCTGATTACAAAAAATGTTCATCATTAACAGAGTAACAAACCCTGGGCAACGTACAGACTTAGTGTAAATTTCAACTACAGCAACTCTCTACTCAACATAATGTCCAAAACCTGCCAGTAATATTCTCAAGAAGCATTTAAACTCAGCTTCACTGGAATGGACTGCGGAAAGACTTTTTTAAGTGAATTCCAAAAAATGAAATATTCTATTTTCAATTATTATCTTGTTTGGATGCAACAATTATTTCATTGGTGCCAGACTTGGGGTCAAATGCAAATGCATTTGCATTTAAATGCATTTAATTGCGTGATTTCAAGTATTTGCATTTGCAGTTGAATATTTTAGAAGCAAGTATTTGCATTTGCACTTGAAAGAAAAAGTATTTGAAATTTCAAATACTTTCCAAATACATTTCAAATACTTTTGTCTTTAATAGAGTTACAACTAGAAGTCCTGTCATGCAGAGTGCACTTATCTAGGCTTAATTGCGCGATGGAATTGCGTGCAATTGCCATATCGAATGGCAACCAAAACACGGCAGGTTCTCCTGGTTACTCATAGCAAACACAGGCAATGTTTCTGCCAATGGACCCCCGGGTTACCTGGAGGTCCATTGGCGGAAACATTGCTTGTGCACAGGCTATATTTACAGAATTTGATAGCTTTACTTGGGCCATAACGCGCACATTAACGCGCATATCAACGTGCTATCTGTGCACATTTCATGACAGGACTTCTAGTTTTAACTGTAACTCCATAAATTGAACTTAGCATTTGTTACTCAACAGATTAATTATATCTAGTTTTACACAGTTGGCTGGAAAGGGAATTCCTTCTTGTTAATTAATTTGTTTGTCCAGTCTAAAGAAATCTTGAATTTGGAAGATTACTGTGCTGATAAAGTGTGTTCATACAAACTGTGACAAGAGGCACAGCACGGTGTAATAAATGACCATCCACTTAGTCTTTTGAATCAACTGAAGTAGCATATTTTTTTATCAGAATACAGCCTAGGGCATAACACAGGTGGAAAGTGGATTAAGGAACACTCATTCAACACCATATGAAAAATTATACAAGAGAAATTATATGCCAAGCAGAATAAATTGATAATTATTTTCTGTAACTGAACAAACTGAATTTTTTGATCAGTCATCAAAAGACCATTCTAAGCTTTTGTTTTTTTTAGTGGGGATTATAGATTAGGACCCTTGTTATAACTCGTTTGTGTTGCTGAAATAAATTTATTATTTGATAGAATGTAATCAATCCACAATGGCCGTGCTTGGGCCGAGATAGTAATACAAAAATGTTTAATAAACATTGAAAGAAAGATTTAGTTGAGTTTTAGTTTTATTTTCTTCAACTTGTCAGAATGTATTTGAAAGTATCTGAAAAGTATTTGAATTGATTTTCAAATGCATTTGCATTTGCATTTGAACAATTTCAGCTGCATTTGCATTTGTATTTGCATTTGAAAATTTGAAAAGTATTTGCATTTGCATTTAAATACTTTCCAAAGTATTTGACCCCATGTCTGATTGGTGCATATCACGATCCAAATTGGTTATGCTGTCCTTATGACAGCCTGATGGGTATAACAATGTGTGATGTAAGTCCAAGTGTCAAATCTGGAGGGAATCAATATCTAACTGAGACTTCAATTAACATGGACATGTTCTGACTGGAAAAACTATTGGGTATGTCACATCTCCCCACCACCACTTGGTTACAGCCCCTGCCAGTGTAAAATATTGCATCACCTTAACTGAAGGTAAACTTTTTCTTCGTGGAACAAGGTAAGCAACTCCAACCAATAATATAATTTGTCATCTTTATATAAGTACACACAGATTGTGATTGGGTTGTAACAGCAAATCTAGGAATTCTATAAGGGGGGAGGCTGCCATACATGAATGTTAGGAGGGTCCGAGGGCTTGCTCCTCGGGGAAATTTTGAAAAATTGAAACGATTTGAGTGCCTCTGGGGTGTATTTCCAATGTTATTTTGCCGCTCTTTTCATTTCGAAATTCTTGGTATTCTATGCATCGAAACTTGAGTTTGCATTCAACTACACAATCAATAAAAGAAACGGACGGTTCAAATGGACACACAGTAAGCCAAACACGGCAAGTGCTGCAATTTTCCATTCGTTTCTAAGTTATATTTGCATGTATATGTAGCGACTTTTCAAATCATAATTCATATTGCAGTATTATGGGCCAAAATTTACACTCAATGCTAGGCATGGGTAGATGAAGGTCTCGGGGAGGGGAGTGCAAGCCAGAAAATAAGCAGACTTTCATCTGCAAAATGTGGTGAATTTAGTGATGTTCCCTGCACAAGTTCTGCTTTACTGGTAAAATAGGACCTGGTAACCAATGTCTGGGTGGAAGTCCTCTAAAATGGGCAACATAGGTATAATGAAGTTCCTAATGGGCCTTGGGTTTAATGAATGGTCTTAAAATATTTAACTAACGACAAAACAAGGCCTTGAAATCTCAGAAAATGAGCCTTGAAAATTGAATTGAATAAAAATAATCCCTGAAGACCAGGAGAGAAATTCCAGACAGTGAGGAGTAACAGTTAGTAAGTTGAAGAACCTGACAGTTAACTTTTTGCACGCTGCTGGCGGATATTCCTGCCCAGCACAGGGTTTCTCTTGTCACTGAAATCAATATAATTTGGGCACATTTAATCATATCTGCACCCTGTATATTGAATGGATTTTTTCACCTATGATTTCTTGTGTTATATTTAGATTAATTTTTCATCAAATCAAGTCATGGCTGCTTTATAGCAGCCATGACTAGATTTGATGAAAAATATTTTATAATTACTCAGCAGGTTAAGAGTTAAGCCAGAAAATAAGCAGACTGTCATCTGCAAAATGAGAACCCCAGAGGGGTAGTATCACTAAATTTACCCTCTGTGAACCTGTCTGAATCAGGGTCTCAGACCTAAACAGAAAGAGGTACCCACAGGATAAATTGGCCCACTGTATGGAATAGCATCATCAATTTCACCCTCTAGGGACTTCATTCCGCAAATATCTGACTGCTTATTTTCAGGTCCTTGGGGGGGGGGGGGGGGGGAGGGGGGAGGCTAGCCACCCTGTTCACCCCTTCTAGATCTGCCACTGTGTAACACATTTACAGAACAGTGAATCTAAAAGCGAAAAGAAAATTTCGACTGGATTGCAACTTTTCTCTCCACAATACTTTTTTATTTATTTATTTAACTGGTTGAGTGCAGAGTTATTTTTCAAAGATGCTTTGAAACATGAGTATTTTTATCAAGAATACCCTGCTACCAGCATGAGTGTATCAAGATTTTGTTAAGAAATGATTGTTTTGTTACAATTTATTGAAGAGTGCCAATAGAATAAAATGTTTCTTCTACTGCCAATCAAACATCAAGCGGAGGCATACAATATAAAGCCACTGAAGTGGCTTCCAGTACTTTTCAGTATTTATATTTATTTATTGGTGTTTAAGGTCACATACTTGTGCACAATGGCTCATCGTGACCATGACAGTTTTATGGGTGGAGGAAGCCGGAGCACCCGGATAGAAGCACCGAGCATCGACGAGCAACTGTCAGCTCGTCAACATTCTAACTCGGTTCAAGCTCCACTCAAGCAGGGTTACAGTGGTTAGAGACATGTGCGCCATCGACGTGCAGTACGCCCTAGTACACGGCATCATCGTGCCCCCATGTAGGCAACCGGGATAAAGTGCCTTGCCCAAGGACACAACACGGATCGTCCCAGACGGGGATCGAACTCGGGACCTCTAGACGTCGAACTGTCAACAAATGAGCCACCGTACTTTTCAGTAGAGCCATGATAGTGGCTTCTAGCACTCAACCAGTTAATGATGTTTGAGGTCATATATTTCAATGTAATGGCTAACTGTGACCACAACTGGAGATGACAAGATTAGTCAATTGTTTATACCCATATTGCCCATTTTAGGACTTCCACCACCGCCATTGATGACCAGGTTCTATTTCAGGGCTTAAAATTCATGCGAGAATTTTAAGGCCTGTATTTTACCAAGGACTGCTTCATTTCGGTGGGGTTCCTATGGGGGAGGATGAACAGTATGATTCTAATGTGCCATTATAGAAGTAAAACAGAACCTGCTTATCACAGACATCAGCACTTCTTCATTTTTCAGGGATGCCAATAGTTATTATCCATTTATCACAATTCTTATCTCTATCAGATTGTGATCGGGTTACAACACACAGTATGCACATTACAATTTTTTTTCTCCTTTTTCTCATGTTTAGATCGTGTTGTGATCATGTGCATCATGAAATGAGCATGACAAATGAAATTTTAAATAGAAGCGCAACTCTGGTTGTCTTTCGCTTTCAGTACTGTGATCTCAAAAGCGGAGATAGAATTTCAACCAGATTGCGACTTTTCTCTCCACAATACTGTAGAATCTCACTCATCAGAAAAGAAATGTCAGAATACAGAATCTGAGATCTATTCTGGTTTGTCTTTCTTGAAAGGGTCTTGATATCTTAACCCTTTACCTAACACGAAAAGCAGACGACACTTGCAAAAAAAATTCTTGAATAACTAATTTTTTCATTTTTTGTCTCAAAAACATAGGTTATGACCCCTCATTGGAATGAGCTCGTTCCAACGAGGGTTCATAACCTATGTTTTTGAGACAAAAAAAATGAAAACATAATGAAAATTAATTGGCTGTTTTTCAGAATAGTGCTGGCCGGTTTTGGCCGTTACGTTGGGTAAAGGGTTAATACATATATGTAATTTATGATATCCTGACCACTGATATATCAGTGTGCCACAAGCTAAACGTGACAAATGACACTTTTGTGATCATGTTACACACCAGTGGGTCTAGAATCTCTAGATTTCCCAAATAAAATATTGGGAAATGACCCAATCATGAAAAACAAAGTCAACAAACGATTCAATGTTCTCACATTTCTCTTCTGATGGGTGAGTGTCTACAGGGCTGTAGGGAGGTAAATGGAATGAATTCAGGCTGGATCACTACACAGTTGCGAGACGGGTGGTATACAGTAAATATAATTCAGCATCATGCCAATACCTATACCCTATCAAGGAATCTTAAAATATTGGAGTTTCAGAATTGTACAATATTTAGCTTAAGTTTCTTGTTAGATCACCGAAGTTAAGCAGTGTCAAGCCTGATTAATCCTTTGACAAGTGCTCACAGAGAGATCGATTTGGGGCTTCCCACAGTAGTGGCTGGTGTGTGATGAGCGAAGTTTGAGTGTGTGACTCTGCGACGTTGAATCTCGTGCCATCTGTGGATGTTGGGAATGTTCACCAGTACTACGAAATCCTCACCGTACCTACAGTTAAAACTAGAAGTCCTGTCACGCATAATGCGCTTATCTAGTCTTAATTGCACGATGGAATTGTGCGCAATTACCATATCGAATGGCATCCAAAGCACGGCAGGTTCTCCTGGTTACTCATAGCAAACACATGCAATGTTTCTGCCAATGGACCTCCGGGTTACCCGGAGGTCCATTGGCAGAAACATTGCTTGTGCACAGACCATATGTACAGAGTTTGACAGCTTTACTTGGGCCATAACGTGCACATTAACGCGCATATCAACATGCTATATGTGCGCATTTCATGACAGGACGTCTAGTTTTAACTGTAGGTGTAAAATAAGGATCCGTTGAGGCACTTGCCTTGAGTGCCTGTTTGTGGAGCACTGGCAGTATGCTGCATTGAGTTGAGCTGAGAATGTCATGGGGTGATCAAAGGGTATGTTCGCCTATGATACTGGGTAATAATGTAAGTCATAGAGCACTGTGTTGGATTCTAGACATTGACATTGCATTATTATTATTATTATTATAGCTAAAAAATAAAGATCAGACAGCAGAAAATTTTCCAAAATGGTTGACAGGAGGAGACAATAGACTATATCTTTCACAGGCAATTGTCACTGGTCATTTAATGCAACAATAAAGCTCAGAGAAAATACTCGGTGGTATTTTCTCCCAGCTTTATTGTTACATCACATGACCGGAGACGTGTGTCTGTGTTTTCACCATTTTGACAAATAACATACTTTTGCACAATGGCTAATCAACATGGAGATTTATTTATTGGTGATTAGGGTCAAATATTTCTGTACAATGGCTAATCATGACAACAACAGTTTTATGGGGAAAGGAAGCCAGAGTACTCATAGAGAACCACAGGGCAATGGCAAGCAACTGTCATCTCTCCAACATATGGTTAAAACTGGAAGTCCTGTCACGAACTGTGCGCTTATCTAGTCTAGTAGGAATTGCGCGCAATTGCCATATCGAATGGCATCCAAAGCACGGCAGGTTCTCCTGGTTACTCATAGCAAACATGGGCAATGTTTCTGCCAATGGACCTCCGGGTCACCCGTAAGTCCATTGGATGAAACATTGCTTGTGCACAGGCCATATGTATATAATTTGATAGCCTTATTATGGCCATAACGCGTATATTAACACGCAGATCGACGTGCTATTTGTGTGCATTTCATGACATGACTTCTAGTTTTAACTGTACTAACTCCACACAAGCAGGGTTAGCATTGGTTGAAGACAAGTGCACCATCGATGTGCAGTACGCCTTGGTACACAATGCCACTGTGCCCCCATGTGGGCAATAGGGGTAAAGTGTATTGCCCAAGGAGACAATGCGGTTGCCACAGGTGGATTCGAAATGAGGACCTCTCGGCTTGCATCCTGCACCTCTACCTACTGTATCTACTGAGCCAACGCGCCACCCACAACATGGAGATAAAGTCAAGTTTAGTCAATCATTTATACCTATGTTGCCCAATTTGGAGGACTTCCACCCCAGGCATTGAAGACGGGGTCCTGTTTTACCAGTAAAACAGAGCTTGTTTACCACAGTTAGTTTGTTTTCTGACAAATAAGTGTTTAGCAGAAACATAACAAATGTTGAACTTGTTTGAGGTTATCCAAATTTTTATTTATTTATTTATTGGTGTTTAAGATCACATACTTATGCACAATGGCTAATCGTGACCGTGACAGTTTTACGGGTGGAGGAAGCCGGAGTACCCGGAGAGAACCACCGAGCAACGACGAGCAGCTGTCAGCTCTCCAACATCGTAACTCTGAACGCTGCACCGCAGCACAGGCAGGGTTAGATTGGTTGAAGGCATGCGCACCATCGAGTGCAGTACGCCTCAGTACACAGCGTCATCGTGCCCCCATGTAGGCAATCGGGGTGAAGTGTCTTGCCCAAGGACACAACGCGGTTGCCGCAGGTCGGATTCGAACCGAGGACCTCTCGGCTTGCAGCCTGCACCTCTACCAACTGAGCCACCGCGCCCCCGAGGTTATCCAAAAGATCAGTTTTAACTTCATTGATGTTTTATCTAACATAACTGCCAAAAATAGGCAGAACTTTTCACAAAAATTGTCTTACAAATTTCATTATTTTTCTCAATTTTTGCTTGAAAAATGTAGCTCATGACCCCTCACTGGAACAAGCTCAACAAACGCATTCCAATGAGAGGGTCATAATCTATATTTTCAAGGCAAAAATGAAAACGTTTTGGTTTTCAATGATTTTTTTCACAGATGTCTGTTTTTCATATTGGGAAACAAGGTTAAAATGCTGAAAATGTTTTTATCTTTATCTTGATGGCCCATTTATTTATTTATTGGTGTTTAAGGTCACATATTTTTGCACAATGGCAAAGCGTGACCACAACAGTACTAGTTTTACGGGTGGAGGAAGCCGAAGTACCTAATGAAAACCACTGAGCAATGGCGAGCAACTGTCAGCTCCCCAACATACTAACTCTACACAAGCAGGGTTAGCATTGGTTGAAGACAGGTCTACCATCGACGTGCAGTACGCCTTAATACACAACATCACCATGCCCAAACATGGGCAATGGGGGGGGGGGGGGGGGGGGGGAAGTGTCTTGCCCATGGACACAATGTGGTTGCCGCAGGTGGGATTCGAAACAAAGGACCTCTCGCTTGCAGCCTGCACCTTTACCTACCCTAGATATAATCCATGTCCCAGGAGGTTTCCAAGCATCTGGGACATGGAAAGTCCTGGATTATCCAGGACTTTTCTACAACCCAGAAGCTTGAAAAATGCCACTTTTGTTAACGATACTTTTGACAGACAGGGTCATCTCATGTCGTAGAGTTTTAACGGTGAAGAGGCCAGAGTACAGAGAAAGAACCACTGATTAGAAGCAAGCAACTGTTAAGACTCTCCAACATACTAACTCCACACAAGAAGGGTAAGCATTGATTGAAGACAAAAGCACCATTGATGAGCAGTACGCCAAATATACAGCACTGCCATGCCCGCACCCGGTCAGACAGGGTGAAGTGCCTTGCCAAGGGCACAATGCAGTTACTCCTGGTGGAGATCAAACCATGAACCTTTTGGTTTGAAGTCCAATGCTATAACCACTGAGCCACTGCACTCTCAATGCATGAATCATAAAGACTAACATGTTCTATTTACAAAGAGGTCCTATTTGTACTATAGAGGGTAATTACAGGGAAATACTGTTATGATCGTAACTCTCATTCTTTGTGCTGAATCAATCTTGGCGATGTTTTGTGACCACATTTTTGATATTGATGTTACATTTCCTGAAAAAGTTCCATTACTTTTCCAGACAAGAAGTAAAAATACCCCCGTTATTCCAAGACTTCAATGTCTCGAAAAATACTTATTAACTCTTTCAACAAGAGAGACCGTTTTTCCTGTCCAGCAACACGATACGTCTTTATTTCATTTAGTAGGATGGCTACCAAGTGAACGTGTGTAGTAGAACAATTAATATTTTCAACGTGTAGCCTTCAGGCTACACTTTGAAAATATTAATTGCTCTACCCCTAAATAATGGATATGGACTATTCCCATTTCTGCCATTTAACTGGCATGGAAGACACCACCAGTTTCAAAGGGTTAATTTCCATTACTTTGCCAGGTTTCCATGACCCGTTCAAACACTATTTTTACATGGGAACATAAATGCTTAAATTTAATCATTTGCATGTCAATGAATGTTGCAATTTACCCAAGAGAATAAAATCTCTAATTTTGAGATAACCTGTTTACCGTTCATCTGGATATAATACAGAGGATCGATTACAGTACATCCATCGTGGACTGGGCCAAAATCTATGGGTGGATATTTTTCCACGCATATAATTCAGAGATGATCTGCTATGACACCTAGCAAAATTTCCAACAATGAAGCACTGGGTAATCCCGTTGCTTCATTGGTGGAAATTTTGCTAGGTGTCATAGCGGATCATCTCTGAATTATATGAGTGGACAAAATGACAGCCTGTGGATTCTGACTGGTCCACAATGGCCCTAATGTATGACAATTCACAGATTTCGAAAGCATCTGCGGCAAGCACAGGGGATGCCAGCTGTCTTAGGGAGTTTGAGCATTGAAAAGAGGAGGGGTCTTCCCACAGGAATATTTTAAAACAGAGCTATCAAATAAGGTGATAAGATTCAACTTTTTGACGAACTGTCTGTAGTTTCAGATGAACAACTTTTCGGTTATCTGTTTTTTCATTTAGATAGCCACCAGAATAACGATAAAATCATTCCTCTCAAATTTTATGGCCTATTTACCTATTGGTTAATTGTCACATTTAAAAAAAATTCATTTCATGATTCATTACGTCTTAACCCGCAGGATATTTACAAGATATTTTCATCAAACTGGTCATGGATGCTGAAGCAGCCATGACTAAAATTGATGAAAAATTCATAAAAATTTAACTCAAGAAATCGTTGTTGAAAAAATCCATTTAATTTTTTACAGAGGAAAAAATTGATTACATATGCCCAAATTGTACTTATCTTAAAGGCAAGAAAAATTCTGTCCTGGCAGGAATATCTGTCAGCAGCAGGCCGTAAGTTAAACCCTGAATGACCTAAAAGGTTATCTACCATGAGCTGAGATTTTGATTCCTTACGATTTTTTAAAGTCAACTAAAAACTTACTAAAAAATTTCTGTCAATGTTCGGGATTTTTTCTTGATTAAAATTGACTTTTAACTCTAACATGGACACATAAATTTTCGCATTTGAATATTCATTGGATGTTTAGCAACATAGTGAACAACAAAGAGCGTAACCCTTTATGTAACGAATCGCCCGCATCCGCCCGCGTAATATGCAAATTGAGCAGTTGAAAAAATTAAAATTTTAAAAATATTTCAACAAAAACCATATCATGTGATCCCTCATTGGAACGAGCTCATTGAGCTCGTTCCAATGAGGGGTCACATGATATGGTTTTGTTGAAATTTTTTGAAAAATTTAAAAAAATTATTTTTCAAATAATGCATTTTGATATCGTCTGCGTTGGGTAAAGGGTTAAGAAGGCCAGCGCAAAATTTTATCCTACACCCTTCAAGAGCTCTAGGATTAAATTTCTACTGAACCTCCCCAGAAATACATACACAGAATGACACA
Source organism: Pictodentalium vernedei (assembly GCA_031216915.1). Taxonomy (NCBI): domain Eukaryota; kingdom Metazoa; phylum Mollusca; class Scaphopoda; order Dentaliida; family Dentaliidae; genus Pictodentalium; species Pictodentalium vernedei. The sequence goes on along the minus strand of CM062296.1, from coordinate 128,990,199 downwards.
CGCATGTGATGGGTTAATCGATTTGGCATGAGTGCCAGCGTGGAAGGATAAACAAGAGGCCACAGGCCTCGAGTTTTATCCTTTCCGCGATGGCACAAGTGCCATATAGATTAACCCATTTACAATAGTGTGTTGTTCTGTGTTTATTACATGCCTTCATTTCTATAAAAGCAATTATTAGAAAGACACGCAGCAATTCATTGTGTTCCATGTACACACTGGAACTCAGGTGACGAAGTATCAACAAAAAGAACACATTTTATTGCTAACCAAATTTTCGAGGGGAACCCGTGTTACTTTTTCCAGCTATCGCTAGTGATTCAAGTTGTAATTGCTTTGCAGGATTTGTAGGACATTCCAGTGAAATTTCGCTTCTATTTGAAAATAGTCAACGATTCCCATTCGGCACATATGTGCAAAACAGATTTTCATTTTCCACATAGTTTAATGTTGCTGTAGATGGGGATTTCATAGAACAGACATGAAATAAAAAATAGATTCACCTAACTGCAATACCGGTAGCTAGTATTGTGTCTGATGAGCCCTCTTGGGAAATCAGGATTGAACTAGTAAAGTCACCTCATCAGTCAATACAAGATCTTGAGTAAAGACTTGATTCTGAGTTTGCTTTAGAACTAAAGCTTTTTCAAACTATCCAACTCAAGTAAAACTCAGTCGAGTCCACATTAAGATTTACCAGTTGTCAGACACGGTTTTCCCCAAATGTGAGGCCCAGGCCTTCAACTTTAACATGTAGACTGCTAAATTATCTTTCAATGGTGATTTAAAACATGGGTATTTTTTTCAAAGATACCATGCTATCAGCAAGGGTAGCCAAAGTGAGCAAAATTTTGTTTTATAAATAATTGTTTTGTTTCACTTTAGTGGAGAGTGCCAAAAAGGCACTCTCCAATAAACTGTAACCAAACCATTTTATATGAAAAATGACTCTTCTACCAGACAAACAAGCCAATACATACAGCGAAAAGCCTCTAAAGTGGCTTCCAGCTTTTTTTCAATAGAACCATGATACCAGTGGAGCCCACATAATTGGATATCTCTTAATTGTATATCCCTGTTAATTGAATATAATTTTCAAACACAAAACCATTTACCATACCTTCAGTACAAATTTGATCTGTTAATTGCATATGGGTTGTAGAGTAAACTCCTGTTAATTGTATATAAATTTTTGTAATATGTCGAAAAAATTACTGTGACACACACCAGATTCCCCTTATTTATCAACCTTTTTGGCCTCACTACATCCAATACAGGCATTTATTCTATTATATCTTGTTTGACAGAGCTCTATGAGCTCTGTCAAACAAGATATAATAGAATAAATGCTCAGTTTACCTCCAGAACACAGGAAACTGACCAAATCCCTGTTAATTGTATACTCCTGTTAATTGAATAATTTTCACTGGCAAAATGGATATTCAATTAAGAGGATTCTACTGTACTGGTTTTTTAGAATTAATCCAGTTAAGGGGTAAATGTGACTATATTTCACAGCTTATTTCTCCAGCTATCTATCACGATACCCAATACTGACCTGAGACATCTGATACTGATAATGCTGCTCCCCCCGGCATCTGATTCTCAAGACCAGACAGTGAAGTATCCATAGCACTATATGCAGGCATAGAGGAATTGGTAACATCCATGGGCTCTTCTGATCTCGACGGTGTTGCCGTTTCAAGTGATGCATGTCCATCACCCATTGGTCCCAAAGATGCTAATAACTCAGCATCCGAAGTTAATACAGGTTTAATAAGGTCAACTGGAACTGGAAGCTGAGAGATCAAAGCCTGGGTATGATCTCCTGCAGCTGCCATTATACTGTCTGTTGCAGCTGCTAATTGATGAACACCAGCTAGACTAGCTGACTGTAGCTGTGCAACTGGTTCGAGCACAGGTTCGTTTACACCACTGGTAGCACTAATAGGAGTGGTTTGAGACTGGAACAAATTAATAGCTTGATGTAAATTTTTGGCGGCGATAGTTGTGTTAATATCGAGACAACTATTCAGATGTGAATTATCTGTAATTTGTAAACTGTTTGTTTCAGGAAGAGTTACAACATCTGGAAGATTCTCATTCTGCTGCATTGAACTATCCCCTGAAGTAGCACCATTATGTTCAAGATTTCTTTCAACTGTTGGGTTAACAACGTGATTCACATCACTTCCTTCCTGTACAACACTACAATCAGCATTACTGTCAAGAACACTTTCAATAGGTAAACCCTCATGGTTCACAGAAGAATGTAATGTTCCATCTGATCGAGAACTGTCTGGGTTAGTTAAACTGAGTGGATTCTCTCGATCACTATCAATTTGTGAACCTTCATGAACAGGATTGAGTAGATTTCCAGGATGATTATTGTTATGAGGACTACCAGGATTGCCAGAATTTTGTGGGCTTCCAGGATTCTGTGGCTCATCTTGATCATTAGGATTAATCGGGTTTCCAGGGTTACTACCATCACTATGTGGACTTCCTGGGTTGCCAGGATTGTGTAGATTACCAGGATGTGGATTGCCAGGATCTCCAGGATTGTGTGGGTTACCAGGATTATCCCCATTGTGTGGGCTACCAGGATTTCCCGGATTTCCATTATGTGGGCTGCCAGGATTACCAGGGTTTTCATTATGTGGGCTACCAGGATTGTGGGGATTACCAGGATTATGTGGGTTACCTGGATTTCCATCATTAATTGGGCTGCCCGGATTTCCTGGATTGTGAGGGTTTCCAGGATTATGAGGGTTTCCATCATTATGTGGACTGCCAGGGTTCCCAGGATTGTGAGGGTTTCCGGGATTATGAGGGTTTCCATCATTATGTGGACTGCCAGGGTTTCCAGGATTGTGAGGGTTTCCAGGATTATGAGGGTTTCCAGGATTATGAGGGTTCCCAGGATTATGTGGGCTGCCAGGGTTCCCAGGATTATGTGGGCTGCCAGGGTTCCCAGGATTATGTGGGCTGCCAGGGTTCCCAGGATTATGAGGGTTTCCATCATTATGTGGGCTGCCAGGGTTCCCAGGATTGTGAGGGTTTCCAGGATTATGTGGGCTGCCAGGGTTCCCAGGATTGTGAGGGTTTCCAGGATTATGAGGGCTGCCAGGGTTTCCAGGGTTATGAGGGTTTCCAGGATTATGAGGGTTTCCAGGATTTCCTGGGTTATGAGGGTTTCTGTCATTATGTGGGCTGCCAGGATTCCCAGGATTGTGAGGGTTTCCATCACCAAGTGGGCTGCCAGGGTTTCCAGGATTATGGGGATTACCAGGATTGTGAGGATTGCCAGGATTACCATCAATGTGTGGATTGTCAGGATTACCAGGATTGTGTGGATTACCATTATTATGAGGGTTTCCAGGATTTCCGTCATTGTGGGGACTGCCTGGATTTCCAGGGTTTCCTGGATTGTGAGGGTTTCCAGGATTATGAGGACTACCTGGGTTTCCTGGATTATTTGGATTTCCAGGATTGTGTGGATTGCCAGGATTACCATTATTGTGAGGGTTTCCAGGATTGCCTGGATTTTCTCCATTATGTGGATTGCCTGGGTTCTCTCCATTATGTGGATTTCCAGGACTGCCTTCCTCGAGTAGATTTCCAGGATTCCCTTCACCATTCTCTTCACCTTCCATATTTTCCTGCACTGCAGCATTAGCTACTGGATCCTGGATTAGAGCATCATCTGAAGATTGATCTTGTTGTGGAACAAGAAGTCCTGTTACTGGATCTAAAACCCTAGGAATGTTTGGATCTAATTCAGCATTCTCCAGCGGATCAAGTTCCAAAGACGTTTGAGTTGCACCTGGATCTAATAATGTTGCTGGAGGTAAAGCAGAGACTTGCTGTGGATCAGCTGATGCCTGGCTGACTAAACTGGAAGGATTAACAACGGTCACTCTACTCGGAGTTCCAGTTAATGAACTTAATGAAGTCTGGTTATTCAACGTTATTGTTTGGGGCTGTCCTTGAGAAGAAGGAATAATTGAAATCTGAACTGGTTGCTTTGTCTGCGTAGCACCTGCAACAATTCCTGAGGCACTGATTGGCTGGGTGATGGTAATTGTTCTTGGAGCCTGTGATGGAGTAGGCTGGGTGATCAGTGATATTGTTGGCGCAGTTGATGAACCAGAAGCCTGGGGTGACAAAATTGATCCTGATGGAGTCACAAGTGTAGTCAAAGCAGTCGTTGCTATTGATGAAATTCCTGCTGCACCAGTTGTAGATGTTGCTATGATTGTAACTATGGGTTTAGATGTAGAAACAGCCCCAGTCACTGCGGATCCCAAAAGCTGCTGTGTTGCCCCTGACAAGCCAGCTAAAGACTGCCCTTGCAAAGCTGTCAATGTGGTTGCTTTTGTACCTGCAAAAAATTGAAAGAGAAAGTTTCAATAAATCATGCTGAAGTAGACTGCACAGTATATCAATACATACTGGTATTCAAACCAGTATCGATTGATTACCAGTGTAATTACAAAAATATCGATTTATCGTCATTATTTATTTCCTCACAATTTAATTTTCAAGATTTTAACTGTAGTTCCGAATGAATAAAATTATCCCTTTACCCAATGAATCAGCCGCACCTGCTGCATAATATAACAAGAGCAATGCCTAGCAGGGCATTATACGCCTGTTTGTTTTTTTTTTGAGAGGAGGTGTATTTTTGACCAATTTCTCAGTATTCAAGGGCAATAACTCCTATGGAAATCGACAAACATGACCCGAATTTGTACTTGTGCGAGATACCATGCTCATGAAGCTGCATATTAAATTTCAAAAGAATCTGATTAAGTTCATGGACTGTAGAGCACAGAAAGCATAATTTGACTGATTTCTAAGTATGAAAAGGGCAATAACTCCTAAGAAAACAACCGAACACGACCCAAATATGAACTTGTGCGAGATATTATGGCCATGAAGCTTCGTATTAAATTTGAAAAGAATCTGATTAAGTTGACGGTCTGTAGAGCACGGAAAGCATAATTTGCTCGATTTCAAAGTATTAAAGGGGGAATAACTACTAGGAAAACTGTCGAACATGACCCAAATTCGAACTTGCGCGAGATCTTATACTGGTTGCGTGCAATATATCAAATATTTTTTAAATCTGATTGAAATCACACTCTGTAGAGCATGGAATACAACTGTCCACGGACAGCGGACAGAGCCATAACATAATACGTCCGTTTTTCAAATGGGCGTATAAAAATTGCACAGTTGAAAAAAGTATTTTTTCCAAAAAATTCAACAAAACCATCGAACTCCTCGTTCCAATGAGGGGTCACATGATACTGTTTTGTTGAAATTTTTGATAATAAATTTTGATATTAACTACATTGGGTAAAGAGTTATCTGAACTGCATCATCAAGGCATGCTTATTTGTTCCAATGTGATGGCTCAAGACCCGATTGTGGTACATATTGTCAGATATCTGAACAGTCTTTCAATATACTTGTAAACCGCAGTAATTTTTTTGAATACCGATACCGGTATTCAGTTTAGAATATTGTGCAAACCTATGCAGAAGAATTGATTCTCTTGAGTCCACAAAAACAAAAACTCTTTACTTTAATACATCGACCCTGTTAATTTCAAACACCAAACCATTTACCATACCTTTGTTCCAATTTCACCTCAAGTTTTCAGGACACAAATCTAATTTTGTTAGGAATTTGATGCTGATATGGCCTATTTGTTTACCCACTTTTTGTGAAGTTTGCATTGCGCTCAGACTACCGTTGGTGTAATGTGATGTCCTTTTACTAACAAAGATACAGTAAAACCTGTCTTGAGAGACCACCTGTCTTGAGAGACCACATCTGCCAGGCACGGATTGATTTTACTCTATAAAGGACCTGCTATGGGAGACCACCTGTCTTGAGAGACCACTGTGACCTGGTACCAACTTGTATTTTTATGCCATAATAGACCTGTCTTGAAAGACCGCCCCTTTGAAGACTGAAACCACGAAAAAAACCTTTTACCTGTTCTCGAATTGGAAAATCCATTGTGGTCATACTAACATAATTAAAAGTATTAAAAGCTCTTAATTGGGTTTCAATTGCTAACTCATTACAGATTGAGATGTTTTTATAAGACCCCTGTGAAAAGATTAGGATTATTGCTGAATAAACAATTTCATACAAACCTGAAATGTGACAGATAGGAATAAAAATAAATTTGTGTTGAAAATCTTTTTGTAACAAATTGAAATGGACTGTTATAAAAATAAATTAGTGTTGAAAATCTTCAATTTTTGTAACAAATTGAAATGGACTGTTATAAAAATTATAAAAATAAATTAGTGTTGAAAATCTTCATTAAAAATTATAAAAATAAATTAGTGTTGAAAATCTTCAATTTTTGTAACAAATTGAAATGGACTGTTATAAAAATTATAAAAATAAATTAGTGTTGAAAATCTTCATTGAAGATTTTCAACACTAATTTATTTTTATAATTTTTATAACAGTCCATTTCAATTTGTTACAAAAACTTCATAACAAGAGGCACCAGGGGGCCTGAGGGCGCTCACCTGACATGGTAGCCTAAATATCAACCCAGAGAATTGATTTCCACAAGTTGCATCTGCTCCTCCTAAGAAAAGCTGAAACCAAATATCCAAATATTCTGACCAGTGGATCTAAAAAAAGATTTTTAAAGAATATTCCTCATACTGGACTAAGTCATAATTCGGGCTCCCACAAGAAGCCAATATATGAACCCAGGGACTTGGCTTTAACAAACCTGAATCTCACACCCCTAAGGATTCTGCACACCAAATATCAAAACATTCCGACTGCTGGATCTGAAGAAGAAGATTTTTAAAGAAAATTCCTCATTTTGAACCAAGTTACAATTTGGGCTCCCACAGGGAGCCCAAATATGGACCCATGGACTTGGCTTTAACACACTTGAATCTTACCCCCCTAAGGATGCTGCATAAAAAATATCAAAAGCATTCATCTGCTGGATCTGAAGATTTTTAAAGAAAATTCCTCATTTTGAACTAAGTTGTCATTCAGGCTCCCATAGTGAGCCCAAATATGAACCAAAGGACTTGGCTTGAACAAACTTGAATCTCAGCCCCTAAGGTTGCTCCATGCCAAATATCAAAACATTCCAACTGCTGAATCTGAAGAAGAAGATTTTTAAAGAAAAATTCCTCATATTGACTAAGTTATAATTTGGGCTCCCACAGGGAGCCCAAATATGGACCCATGGACTTGGCTTTAACACACTTGAATCCCCCCTCCCCCCAAGGATGCTACTCACCACATATCAAACCATCCTACTGCTGGATCTGAAGAAGAAGATTTTTTAAGAAAATTCCTCATTTCAAACAAAGTTACAATTCAAGCTCCCACAGTGAGCCCAAATATAGACCGAGGGACATGGCTTGAACAAACATGAATCTCACCCCCCTAAGGATGCTGCATACCAAATATCACAAGATTCTGCCTGCTGGATCTTGAGAAGAAAATTTTCCAAGAAATTTGACTGAAATGCACTAAGTTCAAATTCGAGCTTCTATAGTGAGCCCAAATATGAATCTAGGGAGCCGATTTGAACAAAATAGAATCAGATCCACCCCACAATGTTGCATACCAAATATCAAAAGATTCTGTCTGCTGGATCTGGAGAAGAAGATTTTTTAAGAAATTTGCCTGAAATGCACTAAGTTCAAATTTGGGCTCCCATACTGAGCCCAAATATAAACCCAAGGGGCCGATTTGAACAACCTTGAATCAGATCCACCCCACAATGTTGCATACCCAATATCAAAAGATTCTGCCTGCTGGATCTGGAGAAGAAGATTTTCAAAGAAATTTGCCTGAAATGCAGTAAGTTCAAATTTGGGCTCCTATACTGAGCCCAAATATAAACCCAGGGGGGCCGATTTGAACAAACTTGAATCAGATCCACCCCACAATGTTGCATACCAAATATCAAAAGATTCTGCCTGCTGGATCTGGAGAAGAAGATTTTTTAAGAAATTTGCCTGAAATGCACCAAGTTCGAAATCGGGCTCCTATACTGAGCCCAAATATGAACCCAGGGGGCCGATTTGAACAAACTTGAATCAGATCCACCCTCCAATGTTGCATACCAAATATCAAAAGATTCTGCCTGCTGGATCTGGAGAAGAAGATTTTTTAATGTTTTTCCCATTGCCTACAGTGTTAAAAAGTGCTGACTCAGCACTTTTTCAATGTCCCGAAACTGTACCCTATGATAAAACCGATGGCAATTTTTTTTTACCAATTCTTTCTGTTGGTCCTAAGGAAGCTTCACACCAAATAAAAATTCTCTGTGCCGTGCAGTTTTGGAGATATGGGCGTTTTAATTTTTTCTATTTTTAGCTCCTGCGGTTCCCATGGGGCTACGGGAAAAAAAAATCAGCATAATTTAGGTACTTATGACCCAATAAACCCTCACATAAAATTTGGTTCAAATCAGCCTCTCGGTTTGGAAAATAGAAATTTTGGGCGGGGCCAATTTTGCCCCTCCCATAACGATGCCAAGTATAGCCCCACAAACTTCTCTTGAACAAATCTGAGTCTACACCTCAAAAGGAGGCTGCACACCAAATATCAAGTCTCTGCTACTGCTGGTTCATGAGAAGAAGATTTTTTAAGATTTCAGCACACTTTTTGGGTGTGGCCCTACCCACGGGCGGGGCAACTTGATTTGAACAAAATCAAATTGCGATGTCATAACAAACTATTATCTCAAATATCAATTAAATTGGTTCAGCGGTTTGGGAGGAGAAGACGCAAACACCATGTTCACGGACGCCAGACGACGGACAGTGACTGATCACTATAGCTCTCCTGACTGAAAGTTAGGTGAGCTAAAAAAGAACAACTACAAAGTAATTACAAAAATCCATTCTTCTCCATTTCTGAATTTTGTGGTTGGTTATTCACTGACTTGAGAAAACCTGAAACCTGTTATGAGAGACCACCTGTCTTGAGAGACCACTTTTGTGTAGCCCAAAGGGTGGTCTCTCAAGACAGGTTCTACTGTAGATATTATTTCATGCTATAGTTATAGATATTCCAATCAACAGGTATTTAATTCACCTTTAAACCATCAACATATTAAGACAATTAGTGGAACCATGTTGCATAATTATAAAACTAGGCTTCATTCCTAATGGTAATGTCATGAAAAATAAAGAATTTGTTCAAATTAAGTCTCACCTGAGCAACATTCGATTCAAAGAAAATGAATTTTTATTGTATTTTTTAGATTCAATTGTCTGGAATATATCAGTTGGTCAGAAAAGCAAACCATAGGTTTGTTTTTCCAAACAACTGAAATATTTCCAAACAATATTTTTCAATGATGACAATACTTATTTGGGAATACTTTATGTAATACTTCAAATAAAATTGTTTGAAGTCAAAATTTTGAAAGTGTATCAGGTGATATTTTTGTGTTTATTATTGTAGTGAAAAAAATCAGAGGTGTCTTGAGAATTAAGGGTTAAAAATATTTGTTTTACAAGGATTGGCGAGCAAGTTATGCAACTTATATTAGCTGCTAGTGCCTCTCCTTGGCCCAAGGGCACAGGTGTGTGGGATGACCTTCATGGCGGCAACTTCGTGGCCTCGCTCTTCTCGAATACTAGTAAGGGATCTTTAGTCTGCACAGGGCATGTCTTTCTCCACACAGAGGACAGCCATTTTACATTCCCACCCAATAGGACAGTATGCTGAGACAGCATCAACCTCACAATTGATGCTGAGAGAGAGTGTTCAGACACTTCAAGAACTTTCCACGGCTGAGGATTGATCCCGTAAGCTCTGTCATGAGAGACTAAAGCATTTATCCACTCGGCCATGGGACAACACTCTTGGACTGCCACAAATCCTCTTTTTCATATTTTATAAACAACTGATTGCTATGGCTAATATAAACTTTCTAGAATACTGTAGTTTCTTTCCTGAATTTCTTTCTGCAATCTAATTATATGCTGTGATGTTATACATTGCTGGAAAGGGCTCCAAGAGCCCTTTCAAAAGGTGCATTCATCAGAGCATTTCATTGTTATAGTCAAACAACAAAGCTTTTTATCATCGTTAAAAAGTAGGACATGGGTCTGTTAGTGATGACAAATGAATACAAGAGCAATACAGGGAAAGATCATTATTGGATATCTAGAAATGCAGTAAAATGATGTATCGGTTACCCTATTTCTTTTTGGTACATGGTAAGCATACGAAACAATAGTTCTTCAAATTGACAAGGCTGTTTAAAAATGGTGTACTGAAATAGTGAAATGAGGGTACATCTGGCCTGTAATATACATGTAGTTGACTTATGCAACATTATGGCAAAGCTTGGGATTGGTTCTGCCTACAACTTTTTTCAGGCAAATTTTGTTGCCTCAAAATAATTTAGCATGTTATCAGTTAATTATAGAAAACTAACTGGTTGTGTTGTGAAGCCCATATTTGGGCTCTACTGAGTGGTGCAGATACCAACCATGCTTAAAAGGCTTAATAATCTGTGAATTTATTTATTTATGTTTAATGTCACTTTCAGCATCTATGGCGACATCATAACCGCAACATGGATATGAAGTAATGTTTAGCCAATCATTCATACCTAAGATGCCCAAGTTAAAGGACTTCCAGCCCAGGTTCTGGTTCCTGGGACCTATTTTACCAGTGGAGCAGAATTTATTTACTGCAGTTCACAAGCACTGCTCCACTTTCTGGAGTTCCCATGGATGTACTTATTTAGCCAGAAGCAGAAATACTTTGTCCACATAAATTTTCTATGTCAGCGTTTGGAATACAGATAAGAAGCCACTCAATAATTTTTAGATCTCTACCAGTTAAAAAGTAAACAATTCAGAAAAAGAGACAGTTTTGGATTATTAATAGATTTTATCGGCGTTCAAAGGGGGGGGGGGGGGGGGGGGCGACTTAGGCCCTACCTTCAACAACAGAGATCTTGGGGTATCAAAACAGTTATTCTGATATGTCACAGGTCCAGATAAAATGATAAATAGAAGATATCTAGTGTTTTTGAGTGGATGCCAAAAATTATCTCATGAGTGATTGAGACAAACGGTTAAAAATAACCATTTGTCTCGGTCACAAGTGAGATAATTTTCACTTTCTACTCAAAAACACTAGATTTTCTTATTATACACTTTTTATAAGAATCTGATAATTCCATTCGTTTCAACCTTGAACTGATGCATGAAAAATAAACAGCACATTGAATCACTGATACGCGGAAGTGATTTGATCGATAATCGGAACAGACAGCGTCTTGCAATCTGATTCAGCTTTCAGATTTCTAGTCCGAACATGGCCCAAAAGTCTGTATCGGTAATATAAGTTTTTGGTTCGGTCCGTCCTTTTAAAGAACGTACCAAACCAAAAACTTATATTACATACTTTCAGGCCATGTTTGGACTAGCGGGTTCATGCATCAATTTAATGTGAATACACGTTGAATTATTGCTGGAAATGATGGGTATCCATTCAGAAACACTAGCATTTCTTTTCATTATACGTTTTTAGAAGAAACTGATCATTTCCAGTGATAATTTGACGCGTATTCACTTTGAAGTGATGCTTTGAAAGCTGCTATTTTGATTGATACAGTACTGTGAAAGTGAAAATTTCTATATCTTAACAGTGGAAGATACTATTTCTATCTTTTGGCAATTTTTTTTATAATCTATTATTTAGAGTATAATAATAGCGCTGCACGGTATATTGATAAACCGATACATACCAGTATTCAAACCAATATCGATTTAATAATAATAATAATAATAATAATAATAATAAATACAGTTTAGAGCCATGACTCCATGCAAATGTGCTCTCAGGCTTTACAAAATTAAAAATAAATAAAGTCAGCTCTGTGTTAATCATAAATTTAGAGGGTCATTTTATGTATAGGTTTTACCGAATAAGTGCGTCTTAAAGTTAGTTTTGAAGGACTGATATGTTTGTGATGATTTCAAATGATCAGGCAGATTGTTCCAGAGAAAAAATCCGGCAACGGAGAAGGCCCAATTTCCAGCAGTTACAAGGGTGCTGGTCTTGTGACAAAGATTATTCGTGGAGGAGGATCTCAGAGATCGTGTGGGAATGTATCGTTGAAGTAGTTTGCCAAGATATGTAGGTGTAATGACAAAAATATCGGTTTATTGTTATTATTTACCCACAATTTCATTTTCAAGATGTCTTTAATCTTAACTGTTGCCCCGAATGAATAATATTATCCTTTTATCCAAGGAATCGTCCGCATGTGCCCGCGTAATATACAAATTCAGCAGGGGAAAAAATAATTTTCAACAAAACTATATCATGTGACCCCTCATTGGAACGAGCTCGCTGAGCTCGTTCCAATGAGGGGTCACATGATATTGTTTTGTAGAAATGTTTGGAAAAATCTGACAAACTATTATTTAAAATAAGAAATGTTGATATCGCCTGCTTTGGGCCAAGGTGTTTCGAACCGCATCATCAAGGCATGCTGATTCGTTCCGACTGTGATGCCTCAAGTTTCGATGTGGAACTCATGTTCAGATATCTGAACAGTTTTCGATATACCGGTATACCACGGTATTTTTTTGAATACCGATACCGGTATTCAGTTTTGAATATCGTGCAGCCCTATATAATAAACACTTACACGTAGAGCTAAAGATTAACACTTACCTACACCAGCTGTGCTGGACTGTGGACTAACTACTATGAACTGTGTGTTCCCTGATGCACCACCCATCTTTGGCACTGCTGATATAATCTTGGTTGGAGTTCCAAGAGCACCTGCTCCACCTTTAGGTGCAGCTATAACAATAGTTTTGCCTCCTGCTTGCGTAGTATTGAGAATGGTTCCTGGCTTTGCCATTGATAACATTGATGAATAATTGGATGGTATTGTTTTTATAATGGTTGTAACATTTTTGGCTTGCGTCTGAAATGAGAAAAAGACAAATGAAACAAAACATTTCATAAGGGTTTCCACAACATAGAACCGATACTAGCCTAAAGATAATTTGAGCAAGTACATGTATGTCTGAGAGGCTGTCACAAACAAAAGTGGAATATTTGTCTTGCACCTGAAAAGAACTGAATTCTGTCCTAAATCATCTTCCAGACATTTTGATTTTTGAAAATTGTGATCAATGTTATCAGATTGTCTGCGAAAAATGACCACAAATAAATGATAACTAAAAAGGATACAGTTTGATTTTTCTGTTTGCCTTGAAATAAGGGGAAATTAAGTAAAACAGATGCTTGTTGCAATACCAAGTACAACTTTTTCACTCAAATAAATGGACTATGCAAGTTTTTCCTTTCCTGTTTATTAATTAACCCTTTACCCAATGCAGACATTTTCAAAATTTATTATTTTAAATATCATTTTTCAAATTTTTTCAAAGAATTTCAACAAAACCATATCATGAGACCCCTCTTTGGAACGAGCTTGACGAGGGGTCACATGATATGGTTTTGTTAAAATTTTTCGAAATATAATATTTAATATTTTTTCAGCTGCTGAATTTGCATATTACGTGGGTGGATGAGGGTGATTGGTTGGGTAAAGGGTTAAATAACTAGAGGGGGTATCAGTACCCAGTGGCTCACCAGCAGGTGGCCAATGTAAAGGGGTGGCTGGAGTAAAAATAAAGTCCAAAACCTGCACACAAAAGTCCAAAATTAAAGTAAATAAGCAGCTAAAGGGTTAAATAATATAATAATAGCCCCAAGAAGCATGCTAATATAAAACAGGAACCATGGCAATATGCTACAAGGTAAGTCTCCACTTTGAAGAAAATAAAAACAAACCTCCAAACCTGCACATAAAAGTAAAAAAAAAAAAATAATCACATTTGTTTTTAATGGGTTAAAATTGAGAAAAATACCCTGATAATGTCACAGTAACCACCATGGCAATATGCCAGTAAGGTGAAACTCTACCTGAAAAATATCCACTTGGAAGAAAAGAAAGAAAAACCTCAAAACCTGCACATAAAAGTTCAAAAAGTATCACATTTGCTTCAAAGGGTTAAAATTTAGAAAAATACCCAGAAAATGTTACAGTAACCACCATGGCAATATGCTAGTCAGGTAAAACTCCACTTAAACAAAATATCAAAACCTGTACACAAAAGTCAAAAACCTGCACACAAAAGTCCTAAATTAAAGTAAATTAGCAGCTAAAGGGTTAAATAATATAATACTAGCCCCAAGAAGCATCCTAACATAAAATAGGAACCATGGCAATATGCTACAAGGTAAGTCGCCACTTGAAAGAAAAGAAAGACAAACCTCAAAACCTGCACATAAAAGTCAAAAAAAGTATCACATTTGTTTCAAAGGGTTAAAATTGAGAAAAATACCCTGCAAATGTCACAGTAACCACAATGGCAATGTGCTAGTAAGGTGAAACTCTACTTGAAAAATATCCACTTGGAAGAAAAGAAAGACAAACCTCAAAACCTGCACATAAAAGTCAAAAAAGTATCACATTTGTTTCAAAGGGTTAAAATTGAGAAAAATGCCTTGAAATGTTATGGTAACCACCATGGCAATATGCCAGTAAAGTAAAACTCCACTTGAAGACAAAATTTCATAACCTGTACACAAAAGTCAAAAACCTGCACAGAAAAGTCAAAAACCTGTACACAAAAGGCCAAAATTCAAGTAACTAAGAATGGAAAGGGTTGAATAAAATATTACTATCCCTGAAAAGCATGCTGACATAAAAAACAAGAGGCCCCCAGGGGCTTTAATCGCTCACGGGGCAAAGTGATTCAAACAAAGTGGTTGAAAGAAGTATTTGGGGTCACATTCAGTTAGACATGGTTCATCAACACTACAAAGGAATGAAGTCATGAGAGACAAATTTTATGGAACTAGGGACATGGCTTGAACAAACTTGAATCTTACCCCCCTAGGGATGCTGCATACCAAATATCAAAAGCATTCGTCTGCTGGATCTGAAGAAGAGTTTTAAAGAAAATTCCTCATTTTGAACTAAGTTATCATTCAGGCTCCCACAGTGAGCCCAAATATGAACCCAGGGACTTGGCTTGAAAAACCTGAATCACACCCCCTAAGGATGCTACACACCACATTTCAAAACATTCCGACTGCTGGATCTGAAGAAGAAAATTTTTTAAGAAAATTCCACATTTCGAATTAAGTTACAATTCAAGCTCTCACAGTGAGCCCAAATATGGACCTAGGGGCATGGCTTGAACAAACTTGAATCTCACCCCCCTAAAGATGCTGCATACCAAATATCAAAACATTCCAACTGCTGGATCTGAAGAAGAAGATTTTTAAAGAAAATTCCTCATTTTGAACGAAGTTATCATTCGGGCTCCCACAGTGAGCCCAAATATGGACCTAGGGACATGGTTTGAACAAACTTGAATCTCACCCTCCTAAGGATGCTGCATACCAAATATCAAAACATTCCGACTGCTGGATCTGAAGAAGAAGATTTTTAAAGAAAATCCCTCATTTTGAACTAAGTTGTAATTCGGGCTACCACAGTGAGCCCAAATATGAACCCAGGGACTTGGCTTGAACAAACTTAAATCTCACCCCCTAAGCATGCTGCATACCCAATATCAAAAGATTCTGCCTGCTGGATCTTGAGAAGAAGATTTTTTAAGAAATTTGCCTGAAATGCACTAAGTTCGAATTTGGGCTTCTATACTGAGCCCAACTGAGAATCCAGGGGGGCGATTTGAACAAACTTGAATCAGATCCACCCTCCAATGTTGCATACCAAATATCAAAAGATTCTGCCTGCTGGATCTGGAGAAGAAGATTTTTTAATGTTTTTCCCATTGCCTACAGTGTTAAAAAGTGCTGACTCAGCACTTTTTCAATGTCCCGAAACTGTACCCTATCATAAAACCGATGGCAATTTTTTTTTACCAATTCTTTCTGTTGGTCCTAAGGAAGCTTCACACCAAATAAAAATTCTCGGTGCCGTGCAGTTTTGGAGATATGGGCGTTTTAATTTTTTTCTATTTTTAGCTCCTGCGGTTCCCATGGGGCTACGGGAAAAAAAAAATCAGCATAAATTAGGTACTTATGACCCAATAAGCCCTCACATAAAATTTGGTTCAAATCAGCCTCTCGGTTTGGAAAGTTAAAAAATTTATAGTAATTTATATATTTTTTATACTTACCAATGACCCAGACATAGCTGGTGCTAACTCTTAAAATATAGGGCCAAACACAAATTTTGCCCCCCAATCCCCAAAATTTGTATCTAAAACCAAAGAAAACATGTCCTGAATGGCCCTCCACACTTCACCTCTACTGCGCATGCGCAGTGTCAAGGACGTTCCGAAATTGGCGCCATTAATCATTCTAATAACCAGTGCCTGGTAAGCGCTATGTACTCAGCGGGGAGGCAAGAGTTCCCAACTCCTGGGAGGGCCATCCCCGTCTGGGTCATTGGTAAGTATAAAAAATATATAAATTACTATAAATTTTTTAACATTTTTATACTGTGCCAATGACCCAGACATAGCTGAATAGTAAAAAGGCTGGAGGGCCAAGGACATAGAGCAAGATGGAATACGCTCAATTATATAAAATAGAGTCATCCCCTCTAGGGAAAAAGAAGTATTAGGCCTTACATGTATCTTTCTTATTTATGATAAATTAGAAAGATACAACACCTTCCAAAATTGAGCATCATACATCCATGTACTCTATAATATCTAGTATAATGCTTATACTAATAATTTTTAAAGTAAGCCAATAAATAAAGTAAGTCTAGAGAATAGAGACTCTTTATACTCCTTAAAAGTGTCTGAGGATTGTATAATAATGTCCGCTGACACGTGCTATATTCAAAAGCTATACTTTAAAAACTAAGACCTGAATGAACTTTTAAAACATAAACTTCTCACTAAACAACCATCCCAATAACAGCTCAGAATTACTAACTCCGGAGGAGGTATCCCCTTGTTTTCATAGTAAAACAGGTGACCCAAGGGAACACCCTCCCACCCCCCCTTTTTCTTGCCCTGAGTCAAAAAGCCCAGAGCGAAGAGGGCAGCAGAACGGAGTCACTGCCGAAACAGACAGCCTACCTAGCTGTAGTAGCAACTGTTAAGTGAATGACATTCTGAGCAGTAGATAACAGACCTAACAATAGAGGCCTCCAGAAATGGACTCAATATTTCTGAGATAAAATTCATGAATGAGGATGGCTGAGCGTAATGAGCAGCCTTCAAAAATCTATAATAGCGACACTATTAATGTAAGCCCAAGATGCAGAAGAACTCTTACTTCATGAGCCGAAATCTCAAACACAACTGCTGAGTCAATGATATACCATAAGCAGTATCGATAGTTAATTGAATCCATAAGCAATAGAATGGAGCGTAACGTCCTTCTATTAGGCATCAAAGACAGAAGAAGCTTACGCCCGTAGTAATAAACAGATATCTGTTTATAAATACATAAACTCTAACCGGACAGAGTAAAGGCCTATGCCCGTACGAAGACGGAAGGACCCTAATAACAATAGGTTCCGGATATTAATTAGGAGCCTGACTCTTATGCAAAAATCCAACCTAAATAGTAAAGGAAGTAGTGATTCCGAAACTACAAAAGTGAAAATCATCCACCGATAGTGCATGAAACTCACTGACTCTTCAGTAAAAGGGAAGCCAACAGAATTACTGTCTAAAAGGTCAGAATTTGAAAACTACTGTTTCCAGAGGCTCAAATGATTACTTAGCTAAATAAGAACCGAAGTTAAATTCCATATAGGAATTTAATCTAATGATTCTAAGTCTATTTATCGAAAAGTTACTAACTGACTTAGATAAAGAGACATAAGACTCAATTGTAAACTATCATAGAGTGCATAGGTATGAGGTAACATAAACCTATAACCTTAATAATAACAGGCTGCAGTAGATCTTGTCAAACAAGTATACTAAAAAGTTGCAATGACTAGTATGGAGGAATCAACAATATCAACATAGTGATCCCTACACCAACGACGGAAGAGCCTCCACTTTAGCCGCATAATATAGCGAAGAAGAGGTTCGCCTATAGTAAGAAATCGCATCCAAAGCTCGTCCAGTACAATGCTTACAATGCAATAAGGACCACACAACGGAATACGTGAAGGTTGAAACCTTGCGGGTTGTGATAAAGATGACACGATTTTACCCAGCGAAAAAGATCCTCTCATGGAGGAAGATTTCGCGTTAAGTCCCACAGTAGACATCAGAGTAAATTTACCCACGGTCTCTGTGAAGACAGAGATGCTATCAACAGAAATGTATTGTGGTTGTTTATCTTAGCAATACTTGCTGAAACAACAGCGCAGGAGGATACGCATATCCTATCATTCCGTCCTATTAGATCAATAGAGCGTTAACAACATAAGCTCAGAGATCCAGACAAGCAAACATATACGTCTGCAATTGACAAGCAAGTTGCGTCGTAAATAAATTATCATTGGGCGCTCCCATTGATAGCAAATCTGATTGAATACTTGTTTTTTGAGAGTCCATTCTGACGGCAACAAGCGACCCATAAGTGAACGGGAGTCCGGTAATACAATCAGACTACCCGGAATATGACGGACCGAAGCAGAACTTGGTGTACTATAACAAACAGAAGGATTCTTTCCATTAAATTGAATAACGGAAACGAATGAGTGCCTCCCTGGTTCCGGAGATACGCTACTACTGTCGAATTAACGGACAGGATTTGGACATGCGTTTCTGAATAATGTTCATCCAATGACATAAAGCAAGACTAAAAAAAAACATTATTCCGTGGAAGATAAGAGCTTGCTTAGAGACTGCGGAACCCAAAGACCCTGGCACTTCGAATCCGTTGGGATCAATATTATATCCCAACCTGTTTGACTGGCAACCGTCATAATTATAAAACTCGGATCCGGCAACTGCAGTGGCACTCTCTGAGTCAACCACCGAATGTTTGCCCCAGTCTGAATCTCTTGCTACACTAGATAGACAAGAGAATGTGTAAATCGAGCAATTCATGGATTGCTGAAAAGTTGCCGTCGAAGAGAAGCTTCTCCGAGAACGAAGCGACTCTGAGAGAGTTCTTCACCTTACTATCCACGCGCGTGGATGTAGCTAGGGCTGCGTCACGTCTAACCAACTCCAAGCAGCCACTGAAGGGCGGAGTTATACGTGAACAAACTACTGCCCTCAAAAGAAATCACATTGAGGATTATATCCCGGAATTCTTTCTCTTGAAGACGTAATGATAACGCCTCAGTAAGGTGGATTACGTATGATAAAGCGTCTAAGTTAAGTCTATTAGACATCATTGTCGTTTCCAACATTGTGGTTGGAAAAGACATAGACGGCGAAAAACATTATTTCCAGTCTTTAACCACGCCGTCTAGACGCATATGAACTCTCGGTATGCCCTGTTCTGCCAAAATAAATTATTCGTATAAATAATAAAAGGCAGAAATGAGCATTGCGGACAAGAAACTAAACTATCATGCTTGGTAGCAGGCTTATATATATATATATAGCGTCGATAAATAATACACATGTTCTAATGACATTATTGGACTATGTCGGTAAGTTAGGGACAATGTCCCTGAACCGATCCAAAATTCCGTGTCCAATGACGCTATAAGTCTCTTATCCAACATCGCAGCAATGTAGTCCGAAATAACAATCACTGGAAGATAATGCCGGAAGATATGTATGGCAGCTTCCGATGCTACGAAAGGGAAAACTCGAAATCTTTCGAATCCCTTTCGCCATCCTGTCGGACCCTATAAAGCGTTCGGTCGTCCGTACCTGATGCAACCGCGGACCGCACCGGCCCAGCGCCGTCAGATAATTCCTGATTTGACCAAGAAACTGTCGATTGCTGGGATGCTGCGAAAAAACTGTGCTAACTCGGATAGCACGTCCGTCACTGAGGCCTGTGGAGAAGCGGTCCTACGATGCATTGCCGCTGGAAGCTCCGTGATCGTTACCCCGTGCATACTACTAATATGCGAGCGAACGGAGTGTATAGGCCTCGTGTCCCCTGGCTACCGGATGGCGTGACCTGTTCGCCGTGGAATCACTGAATGACGAAACTGATTGGATACTCGAGGTCACGTAGCCAATGTGCGGTCGTGTGCACTGCTGTGAGGATGAGGAAGCATTATCGACAGTCTCTCGGACTGTCAATATAACGGAGCGTCCCGAGCGACGGACATATGCTCCGAATGTAAAATATCTGAACCACAACATGCGGTCCCCTATGTTGTTGGACGAGAGAGGGACCTCTCTCGCTCACAGCCCGGACGGACCTGGACAAGCCAGGAACCGGACTAACAGGCTTCCTCCGATCTGTCCTCAATCCGCCGTCACTGGGTGAGTACTAAAGTAATTATAGTGCTCGCATCACCCAAATCTCCTTCCTAGACCGCAACGGACAAACCCGGCAGCCGAACCATTCGATGAATGTACGCTACACCGGGTGAGCTAGCGAATGTCACTCCGTCGATCCTACAAGGGACCTCTTAGGCGATAGACATATTCCATGAGCACTTATTGCCGCTAGCTCTTCATTAACTATGACGACAGAGGCACACTTTTGAAAGACATCTCCGTAACTTTGCGAACAAGAAACCAGAAATGCTTGGTAATAGCAAGCATATAATAATAAATATATAGTGTCTTTCAATAATTCGAAAGTTTGTGTGACATTATTGGACTATGTCGGAACTGAGGGACGAAGTCCCTGAACCGAACCAAAAATTTCTAAGTCCATCGACGCTATCAGTTTCTTATCCAGCATCGCAGCATTCTGGTCCGACGAAAGAACCTGTAGAAGATCAAGTTAGATGACATACACAACAGCATATGTTGTTCCGAAAGGGAAAGCTCGAAATCCTCCGAATCCCTTTCGGTATCCCGTCGGACCGGATGAAATTTTCGGACGTCCGTACCCGCTTCTGCGGAGCGTCCCGACCCAGCATCGTCGGATAAAACATTATGCGACAGATTCAGTTGTTGCTGGGATGCTGCGATAAGCTGTGCTATTTAGGATAGCACGTCCGTCCCCGAGGCCTGTGCAGTAGCGGTCTTACGATGCATTGCCGCCGGAAGCTCCGTGTACGTTGACTCCCGCACACTTTCCTATGCGAACGTCCGGAGTCTGCAGGCCTCGTGTCCCTGGCTACCGGATGGTGTGACCTGGTCGCCGATGATTCTCTGACTGGCGAAGCTGACTGGATATCCGAGGTCACGTAGCCAAGAGCGGTCGTGTGCGCTACCATGAGAATGAGGAAGCCTTATTGACAGTCTCTCCGGACTGACTATATGTCGGAGCGTCCCGAGCGGCGGACGTATGCTCCGAATGCGAAACATTTTGTACCACAACATCTGGGGCTAGATGTTGTTGTACGAGAGAGGGGCCTCTCTCGTTCGCCGTCCGGATGGACCAAAACGAGCTATGAACCGGACTAAAAGGCTTCCTCCGTTCTCCCTCTAATCCGCCGTCACTGGGTGTGCATTTGGTTGATTTATAGTGCGCGCATCACCCCAAAACTCCTTCTAGACCGCAACGGACGAACCCGGCTGCCGAACCATTCGATGAATGGACGCTACACCGGGCGAGCTAGCGGACGTCAAAGGCCGTCGAACCTACTAGGGTCCTCTTAGGCAATTGGGGTATTTACATGAGCACTTTTCTGCTAGCCCTTCATTAATTGTGACGACGGAGGCACACTGTTGGAAGACATCACAGATACATCACCCTAATCTTGATCGTCTGAAATAGAAATTGATAAAGTAGAGTGACCCTGCGGGGAAAGGACCGGAATGTCCAATTCCCCACTAACATACCGTGACATACGCTTCCCATGTTGTCATCGAAATCATCAGATACAGAACAGGAGTTAATGCGAGTACACTGACCACATATAGAATGATTATAAAAGTCAGAGGAAGACTTCCTCTTATTACAATTGATCAAAATCCTTTCAATGTGAAAAGAAAACAAAGTCCTGGTACTCGCACCAACCCCTGACAATCAAAATACATAATAATAATATGATCCATTAACACAGAAAAAATAACTGAAATCAAAATATTTTGAAAAAATATTTTTTCAGAACAGCCCAAGTTTATGAAAAGTAACGTTGAGCCCCAATGGATCCCAAGCCTAAGTGTGGACAAAAAATTTAAAAATATTTTAAACAATTTATGCAACACTTACGAACAATAATAATGTATCTAGTTATGATTAAATTAACATCAAGATATTATTTTCAAGAAATCCCCCCCCCCCTCACACAGAGGGCTGTTGTAAATGTAAACAATGAGTGTAAAAACACTAAAATAAGACTCCAGGCACCCAGGCCCGAAATCAGTTATCAAAAGTACACTATCTGATGCAAAACAGAGACTTCCAGAGAAGAAACTGCAGAACATCAGATGGTAGATGCAGAACACAACGCCTAACCACCCATAGGTGAAGACGTAAACATGGGGAAAAGAACAGAATTCATTCTGTTATTCAGCTAAAACTCCCAAGAAATTTTAGTAATAATAATTACAGAAACTACCGGTATGCCAAAAGCATGGGAGAATAGCCAGAGGGGACTTAAAGGAAAGGGAGAGAGGAAAACACTGAAAAATCAGTGTAACTAAATAACAAGAATGACAACAAAATGGCTGCTGCCTCGAAAATAGGTAACTTAACATAATTTCATTAAAAAAATTTAAGTTACAGCCCTGATAATATTCTGTCACACATTTTTCCTCTCCTCCTTCTCTATCC
The DNA here is from genome assembly GCA_031216915.1 of Pictodentalium vernedei. Classification (NCBI taxonomy): domain Eukaryota; kingdom Metazoa; phylum Mollusca; class Scaphopoda; order Dentaliida; family Dentaliidae; genus Pictodentalium; species Pictodentalium vernedei. The sequence continues at coordinate 128,967,366 of CM062296.1, read as the reverse complement.
TCCTTAGAATCACCATTTCACTAATATTTATGTGTCTGGCATCATTTAAACTGAGATTTAAAAGCACAAAGATCAGTCAGATGTTAACTGATGAAGGGCCAAACTTAGAATGATTAATGGCACCAATTTCGGAACGTCCTTGACACTGCGCATGCGCAGTAGAGGTGAAGTGTGGAGGGCCATTCAGGACATGTTTTCTTTGGTTTTAGATGCAAATTTTGGGGATTGGGGGGCAAAATTTGTGTTTGGCCCTATATTTTAAGAGTTAGCACCAGCTATGTCTGGGTCATTGGTACAGTATAAAAATATAGAAATTTTGGGCGGGGCCAAAAATTTTGCCCCTCCCATAACGACGCCAAGTATAGCCCCACAAACTTCTCTTGAACAAATCTGAGTCTACACCTCAAAAGGAAGCTGCACACCAAATATCAAGTCTCTGCTACTGCTGGTTCATGAGAAGAAGATTTTTTAAGATTTTTCAGCACACTTTTTGGGTGTGGCCCTACCCATGGGCGGGGCAACTTGATTTGAACAAAATCAAATTGCGATGTCATAACAAACTATTATCTCAAATATCAATTAAATTGGTTCAGCGGTTTGGGAGGAGAAGACGCAAACACCATGTTCATGGACGACGGACGATGGACGGTGAGTGATCACTATAGCTCTCCTGACTGAAAGTCAGGTGAGCTAATAAAAAGAATGCATGGAGGAAAGAAAAGAAAGGTGGCAGAGCTCCACATTTAATCAATACGCGATATTTTGAACTCTGCCTCATGGGGTGAATCTTTTCCAGTGAACATACTTTACACACTTTCACAATTTTCTGATGGTCATGTATACAAATACATCTTCTGAATCAATGAACTATGGCAATTGAACATGAATTAACAGAAGAGATAAATCTGTAGAAAAATTGTCTAAATCATGAACCTGTTAACCCTTTACCCAACGAATCGCCGGCATAATATGCTAATTCATCAGCTGAAAAAAAAAAATTTCGAAAAATTTCAACAAAACCATATTATGTGATCCCTCTTTCCAAACAGGAGTCTCATGATATGGTTTTGTTGAAATTTTTTGAAAAAAATAAAAAAATGCTATTTAAAATAACTTTAATGAATTAGTCGAATGCAATAAAAAAACCCCCACAAAACAACACAAAGTTCAAGTGGGCAAAACAAAATTAAAAAAAATTTTTCCCGGTGATGGAGTCAATTCAAGATTCAATAGCCAGAAAATATTTCTCTTTTCAAATTAAATTGCATTATGTATATATACCTACAAACAAGGGCTTCACTCACCTGAGGTTGTACACTGCTGATTCCAAGAATATTTGAGGGTGTCTGGCCACTCTGACTTCCAGTTATGATGGCGGTTGGCTTGCCACCAGATCCAGCTTGAGATGTAACAAGTTTGACAATAGTTGCACCCTGTGGAATACCACCTTTCGTCTGAAATAAATTAAAAACTTTTGGTGAATGATTTGTCGAAATATAAATATAACCTCTGTACTGCTCATTGCTCTAATAATAATTGTGAGTAATTATGTACAGAAATTCTTCACTAGAACTCTTGATCCTTTCATCATTGATGCCCTAAATGTTACCCGATGCACTGCTATGCCAGGAAAAGAGACGAGATGATTTTTTATCCCATAAATGGCCGTTTATTTGAACAAGAAAGGCCTTGGATAAATTTTTGCTTTATTCACCTAGTAGGGTGATAAATTTTCCCCATAGGTTTAACGCTGAATGAATTTATTCCCCAAGTAGCAACGGACTTGTTGACCTCTGGCCTCAACCACATTTGTCAAGCATAATTAATAGTTTGATTGTTGATTTCTTTAAATCTTTTTGAAAGTATTACACAATGCCAGTAGAAAACTCCACCGACTGCTCATAAAATAAAGTATTTTTGCAAGCTTAGCTCAAGTTTGTAGAAGAATTATTTTTAGATAGAAATGTATTACTGCGCCTTGTTTATTTTTGCCAATTTTGCTGGTCGATCGAATTGGACCAATGTGCTCCTCACTTCTTGCAGTGTTTTGTAGCGAATTATAGCACAATTTTGATGCGACTGCACTGCAGAAGATTTATGGGATAAACAAAATAAACGTATAGTGTTTTCAAGTAAAAAATTTATTCTACTTGTAGAATTAAGAATGAAACCGACTTGCCAGAGGCTCGTCGGTTTCATTCTTAATCCTACTCGTAGAATAAATTTTTTACTTGAAAACACTATACGTTTATTCAAAATGTATTTTGAGGTTCAGTAATAATTTAATCCTATAGCCCTATAAATTATTACATAGGCCCCCAAAAGAAGATCTTTGGTTTCTCAGTCCATTTTTTTTAAAAATTGCACATGGGCAGTTTTTCATTTTATTTTTTATTTTTGTAATTATTTCTTTGCCATCAAAAGTTCATGTTCCTGGTTTGTTTTATGTTTTAGGCCTCATATTCTACAGAATAGCATAAGTGGGGTATTTCATCCTTTGAGTGCAAGAAGGCTTTGCAATGCTAAAGCACTGCAAAGTCTTGTTGCATTCAAGGGACAAATTTATCAACTTAGGTAAACTATCAAACCATTTAAATTTTATTTTTTAAGTTTGTATTGATTATAAAAAGAGAGAATGTGGCAGCCAAAAGGCCCATGTGGGAGAGCCTGAGAAACAGATTTTTAATTTTTTTAGGCTTTACATGTTCAAGTAATCCTGTTCACAGAGTCAATATCAAACACCAAATTTCCAATAAAAAGAGGTAAAACTCCAAAAAAGCTGACAAAATTTAGCAGATACCATCTAAGATCTTCTCACAATGTATGCATAAAGAAAGTTTTATGAAAATCCTATTAATTTGTTCAAATTATGGTTATTATCAAACACCAAATTTCCAACAAAAAGGGGCAAAAATCCCCTCAAAGCCAATGGAATTTGGTGCGTAAGAAACTTTACAGAGATCTCACAATATATAGAGAGTAATCGCTTGACTGGACTGGTTACATGAAATAATTCATGAGAGGCGAGGGACGTTGTACATACACGAGTGCGTTCAAGGCAACATCATGTGCCTAAGAGTAATGCCATTTTTGGAAGCTACTGAAAAAATTTGTGTGGACCTGAAAATATTATTTTTCACTCGCGCACGCGCTCGTGAAAAATAAAACTTTCAGGTTCACCCTCATGAGATAATTCCTGATACTGACTAAAATGGAGTTGATTTTCTTTTTTATTATATGCTACAAGACATTTTATTGCACAATTTTCATCTCAATTCGACCCCTAATGCATATGTTTCAAATCAGTAACAAAGATCAGCTGATCATCCCTTCAATGCAACGTGATGCAGTATAGCATGACGTCATTTAGGAAGCTACTGAGGGATATTCCTTGATATCCATAGCGTCGATGGATATCGAGAAATATATTTTAGATAATTTGCGATAATTCACAGGTTAGCATATAATCAATCTTGCAAGCCTGGAAATAAGTAGACTGGCATCAGCAGAATGAGGTCGCCAGAGGGGGAATTTGGTGATGTTACCCTGCACAGCAGGGTAGCATCCCTAAATTTATCCTCTGTGAACCACAATCTGAATCAAGGTCTCAAGACTAAACAGAGAGGTACCCAGAGACCCATTAGCCCACTGTATGGGATATCATCAACAAATTCCCCCTCTGGTGACCCCATTCTGCAAACGACTGATTGCTTATTTCCAGACTTGAATCTTGTTTACACTTAAGTCATGAAGGACAATTTACAAGATAATACTTTAGAATAAAAACCAAAATTTCAATTCAATCTGAAGTCGAAGAACTGTAATCAAAACATTAGCTTTGTTTATACAGTACAGTTGCCGTGGACTGGTCATAATTCACGAGTGGGCAGTGATATCCAAGCGTGCATTTACCGGGTAATAAAAATCATCATCAGCAATATTTTAATTAATGAAACACCAGGTTGTGCCTGGAGCTTCATTAATTAAAATTTTGATGATTATTCCTATAATTAGTGTTTGAAATCAAATATTATTGCACCTGTGGAAATATTGCCCAACTGTGGCAAGTGACCAGTCCATGACGGACGTATCATATGATAGTAGTACAGTAGAACCTGTCTTGAGAGCCCACCCTCTGGGCCAAACAAAAGTGGTCTCTCAAGACAGGTGGTCTCTCATAACAGGTTTCAGGTTTTCTCAAGTCAGTGAATAACCAACCACAAAATTCAGAAATGGAGTAGAATGGATTTTTGTAATTACTTTGTAGTTGTTCTTTTTCATGAAGTTTTTGTAACAAATTGAAATGGACTGTTATAAAAATTATAAAAATAAATTAGTGTTGAAAATCTTCACTGAAGATTTTCAACACTAATTTATTTTTATAATTTTTATAACAGTCCATTTCAATGGTTTATTCCCGTTTCGCCGATGAGGTTAAATAAACAAACCAAAACTAATCGCCGGTGGAGGTGTGAACAAGTTGTTAATCCCACTGATTGATATTAACTCTTCTTCACCGGCTGAGTTCATGGTCCCAAAGTGATTAACAATCAGTTAACATTGATCAACTGTAAACAACTAAACAACTTCAAACATCTCAATAGTATATAATATGACCCTTCATGCTGTACATCAACAACATTTCCTTCAATTCATCATGGCAAGTGAACAAGTAAATGTTTCTTTCATCCCTAATAAGAGAGGTGGTAGACACTTAGTTTATGGTGGTTATAAATTTCGTGTGAAGTCTCAGAATCAACCAAATATACATTGGAACTGCGTTAAAAAAGATTCTTTAGGATGTCGGTCAACTATCAACACGAAAAACGATTTTATCAGTTCGCCGATGGGGCAGCATAATCATCCACCAGATACGGAGCAGATTGTAGCCGATGCTTTCCTAGCAGATTTAAAGAAAACCGTTCGACACGACAGCAAATCAGTGAGCGCACTTTACCAAGAGGAGCTTGGTTCTCTCAGATCGGATACCGACCCACTCATCATTGCTAAAGTTCCTACAGGTCAGATTGACGCACTGTCATTTTTAGACAGAGTCAGTCGAAATTCGGGTTTTTAAAAAATGTGCTTTATGCCTTTAAATGTTCATATTATTATATTATACTTGCTCGTTTATTGTTATTTTTAGACAGAGTCAGTCGAAATTCGGGTTTTTAAAAAATGTGCTTTATGCCTTTAAATGTTCATATTATTATATTATACTTGCTCGTTTATTGTTATTTTTAGACAGAGTCAGTCGAAATTCGGGTTTTTAAAAAATATGCTTTATGCCTTTAAATGTTCATATTATTATATTATACTTGCTCGTTTATTGCGTTGATAAATCAATAAAAAAATTACATTACATTCAGTCGAAATTCAGGTTTTTAAAAAATGTGCTTTATGTCTTTAAATGTTCATATTATTATATTATACTTGCTCGTTTATTGCGTTGATAAATCAATAAAAAAATTACATTACATTCAATCAATTCGTCGTTACTTGTGAGTTTCCCTGTGGTGCATGGGTTAAATTGATAAAAATTATCTCCCAACATCCAAATTAACAAATTATCGCGGCACTTCTTTGATCTGCGGATTACTGACACCTACCCCATTAGAATCACATCGGCGAAACGGGAAGACCCCATTTCAATTTGTTACAAAAAGATTTTCAACACAAATTTATTTTTATTCCTATCTGTCACATTTCAGGTATGTATGAAATTGTTTATTTAGCAATAATCCTTATCTTTTCACAGGGGTCTTATAAGAACATCTCAATCTTTAATGAGTTAGCTATTGAAACCCAATTAAGAGCTTTTAATACTTTTAATTATGTTAGTATAACCACAATGGATTTTCCAATTCCAGAACAGGTAAAAAGCTTTTGTCATGGTTTCAGTCTTCAAAGGGGCGGTCTCTCAAGACAGGTCCATTATGGCATAAAAATACAAGTTGGTACCAGGTCACAGTGGTCTCTCAAGACAGGTGTTCTCCCATAGCAGGTCCATTATAGAGTAAAACCAATCGGTGCCTGACAGATGTGGTCTCTCAGGACAGGTGGTCTCTCAAGACAGGTGGTCTCTCAAGACAGGTGGTCTTTCAAGACAGGTTTTACTGTACACTTATCACTCTCTTAGTTGCTAATGGTTTCAAATAACTGAATGGAACTTGCACAAATGAATTATAAGGTGATTGAAAACTTCTGATTGATAATTTATTTCAGAAATTTCTCAATACAAATCAATTACACAGAAAATGTTTATTTCAAGCTGTTGTGATCTAATTACATGTCAGATGAAAATTTAAAATTAACCCTTTATCCAATACAGACGATATCAAAATTTATTATTTTAAATATCATTTTTTTAAATTTTTCAAAAAATTTCAACAAAACCATATCCTGTGACCCCTCTTTGGAATGTGTTATGGTTTTGTTTAAATTTTTTGAAAAATAGTATTTTTTCAGCTGCTGAATTTGCATATTATGTGGGTGGATGTGGCAGATTCGTTGGATAAAGGGTTAAGAAATTTTTAAATGAAAGTGTCAATGACACTGTAGCTCAACTTGTAAAGACATGTACATGTATAGTATGTGACACAGCAATGACAAACATCTAGGTAATAATGACCTGATAACAAAGTTACATATAAAGTATTGTAACAGTCTGTACATAAATACTGACCGTAGCCTGTAACAAATGTATAGGTAAAGTGTTGTAAAGGTGGGTGACAGTCAGATGCTAAACTAGAAAAGAAATCTTTTGAGTCCCAGAGTGGGTCTGACTGAACCCCAAATATTTGTTCTCATAGCACAGTGATAACAAAGGCACCCCAAAACACACTCGTTCCTGTCCCAAGGTGAAAACAAAGGGACCCAAGAAGTTTCGTGAAGATCAGTTCATAAATACGAGCTGTATAGAAGTTGTGACAAAAAACTGATTGGACCTAATTTTGGTACAAAATGGCCACTGGCAGCCATCTTGAATTTTGGACCGCACACAGAAACACTCGTTCTTGTCCCAAGGTGATAACAAAGGTACCCAAGAAGTTTCGTGAAGATTGGTTGATAAATACAGCCTCTAGCCCAGGCTGTATTGACATGTGAACTTACAGTGTATAAGTAGCACTGAATAAATCAAAGTTCATCTAATTTGCATAATTTCTGCACGAGAAAAAAACCTGTACTATATGTGATGTATTCCATGTTACTAAACATTCATACAGAAATTTATTCAAATCAGAACTTTCATACAGAAGTTCTGTAGATAAGACAGATTGCACTAATTTTGGTACAAAATGGCTGCTGGTGGCCATCTTGAATTTCGGACCACACCCAAAAACACGCGTTCTCATCCCACGGTCATAACAAAGGTACCCAAGAAGTTTCGTAAAGATCGGTTCATAAATACGGCCTCTAGCCCGAGCCGTATTGAATTCTTGACGGACAGACGGACAACTGGCTATGGCATAAGCTCAAATTTGGCTTCGCCAAAGTTGAGCTAAAAATTAATTCCAATCCCTACTTTTTCATCTCACTTCTTATTTTCTTCCAACTTCTCCCCCCAAAAGTCTGTGAAGAAGTGACCAACCTCTCTTAGTTTATTGTCAAGGTTGGTCACTGAGTGTCCAACTTGTTTCATAAATTTGGATATGAATTGAAAAATCTAGAGACATCTTCATACTCACAGTAGCAACAGTCATTCCTTGTGATGTTTTAACCAGTGTGACGATCTGAGGCTGGCTAGATGACACACCACTGCCTTTGTGTACTGTTATAATCTGTTTTGTGGCACCTGTTAAATTCTGAGTTCCAGGACCAGTTGTTCTTAAAACTGTTGTGCCTGGTGGTCCGACTCTGACTGTTTGGGTACCTGGAGCAACAGTTGTTCCTGGAAAATAATGATAGAGTTGCTTTAATGAGAATAAGACTATTAAAAAAAATTCGAGTTTCCTCATCACAGAAAATCTGCCCCCATCCCTTTTTTTTTCGCCTAGAAATCTCTTCTATGACACTATTTTGCACTTGTAGGACAAACATTTAACCAACTATACCTTGTTTCACAAAGCTCACAGAGCACTGTCAAACAAGATATAGTTGGTTAAATTTTCAAGCACATTAAGGGAATTTCCACTGCTGAAAACATTGGTTTGTCACATACTAGTGTAAGTAGTTAAATTTCTAATTCCGACTATTTTCAGAACTGTTTTGTGAGATGACATGGGTCAGGATCAAACTGACAACCTTTCAATCTCAAGTCCAGTGCTCTAATCAATGAGCTTACATGCTCTCTGATTATATCAGGAGCGTTCACACAGACCTAATTTTTGTTTTGTACCAAGAGGAATTCATTCTGGCATGATTTTTTTGTGCCAAGTGGAATTCACAGACCTAATTTTTTGGTGCCAAGTGGAATTTATGCAGGCATGATTTTTTTTGTGCAAAGTGGAGTTCACACAGATCTAATTTTTTTTTTGTGCCAAGTAGAATTCACAGAGACCTAATTTTGTTTTCTTTGCCAAGTGCAGGCATGATTTTTTTGTGCCAAGTGGATTCCATGTAAAACTATTTTTTTTTGTGCCAAGTGGAATTCACGCAGACCTTATTTTTTTGTGCCAAGTAGAATTCACACAGACCTTATTTTTTTCTGTGCCAAGCAGAATTCCTGCAGACCTAATTTTTTTTCTGTGCCAAGTGGAATTCACGCAGGCATGATTTTTTTGTGCCAAGTGGAATTCACGCAGACCTTATTTTTTTGTGCCAAGTAGAATTCACGCAGACCTAATTTTTTTTGTGCCAAGCGGAATTCACGCTGACTTGATTTTTTTTTTTGTGCCAAGTGGAATTTTGGTTTGGTGCAAAATCATTTTGTTTGATGCCAAAGGAAAGATTTTAGTGCCAAATTATTTATTTATTTATTGGTGTTTACGGTCACATATTTCTGCACAATGGCTAATCAGGACCATATGGGTGAGGAAGCCGGAGTACCCTGAGAGAACCACTAAGCAACTGTCAGCTCCCCAACCTACTAACTCCACACAAGCCGGGTTAGCATTGGTTGAAGACAAGTGCACCATCTACATGTAGTATGCCTTAGTACACAATGCCACCTTGCACCACATGGGCTATGGGGGTGAAGTGTCTTGCCCACGGACACAACACGGTTGCCGCAGGTAGGATTCAAACAGAAGACCTCTCAGCTGGCAGCCTTCATCTCTACCTACTGAGCACCTGTGCCCCTAGTGTCAAATGGAATCTTGATTGTAAATGAGAATAAATTAACCATATATTGTCCTTTAAGTGAAACAAAGCACCATCGGCAATGCTAAAGCATTGCAGATGATCCTTGTTGCATTCAAAAAGTATATTTTAATTTTGTACTACCTGGTTCTTTTTAGTATTTTAGTTGTAAATAAATAAATAAATAAATAAATAAATAAATAAATAAATAAATAAAAGTGTCAATGACACTGTAGCTTACCTTGTGTAAGACATGTACATGTATAGTATGTGACTCAGCAATGATACACATCTAGGTAGTGACCTGATAACAAAGGTACATATATATAAAGTATTGTAACGGTCTGCACATAAATGCTGACCGTAGCCTGTAACAAATGTATAGGTAAAGTATTGTAAAGGTGGGCGACAGTTAGATACTAAACTAGAAAAGAAATCTTCATGGGTTAAAGTTACAATGGGGATCTTTGTATGGCGCACCATAAGTCAAATGTTAGCAATTGTTTTGGCCTGTTTGATTCAAACCCTTCTAAGGTTGATTCATACTACTGAATAAATATCTGTCCAGTTCTTCTTAAAATATAGATATTTGAATTTTTTATCTTTAGCTCATAGGGTTCCCACGGGTGAGGAGGTTTTATTTTTCTCATTGTAAATAGAAAATCGGGTTGTGCTAATAATGTTTACCCTCCCCAAACAACAACAAATATTAACAAAGGAACTTGGCTTCAACACATTTAAATATACACATCCTAGAAACATTATTTTGTCTGGTGTTTTTGAAAAAGATTTTTAATTATTTCCCATTTTGAGTCCCCGAGTGGGTCTGACTGAACCCCAAAATATTTGTTCTCATCGTACAGTGATAACAAAGGCACCCAATAAATTTATAGCAAACATTATTGACAAAAAAAATCTTCTTTACAGGTTCTGTACAAAAAATGTAATACACAGAATTCCCATAAATATGACTGCCAACAGGCATTTTGAATTTTTGGCTGAGCCCCAAAGCACTCATTACCATCCCATGATGATAACAAAACGTAGTCCTAGAAGTTCTGTACAAAAAAATGATTGCACCTAATTTCAGTATAAAATGGCAGTCAGCAGCCATCTTGAATTTCGGACCGCACCCCAAAACACTCGTTCCTGTCCCAAGGTGATAACAAAGGTACCCAAGAAATTTCGTGAAGATTGGTTCATAAATACAGCCTCAAGCCGGAGCCGTATTGACATGTGTACTTACTGTGTATAAGGAGCACTGAATAAATCAAAGTTCATCAAATTTGCATAATTTCTGCACAAGAAAAAAAATCCAGCAAGAGTTTCACAGATCCAGAAGTCGAGTTTTGACATTAAATTCTGAAGAAATAAGCTATTTATAGTAACAGTGACCTTGACCTTGGAGTCCCAGACTCCGAAATCAATAGGTGTCTTCCCTTCCTATAAGGTAACCTCTGGTATAAGTTTGGTAAAGGTGCGTCAAATAGAACTAAAGTTATTGCCCGGAAGTCAATTTGTCACAAAATATTCTATTGATAGTAACGATGACCTTGACTTGGGGCGCGAGACTCTGAAATCGATAGGTGTCTTCCTTTCCAAGAGGGTAATTATTTATTTATTTATTGGTGTTTAAGGTCACATATTTCTGCACAATGGCTAATCATGACCTCGACAGTGTTACGGGTGGAGGAAGCCGGAGTACCCGGAGAGAACCACCGAGCAACGGCGAGCAACTGTCAGCTCCCCAACATACTAACTCCACACAAGCAGGGTTAGCATTGGTTGGAGACAGGTGCACCATCGACGTGCAGTACGCCATAGTACACAGCGTCACCGTGCCCCCACGTGGGCAATGGGGGTGAAGTGTCTTGCCCGAGGACACAACGCGATTGCCGCAGGTGGGATTCAAACCGAGGACCTCTCGGCTTGCAGCCTGCACCTCTACCTACTGAGCCACCGCGCCCCCTCCTATAGGGTAACCTCTGGTATAATTTTGGTAAAGGTGCATCAAACAGAACTAAAGTTATTGCCCGGAAACCAACTGTTTACGCCCGCCGCCACTTCATCAAACTATAAGTCGAGTTTGACTTCCTCAAAACTCGACTAAAAACCGTATCATATGTGATGTATTCCATGTTACTAAACATTCATTCAAAAATTTATTCAAATCAGAACTTTCATACAGAAGTTCTGTACACAAAACTGATGGCACTAACTTAGGTACAAAATGGTTGCTGGTGGCCATCTTGAATTTTGGACCGAACCCAAAAACACTCGTTCTTGTCCCACGGTGATAACAAAGGTACCCAAGAAGTTCCGTAAAGATCGGTTCATAAATATGGCCTCTAGCCCGAGCCGTATTGAATTGCTGACGGACAGACATACGTACGACAGGCCATGGCATAACCTCAAATTTGACTACATCAAAGTTGAGCTAATAAAAAGGCTATTATTAATGTTTCCAAAACATTTTCATGATTATTATTTACTCACTGCTTATTCACTCCAAATAAACTAGTAGCAAATAATTTATTATCTTCCAAATGGCTTACAAAATAATTAATCAAGATGAAAAAGGCACAGGCAGGATTAGCATTGGTTGAAGATATCATGCAGTACACCTTCTTACACACCGCCACTGTGCCCCCACATGAGCAATCGGGATTAACTGCCTTGGCCAAGGACACATCGCATTTACCTCTGGAAGGGATTAAACTGTGTATTTTCGGTCTGAAGTCCAAGGTGATAACCATAGAGGCCCCCCCCCCCCCCCCCCCCAGGTATGAAGGAATAAATTACAACACTACAGTAAGTAATTCTTCAAAAACTGGTCATAATTATATGATGACTTTAATACAAAATTGTACTACTAGTATACTGTTATTTTTTAATTCTGCAGTAAAGTTATTGCAGTTTCCATCAGAGAAAGTTTTCAGGTGTTGTCTGTTAGTCATGTTGGGAAAAGGGTCAAATATGGTGATATTGACTGTGTTCCATTCTTGGGTCTATCAACTTTAGGGTTAACCCAGCCTGGCCTGATGGACATAAACTTGACACTTTTATAGGTATCGTTTAAAACTGAAAGATGACTGCCAGATTCAGAAACATCTGAGATGAAGTGACCCTCTAATTTTCAACTCAGGTTTAACTATGACAAATCTGGAGGTAAAAGGTAATGTTCTCAACATATTTTACCTGCGACACGCCCTGCCATGGGTGTGACTTTCATGCCTGCTGGTGTAACTATTGTTGGCGTGACAACTTTAATGCCAGCTGCAGGTGATGTTGTAATTGGAGTTCCAGGTATCTTTTGAGTAGCGGCAGCTGCTGCTGCCAAAGCTGCTATTCCAGTCATCTGTCCTCCTTGGGTAGATTGCTGTAAGTAAAGAGGCAACTCTCATTGTTGTAATTGTTCTTTTTTTTCAAATTAACTGATCACATCATCCTATTGTGGGTAGTGTTCAACCGATTACCAAAAATGGTAGCTGACCGATTACCAGTTATTTTAGCTCACAATCGGCCAATTCTGATTGTAATACCATGCACTATTAGACAAGTTGAGGCTCGAGAACACCAGTAAAATGAACATTTTTCACAGTGATAAACTTCGTTTACTGGGGTCGCAGTAAAATTACCAGTCATGCACACTTGGGCGGTAAATGCGGCTCTCAGAGCCACATTTACCGCCCAAGTGCATGCAACTGGTAATTTTACTGCGACCTGAGTCAATGGCGCGCAAACTTCACTTTCCTGGTTGCCAAAATAAGGCTCAATTGTAAGCTTTACATGTCGTTTAACTTGTATATCACGTAAACTGGCATCTAGAGATTAAGAATGCACACTGTGGTTGTTTCTCAACTTTATTGAATGGTATCACTGACATCATTTTATATTAACAACTGAAGAAGATAATAAAATGCGGTTAACAAATCATTAGAAAATGACTGGCAACAATCTGTTGAACCGATGTTCCAGGAGCTGTTGCCATTGTCATCTGATTGCCCCAATCGGCCGATTTTGGTGGCCAGTTCCGATCATCAGTTGAACACTAATGGTGGGGCTGGTCAGATAAGAGTACTCTGAATATCATAATTTTGCACTGTATATATAAAAATATTAACACTCTGTATATTGATATAAAAATAGAAACATTTTAAGCAGCAAACTTTTCCCACAACATAACTTGGCTTTTGACCTAAGGTTCATACACAATTATCATTTTGAAATTCAAGGACTTTTGAAGGCCTTTTTAGGGCCAGATGTATATAATTTAGGGTCACTTTAATTAAACCAATCTGAATTTTATAACTAAATCTTGACAAAAACATTCTGCTGAAATTAGCTGCTTAAATGTTTGTTGTTTGTTAATATTTTAATTGTTTTAATTATTCTGTGATACATAAAAATCATAATTACAATATAATTTGTCCTGTGAGTGCAACAAGGGACCATCTGCAATGCTTTAGCATTGCATATGGTGCCTTGTTGCACTCAAGAGATGACATTTATTTATTTATTTATTTATTTATTTATTTATTAAGGTTTAATGACACATTAACAGCCAAGGTCATACTGTGTCGGTGACAGTTTTTACGGGTGCAGGATGCCGGAGTACCTGGAGAGAACCACCGAGCAACGACAATCAGTTCCCGGCTCCCCAACATCGTAATTCGGCACTGCAGCACAGACAGGGTTAGACTGGTTGAAGACATGTGCACCATCGATGTGCAGTATGCTTTAGTACATGGAGTCATCATGCCCCTTCCCCCCTGGACAATCAGGGTTAAGTGCCTTGCCCAAGGACACAACATGGGAGTCCGACGGTCACCCTTCCAATGACTAACCGGGTTCGACGTTACTTAAGAGATGACATATAGTTTTTAGTAATTGCAAGGGCCAAAAAGAATGAGGATGTTTTTTATTACTCCGACAACAGGTGTTTTGAGTTGTTTAGAGTTTAATAAACCTCTTATGGATTACATTGGCATCTCTAGTGGCAGATGATTATTAGCAGCAGTAGAGACATTAAGACAACAGCAATGTTTGTGTTCGTTTGAATGAACTTAATTTATGGAACTGACTTCAAAACATACATAACTGATGTTTAGTTATCACTTTATTCATGCTTTTAGTGAATAGAACAAGTACATTGCCCACATAAAAGGTGCCCGCACTGCAGATCCAATAGAATTTAAGGCCCTTTTAAGGCACTTTGGCAATTTACAAGGGCTTTTCAAGGTATTCATATGCAGGGTTCCTGCAGCTAATCAGTAAGTGGATTCCAAGCTTTTCAAGGCCATTTTCATGCCATATTCAAGGTTTTTCAAGGCTTCATAGAAGTAAAATTCAAGGTTTTTCAAGGTTATTGATGGAATTCCTGGACGTTTTTGCCTCCACATTTTATGAAGCTCATCACCAAGAAAGATTTTCATATTTTGAAAGATTGTTTTCAAGGATTTTCCAGGCCACTTTCAGAGTTTTGAGAAAATTTAATGACTTTCCAGGCCTTGAATACTGATTTTCAAATTCAAGGCTTTTCAAGGCCCATGGGAACCCTGATGTTTTGGGGCCTTTTAGGGCCATGGTTGAAAATTTAAGGACTTTCCAAGCCTGTATGAACCCTGTAACCAGTTCAGTCTTGTTTGACAGAGCTATTGTGCTATTTTGACATCTGTAGGCAGGGAGTTAACCCTTTACCTAACATGAAAAGCAGATGACACTTGCAAAAGACATTCTTGAATAACTATTTTTTTCATTTTTTGTCTCAAAAACATAGATTATGACCCTTCGTTGGAATGAGCTCGACGAGCTCGTTCCAATGTGGGGTCATAACCTATGTTTTTGAGACAAAAAATGAAAAAATAATGAAAATTAATTGGCGATTTTTTAGAATAGCACTGGATGGTTTTGGCCGTTACGTTGGGTAAAGGGTTAAACACTTCTTGGAAGAATGTTCTAAAACATCTGATGTACAGTACTGGGATCCCATAAGCAGACAAAGAATTTCAACTGGATTGCAACTGGGTCACGATTCAGTTGATATTCTCTGTTCACTTTTCTCCCCATATCACGCTACTATATCACCTATCGATAAAGAAATACAAGTACATTGTATCTGAAGTGCTATTTTTATTTTGTTTCCCTGTGCGATTTTCATTTTGCAGTATTTTAAAGAAACTGCTGCTCCCTCCCATGGATCGAGCAACCCACATCTTGTCTCATAAGATGAGCTCTTCTTGCCATCTTTGGATGAAATCATGAGATAGCTGCCCCAACATTTCAGGCCGATGGCTCCAACACACTTGATTCTAAGCTGGAATAATTCTTTGTTAGCAACTCCACACTGAAATGCAGAATGTCTTGTTGAAAAGTTTTACAACCTAGCGATCACAAAACATTCATTAAATATCTTGAAATATTAATTAATAATAATACAGGGTTTCCGCTTTCCCGGCACAGAGGCCGCATTCCCCTGCCAGGTCATCTTCCCGACATAACAGAATTTTTGAAATTCTGTATTCTGTATTCTCTGCCCATCCCCCGAGAATACATTTAGTTCCTAGCTTGTAGAATTGCCATTTCTAAACTTCTTTTGCCGATTTCCGTACACATATTTCATTGAAAACAAAACGCATGTCCGTTTCACCGTTCTGTCGCAGAACCTGGAGAGTAATTGATTTCAAAGCGGTTTTTCAACATCAAAGACATCAAACAATAGTAATATCGAGTATTGTTGTAGAATTGCTATATAATCCCACTCGCGTGACGTCATCAGAGACAGTTTGTGAACCAGGAAAGACTTCCAGAACTCTCCGGAACCTGTTCCAGCTGTGAAGACAAATTCCACCACTCTGAGGCCTCATGTGACCGGGATTAACTAATTGGAATCGGAGAACACAGAAGAAGACCAGCCTCTGTCTTTTTTCGACTTGACAGTGAGAATCAGGAGTTCAGAAATTCTGCACAGATTTAAATTTGGTGTGCTTGTCGGGAAAAATTGGTAAGATCCTCGGGAAAAATTGGTAAGATCCTAGCTATTTTACACGCAATGTTTTTCTAAAGTAGAGATTTACCGAACCCAAGTCTACTTTAGTATTCGTTTTCACAGTGGCCGCAAACGTCAAAATTTGTACCATGCACATGCAATGAGATTTTTGGGCAGTGCTTGTGTCTGCTAAAATATCTCACAAGCGTCGTTTCGCCCCGGATTTAAAACTGAATTTTTAAATTATGGGTGAATCTACCCTTCCTACTCACACTTTCTATTCGCCCTGGACATTTAGTCCCAATGAAAATGCCAAGGCTTGACAGTTTTTATTGGGATGAAATGCCCTGGGCGAATAGAAAGTCACGTATACTACGAATTATTTTTCGGTTGAGCAACCATTTTCTTTTATTTACGTCTTATTCAACGGAAATTACTGGCTGTTAATGTGTAAAATCGGACAGATATAAATACGCAAAATATCATCTCAGGTGCAAGGAAATGGGGGTTTGGGATTCAGGAATTCAAAATTTTCCCACCCCGCATCAAACCATGGTCGGCTCGTAGTACCGACGATCATCGGTCGCCACGCTAACGGCCACATTCCCTTTCCCCTAGCGGAAACCCTATAATAACTAGAGGTACTGTAGGCAAGCTCACAAAGTGATACCCTCCAAGCCTCAGTTGTAGCCTTTTTGGTACATTAAAATATAAGTTAGATTATCTCCCCTTGTCAGAACGGAATTATATTGCTTCATGCACAGCTTCATATGGAGTTCTTCCATTGTGTAAAGTTTCATGAAAATTCTTCAAACGGTTTAGGAGGAGTTGCGCTTATAAGGATGGACAGACGGATGGACGGACAGACAGATGGATGGACGGACAGGGTGATTCCTATATACCCCCCCCCCCCCCCAACTTTGTTTGCGGGGGGTATAATAATATTTAACTCATGATATTAATCCCTAAATGCACAATTTTGATTTTAATCACCCTTTTTACTATAATATAACAGGTGCCCTTAAATGTAGCCTTTGAGTAAACTTGAAAGTTCCTTCTAAACACATGTACTGTTGTTTCTTGGTACATTCTAAGTACATTATCAGTTGTCTCTTATCAAGTCTTGGCTGCCTATATAAAGCAGCCAGGACCTGCCTAGAAACTACAACAAATCCACAGCATGTAGACCATCAAAGTGAAGCACAAATGTATAAAAAAAAATCTCCAGGCCTTGAAGGGCTGAGTTGTGCATATAACTTAAACCAAATGGTATCACCAGAGTCACAAGGACGCTAATCACCCCAATTACAAAGCTCTTTGAACCTTCATCACAAAATTCCTGTGTTGCTTTTGCTTGCTGCCAATAGCAGAATCAGAATTCAGATGTCGGGAATTAAAGAGCTGAAGTACTTACTGATACAATAGTTCCAGGTTTAGCAGCTTGTCCAATGTTTACGATTTGTGGTGGTGTACCAACACGTATTGCTTGTTGTGATATTGGTGTTACTGTTACTGGAGATTTTTGTCTTGGAGCTGTTACTGTAATGAGACAAAAGGCACAAATTTAATAAAAATTAAAAAAAACAGTGTCAAACTTTTTATATCGTCAAAAAATGTCAGATGGGATTAATTTCTCTCTCTCTCAAAAAGCATTCAACAGTCAGTTTCAAATATGAAATGGGAGTTAAAAACTAAATGTGCATAAATTGTCTCCCTTTTGTGCACTGAGTATTCAGTGCACCATCCCTATTCAGTACAATGTTCATTCATTGTGTCATAACAAAGTGCCAGCACACATATTTTTATACAGTATTATTACAGCTTATGACCTGTCAATGGAATGCGCTAAACATGCTTGGCTCAAGAAAAAGTCAAATTATATGTTTTCAAAGTTAGGACTTCTTACATAAAAATTCTGGTTTCTCAGGCAAATTTCCATCAATTTTATGATGAGGAAGGGAGGCTTTTAAACTTTTTTTCTGTTAATCCACACAACAGTCCCTGAAGAGTTGGGATTATTAATTCAACTCCTTACACTATGCTGGAGAAAAATTGTTTTCAGCAGCAATAATTTCCCATACTACAGATGAAAATTTAACCAATTAAATATTGTTTGACAGAGCTCAGTGAGCTCTATCAAACAAGATAGAGGTGGTTAAGTTTTAGTCCCAGAAACGTAAAATGGCATGAATGAAGAAATTTCCAGGTGAATAAAAGTGTCAGTGGGATGACTGAAAGTAACCATGGAATCAATTATAAAGGGTTGTTATGTGAAAATAAATAAGGAGAAAATAAAATAAATACAAAAGTTCACTGCTCAGATTCGAGTATGATTTTATCCTCTTGTGGGCCAATGCCTCGTGAACCAATCCTCCACGTGTCCTACTCAAGGATAAAAATTTTACCGGAATACGAACAGTGAACTATTGTCAATGTAGTCTGCACATAATTTGATAATTTGATACGAATGCTATAACACAACTAGTGGAGACTTTGTTGACCTAAGTGTACATTATAATATCATAGTCTCAATCTGATACAGTGGAGCCCACTTAATTGGATATCTCTTAACTGAATAACCCTATTAATTGAATATAATTTCTCAACACAAAACCATTTACCATACCTCCAGTACAGATGTGACCTGTTAATTGAATATAGGTTATAGAGTAAACTCCTGTTAATTGAATAAAAGATCTTGTAACCTGTTAAGAAATTACCCTGACTTTCCGCAGTTTCCCGTTGTTTATAGGCTGATTTGGCGGCCTCAGTATATCCAATACAGGAATTTAATCTATTATATCTTGTTTGACAGAGCTGATAGAGCTCTGTCAAACAAGATATAATAGAATAAATGGTAAGTTTATCTCTAGAATACAGAAAGTGACACAATCTCTGTTAATTGAATACTGTTAATTGAATAATTTTCATTGGCAAAGTGGCTATTCAATTAACAGGGTTCCACTGTACTTAATACACAAGAAATTGCTATACAAAAGATTTTGCTTTTAAACGAAGTTCCACAACACAAAATTATGTTTTTGATGACTTATTTCTTTGCGAGAAAATAAAAAGTCAAATTATACCCCAACCACCAAGAAATTGCTATACAAATGTTTGTATTGTTTTGGGGCAGGAATTCATATGCAAAACAACATATGAAAAATCTCCATTAATCCCATGCTGGAAAAAAGATTATTTTGGGGTGAAAATATAGAAAAATTCAATAAAATCAGAGAAAATTGGAATTTACTCAATACTCATTAACAATCATTTCCATGGTACTTAGATCAAAATAAACATTATACTTGAAATCCCAATTACTGAATACAAGGAAATGTGTAATCTTGGGGCTGAAAATTGTGAAAAAAGTAAATAAAATGCAGGAAAATTGGAATTTCATCACTACTCGTTCAAATAGTTTCAAGGACAAACACTGTCATCGTATTACACATTAAATAGGTATGATTAATACCTCTCTTAAACTTCAAATAAATGGTAGCAAGATGAAAGTGTCAATGACACTGCAGCTCAACTTGTAAGAAGGGACTGAACTAAATAGTACGCTCCAGTAATGACAAGCTATTCAATCAAGTTTTACAGAAAAGACTTCACTCCAAAGCTACATATGAAATCAGAAAAAGATCTTGTGAGGGATGCGACCTGTAGAGTGTGCCAATGAAATTGTTGACAATTTATATGCCAACTCCAAGATGGCGGCCATGTTTTTTAAGAAAATAGAAAAAATACTTTGATAACTACCATCTAGACATCACACCAAAGCTACATATGAAAATCTGAAAAAGGTCAGGCAAGAGATGTGGCCTGTACGGTGTGCCAATGGAATTATTGACAATTTATAAGTCAAATCTAAGATGGCCACGGGCGGCAATGTTTTTCAACAAAATTTGGAAAAATTCAATAGCTCCCATCTAGACATTGCCCCAAAGCCACGAATGAAATTTGGAACTGATTGGGTGAGAAATGCAGCCTGTAGGGAGTGCCAATGGAATTGTTGACAATTTATGTGCCGAATCGTTCCATGTTTTTCAACAAAATTCAGAATTTGTTGGCTCCCATCTAGACATCACCCCAAAGATACATATGAAATTTTTAAATGAAAGTGTCAATGATACTGTAGCTCAACTTGTTAAGACATGTACATGTATAGTATGTGACACAGCAATGACAAACATCTAGGTAATGACCTGATAACAAAGGTACATATAAAGTATTGTAACGGTCTGTACATAAATACTGACCGTAGCCTGAAACAAATGTATAGGTAAAGTATTGTAAAGGTGGGTGACAGTCAGATGCTAAACTAGAAAAGAAATCTTTTGAGTCCCAGAGTGGGTCTGACTGAACCCCAAAATATTTTTTCTCATAGCACAGTGATAACAAAGGCACCCCAAAACACACTCGTTCCTGTCCCAAGGTGAAAACAAAGGGACCCAAGAAGTTTCGTGAAGATCAGTTCATAAATACGAGCTGTATACAAGATTGGACCTAATTTCGGTACAAAATGGCCCCTGGCAGCCATCTTGAATTTTGGACCGCACCCAGAAACACTCGTTCTCATCCCAAGGTGATAACAAAGGTACCCAAGAAGTTTTGAGAAGATCGGTTAATAAATACAGCCTCTAGCCCGAGCCGTATTGACATGTGCACTTACAGTGTATAATTAGCACTGAATAAATCAAAGTTCATCTAAATTGCATAATTTCTGCACGAGAAAAAACCCTGTATTATATGTTATGTATTCCATGTTACTAAACATTCATACAAAAATTTATTCAAATCAGAACTTTCATACAGAAGTTCTGTACAAAAGACTGATTGCACTAATTTTGGTACAAAATGGCTACTGGTGGCCATCTTGAATTTTGGACCACACCCCAAAACATTCGTTCTCATCCCACGGTGATAACAAAGGTACCCAAGAAGTTTCGTAAAGATCAGTTCATAAATACGGCCTCTAGCCTGAGCCATATAGAAAAAAATGATTAGACCTAATTTTGGTACAAAATAGCCACTAGCAGCCATCTTGAATTTTAGACTCCTGCACCCAGTAACACTCGTTTCGTGAAGATCGGTTCATAAATACAGACTCTAGCCCGAGACGTATTGACATGTGTACTTACTGTGTGTGAGTAGCACTGAAAAAATCAAAGTTCATCTAATTTGCATAATTTTTGCACGAGAAAAAAACCTGTATTATATGTGATGTATCCCATGGTACTAAACATTCACACAAAAAATTATTCAAATCAGCGCTTTCATATGGAAGTTCTGTGCAAAAATCTGATTGCACCTAATTTTGTACAAAATGGCTGCCATCGGCCATCTTGAATTTCGGCTTGAATTTCGGACTGGACCCCAAAACACTCAGTCTCGTCCCACGGTGATACCAAAGGTACCCAAGAAGTTTCGTAAAGATCGGTTCATAAATACGGCCTCTACCCCGAGCCCGATTGGCATTTGCACTTATAGTGCTGAAAGTAACACCAAAAAACATCAAAGTTAGTCTAATTTGCATAATTTACGCACGAGAAAAAACCCGTATTATATGTGATGTATCCCATGGTACTAAACAATCATACAAAAAATTATTCAAATCAGCACTTTCATATGGAAGTTCTGCGCAAAAAACTGATTGCACCTAATTTCATACAAATTGACTGCCAGCGGCCAACTTGAATTTCAGATCAGACCCCAAAACACTCGTTCTCGTCCCACGGTCATAACAAAGGTACCCAAGAAGTTTCATAAAGATCGGTTCATAAATGCGGCCTCTAGCCCGAGCCGTACTGAATTGTTGACGGACAGACAGACAGATGGACAGACGGACGACTGGCCATGGCATAAGCTCAAATTTGGCTTCGCCAAAGTTGAGCTAAAAATCAGGTGAGAGATGTGGCCTATAAGGTGTTCCAATAGAAATGCTGACAATTTATATACCAAATCTGAGTTGGCTGCAGACGGCCATGTTTTTCAACAAAATTTGGAAAAAGTTAAAAAATTTATAGTAATTTATATATTTTTTATACTTACCAATGACCCAGACATAGCTGGTGCTAACTCTTAAAATATAGGGCCAAACACAAATTTTGCCCCCCAATCCCCAAAATTTGCATCTAAAACTAAAGAAAACATGTCCTGAGAGGCCCTCCACACTTCGCCCCTACTGCGCATGCGCAGTGTCAAGGACGTTCCGAAATTGGCGCCATTTATCATTCTAATAACCAGTGCCTGGTAAGCGCTATGTACTCAGCGGGGAGGCAAGAGTTCCCAACTCCTGGGAGGGCCATCCCCGTCTGGGTCATTGGTAAGTATAAAAAATATATAAATTACTATAAATTTTTTAACATTTTTATACTGTACCAATGACCCAGACATAGCTGAATAGTAAAAAGGCTGGAGGGCCAAGGACATAGAGCAAAATGGAATACGCTCAATAAAATAAAATAGAGTCATCCCCTGTAGGGAAAAGAAGTAATAGGCCTTACATGTATCTTTCTTATTTATGATAAATTAGAAAGATACAACACCTTCCAAAAATTGAGCTTCATACATCCATGTACTCTATTAATATCCAATAATCCTTATACTAATAATTTTTAAAGTAAGCCAATAATAAAGTAAGTCTAGAGAATAGAGACTCTTATACTCCTAAAAGTGTGTGAGAATTGCATAATCATGTCCGTTGACATATGCAATATTCAAAAGCTATACTTTAAAAACTAAGACTTGAATGAATTTTATAAACTTAAACTTCTCACTAAACAACCATCCCAATAACAGCTCAGAATTACTAACTCCAGAGGAGGTATCCCCTTGTTTTCATAGTAAAAACAGGAGACCCAAGGGAACACCCCCCCCCCCCTTTTTCTTGCCCTGGGTCAAATAGCCCAGAGCGAAGAGGGCAGCCGAACGGAGACACTGCCGAAACAGACAGCCTACCTAGCTATAGTAGCAACTGTTAAGTGAATGACATTCTGAGCAGTAGATAATAGACCTAACAATAGAGGCCTCCAGAAATGGACTCGATATTTCTGAGATAAAATTCATGAATGGATGGCTGAGCGCAATGAGCAGCCTTCAAAAATCTATAATAGCAACACTATTAATGTAAGCCCAAGAAGTAGAAGAACTCTTACTTCATGAGCCGAAATCTTAAGCACAACTGCTAAGCCAATGATATACCATAAGCAGTACGCTAGTTAATGGAATCCATTAACAATAAAATGGAGCGTAACGTCCTTCTACTAGACATCAAAGACAGAAGAAGCTTACGCCCTTGTAATAAACAGATATCTGTTTATAAATACATAAACTGTACCCGGAAGAGTAAAGGCCTATGCCCATACGAAGACGGAAGGACCTTAAAATAATAGGTTCCGGATAATAGGAGCCTAACTCTTATGCAACAATCCAACCTAAATAGTAACGGAAGTATTGATTCCGAAACTATGAAAGTGAAAATCATCCATCGATAGTGCATGAAACTCACTGACTCTACAGTAAAAGAGAAACCAACAAAATTACTGTCTAAAAGGTCAGAATTTGAAAACTACTGTTTCCAGAGGCTCAAATGATTACTTAGCTAAATAAGAACCTGAAGTTAAAATCCGTATAGGAATTTAATCTAAAGATTCTAAGTCTATTTATCAAAAAGTTACTAACTGACTTAGATAAAGAGACAAAAGACTCAATTGTAAACTATCGTAGAGTGCATAGGTATGAGGTAACATAAACCTATAACCTAAATAACAACAGGCTGCAGTAGATCTTGTGAAACAAGTATACTAAAAAATAGCAATGAGTAGTATGGAGGGATCAACCATATGAACATAATGATCCCTACACCACGACGGAAGAGCCTCCACTTTAGTCGCATAGAATAGCGAAGAAGAGGATTTCCTATAGTAAGAAATCGCGTCCAAAGCTCGTCCAGTACAGTGCTTACAATGCAATACGGACCACACAACGGAATACATGAAGGTTGCGACCTTGCTGGTTGTGATAAAGATGACACGATTTACCCAGTGAAAAAAGATCCTCACATAGAGGAAGATTTCACGTTAAGATCCACAGTAGACAAGAGAGTAAATTACTCATGATCTCTGTGAAGATAGAGATGCTATCAACAGAAATGTATTGTGGTTGTTTATCTTAGCAATACCTGCTAAAACAACAGCGCCGGAGGATACACGTATCCTATCATTCCGTCCTATAGATCAATAGAGCGTTAACAGTATTAGCTCAGAGATCTGGACAAGCCAACACATACGTCTGCAATTGATTAGCAAGCTGTGTCATAAATAAAACATCATTGGGCGCTCCCATAGATAGCAAATCTGATTGAATACTTGTTTGTTGAGAGTCCATTCTGACAGCAACAAGCGACCCGTAAGAGAACGGGAGTGCGATAAAACAATCAGACGACCCAGAATATGAAGGACCAAAACTGAACTTGGTGTACTATAACCAACAGACGGATTCTTTCCATTAAATTGAATAACGGAAAACAAAAGAGTGCCTCCCTGGTTCCGGAGATACGCCACTACTGTCGAATTAAAGGACAGGAATTTGGGCATGCGTTTCTGAATAATGTTCATGCAATGACATAAAGCAAGCCTAAAAAACATTATTCCGCGGAAGTTAAACTGATAGCTAAAAGACTGCGGAACCCAAAGACCCTGGCACTTCGAATCCGTAGGGATCAGTATATATCCCAATCTGTTTGACTGGCAACCGTCATAACAGCCACACTCGGGTCCGGCAACTGCGGCGGCACTCTCTGAGTCAACCACCGAATGTTTGCCCCAGTCTGAATCTCTTGTAACACTAGATAGACAAGAGAATGTATAAATCAAGCAATTCATGGATTGCCGGAAAGTTGCCGTCGAAGAGAAGCTCCTCCGAGAACGAAGCGACTCTGAGAGAGTTCTTAACCTACTATCCACGCCTTCAGCCACTGAAGGGCGGAGTTATACGTGAACAAACTACTGCCCTCAAAAGAAATTACATTGAGAATAATATCCCGTAAATCTTTTCTTGAAGACGTAATGATAACACCTCAGTAAGGCGGATTACGTATAATAAAGCGTCTAAGTTAAGTCTACTATACATAATGTCGTTCCCAACATTGAAATTGGAAAAGACATAAACGGCGAAAAAGAATATATGCAGTCTTGAATCACACCGTCTAGACGCATATGAACTCTCGGTATGCCCTGCTCTGCCAAAATAAACCATATGTAAAAAAGATAAAATGGCAGAAATGAGCCACGCGGACAAGAAACTAAACTATCATGCTTAGTAGCAGGCTTGTATATATATATAAATATATAGCGTCGAAAAATAAAACACATGTTGTAATGACAATATTGGACTGCGTCGGTAAGTCAGGGACAAAGTCCCTGTACCGATCGAAAAATCCGAGTCCAATGACGCTATAAGTCTCTTATCCAAGATCGCAGCAATGAAGTCCGAAAAATAATCACTGGAAGAAATGCCAGAAGATATGAAAGGCATCTTCCGATACTACTAAAGGGAAAACTCGAAATCTTTCGAATCCCTTTCGCCATCCTGTCGGACCCTATAAAGCGTTCGGTCGTCCGTAGCTTGATGCAACCGCGGACCGCACCGACCCAGCGCCGTCGGATAATTCCTGATTCGACCGAGAAACCGTCAATTGCTGGGATGCTGCGAAACAACTGTGCTAACTCGGATAGCACGTCCGTCACTGAGGCCTGAGGAGCAGCGGTCTTACGATGCATTGCCGCAGGAAGCTCCGAGATCGTTACCCCGTGCATACTTCCAATATGCGAGCGAACGGAGTGTATAGGCCTCGTGTCCCTTGGCTACCGGATGGCGCGACCTATTCGCTGTGGAATCACTGAATGCCGAAACTGATCGGATACTCGAGGTCACGTAGCCAATGTGCGGTCGTGTGCCCTGCTGTGAGGATGAGGAAGCATTAAAGACAGTCTCTCGGACTGTCAATATAACGGAGCGTCCCGAGCAACGGACATATGCTCCGAATGTAAAATATCTGAACCACAACATGCGGTCCCCTATGTTGTTGGCTTCCTCCGATCTGTCCTCAATCTGCCATCACTGGGTGAGTACTAAAGTAATTAAAGTGCTCGCATCACCCAAATCTCCTTCCTAGACCGCAACGGACGAACCCGGCAGCCGAACCATTCGATGAATGTACGCTACACCGGGTGAGCTAGCGAATGTCACTCCGTAAGCGATAGACATATTCCATGAGCACTTATTGCCGCTAACTCTTCATTAACTATGACGACAGAGGCACACTTTTGAAAGACATCTCCATAACTCTTCGAACAAGAAACCAGAAATGCTTGGATAGCAAGCATAAAATAATAATATATATAGCGTCGTTCAATAATTCGAAAGTTTGTGTGACATTATTGGACTATGTCGGAACTGAGGGACGATGTCCCTGAACCGAACCAAAAATTTCTAAGTCCACCGACGCTATCAGTTTCTTATCCGGCATCGCAGCATATGTTGTTCCGAAAGGGAAAGCTTGAAATCCACCGAATCCCTTTCGGTATCCCGTCGGACCGGATGAAACTTTCGGACGTCCGTACCCGCTTCCGCGGAGCGTCCCGACCCAGCATCGTCGGATAAAATATATGCGACAGATTCAGTTGATGCTGGGATGCTGCGATAAACTGTGCTATTAAGGAAAGCACGTCCGTTCCCGAGGCCTGTGCAGTAGCGGACTTACGATGCATTGCCGCTGGAAGCTCCGTGTACGTTGACTCCCGCACACTTCCTATGCGAACGTCCGGAGTCTGCAGGCCTCGAGTCCCCGGCTACCGACCCAGCGCTGTCGGATAATTCTCGATCCGACACCGTTTCTGTCGGCTGCTGGGATGCTGCGATAAGCTGTGCTATGTGCACAAGAATGTCCGGCGTCGAGACCTGCGGAGGCGCAGTCTATCGGTGCTTCGCCGAGGGCAGCTCCGCATCAGATGGCTCCCGCATACTTTTCCTATGCGAACGTCCGGAGTCCATCGGTCTCGAATCCCTGGCTGCCGGATGGTGTGACCTGGTCGCCGAAGAATCCTTGATCGGCGAAGCTGGTAATATATCGGCGGTCACGCAGCCAAGGTGCGGTCGTGTGCGCTGACGAGAAGAGGAAGCCTTAGCAGTCTCAGCGGACTGCCTATACAACGGAGCGTCCCGAGCGACGGACGTATGCTCCGCTAACGACACATTTGTACCACAACATCTGGGGCCAGATGTTGTTGAACGAGAGAGGGGCCTCTCTCGCTTGCCGTCCGGATGGACCGGAACGAGCTATGAACCGGACTAAAAGGCTTCCTCCGTTCTCCCTCCGATCCGCCGTCACTGGGTGTGCATTAAGTTAAATTTATAGTGCTCGCATCACCCCAAAATTCCTTCTAGACCGCAACGGACGAACCCGGCTGCCGAACCATTCGGTGAATGGACGCTACACCGGGCGAGCTAGCGGACGTCAAAGGCCGTCGAACCTACTAGGGTCCTCTTAGGCAATTGGCGTATTACATGAGCACTTTTCCACTAGCCCTTCATTAATTGTGACGACGGAGGCACACTGTTGGAAGACATCACAGATACATCACCCTAATCTTGATCGTCTGAAATAGAAATTGATAAAGTAGAGTGACCCTGCGGGGAAAGGACCGGAGTGTCCAAATCCCCAACAACATACCGTGACATACGCTTCCCATATTGTCATCGAAATCATACGATACAGAACAGGAGTTAATGCGAGTACACTGACCACATATAGAATGATAATAAGGTCAGAGGAAGACTTCCTCTTAAAACAATTGATCAATATCCTTTCAATGTGAAAAGAAAACAAGTCCTGGTACTCGCACTAACCCCTGGCAATCAAAATACATAATAATAATATGATCCATTAATATAGAAAAAATAATTGAAATCAAAATATTTCGAAAAAATATTTTTTCAGAACAGCCCAAGTTTCTGAAAAGTAACGTTGAGCCCCAATGGATCCCAAGCCTAAGTGTGGACAAAAATTTTAAAAATATTTTAAACAATTTATTCAACACTTACGAACAATAATAATGTATCTAGTTATGATTAAAATAACAAAGATATTATTATTTAGAAATCCCCCCCTCACACAGAGGGCTGTTGTAAATGTAAACAATGAGTGTAAAAACACTAAAATAAGACTCCAGGCACCCAGGCCCGAAATCAGTTACCAAAAATACACCATCTGATGCAAAACAGAGACTTCCAGGGAAGAAACTGCAGAACATCAGATGGTAGATGCAGAACACAACGCCTAACCACCCGTAGGTGAAGACGTAAACATGGGGAAAGAACAGAATTCATTCTGTTATTCAGCTAAAACTCCCAAGAAATTTTAGTAATAATAATTACAGAAATTATGCCAAAAGCATGGGAGAATAGCAAGGGGGAACTTAAAGGACAGGGAGAGAGGAAAAACACTTGAAAAAACAGTGTAACTAAATAATCAGAATGACAACAAAATGGCTGCTGCCTTGAAAATAGGTAACTTAACATAATTTCATTAAAAAATTTTAAGTTACAGCCCTGATAATATTCTGTCACACATTCTTTTCCTCTCCTCCTTTTCTATCCTCCTTAGAATCACCATTTCACTAATATTTATGTGTCTGGCATCATTTAAACTGAGATTTAAAAGCACAAAGATCAGTCAGATGTTAACTGATGAAGGGCCAAACTTAGAATGATAAATGGCGCCAATTTCGGAACGTCCTTGACACTGCGCATGCGCAGTAGGGGCGAAGTGTGGAGGGCCTCTCAGGACATGTTTTCTTTAGTTTTAGATGCAAATTTTGGGGATTGGGGGGCAAAATTTGTGTTTGGCCCTATATTTTAAGAGTTAGCACCAGCTATGTCTGGGTCATTGGTACAGTATAAAAATTTCAATAGCTCCCATCAAGACATTGCCACAATGCTATGTATGAAATTGGGAACTGATCGAGTGAGAGCTGTGGGCTATAGGGTGTGCTAAAGGAATTGTGGACAGACAGGAATGTGCAGCTGTACGGGCATACAGACGTATGTGCGAATATACAGACGGACGACAGATCGCAACCCCAAACCAAAAATAAAATCCAATATGGCCACCAGTCGGCCATCTTGAAACCGAGCGGGAAAAAAATTATGTCATGTACTTCCCCTCATCATGTTGATCATTTTTGTGAAGTTTCATGCCCCATAAAACTTTGTTTTGTGGGGGTATAAAAATTTCAACAAAGTCATATCATGTGACCCCCTCATTGGAATGAGCTTGATGAGCTCGTTCCAATGAGGGGGACACATATGGTTTTGTTGAAATATTTTGAAAAATGTATTTCTTTAAACTGATGAATTTACAAATTACACTGGTGGATGCTGGGCTATTCGTTGGGTAAAGGGTTAAACCAAAATGTCGCCAGTTTGATTCTGACCAGCGGTAACAGCACTGTGTCCTTTGGCAAGGCACTTATCTGGTTGCTCATGTGGGGGAACAGTGGCACTGTGTACTAACGTGTACTGCATGTTGATGGTGCACTTGCATTCAACCACTATCAACTCCACTTTTGCAAAGTTAATAAGTTGGGAGTGTCTGACAGTTGCTTGCTTAGTGGTTCTCTCATCTACATGCAGTGATTATTCGCATAAAGTGCCAGACAAGTAACTGACTAATCAATGGCTATAGGTTTTTGACAAGTATGAGGCATGTCACACTTTTCCAAAATCTGAAAAAATAAAATAAAATCAATACATTATTAGCCTGTACAACCCTGTGCTTCATTAATTAAAATTTTGCTGATAATTTTTATTACCTGGTAAATATTGCGATATGTCACCCAATTGTTGATTTGTCCTGGACCCAGTTTTGGTGGGACAGGCTCTGTTCCCTCCCGGTACCAGTTATGTTGGTACCGGCGGTACTTTGACATGCCTGCTACACATTTTGCTAAGGATCACCTGCTACTTATCGACAATATTTGTAGATAAAAGATGAATGTGTTCATTTTATGTGTGTTTATTCATTGGTCTTTGATGACAATTTCAGCAGACTATCACATATCCTGTAGGACATTTTTCCGGTCATAGCACCCAGTGAGAACCACCGAATAGAGGTGAATAATTGTCGGACAGTCAAATTTACTATCCCGGCACACCCAGGGTTAGCATTGAGTGAAGGCAAGTGTACCCTAGGCATATCGCAGGTTGACCCTAGACACATGGTTAAAACTAGAAGTCCTGTCACGAATAGTGCGCTTATCTAGGCTTAATTGCGCGTTGGAATTGCGCGCAATTGCCATATCGAATGGCATCCAAAGCACGACAGGTTCTCCTGGTTACTCATAGCAAACACATGCAATGTTTCTGCCAATGGACCTCTGGGTTACCCGGAGGTCCATTGGCTGAAACATTGCTTGTGCACAGGCCATATGTACAGAATTTGCTAGCTTTACTTGGGCCATAACGCGTACATTAACGCGCATATCAACATGCTATTTGTGCGCATTTCATGACAGGACTTCTAGTTTTAACTGTACAACACGAGTTGCTCCACTTGCCTTTAACCAATCCTAAACCTGATTATGCAGTGATATTGAATTGGGGAGTGTCTGCCAGTTACTTGCTCATTGATAAATGGTTATTTCTGGCTTCCTCCACCTGAAACATTGTCCGAAACGACATGGCCCAGGCTGTTGAAAGTGTTGATAAAACACAATGAACAAATAAACAAACATTAAAATGTATACATTTAGGCCACACAAAGTAGATCTGTTCCTTGGGCCATTATTTGTAAAATTGCATGCAAGCGAGCATTTTTTTAAAAAAAATTTTTTTATTTCTGTAATTATTTCTCTGCCATCAAAAGTTCATGTTCTTGGTTTATGTTTTAGGCCTCATAATCAAGGAACAGCATGGGTGGTGGTGTATTTCGTCTTTCGAGAGCAAGGAGGCTTTGCAAGGGACAAAATTATCATTTTTTTAAAGTTGGGTAAAATATCAGACATAAACCATTTAAATTTTTTGTTGTTGTAAGTTTACATTGATTATAAAAAGAGAGCATGCGGCAGCCAAAAGGACCACATGGGAGGGCCTGAGAAACAGATTTTTATATTTTTAGGCCTTAACCTTTTTATGTACAAATATGTAAAGGGGTAGGAGTGATCCTAATCAAAATGTGAGTAGTATACTTTCAAATATTAAACCATTTACCATACCTTTAGTGAAATATTTCACCAGTTAATCTGTTAATTGTCTACAGGAGACAGAGTAAATCCCTCTTAACCCTTTACCCAATGCAGACGATATCAAAATTTATTATTTTAAATACCATTTTTTTAAAATTTTTCAAAAAATTTCAACAAAACCATATCATGTGACCCCTCGTTGGAACGAGCTCAACGAGCTCGTTCTGAGGGGTCACATGATATGGTTTTGTTGAAATTTTTTGAAAAATAATATTTTTCCAACTACTGAATTTGCATATTACGCGGGCGGATGTGGGCGATTCGTTGGGTAAAGGGTTAATAGAATAAAGAAATATTGCGATACAGTGGAACCATGTTCATTGAATAGCCACTTTGCCAATGAGAATTATTCAATTAACAGGAGTATTCAATTAACAGGGATTGTGTCACTTTCCTGTATTCTAGAGATAAATTTACTCTATTATATCTTGTTTGACACGGCTCCATGAGCTCTGTCAAACAAGATATATTGGATTAAATGCCTGTATTGGTATATACTAAGGCCAAATAAGTCTATAAACAAAGGAAAACTGGGGAGAGTCAGGGTAATTTCTTGATAGGTTACAAGATTTTTTATTCAATTAACAGGAGTTTACTCAACCTATATTCAATTAAGAGGTCAAAATTATACTGGAGGTATGGTAAACGGTTTTGTGTTGGGAAATTTTCTTCAATTAACAGGGTTATTCAGTTAAAAGATATCCAATTCAGCTGGCTCCACTGTTTATCCAAAAAATATTCCGACGATAACTGAAATTCCCAGCTTTAAAAAACCTGAGTATTTAATATATAAGTATTTAACCCTTTACACAATGCATAGGATATAAAAATTTATTATTTAATTACTGATATTTAAATTTTTTTCAAAAAAATTTCAACAAAATCATATCATGTGACACTTCATTGGAACGAGCTGGATAAGCTCATCCCAAAGATTGAGGGGCTCAAATGATAATGGTTTTGTTGAAATCTTTTAAAAAAAATGTTTTTTTCAACTGCTCAATTTGTAAATTATGTGGACGGATATGTCCAATTCATTAGGTAAAGGGTTAATCTATAATATCTCCATGAGCTCTTATCATAAGAAATAAGTGATTAAATGCTCAATTTATTACCATAATATAGAAAATGTTCATATTCTGATTGAGTAATATAGAAAATGTTCATATTCTGATTGAGTAATCAGGTTAGGCCACACAAAGTAGATCTTCTGTTTCTCAGGCCATTATTTGTGAAATTGCATGCGGGCGAGCGGTTTTTTATATTATTTTTTATTTCATTAATTACTTTTTTGCCATCAAAAGTTCATGTTCTTGGTTCAAGTTTTAGGCCTCATAATCTACAGAATAGCATGGGTGGTACTGTATTTCATCCCTTGAGTGCAAGAAGACTTTGCAATGCTAAAGCATTGCAAAGCCTTCTCGCACTCAAGGGACAAATTCATCAATTTTTTTTAACTTGGGTAAAATATCAGACATAAACCATTTAATTTTTATTTTTTTTAAGTTTAAATTGGTTATAAAAAGAGAGCATGCGGCAGCCAAAAGGACCATGTGGGAGGGCCTGAGAAACAGATTTTTTATTTTTTTAGGCCTCATGTGAATATTTCTCACCAGTAAAGCAGCAACTCAGCCTGGTTCCATTGGCGTAATAATTTATTCACACATATTCAGATATTTAACAAGTTGCTACACCACCCCACTGAAAAGTGGTTTATGAAAAAAGGGACAAAATTGTTGGGGGTTGGTGGTCCATAAGCATACCAAAGACATATACACTTCTAAAATTATCATCGAGAAACCATAACATTTGAAAATTTCTAAGTCGAAAAAAGCCCAGGACTCTTGAAAAATGATTGGACAAAACCTGTTACTTTCCCCCATGATGGACTATCAGCATACCAAAGATCATTCAAATCCATCATGCACCAACGTAGATGCAGAGGTCCACAGTTATCAACAGATAGACGGATGGATGGACGAATGGACAGATGGGCAGATGAACGGATGAACAGAGACACCCATTGCTAGATCCTTTGTAAAACTTTATTTTGGCAGGGGATAATTATTTTAATTTTGAACCTCCTCAACAATTTTCTGGCCACTGTGTTGTGTCATCTGCAACAGCCAAATAATACTTTACGCAAAAATATATAGGTGTTGTGGTAGAAGCAGAAGTCTGAGAGAATCCCAAGATTTTAATGGTAGTAACAGAAAATCAAATTTCTGTTGGTAAAATTCCTGTTTCTATCAGGAGAAACTGAGACACAAATTTGCTATAAATCTTTAAATGAAAGTGTCAATGAAACTGTAGCTCAACTTGACAAACTTGAACTTGGTAAGTTATAAATGAAATGACAAAATTGAAGATCATTGGTACCAATGACATTCGATGAAATTTCAACATAACAGCATTGTGTGTGCACAACGTCAGAGTAGTCCATGCACTTTTAAATGTAAACTGTAAGACTGGCTAAAGGAAGAATGTTGATACACAAATGCAGTATGTTCATAGGTTATTGTAAATGGCAACTTTTTTCACAGAAATGAATGCTAATCAATAGCTCTTATTTAAAGGTCTTGCCTGATGAGCACACCAAGTTCAAAAACAATCCTATGATAAATGTGGCCTTTAGGCCATGTCAAAGAATGTTGATGCACAAATGCAATAAATTCAAAGATTGTTGCTAACAGCAACAGTTTTTGATGGAAATGAAAAGAAAATCAGTTGCTCCTATCTTTGTCACCCTGCATAAGCATATAAAGTTTCAAAACAACCTGATAATGAATGTGCCCTCTGAGGCATGCCAAAGGAAGATGTTAATGCACAAATGCACTAAGTAGGTCATTGCTTGTGGCAATGGGTTTTGGGTTTTTTTTTACGGAAATTCATAAATATACCCTGCAGAGAGTGCAAAAGGGATAAGTTGATGCACAAATGCAGTAAGTTCAAAGGCTGGTGATAACGACAATATTTTTTTATGGAAATGAAAAAAAGCAATAGCTCACATCTAGAGGTCACTCCGAACACATATCTCAAGTTTCAAAGTGATCTGATCATAAATGTGCCCTGAACGGTGTGTTAACGGGAAATACTGAGGTCTGACTAAACTAAATTCAAAGGTCAGCGGCAACATTGTTTGACAGAAATGGAAGAAAATCGACAGCTCCCATATAGCTGTCACCCCACACAAGCACACCAAGTTTGCAAGCAATCCAATCATAAATGTGCCCTGCATGGTGTGTCAAAGGGAAATATTGATGCATAACTGCACCAAGTTTTTACTAAGTTCATCGAAGGTCATTGCCAATGGCAACATTTTTTTACGGAAATCGAAGAAAATCGATAGCTCCCATCTAGAGGTCACCCCAAAGAAGCATGCCAGGTTTCAAAGCAATCCGATCATAAATGTGCCCTGTAGCATGTGTCAAAGGGAAATATTGAGGTCTGACTAAACTAAGTTCTAAGAACGTTGGCCGCGGCAACATTTTTTGATGGAAATGGAAGAAAATCGATAGCTCCCATCTAGAGGTCTCCCCAAACAAGCATGCCAGGTTTCAAAGCAATCCGATCATAAATGTGCCCTGTAGGGTGTGCCAAAGGGAAATATTGAGGTCTGACTAAACTAAGTTCTAAGAACGTTGGCCGTGGCAACATTTTTTGACGAAAATGGAAGAAAATCAATAGTTCCCATCTAGAGGTAACCCCAAACAAGCATGCCAGGTTTCAAAGCAATCCGATCATAAATGTGCCCTGTAGGGTGTGCCAAAGGGAAATATTGAGGTCTGACTAAACTAAGTTCTAAGAACGTTGGCCGCAACATTTTTTGACGGAAATTGAATAAAATCGATAACTCCCATATAGAGGTCACCCAAAACAAGCATACCAAGTTTCAAAGCGATCTGATCATAAATGTGACCTGTGAGGTGTGCCAAAGGAAATTGTGGATGTACATACATACGCCGACGGACGAGAAGTGATAGCAATAGCTCAGCTTGACTTTGTCAAGTTGAGCTAAAAATAAAAATTAGTTTTCGAACATAAGTGTAAAGATATTCCAAGTGTGAGAAAGGGCTAATTGCCGAGTATTTAGGACCAGAATAGACTAGCGTTCAACCGATGATCGGAATCGATCATCCCAATCGGCCGATTGTGGGCAATCGGATGATAACAGTAACTACTCCTGTATCATCGGTTCAGCCGATTGTTCCCAAGCATTTTTTGTGATTCATTAACCACGTTTTATTATCTCCTGCAATTGTTCAATTGTTAATGTAAAATGATGTCAATGATACCATTCAATAAAGTTGAAAAACAACCACAACGTGTATTCTTAATTTCTCTAGGCACCCCATTTGTGGGATATACAAGTTAAATGACAGTAAGGCTTACAATTGAGCATACTTGCGGCAATCGCCAGTTCATACCAGAAAAAGTAAAGTTTACACTCCTCTGACTCAGGTCGCAGTAAAATGACCAGACACTCACACTTGGGCGGTATACGTGACTCTCAGAACCACGTACACCGCCCAAGTGTGTGCATCTGGTCATTTTACTGCGACATGAGTCATCGATGTTTAACACTGTGAAATATGTTTAATGTAGTTCTTTCAAACCTCGACACATCTAGTAATGCACAGTATTACAATCGGAATCGGCTTTGGAATCGGCCGAGTTAGCTCAAATAACCAGTAATCGGCCATTTTTGATGATCGGTCGAACACAAGAATAGACTAATTACGATCCTGTTTGTCGGTGCTTTTCTACTGAAACTGAGTGGGATGCACTAAAACACTGCCACAACACCAGATATTTGTATCCAATTTGGAAGATGCCAATGGCATATATGATATACACACAACCAGACTTGTTTCGTCTCTCAACTGTGACATTGACGCATGGGAAAGGCACAAGATCGCTCTCGCACACCATCGCTCACGCAAAAATTGTCCAGGGTGTGCAGATAATCGCTCACCTCTATTCTTGGGCCAGTTTTCATCCTTTTGAGTTGCATCAACAGAAACATTCAATTAAGTTTTGATGTTGGGAAATTTTTAATAATCACTCACAATTTGAAGCGTTTAAAGTTCAATTCCAAACAATTTTCTTTTCCGTCGGTATGAACATGACACAGTAGTTCACTTATACAATACATCCAATTACGCTAAAAGTAAGGGGTTGTACATTTACAACTCGTCGAGAGCTTACTCCCGCCACAAAGCGAACACACATCTTCAGATAAAAAAACATCTGTTCTGAGAAACATTTTAATACTTTCGTATTTTTTTTATCAAAGACATGCGGAATGTTGCTCCGCTCCTTGTTTTCTTTTATACACGTGACCCCTGTCACTCCAATTCACCAGTGACATGAATTAATGTGCCCGTTTAGGAATTTACGCATTCATTTTCCACGATTTTAATAATCTGCCATTTAAATTCCAGAACTAATTTTAGTGGGTTACATATGTTTTCACTGTCAAAATTTCCATCCATGTTCAGTTGTATTCATACATTCGTTTTGAAGGACGCTTGTCAGTTAAAGTTAACCCTTTACCCAACGAATCGCCCGCCTCCCCCCCACGTAATATGCAAATTCAGCAGCTGAAAAAATACTATTTTTCGAAAAATTTCAACAAACCATATCATGTGACCCTTCTTTGGAACGAGTTCGACGCGTACATTCCAAAGAGAGGTCACATGATATGGTTTTGTTGAAATTTTTTGAAAAAAAATTAAAAAATGTTATTTAAAATAATAAATTTTGATATCGTCTGTGTTGGGTAAAGGGTTAAACACTCAGATCAACACTCATTCAAATTCGCTCTCCTCACAGTTTCCACTCTCGCAAACTTTATTTGAGGTGAGCGATTTTTCACTCGCCTCCATTTTGCTCCCATTGGTCACTGATGTGATGTCAAGTACAAAAGGTGCGAACATAAAATACATAGTGTATTTACCCAACAAATCACCCTGCATAATTGACAAACTAGAGGTACTGTGAGCAAGCTCACAAAGTGATACCCCCCGTGCCTGAAATGTATAAGTTAGATTATCTCCCCTTGGAAACGTCAGAACGGAATTATATTGCTTCATGCACATCTTCATATGGAGTTCTTCCATTGTGTAAAGTTTCATGAAAATTCTTCAAACGGTTTAGGAGGAGTTGCGCTTATAAGGATGGACAGATGGATGGACAGATGTCAAGACAGATGGACAGGGTGATTCCTATATACCCCCCCCCCCCCCCCCAACTTTGTTTGCGGGGGGTATAATTACTGTATATGTCGATGTATGAGTCACCCTTTTTACCCGAAATGCATCTTGTACATGGGTACGACTTATTTCAGAGAATTTTCATGGCTCTGACTTCTTCAGACAAAAGTTGTTCCTGTTGTTTGTCAATTGTATAACAGTACAATTGTATGGTTTTGACTGAGCATAGTTTCACCAAAATTATTTTCCTTTCATTTTATTTCAGTTTAAATTGTTCAGAAAATAAACTGTCAATAACATATTATGTGTGTTTTCTGTTACTGTTATCCATAAATAATAATAAAGAAGTATTCTATTTAGTCGATGTTGTTCAACTGGCCCATGCATTTACATCAGTGCGTGTACCAGAAATCAACAGGTTTGTGGGGTTAATATGGGTGAAACCATAAAAAAATACGAATCATCAAAATAATAAAAAAAATAAATCAAAATACATTAAATGCTATTTCACTATTTGAGTTGCTCACTATTTGAGTTGCTCACTATTTGAGTTGCACACTATATTTGTATTTAGCTGTAAACCATGTCACTCAATTTTGGTTTGTTTTTGTTTAGTTCTTGCTATAAACATGGCAAATATTTAATGCAATAAAGTATAGTATAGTATAGTAAATGCAAGCCAGAAAATAAGCAGACTGTCATATGCAAAATGAGGTACCAGAGAGTGAATTTAGTGATGTTATCCTGCAGAGCAGGGTAGCATCACTATATTTACTCTCTGTGAACCTCAATCTGAATCAGGGTTTCAAACTAAACAGAAAAAGGTACCCAGAGGATTTATTTATTTATTTATTAATTAGTGTTTAAGGTCACATACTTATGCACAATGGATAATTGTGACCGTAACAGTTTTACGGGTGGAGGAAGCCGGAGAGAAGTACCGAGCATTGACGAGCAACTGTCAGCTCCTCAACATTCTAACTCTGTTCAAGCTCCGCTCAAGCAGGGTTACAGCGGCTGAAGACATGTGCACCATCGACATGCAGTGCGCCTTACGAAATGCCGTCATCGTGTCCCCATGTAGGCAACAGGGATAAAGTGCCTTGCCCAAGGACACAACGTTGGTCGTCCTGGTCGGGGATCGAACTCGGGACCTCTAGCATAGAAGTCCAACAGTCTACCACTGAGCCACCGCGCTCTCTACACAGAGGATAAATTGGCCCACTGTATGGGATAGCATTATCAAATTCACCCTCGGGGGGACTTCATTCTGCAAATGTCAGACTGCTTATTTTCAGGCCTGATTAAATGTGTGCCAACAATACCTGGAAAGTATTTATTTATTCCATGAACTCCAATTTACTGATGTGTAATGTCCGGTTATAAATTATGCCAACGTGCACCAGGTAAAGTTAGTTTCAACAGCACAGGACTTCCCCTCAAAAATGTATTGTGATAAGTTTTGATTATCTCCCTTTCACTGTCAATTTGTTTTGTGTTCTTTTGACCACCAACAATGCTTATGTTGAACAACAATCTGAAAACACTTTGCGCCGTAACCTGCGCAGTTGTTGTATTTATGTTGGTTTTTCCTGAACATGAGCACATTCAGGAAAAACCAACATAAACACAACAACTGCACAGGTTACGGAGCAAACGGTGCTCTGAAAGTTTGAAGTTTCAGTAACAAACAAGTGTTGGATTTTCTTGAATGTGATCAGACAGGGATGAAGACATTTTGTGTGATAAACAAACAACGAAAAACAAATAAATGTGAGTATTCTTTAAATTTTTAACAATAATTTTCCTTTATACTGTTTATTCCTTTATCTTCAACATGTGATAACTCATGAAAACTTTCCTATTTCCGTTGCATCCCAAACTGCCCCAAACTGGCAAAACGTAACGTGCAACTAATTCTTGTTGACTGCATAAACTTGAAAATGGGAATGCAAGTTATCTACATGCTTCAGGCAAAAGTGGGAGTTGGGGGTGCGACTAATACACGGGGGGCGACAGACATATACGATAAGTAGTTTAAAAAAAAAAAATTCAACAAAAGCATATCATGTGACCCTCATTGGAATGAGCTTGTTGAGCTCATTCCAATGAAGGGTCACATTTGGCTCTGCAGAAATGTTTTGAAAACTCGGAAAAGATATTATTTAAAATCATAAATCTTAATACAGTGATATTGTTTGTGTTGGGTAAAGAGTTAATCAAGTGACAGACCCCCATCTCTTCCTGAATATGACAATTATCAGTGGTCCTGAGGTTGTTTTTATAGGCCACCTTTGTTTGGTGCAGGATAGGCAGACTTTGAGGCTGACTTCAATATCCTGATGCACAGCATTTATAACTGTTTCTTGAATCTAATCTACTAGAGGGGTGGGGGACTGCACTGATGACTTATCCACAGTAAAAACTTTGTAGGTGGCAAGTGACTGTTTTCTTTCTTCATGATGAAGTAACAAGAGGGGGCGCGGTGGCTCAGTTGGTAGAGGTGCAGGCTGCAAGCCGAGAGGTCCTCGGTTCGAATCCCACCTGCGGCAACCGCGTTGTGTCCTTGGGCAAGACACTTCACCCCGATTGCCTACCTGGGGGCACGATGACGCTGTGTACTGAGGCGTACTGCACGTCGATGGTGCGCATGTCTTCAACCAATCTAACCCTGCCTGGGCTGCGGTGCAGAGTTCAGAGTTACGATGTTGGAGAGCTGACAGCTGCTCGTCGTTGCTCGGTGGTTCTCTCCGGGTACTCCGGCTTCCTCCACCCGTAAAACTGTCACGGTCACGATTAGCCATTGTGCATAAGTATGTGACCTTAAACACCAATAAATAAATAAATAAATAAGTAACAAGAAAAGGTTTGGAGCTATTGGTGGGAAAATAGTAATATACATCATGCTTCCATCATTTAAAAGATTACAAACAAGATCAGATGCAATAATCTCAAGAAATTAAATGAAAATGTTGCTCACAAGCAGGCCTGAAAATAAGCAGTCTGACATTTGTAGAATGAGGTCCCCAGAGAGTGAATTTGATGATGCTATCCCATACAGTGGGCCAATTTATCCCCTGGGTACCTCTTTCTGTTTAGTTTTGAGACCCTAATTCAGACTGAGGTTCCCAGAGGGTAAATTTAGTGATGCTACCCTGCTAGGCAGGGTAGCATCACTAAATTCACCCTCTGGGGACCTCATTTTGTAGATGACAGTCTGCTTATTTTCTGGCTTGCTAACCGACATGCATATTTAAGAGAAAAAAAATATTACTTGCAAAAAGTCTAAAGATACATTTACAACTGAGGGTAAAACCACACATACTTTAAAGACACTCTGCTGAAAGCTGAAA
The DNA here is from genome assembly GCA_031216915.1 of Pictodentalium vernedei. Classification (NCBI taxonomy): domain Eukaryota; kingdom Metazoa; phylum Mollusca; class Scaphopoda; order Dentaliida; family Dentaliidae; genus Pictodentalium; species Pictodentalium vernedei. The sequence continues at coordinate 128,926,262 of CM062296.1, read as the reverse complement.
AAATTTAGTACATGCATAGAAATATGAATACAGATATTTGGTTATGAATCAATTAAATGATTAAATCAGTAGGGTATAACGAACAAAGAACACAGAATCTGATTCCCATAAAATTAATGTCCAATGAAAAAAAGGTTGAATTAGATTTCAGCAAAACGAAAGAAAATTTATGTCAAGACTTGGATGGGCCTCCACTGACAGGTCGTGTGAAAGAGAATGTTAAAAAGCAACCAGGTCATTTAAGCACATTTTAAAAGAGAATGCAAAGATAGTCCTCAAAAGATTGAAATAAAAAATCCAACAACAGAAATGTTAAAATTTAATTCAATCAGAAATAAATTTCTCGTAATGGCTCAGTCCTGGTAACTCATCCTTGTTTCCTCAGCAAAAAAATTGCTGTGAAAACTGATGGTGCTATGGCAATTGCTGTGAAGCTTGTCTGATTGTGCAAAAATCATCAGGGGGCAGGGCATAGTCTCAATTGCCATGTATATGTAGTATGCGGTGAAGTGAAAACTTTCAAGTAACTTTTCACATGTGAAAGTAGTTTGAAATACATGTGTATATAATCACAATCAATGTGCAGAATGTTTCTCTCAATTAAATCATGCCAATATCATGAACCATGTGAATGCCGAGCAAAAATCTTGAAAGTAAGCAGGCGGCTTGCTCAGTATGTATAGTATGAGTGAAAATAAGATGCAGCATAACCACAAACTAAGTATCTCACTGCTTCTGTGTTGATAACACCAGAAACTGATATCAGTTTCTGGAAAGCTCAGAAAGAGCTTTCCAGAAACTGGAGTCAGATTCTGGTGTTAAACAAAGAAACAGAACACATAGTTTCTAGTGGTTATGCTGCAACTTTAACTGTAAATTGTAAGATTAGCAATACAGCGCAGTGCAACCCACATGGTCTGATTCCTTGTGTAACCTGGAAGTTGTACAATTTCTGCCACTTCAAGGCTTTCTGAAGAAGCCATCCTCGGCAGTATTTGTGCTGTGGATATATTTCATTTCCTCAGCACTGCTGATTGCTGATGGTGAATTATCAGGGATGAAAGTCTGAGATATCAGTTTTATTGGTGTGTGAAATTTTATCCACTTTCATTGAGTATTCTGGTCATTAACCCTTGACCCAACGTAACGACCAAAACAGACCAGCGCTATTCACAAAAATCGCCAATTAAGTTTCATTATTTTTTTCTTTTGTTTCCAAATCACAGAATTTAATTCCCTAATGAATAAAACAAACAATGCTCATTCAGAGTGCAGTGGCTCAGTGGTAGAGTGTTGGACTTCTATGCTAGAGGTCCCAAGTTCGATCCCCGTCCGGGATGACACCCGTTGTGTCCTTGGGCAAGGCATTTTATCCTTTTTGCCTACATGGAGGCACGATGATGCCCTGTACTAAGGCGTACTGCACGTCGATGGTGTGCAGGTCTTCAACTGCTGTAACCCTGCTTGAGCAGAGCTTGAACAGAGAATGTTGAGGAGCTGACAGCTGCTCTCGATGCTCAGTGGTTCTCTCCGGGTACTCTGGCTTCCTTCACCCATAAAACTGTCACGGTCACGATTAGTCATTGTGCAAAAGTAAGTGACCTTAAATACCAATAAATAAATATAATGCTCATTCAAATGAGGAATTATTCTCTGGTTTGCATGAAGAACATTAAGAAATAAAACAGGGATTGAGATTTTCTATCTACTGCTTACATTTTGCAGAGGATCACATCTCACTTCTCATTGTGTGAAAAAAAATAATGTTCCAGCAAATTTTGAGTAGCTTATATTGCCATGAAGCTTTGCAGATTAGTTTGAGAAATTTCTTTCAAGATCAAATGATGGCTGCTCTAAAGTGACTATCTCTGATCCACAGTAGATAAAACTAAGAGTAAATAATTTGTTTTATTGTTCCCAAACTCTTTGTGCAATAACAATTTGTACCTGCACACCAAGTTTCAAGGCAATCCATCAAATAATGTTATTACAAACACAAGTCCAACATTGATATTTTTTTTTTTCGACAGACACTGAATCATAACTCTCCAGGGTTCCTGCAGGCAAGGACTGGTAAAATTCAAGGCAATTCAAGTCTGTTTCACGATATATTTCAGCATTTTTCAAGACACCCACAATGAGAACTGAAAAGGTTAACCAATTAAACGATGATCAACATCTTGATCGATCAAAAAAGTAATTGATCGATTACCTGAGCTCGTTCCAATGAGGGGTCATAAGCTATGTTTTTGAGACAAAAACTGAAAACATAATAAATTTGAATGGAGATTTTTGTACAAAGGCCTAGTCGGTTTTGTTTGTAACGTTGGGTAAAGGTTTCATGCTGTAAATCATTAACAGTATGACAGTTATTCAGATATCTATTCTGACAAGTGATTAATCGGTTAACCAAGGTTAATCCATGTGATTAATCTATCAAGAAAACCCCTTAACCATTTCAATTCTACCCACAATAGCCAAAATCAAGGAATTTCAAGGCCCTGCCTTCACTAGTCCTAACTAGGACCTCTGGTCATTACCCATCCTCTCCACTTCCCTACAGAGGATTTATTTATTGGTGTTTAAGGTCACATATTTTTGCACAATGGCTAATCATGACCACATCAACTCAAGACCTGGGGGGAGCGTTCATGAGCCATGTTGCCCATTTTAGAGAGAGTTTGCACCTCCCAAGCATTGGTGACTGGGTCCTATTTTACAATTTTTACTATTTTTCAAGTAAAACAGAGTGTGTTTACCACAGTGAACAGCTGGAAATGAACAAAATTGACGGGTGCAGTTTTAAGCAGGCGTAAATTGCTCCCGTAAAATGTATATTAATTTTCGAGGAAATGCTGTCACCAAATACTAGAAACCTTAACCCTTTGAACTCTAGTAGTAGCTTCCATTCCAGTTCAGTGGCAGCAATTGGAAGAATTCATATTCATTATTTGGGGTAGGCCAATCAATATTTTCAATGAGAGGCCAATCAATATTTTCAACGTGAAGCCTCTGGGCTGAACATTGAAAATATTGAATGCTCTACCCCACACATTTAATGACCTTTTGACGTATCATGTTCCTGGCCAGAAAAGCAGCCGATCGGGTTCAAGGGGCTATATGTATAAGGAATTGCTGAATTATGACAGTAACTTACCACTGGCTGCAGAGTGCTGCTTTCTCAAAACAGACATTTATATGCCCTCACAGTATAGTAGTGCTCCACAATATTTTTCAACGAGTGCATTTTTTAGCTCCCGTAAAATAGAAAACACGGGTGCTGACGAGAGCAATTGCACTCGCACCCGTCTCATTTCCAGGACTAGGACAGGCACTGCTTCCAGGGACTGACCTGGGCATGCGCCAGTGCGTATTTGGTTCTGAAACATCAGGACCTGGCTCTTAAATAGGCTTCTCAGTTGGCGCGTAACTTCTCAGATCATATTTCGATATTCTTTCGATGGATAATCGAGAGAGACACTCTTACATGTATTATATATATGATTATCATTTATCATTGTTGTAGAGTGCTTAAGTTAATAATTCAAGTCTTAATTACCAAGCATTAATCTTCACTGTGGTTTCTGATCAAGTCTTGGCTGCCTAAATAGGCAGCAAAGACTTGATCAGAAACCACAGTGAAGATTAATGTTTGCTACAGTGTACTAAATGAAAATGATGAGAGCTATTACATACTTGCAGTGTGTGTTACAAACAGCAGTGTGACTCCGTAAATTGAAATCTGGCGCATGAATTGAAAAAATAGGCTCCGAGGCTAGAGCGTATTTTAAATACTCCTGATCGGTCCCCGACTGCTTCACTTCCCGGTGTTCTGGTGGGGAGGAAGGGATAATGACCGCACTATGCCTTTACAAACTCTGGTATATAAAACTATATAGTAATGACTCTGAGCTTCGTCACTATTTTTATTTCATGAATATTCAAAGCTTTTTAAACCCTCCAGACACATTTTCCAAGATTTCAAGACCTTGAATGACCCTTAGTAAAATTCAAGGCCATTCCTTTAATTCAAGGCCCCACAAAAACCCTATTCTCTGAATCCATGACCAATATCATTTTGCATCAAAATCATTTGGCATACCAAATTTCATTACTATCCAATACATAATCATCAACTTTTACAAATGCATGTACAAAATGAAAATTTTTTTGGATGAGGGACCAAACTCGTTTACTAAATCTGCAGACAGTATGATTCGCATTGAGAGAAATTAGCATGAAGTGACGAAGATGAAAACCAGATTTCATGATAAACATCAAGATACTTGTAAGTTATTTTTTTAGCTAGACAGATGGAAACACAAATGCATATATGGTCCATGCCCATGTAAATACAGCATACCTCTCAATCTTAAAATTCATGCAAAAATCAAAATCGATTCTTGCAAATTATTCTCGCAAAGAAAACAATGAGCAACTTTGATTCTCGAAAAATGTTCACTTTATTCTTGTCACAGATTGTGAAAGTGTTCTTAGAGGTAACAGGTCTAGAGAATTCTTATTTTTTGCTTTTTCCTAATAAGGTAATGACATCTCGACTCGCAGTGGTGTCTAGTGAAGTCTTGGCTGCCAAAACAGTGGAGCCCACTTAATTGGATATCTCTTAATTGTATATCCCTGTTAATTGAATATAATATCCAACACAAAACCATTTACCATACCTCCAGTACAAGTTTGACCTGTTAAGTGAATATAGGTTATAGAGGAAACTCCTGTTAATTGAAAAGCTTATAACATGTCGAGAAATTGCTCTGACTCTCTCCAGTTTTCCTTTGGTTATCGACCTATTCAGCCTCAGTACATCCAATACAGGCATTTAATCCATTATATCTTGTTTGACAGAGTTCATGGAGCTCTGTCAAACAAGATATAGTAGAATAAATGCTAAGTTTATCTCAAGAATGCAGGAAAGTGACACAATCCCTGTTAATTGAATACTCCTGTTAACTGAATCATTTTCATTGGCAAAGTGGCTATTCAATTAACAGGGTTCCACTGTATAGGCATCCAAGGCTTCATTAGAAACAACTGCCATGATACTGTAACTTCCACCAGCAAGACCAACAAAGCCTGTGTGTTGGAACACATATTCTATGCATATGACAAGAAACTCCCCAAAACTGGAACCAGGCCTACAACAAAACAGGTGCCCCAACATGCAGTTTTGGGGTACGCTTGTAAGTTACATTCGAAGTGCCATGGCGGTTGTTTCTGAGCGAGTCTTGGCTGCCTGCACAGAAACAGCTGCAAAGTCAAAGGATGTCTATTGTAAAAGTTAAGCAAAACTGTATAAAAAATCTCCAGGCCCTTAAGGATTAAGGGATAAACTCTAGAAAATATATGAATATGAGGTTTGTTTTCAACTTTGGAATATGTACTGCCTTCCTGAGGGTAATGCAGAGTTTGTACACCCTTGAGAAAAAGAAATTAGAGGACTTTCAAGGACTTTTCTCAAGCATCTTCCAGGACCTTTCCAGGACCTTCTGATAACATAATGCTGACCCTATCTCATACTTGCGTACCTGTTTATAACATAATAGCAGTCAGGTAATGGGCCGAATAATACCGGGAATACCCGATGCACTATTAAGGAGGCACGCTGGGGTTTTTTTGTGAAAAAACACCGACTTTATGCACTGTCAATCTACACAAGTTATTACAGCAATTTTTTTTCATAAACATTATTGACACTACATATTTTTCAAGCACTTTCCAGGACTTTACTACTGTAAATATCATTTTCAAGCACTTTCCAGGTCTTGGAATTTCAATTTTTTTAATTCAAGCACCTTTAAGGACCCGTACAAACCCTGTAATGCAGTACTCTCAAATTCTAAATTATTTTTATAACTGAAAATTGATTCTACACGAATTGAGACAAATTTTAAGGCCTGTGGAGATATAACAATCAATAAAGCCAAAGTAAAGAAATAGTCAATAGAGTTGGATCAAGGACTATGCAAAGCGTGGGCCACTGTCCCCGAACCGTAGGCATGTTCGAAGTGGCCTTAAAGGTATTGTGGGACAGAAAAAATGTTTTAAGTCGAAAGAGTGAAAAAGGGCCATAACTCTGGGAAAAATTATTGGACGGAACCTGTTCCTTGTGCATATCTGTCCCCTCATGCGGGTCTACGAGCATACCAAAGGAGATCCAAATTCAACTGAAGGCTTTGAAATTACAATCCAAAATGTTTGTATGGACAGACGAATGGCCGGAGGTCGCCACTAGATATCCCCAAATCCTCCTTAGGAGGTCGGGGGCATAATAAAGAAGTACTGCAATAAGCACATGATTCCGCAGACAGAGAAAAAATATATGAATATATCAAAAATTTTCAACAGCCCCTGCACCATTTGTATGGACACAGATAGAGGCTAAAGCAGAAAGATGGTCACATGCGACAAAATAACTTTCTTTTAAAAAGGATAACGGCAAAGATAATACGTCAACAACAATTTTTAACAAATGTGAAAAAAAATAATTGATTTCATATACAAAGCAAAACATGCATATCAAGACACCACATTGCAATTTAGAAATAAAGGATTGTTACCTCTAATTGTGTGGGGAGTTGATAAGGCAGCAAGATTTGCACCTGCAACTGCCCTCACTTGAGTCAAACCTGTGAAGAAAATTTGTAACCACAGTAATGTTTAGAAATAGAGAGAGAGAGAGAGAGAGAGAGAGAGAGAGGAGAGAGAGAGAGAAAAAAAAGACAGTTGTTTCTACAAAATATTAGGCCTGCACGGTATATCGATAAACCAATATATACCAGTATTCAAACCAATATCGATTGAATACTGGTGTAATTACAAAAATATCGGTTTATCGTTATTTATTTATGTCTTGAGTTTTTTAACTGTAGCTCAGAATGAATAATATTATCGCTTTACCCAAGAAATCGTCCATATGTGCCCACGTAATATACAAACTCAGCAGCTGAAAGTTAAAAAATTTATAGTAATTTATATATTTTTTATACTTACCAATGACCCAGACATAGCTGGTGCTAACTCTTAAAATATAGGGCCAAACACAAATTTTGCCCCCCAATCCCCAAAATTTGCATCTAAAACTAAAGAAAACATGTCCTGAAAGGCCCTCCACACTTCGCCCCTACTGCGCATGCGCAGTGTCAAGGACGTTCCGAAATTGGCGCCATTTATCATTCTAATAACCAGTGCCTGGTAAGCGCTATGTACTCAGCGGGGAGGCAAGAGTTCCCAACTCCTGGGAGGGCCATCCCCATCTGGGTCATTGGTAAGTATAAAAAATATATAAATTACTATAAATTTTTTAACATTTTTATACTGTACCAATGACCCAGACATAGCTGAATAGTAAAAAGGCTGGAGGGCCAAGGACATAGAGCAAAATGGAATACGCTCAATAAAATAAAATAGAGTCATCCCCTGTAGGGAAAAGAAGTAATAGGCCTTACATGTATCTTTCTTATTTATGATAAATTAGAAAGATACAACACCTTCCAAAAATTGAGCTTCATACATCCATGTACTCTATTAATATCCAATAATCCTTATACTAATAATTTTTAAAGTAAGCCAATAATAAAGTAAGTCTAGAGAATAGAGACTCTTATACTCCTAAAAGTGTGTGAGAATTGCATAATCATGTCCGTTGACATATGCAATATTCAAAAGCTATACTTTAAAAACTAAGACTTGAATGAATTTTATAAACTTAAACTTCTCACTAAACAACCATCCCAATAACAGCTCAGAATTACTAACTCCGGAGGAGGTATCCCCTTGTTTTCATAGTAAAAAACAGGTGACCCAAGGGAACACCCTCCCCCCCCCCTTTTTCTTGCCCTGGGTCAAATAGCCCAGAGCGAAGAGGGCAGCCGAACGGAGACACTGCCGAAACAGACAGCCTACCTAGCTATAGTAGCAACTGTTAAGTGAATGACATTCTGAGCAGTAGAGAATAGACCTAACAATAGAGGCCTCCAGAAATGGACTCGATATTTCTGAGATAAAATTCATGAATGGATGGCTGAGCGCAATGAGCAGCCTTCAAAAATCTATAATAGCAACACTATTAATATAAGCCCAAGAAGTAGAAGAACTCTTACTTCATGAGCCGAAATCTTAAGCACAACTGCTAAGCCAATGATATACCATAAGCAGTACGCTAGTTAATAGAATCCATTAACAATAAAATGGAGCGTAACGTCCTTCTACTAGACATCAAAGACAGAAGAAGCTTACGCCCTTGTAATAAACAGATATCTGTTTATAAATACATAAACTGTACCCGGAAAGAGTAAAGGCCTATGCCCATACGAAGACGGAAGGACCTTAAAATAATAGGTTCCGGATAATAGGAGCCTAACTCTTATGCAACAATCCAACCTAAATAGTAACGGAAGTATTGATTCCGAAACTATGAAAGTGAAAATCATCCATCGATAGTGCATGAAACTCACTGACTCTACAGTAAAAGAGAAACCAACAGAATTACTGTCTAAAAGGTCAGAATTTGAAAACTACTGTTCCCAGAGGCTCAAATGATTACTTAGCTAAATAAGAACCGAAGTTAAAATCCGTATAGGAATTTAATCTAAAGATTCTAAGTCTATTTATCAAAAAGTTACTAACTGACTTAGATAAAGAGACAAAAGACTCAAATGTAAACTATCGTAGAGTGCATAGGTATGAGGTAACATAAACCTATAACCTAAATAACAACAGGCTGCAGTAGATCTTGTGAAACAAGTATACTAAAAAATAGCAATGAGTAGTATGGAGGGATCAACCATATGAACATAATGATCCCTACACCACGACGGAAGAGCCTCCACTTTAGTCGCATAGAATAGCGAAGAAGAGGATCTCCTATAGTAAGAAATCGCGTCCAAAGCTCGTCCAGTACAGTGCTTACAATGCAATATGGACCACACAACGGAATACATGAAGGTTGCGACCTTGCTGGTTGTGATAAAGATGACACGATTTACCCAGTGAAAAAAGATCCTCACATAGAGGAAGATTTCACGTTAAGATCCACAGTAGACAAGAGAGTAAATTACTCATGATCTCTGTGAAGATAGAGATGCTATCAACAGAAATGTATTGTGGTTGTTTATCTTAGCAATACCTGCTAAAACAACAGCGCCGGAGGATACGCGTATCCTATCATTCCGTCCTATAGATCAATAGAGCGTTAACAGTATTAGCTCAGAGATCTGGACAAGCCAACACATACGTCTGCAATTGATTAGCAAGCTGTGTCATAAATAAAACATCATTGGGCGCTCCCATAGATAGCAAATCTGATTAAATACTTGTTTGTTGAGAGTCCATTCTGACAGCAACAAGCGACCCGTAAGAGAACGGGAGTGCGATAAAACAATCAGACGACCCAGAATATGATGGACCAAAACTGAACTTGGTGTAGTATAACCAACAGACGGATTCTTTCCATTAAATTGAATAACGGAAACGAAAGAGTGCCTCCCTGGTTCCGGAGATACGCCACTACTGTCGAATTAAAGGACAGGAATTTGGGCATGCGTTTCTGAATAATGTTCATGCAATGACATAAAGCAAGCCTAAAAAACATTATTCCGCGGAAGTTAAACTGATAGTTAAAAGACTGCGGAACCCAAAGACCCTGGCACTTCGAATCCGTAGGGATCAGTATATATCCCAATCTGTTTGACTGGCAACCGTCATAACAGCCACACTCGGGTCCGGCAACTGCGGCGGCACTCTCTGAGTCAACCACCGAATGTTGCCCCAGTCTGAATCTCTTGTAACACTAGATAGACAAGAGAATGTATAAATCAAGCAATTCATGGATTGCCGGAAAGTTGCCGTTGAAGAGAAGCTCCTCCGAGAACGAAGCGACTCTGAGAGAGTTCTTAACCTACTATCCACGCGTGGATGTAGCTAGGGCTGCATCACGACTAACCAACTCCAATCAGCCACTGAAGGGCGGAGTTATACGTGAACAAACTACTGCCCTCAAAAGAAATTACATTGAGAATAATATCCCGTAAATCTTTTCTTGAAGACGTAATGATAACGCCTCAGTAAGGCGGATTACGTATAATAAAGCGTCTAAGTTAAGTCTACTATACATAATGTCGTTCCCAACATTGAAATTGGAAAAGACATAACGGCGAAAAGAATATATGCAGTCTTTAATCACACCGTCTAGACGCATATGAACTCTCGGTATGCCCTGCTCTGCCAAAATAAACTATATGTAAAAAAGATAAAATGGCAGAAATGAGCCACGCGGACAAGAAACTAAACTATCATGCTTAGTAGCAGGCTTGTATATATATATAAATATATAGCGTCGAAAAATAAAACACATGTTGTAATGACAATATTGGACTGCGTCGGTAAGTCAGGGACAAAGTCCCTGTACCGATCGAAAAATCCGAGTCCAATGACGCTATAAGTCTCTTATCCAAGATCGCAGCAATGAAGTCCGAAAAATAATCACTGGAAGAAATGCCAGAAGATATGAAAGGCATCTTCCGATACTACTAAAGGGAAAACTCGAAATCTTTCGAATCCCTTTCGCCATCCTGTCGGACCCTATAAAGCGTTCGGTCGTCCGTAGCTTGATGCAACCGCGGACCGCACCGACCCAGCGCCGTCGGATAATTCCTGATTCGACCGAGAAACCGTCAATTGCTGGGATGCTGCGAAACAACTGTGCTAACTCGGATAGCACGTCCGTCACTGAGGCCTGAGGAGCAGCGGTCTTACGATGCATTGCCGCAGGAAGCTCCGAGATCGTTACCCCGTGCATACTTCCAATATGCGAGCGAACGGAGTGTATAGGCCTCGTGTCCCTTGGCTACCGGATGGCGCGACCTATTCGCTGTGGAATCACTGAATGCCGAAACTGATCGGATACTCGAGGTCACGTAGCCAATGTGCGGTCGTGTGCCCTGCTGTGAGGATGAGGAAGCATTAAAGACAGTCTCTCGGACTGTCAATATAACGGAGCGTCCCGAGCAACGGACATATGCTCCGAATGTAAAATATCTGAACCACAACATGCGGTCCCCTATGTTGTTGGCTTCCTCCGATCTGTCCTCAATCTGCCGTCACTGGGTGAGTACTAAAGTAATTAAAGTGCTCGCATCACCCAAATCTCCTTCCTAGACCGCAACGGACGAACCCGGCAGCCGAACCATTCGATGAATGTACGCTACACCGGGTGAGCTAGCGAATGTCACTCCGTAAGCGATAGACATATTCCATGAGCACTTATTGCCGCTAACTCTTCATTAACTATGACGACAGAGGCACACTTTTGAAAGACATCTCCATAACTCTTCGAACAAGAAACCAGAAATGCTTGGATAGCAAGCATAAAATAATAATATATATAGCGTCGTTCAATAATTCGAAAGTTAGTGTGACATTATTGGACTATGTCGGAACTGAGGGACGATGTCCCTGAACCGAACCAAAAATTTCTAAGTCCACCGACGCTATCAGTTTCTTATCCGGCATCGCAGCATATGTTGTTCCGAAAGGGAAAGCTTGAAATCCACCGAATCCCTTTCGGTATCCCATCGGACCGGATGAAACTTTCGGACGTCCGTACCCGCTTCCGCGGAGCGTCCCGACCCAGCATCGTCGGATAAAATATATGCGACAGATTCAGTTGATGCTGGGATGCTGCGATAAACTGTGCTATTAAGGAAAGCACATCCGTTCCCGAGGCCTGTGCAGTAGCGGACTTACGATGCATTGCCGCTGGAAGCTCCGTGTACGTTGACTCCCGCACACTTCCTATGCGAACGTCCGGAGTCTGCAGGCCTCGAGTCCCCGGCTACCGACCCAGCGCTGTCGGATAATTCTCGATCCGACACCGTTTCTGTCGGCTGCTGGGATGCTGCCATAAGCTGTGCTATGTGCACAAGAATGTCCGGCGTCGAGACCTGCGGAGGCGCAGTCTATCGCTGCTTCGCCGAGGGCAGCTCCGCATCAGATGGCTCCCGCATACTTTTCCTATGCGAACGTCCGGAGTCCATCGGTCTCGAATCCCTGGCTGCCGGATGGTGTGACCTGGTCGCCGAAGAATCCTTGATCGGCGAAGCTGGTAATATATCGGCGGTCACGCAGCCAAGGCGCGGTCGTGTGCGCTGACGAGAAGAGGAAGCCTTAGCAGTCTCAGGGACTGCCTATACAACGGAGCGTCCCGAGCGACGGACGTATGCTCCGCTAACTACACATTTGTACCACAACATCTGGGGCCAGATGTTGTTGAACGAGAGAGGGGCCTCTCTCGCTTGCCGTCCGGATGGACCGGAACGAGCTATGAACCGGACTAAAAGACTTCCTCCGTTCTCCCTCCGATCCGCCGTCACTGGGTGTGCATTAAGTTAATTTTATAGTGCTCGCATCACCCCAAAATTCCTTCTAGACCGCAACGGACGAACCCGGCTGCCGAACCATTCGGTGAATGGACGCTACACCGGGCGAGCTAGCGGACGTCAAAGGCCGTCGAACCTACTAGGGTCCTCTTAGGCAATTGGCGTATTACATGAGCACTTTTCCGCTAGCCCTTCATTAATTGTGACGACGGAGGCACACTGTTGGAAGACATCACAGATACATCACCCTAATCTTGATCGTCTGAAATAGAAATTGATAAAGTAGAGTGACCCTGCGGGGAAAGGACCGGAGTGTCCAAATCCCCAACAACATACCGTGACATACGCTTCCCATATTGTCATCGAAATCATACGATACAGAACAGGAGTTAATGCGAGTACACTGACCACAAATAGAATGATAATAAGGTCAGAGGAAGACTTCCTCTTAAAACAATTGATCAATATCCTTTCAATGTGAAAAGAAAACAAGTCCTGGTACTCGCACTAACCCCTGGCAATCAAAATACATAATAATAATATGATCCATTAATATAGAAAAAATAATTGAAATCAAAATATTTTGAAAAAATATTTTTTCAGAACAGCCCAAGTTTCTGAAAAGTAACGTTGAGCCCCAATGGATCCCAAGCCTAAGTGTGGACAAAAATTTTAAAAATATTTTAAACAATTTATTCAACACTTACGAACAATAATAATGTATCTAGTTATGATTAAAATAACATAAAGATATTATTATTTAGAAATCCCCCCCTCACACAGAGGGCTGTTGTAAATGTAAACAATGAGTGTAAAAACACTAAAATAAGACTCCAGGCACCCAGGCCCGAAATCAGTTACCAAAAATACACCATCTGATGCAAAACAGAGACTTCCAGGGAAGAAACTGCAGAACATCAGATGGTAGATGCAGAACACAACGCCTAACCACCCGTAGGTGAAGACGTAAACATGGGGAAAGAACAGAATTCATTCTGTTATACAGCTAAAACTCCCAAGAAATTTTAGTAATAATAATTACAGAAACTATGCCAAAAGCATGGGAGAATAGCAAGGGGGAACTTAAAGGACAGGGAGAGAGGAAAAACACTTGAAAAAACAGTGTAACTAAATAATCAGAATGACAACAAAATGGCTGCTGCCTTGAAAATAGGTAACTTAACATAATTTCATTAAAAAATTTTAAGTTACAGCCCTGATAATATTCTGTCACACATTCTTTTCCTCTCCTCCTTTTCTATCCTCCTTAGAATCACCATTTCACTAATATTTATGTGTCTGGCATCATTTAAACTGAGATTTAAAAGCACAAAGATCAGTCAGATGTTAACTGATGAAGGGCCAAACTTAGAATGATAAATGGCGCCAATTTCGGAACGTCCTTGACACTGCGCATGCGCAGTAGGGGCGAAGTGTGGAGGGCCTTTCAGGACATGTTTTCTTTAGTTTTAGATGCAAATTTTGGGGATTGGGGGGCAAAATTTGTGTTTGGCCCTATATTTTAAGAGTTAGCACCAGCTATGTCTGGGTCATTGGTACAGTATAAAAATATATAATTTTCAAAAATTTCAACAAAACTATATCATGTGACCCCTCATTGGAACAAGCTCATTGAGCTCGTTGCAATGAGGGGTCACATGATATTGTTTTGTAGAAATTCCTGGAAAAAATTGAAAAACAAATATTTAAAATAATAAATTTTGACATCGTCTGCATTGGGTAAAGGTTTTTCGAACCGCACCATCAAGGCATACTGATTCGTTCCGACTGTGATGCCTGAAGTCACAATTGTGGTACTTATGTTCAGATATCTTAACAGTTTTCGATATACCAGTATACCACAATGTTTTTTTGAATACCGATGCCGGTATTGTTTTGAATATCGTGCAGCCCTACAAAATATCACTCCCAAATGGTTCCTTAATATTCATGCAGTTACAAATGTGTCTTTTTGAATTATCTTCTAATCAGGCCTTTTGATTACTCTAATTGGGGCACAACTGTAAATACAGATCCACCGTATTGTGGCCTGTATGGATGGAGAAAAAGATCCGGTATTTTCTTCTTCTTGGAGTCTATTTTAGGTTCCAGGTCCCCCACCCTTAGAATGATAGTTTACATCCCCTTGTTATTGGTCTACACCATTATCACTGGTTCTCCTCCATGAGTTAAAGTTCATTTGAGAAGGCTTCTTAGTTTCTCTGTGTCGATCCAAAGTCCTATTTTATTGTGAAATGCGCATGACGTTTAATAGGAAATGCCACAAAATATGAATATATCAGATCTCAAGATTTAAGTGCAGAGTTCGAGAGAGAAAAGCAATCGGAGACGAGAGTGTCATATACAACACTGTCAACTCCTTTGCTTTTCTCTGGCGAACTCTTTGGTTTTTTAAAAATTATTTTTCTGTTGCATTGTTTAATTCGATACAAAGGCCCTAAGTATATTGCAAGCATCACAGAAACATGGCCAAATTATATATATATATATATATATATAACCGAAACACTGCAAAACTTTAGAAAAAGTTTCAAACTCCGCATAAGATGGGCACGATTACCTTATTTGGGTACTCGTTTACCGTCGTTATTTCGGGAGAATTTAAAGGCCTGCTTCTAATATGCAAAACACTCTGTGAAGATGTGAAGAGAGTTTAAACATTAAATTGCCAAGGCCAAGGTTTTAACATTATTAACAAGCATCAGACTAAAACTTCATTTACACGAGGAGAATTATTCCCCCCAAAATTTTTCACTCTAGGAATAAATATTCCTGGAACAAATTTTGGCCATGTAAATGGGGGTTTCAAATTTATTCAGAGAATATATAATTTGTTTGGGAATATATTTTTGAAAAATCTGTCAGCTCTTGACATGGGAGTATTTTCCAATATTTGTTATGCTCATTACCTTGCTCTTGCCAGGGGGCAAAGACATTCGCGCCCTTTCATGTGGTAAAAAGATGCATTGTAATTAGGGTACAATTTCTTGTTTTTGAAACGATTTAAAAGGGTGCTTATTTTCAAGCCTTCTCTCAAATTATCAACCTTTTACCTTATCAACCTTAAAATAGAGATGTGCGGCTAATCGAAAATTCCGTTCGGTTTTGTGATAAAAACTGAAGCTCAATCAATTACAGAAAACCATCGTGGTTTCCAACTTCAATGTTGAAAAACTCCAATCAGGTCTTAACTTCTCAGAATAATGAGAGAAACAACCTAAAGTAAACTTTGTTTTCAAACGTTGGAGTTGGGGTACGCCTTTTTCAGGATTGCACAAATTGGTAATGCATTCAAGCGTGGCATTTACCTCAAAAATAGGTGACAAAATTATTTCTTACCCATCGTGTTTTCAACGTTCATCTGTTTATCAAATGTGGTTTGCTTTGCAGAACTGGAACTTGCCACTTGTTTCACGTATATAATGTCAAACATATTTATTTCTACACGTTATTTTGAAAGCTTGAACTTCAAAACCGATTTCAAAATCAGTTGAAGTCAGAAATTTATGGTTACAATGACCTAAATGAGACTTTTACTCGATAAAATGTTCAAGGTCTGGCATTAATTTTTAGTGTCAGTCGGGTTACCCTAAACACAGGTATTGGGGGGGGGGGGGGGGAAAGGGGGCTAATTTTGCAACAGACTTCAGGCAAAATTAATTTTTCTCAAACTTGAAACTCTTGAAATAATTTATGCAAACACATTGTGCTCAGGAAATCAGAGTACCAGTATATTACACAGGTCCATTGCCCTTGAAAGGGAGTCCCTGTCGAAAATGACTGGCACATAAATTAACACCTCATAAGATTTTCTACCCGAAAATATATTTAATCTTTTTCATAACAAGAGGGGGAGGTGGGGGTGGGGGGTGGGATGCATGGCATGCAATAAACCTAGGCTTATAGGCTTATAACAAAATTGCCAAAAATGTCCAGTCAAGGGTCAATGTCATCTTATATTGATAAAATATAAAAGCAACAGCATAACGCTGGTAGCCTCCACTCATGTACAGCAAAACAGGTCACAAACTTTCTAAGTCCATACTTACAAAAAAAGTCTAACATTGCAAAAACACTCCAAAAATCGAAAAAATATCACTGAGTAAGGGTCTGTGTGTAATTGTAAGCCAGTACGAGGTGCATAATAACAGGTGGGAAAGTCAAAGTGGACTCTTACAATAACTTTAACACAAGTGTTGATGCCGACACGCCTCAGGTCATGACATAAGCTCACACAACTTTGTTGGCAACCTAAAAACACTGGATTGTACACAGTGACCCACAAGATGCCAGTTTGCAAATACTTCTTGTGTTTTGTTCTCCGAAATTTTGAATAATCTCTGGTGGAAAATGTATCCGGCTACAATTTAGTAGCAATTCACCATCCAGTATCCAGCTACTACAGTTCTGCCGGTTGAATAAATTACAGTTGCAAGCAATTCAAGAGATAGAGTGATGCCACTAAAAAGATTGAATTTGACTTGGATATCTCAACAAAGTGTCATGTTCTGTTTTATTTTATAAATGGGTCGATTTGAAGTTCTTATTTGTTTGATGCAAATGCATGTACAGCCAAATAATCTTCCTATATGCAAATGCAATGTATGTATAGTTATGTTTGCACAATGAAAACCAAAACAGACTCTTTTAATGAAACCGAAACTGGAACAAACATGAAATTTGAAAACCACTCATCTGTACCTTAGAATGTAATATTTTCAACTCATGATATAAAAGCAATATTTCCACGAACGCAATAATATTAGAGTACAAACACAAGCTAGAGGCTCTAAAGAGCCTGTAATCGCGCACCTGGAACTACATACAAAAATGTGATTTCCCATTGGCTTTCCATGGTGACTGTGAGCTGCAATTGTGGCCATGTTTGCAACATTACATCAACATTTCATGAGGATCATTGGTAGAAGGTGTCCCAGTCCTCAATCATGTGAAGTTTCAAAACATTTGAATTTGTAATTGCAGAGGGGAAGATTTTTGCAAAATCCATCAGTCAGAATCAGAGAATGTCTCTGGTGGCCATATTTTCCAACCAATGGGCACAAAAAGTGGATTGTTTGTAGAGGGCCTCCTATAGACCATTCCTGCCAAGTTTGGTTCACTTCAACTCTGTAGTTTCAAAGAAGATGAAAATGTGATTTACCATAGAGTTCCTACAGTAACTATAAGCCGCAATTGTGGCCATGGTTGCAACACAATCAACATTAAATGAGGATCGTTGGTAGGGGGTGTCCCAATCATCAACCATGCAAATTTTCAAAACATTTGGCCCTGTAGTTTCAGAGGAGAAGATTTTTCAAAATCCACCTATCGGAATCAAAAAATGCTTCTGGCAGCCATGTTTTTCAATGCATGGTAACAAAGATGAGGAGCATTTGTAGAAGACCTCCCATAGACTATCCATGCTTGGTTTGGTTCACGTCAGCTCAGAAGTTCCAGAGAAGAAAATGAAAATGTGATTTCCCATAGGGTTTCTATAGTAACTATAATCCGCAATTGTGGCCACGTTTACAACCCAATCAACATTAAATGAGGACCGTTGGTAGAGGGGGTCTCAAGTCATCAACCATGCAAAGTTTCAAAACATTTGGCCCTGTGGTTTCAGAGGAGAAGATTTTTCAAAATCCACCAATCAGAATCAAAGAATGCCTCTGGCGGCCATGTTTTCAAACCCATGGGAACAAAATGCTTAATTTTTTTAATTACATGGTTGTGGCCGATTCATTAGGTAAAGGCTTTAACTCTGCCAAATATATAAATATAGGTTCTGATTTTAACTATAGAAAATCTACTGGTTACAATCAAGGGGGTAGTGGCTCAGTGGTAGACTGTTGGACTTCTATGCTAGAGGTCCCGAATTCGATCCTCGTCTGGGGCGACCCACGTTGTATCCTTGTGCAAGGCACTTTATCCCGGTTGCCTACATGGGGGCACTATGACGCCATGTACTAAGGCGTACTACACGTCGATGATGCACATGTCTTCAATCGTTGTAACCATGCTTGAGCGGCGCTTGAACAGAGAATGTTGAGGAGCTGACAGTTGATAGTCGATGCTCGGTGGTTCTCTCCCGGTACACCAGCTTCCTCCACCCGTAAAACTGTCATGGTCACGATTGGCCAATGTGCAGAAGTATGTTACTTTAAGCACCAATAAATAAATAAATAAATCAAGGGGTTATAAGACTGTTCTCATATTCTCAATTATTTAAAAACAAAAATTGATTCTCGTGGCAGGAGTTTGAGACAAATCCAATTCTCGTGGACAGATTTTATGTCCTGGAATGCTGAAATTTCAGTTACCTTGCGAGAAGCTGCTGTTCATTTGTGAATGAAAAACAGTTCCCATTTCCAACATCATAGGTAAAGCTCAAGCCCTATTTGAAAAACAGGAGTGAGTCTTCCACTTGCAGAAGTTACAAGTTATTTTTTATAGTACCTAACAAGATAATACATAGAGGATATCTAGTGTTTTTGAGTGAATACCCAAAATTATCTCATGAGCGGCCGAGACAATAACCATCTGTTTCAGTCACAAGTTAGATCATTTTCGGTATCCACTCAAAAACACCAGATTTTCTTTTTGTATATGCTTTTTATAAGAATCGGATAATTCCACTCGTTTCAACCTTGAATTGATGCATGAAAATAAACAGCACATTGAATCATTGAAACCTGGAAGTAATTTGATTGATACTCAGAACAGATAGTGTGTTGCAATCTGATTCAGATGGCGTCTTTGAAAGGACCTACCAAACCAAAAACTCCGAAACTTATATTACAGACTTTCAGGCCATGTTTGGACTTGCAGGTTTCATGCATCAATTCAAGGTGAATAATACGTGTTGAAATATTGATGGAAATGATCGGTATCCACTCAAAAACACTGGTGGATTTACTTTTCATTACATGTTTTTAGAACAAATTGATCATTTCCAGTGATAATTTCACTTGTATTCACCTTGAAGTGATGCTTTGAAAGCCGCCATTTTGATTGATACCATGAAAGTGAAAATTTCTATATCTTCACAGTGGGGGATACTATTTTTATCTTTTAGCAATTTCTTTGATAATCTATCGTCTAATGTATAATAAAAAATATATTCTTCACATAGTATTACATACAATAAAATATACAATAAGCCCCCAAAAAGTAGATCTTCTGTTTCTCAGGCCGTTTTTGTAAAATTGCATGTGGGCGGGCATTTTTTTATTTTATTTTTTATTTTTGTAATTATTTCTTTGCCATCAAAAGTTCATGTTCTTGCTGATTGAACATTTGATTTTTCTTTATGCAACACTGGTTTAAACCTGTTGAAAACAGGTCAAGGATGGGCAATGTTGACCACCAACTGTTTGATGTCACTATCTGGCCAAACAAGAGTTACAACAGCTGGTTATCAGTCAGGCTACTATGAGTTATATGTACTAACTACCTTAAACACAATCAAATCACTTAACCCTTTACCCAACGTAATGGTCAAACCCAGCCAGTGCAAAATCGCCAATTAATTTTCATTATTTTTTCATTTTTTGTCTCAAAAACATAGGTTATGACCCTTTATTGGAACGTCGTCGAGCTCGTTCTAATGAGGTGTCATAACCTATGTTTTTGAGACAAAAAATGAAAAAAATTAGTTATTCAAGATTTTTTTTTTGCGACAGTCGTCTGCTTTTCATGTTCAAAAAGTGTTAAGGGTGTATCTAGATAAATTAAAACAGAAAAAATGTATAAATTTGATTGGAGGGAAAAAGTGGCTTGCCACCCACCCCAGACCTGTGCAGAGGAATTTTTTTTAAGACTCCCTCCCCAACCCCCCACCCCCAGTTCTTGGTTTGTTTTATGTTTAAAGCCTCATAAACTGCAGAATAGCATGAGTGGTGGTGCATTTCGTCCCTTTGAGTGCATGAAGGCTTTGCAAAGCCTTGTTGCACTCAAGGAACAAATCAATGTTATTAACTTGGGTAAAATATCAGACATAAACCATTTAATTTTTATTTTAGTCATATTTGCATTGTTTATAAAAAGAGAGCATGCGGCAGCCAAAAACAAACATGCCTTCAGGGCCTGAGAAACACATTTTTAACTTTTTTAAGCCTAATATATTTTGTTCGATCTCAAATCTCTGAGATGTATACAGTTTATATATGTACATTCTTAAACAACATCATTTAGTATCAAATTGTAGATATAGTTTTATATATAGAGGATATTCACGAAAATTTGATGAATACCGAAAATATCTCGTGAGTGGCTACAAAGAAATATGAGGATCTTCATATTTCTTGTAGCCACGAACGAGATATTTTCGGTATTCATCAAATTTTCGTGAATTTTCTTTTTATTTAATGCTCTACGACTACAAACTCTCCAATTTGTGGCCTTTATTTGCCATTAAGGCGCAAAATTTATGTGCCGAACCGGCGTCCATACAAAAATTACAACAACCAAACTCCAACCAAACTCCAACCATTGGAATGTGTGAATATCCGCACAAAAAGTAGTCCCGTCTTATTTCTCCCCTAACTTTACGATTTACCAAGGCTGGCGAATTGAAATAATCGCAATGTGTTTCGAAGAAATAGAACAATAACAAAAAACATCACTTTCTTATTTTCAATAACAAGACACGTCATTTTATTTTTTTTGAACTCAATGCACTGAAGACGTGTGAAGTTGAACTGAAGAAATTTGAAAGTGATTTCGGCTTTTCGCTGGAAGGTGAATGAGAAAGTCAAACTTTGAAACCGCTGATTTAATGAATTGATTTAGTCACTGTCACTATCAATTATTCGAATTTGTTTGTATTTGGGACTCTGGAATTCATTACTGATGTGCTGACTCGTTTAAAGTACATGTGATTCGTCATCCGAACCTACGATGAAATATCGATTTCTAAATATCATTTTGATATTTCGTTTTGCCGACCAACAGGGGAATATGACTTAATTTTTCAGCGTGAATTGATGCCTGAGCATTAAATAAAAGGTTTATATTTTCAGGAATGAATATTGTGGTACTGTTTCTTGAAGAATTTGTGATATTTCAACTACCACTTTCAGATCACAACTGATTAGTAAGATGGTGGTGATGCAGACATCCATGTTCCCTTGAATTAATGACAATCAATGCTCTGCCCATATTATTTGGAATCTAAAAAGATTTTTGCAAAGTTTTGTCATGTTCTGCTTATAGTACAGTGGAGCCCACTTAAATGGACATCTCTTAAGTGAATAAACCTGTTAACAGTTAATATAACTTTTTAACAAAAAATCTTTTTACCATACCTTCAGTACAAATTTGATCTGTCCACTGCACATAGGTCATAAGCATAAGAGTAAACTACTGTTAATTCAATAACTAGAAATGGTTTGTCACCTGGTATACCCACACCGTGGCATACTGCCTAGTGTGGGTGACTGAAAAGAGGCATTCAATTTTTCTAAGCAAAAAGAAAATCCATTATGGCCGCCAGTCGGCCATCTTGAATCCGATCGGGAAAAAGATTATGTCATGCACTGCTCCTCATCATGTTGATCATTTTGGTGAAGTTTCATGAAAATTCGACTAAAACTGTGGAAGTAGTTCGCTCCACAAGTATCTTGCAAAATCCAATATGGCCTACAGTCAGCCATCTTGAATCCGATCTGCAAAAAATTTATATCACGCACTGCTCATCATGTCGATCAATTTATACTGAGTTTCATGAAAATGCAGCAAAAACTGTAGAAGTAGTTCGCTCCACAAATATTTTGCAAAATTCAATATGGCCACTAGTCAGCCATCTTGAATCCGATCTGGAAAAATATTATGTCACACACTTCCCCTCATCATGTTGATCATTTTTGTGAAGTTTCATGGAAATGCAACTAAAACTGTGGAAGTAGTTCGCTCCACAAGTTGACATGTGCAACAGACTGACGACGATGACGACAGACCGACTGACTGACCGACAGACAAGTTGACTCCTATATACCCCCCTAAACTTCGTTTTGTGGGGGTATAAAAACTGTTTAACTCCTAGCACTCTGGTAGTATTTCAAAATTTCTGTCATTGACTGCATGTAGCATGAAACATTTAACAAATTAAATCTTGTTTGACAGAGCTCATTGAGCTCTGTCAAACATGATATAATTCATTAAATTCTCAGTTGCATTGAGGGAAATATTTCCTGCTGAAAACTTTCGTATTTGGACATCAGAGTGCAGAGGGTTAAAATCTGTTGAAGCATTGCATTGACACCCATTTAATTCCCCACACTTATATACATTTCTGTCCTCAATATGAGCATTTAACCTTTGACCTAACTTGAAAAGCAGACACTTGCAAAAATATTTCTTGAATAACTAATTTTTTTCATTTTTTGTCTCAAAAACATTGATTATGACCCCTCATTGGATCGAGCTCAAATGAGCTTGTTCCAACGAGGGGTCATAACCTAAGTTTTGGAGACAAAAAATGGAAAAATAATGAAAATTAATTGGCGATTTTGTAGAATAGCGCTGGCCGGTTTTGGTTAATCCCGTACCTAACAGCATTTTTTTACTTAAATTTCAAATTTTTAAAAAAAAATTAATTTTTCAATAAAATATCGATATCATTAGAACCTGCCCGTGGAGCCAGGTTCTAATGATACCTGTATTTGTATGGTTTTATGGAGACATTTGTAAGATATTTTAGGCTGTGGTAGGCTTTTATTTTGGTCAATTTCCTGGCCGTTTTTGACACAATGTTACATAAAAGATACCATTAGAACCGGCTCGTTGAGCCAGGTTCTAATGATACCTGTATTTGTATGGTTTTATCGAGACATTTGTAAGATATTTTAAGCTGTGGTAGGCTTATTTTGGTCAATTTCCTGGCTTTTTGACACAATGTTACGTAAAGGGTTAATCTATTATATCTTGTTTGAGAACTCAATAACTCTGTCAAACAAGATAACAGAATAAGTGCTCAGTTTTTAACTTAACTAGAAGATAGGAAAATGACCCAATTCCTGTCCATTGTCCAGTCCTGTTAATTGAATATTTTTCTCTGGCAACTTAGTTATTCAATTAACAGGGTTCTACTGCACTACATTTAGCATAATGTGCAATAATATATACAAACCTTGTGTTGGAGACTTGATGATGGCTGGAGTGATGGGTGTGATAGGTGCAGATGCAGGTGTTACCGGTGTTACTGGTGTCACAGGTGTAGTAGGTGCAGATGCTGGCACAACTGGTAAAGGTGGCTTGGTTGTTGATGTACCGGGCGTAGACACAGGTGTGGATGGCTGTGATGGAGGAAGGTCATATTTCTGTAGTTGCAATAAATATGCATCGGCTGTTGGTACCGATCCCCAGCATACCTCCAGTGTATTGGTACTGGCTCTGACTAGTTGAACTCTGGACGGCGGAGGAGGTTTCTCTGAAAAGTATGATAAATGAAATTGTCAATGACACAGCAGCTTAACTTGTCCAAACGGGACTGATCTAAATAGAAAGTGCCACTAATGCAAAGTCATTCACTCAAAGACATCACACCAAAGCTAGAAATGAAACTGAAAAAGACTCGGTAAAGGATGAATATTTATTTATTGGTTTTTATGGTCACATATTTTTGTACAATGGCTAAGCATGACCACAACATGAGTATCAACTCCAGACCAGGGGTGAGCGTTAATAAGCCATGTTGCCCATTTTAGAGAGGGTTTGCACCTCCCAAGCATTGGTGACTGGGCCCTATTTTACCAGTAAAACAGAGCCTGTTTACCGCAGAGAACAGGCACTGCTTCACTTCCCGGGGTTCCCCGCGGGTAGGGATAGGGATTATCATGGATCAAAAGAATTATGCAAACAAAAAATTTCTATCCCTGTGCAGGTACATTATGGACCGAAGTCACTATTTCAGAGAGGCAGATTTTATACATTATCACAACTATGGGATGACACTTGCCAAATATTTTGCTGAGTAGCCGAAAAAGTTTGTTTTTGTTTCCAAAACTTGGCTTAACCCCTTACCTCACAAACTAGCAGCATTCACCAGAATCCACTCACATAATTTCCAAATTGAACAGTTGAAAAAGATTTTTTTCTTTAAAATTTCAATTTAAAACCATATCATGTGAACCCTTATTGGAATGTACTCATTGCATTTGTTCTACTGAGGCATCACAGGATACTGTTTGTTGAAATTTTGTGAACAATTTTTTAAAAAATCATCAAAATCACAAATATTGATATTGTGTACACTGAGTAAAGTGTTAATGGCCTTTCATTGAAACATAGGCTATTTTAGGAGGCAAAGTTGAAAAAAATATGAAATCAATAAGCCTAAAAAAATTAAAAATCTGTTTCTCAGGTCATCCTGCATGGTCCTTTTGGCTGCCACATGCTCCCTTTTTATAACCAATGTAAACTTAAAACAAATAAAAATTAAATGGTTTATGTTTGATATTTTACCAAAGTTGATAAATTTTTCCTTTGAGTGCAAGATGGCTTTGCAATGCTTTAGCATTAAGAATTCTTCTTGCACTAAAGGGACAAAATACACCACCACCCATGCTATTCTGTAGATTGAAGCCTAAAACATAAACCAAGAATATGAACTTTTGATGGCAAAGAAATAATTACAGAAATAAAAAATAAAAAAAACACTCACCCACATGCAATTTTACAAATAATGGCCTGAGAAACAGAAGATCTACTTTGTGGGGCCTTATAAATTTTTTTTTAATAATGCTGGATGGATAAGGCCACACAAAGTAGATCTTCTGTTTCTCAGGCCATTATTTGTAACATTTCATGCGGGCGAGCGGTTTTTTATTTTATTTTTTATTTCTGTAATTATTTCCTTGTCATCAAAAGTTCATGTTCTTGGTTTATGTTTTAGGCCTCATAATCTATGGAATAGCATGGGTTGAGGTGTAATTCGTCCCTTGAGTGCAAGAAGGCTTTGCAATGCTTTAGCATTGCAAAGCCTTCTTGCACTCAAGGGACAAATTTATAAAAATTTTTAACTTGGGTAAAATATCATACATAAACCATTTAATTATTTTTTTTAAGTTTACATTGGTTATAAAAAGAGAGCATGCGGCAGCCAAAAGGACCATGCGGGAGGGTCTGAGAAAAAGATTTTTATTTTTTTTAGGCCTAAGGACATTTTGTTAGGTAAAGGGTTATTTAGACTAACCATTTCAATGCCCAAACATCACCTATAAATAACTCATAATTTCCACATTGTTTAAATGATATTGTTTAATCCTCATACTAATTCCATACCGAATGATTCGCTACAATGATAGACTGTGCTGCACACTCCCAGATACATACCTGTTTCTAAGAACCATAAATCTTTGAAGCACACCTGGAAATACAAAACGAGTACAGTAGATTCCACTTAATTGCATATATCTTAAATGAATACTCCAATTAATTGAATATAACATCAAATGAAAGTGTCAGTGACACTGTAGATCAACTTGACAAACTTGAACTTGTTAAGTTATAAATGAAATGACAAAATTGAAGATCATTGGTACCAATGTTATTTGATGAAATTTCAATATAACAGCATTGTGTGTGCACAACGTCAGAGTAGTCTGTGCATTTTAAATGTAAACTGTAAGACTGCCTAAAGGAAGAATGTTGATACACAAATGCAGTATGTTCAGAGGTTATTGTAAATGGCAACTTTTTTTCAAAGAAATGAATGCTAATCAATAGCTCTTATCTAAAGGTCTTGCCTAATGAGCACACCAAGTTCAAAAACAATCCTATGATAAATGTGACCTGCAGGCCATGTCAAAGAATGTTGATGCACAAATGCAATAAATTCAAAGATTGTTGATAACAGCAACAGTTTTTGGTGGAAATGAAAAGAAAATCAATAGCTCCTATCTTTGTCACCCTGCATAAGCTTACAAAGTTTCAAAACAACCTGATAATGAATGTGCCCTCTGAGGAATGCCAAAGGAAGATGTTTATGCACAAATGCACTAAGTAGAAGGTCATTGCTTGTGGCAATGTTTTTTTTTTATGGAAATACATAAATATACCCTGCAGAGAGTGCAAAAGGGATAAGTTGATGCCCAAATGCAGTAAGTTCACAGGCTGGTGATAACAACAATAATTTTTTATGGAAATGAAAAAAGAGCACTAGCTCACATATAGAGGTCACCCCAAACACACATACCAAGTTTCAAAGTGATCCGATCATAAATGTGCCCTAAAGGGTGTGTTAAAGGAAAATATTGAGGTCTGACTAAACTAGGTTCAAAGGTCAGCGGCAACATTTTTTGACAGAAATGGAAGAAAATCGACAGCTCCCATATAGATGTCACCCCCACACAAGCACACCGAGTTTGCAAGCGATTCAATCATAAATGTGCCCTGCAAGGTGTGTCAAAGGGGCATATTGATGCTTAACTGTACAGTTTTTACTAAGTTCATCGACGGTCACTGACAGTGGCAACATTTTTTGACGAAAATCGATAGCTCCCATCTAGAGGTAACCCCAAACAAGCATACAAAGTTTCAAACCAATCTGATCATAAATGTGCTCTTTATGGCATGCCAAAGGAATATAATGATGCCTGACTAAACTAAGTTCAAAGATCGTTGCCAGCGGCAACATATTTTGACGGATGGAAATGGAAGAAAATCGATAGCTCCCATCTAGAGGTCACCCTAAACAAGCATACCAGGTTTCAAAGCAATCCAATCATAAATGTGCCCTGTAGAGTGTGCCAAAGGGAAATATTGAGGTTTGACTAAACTAAGTTCTAAGAACATTGGCCGCGGCAACATTTTTTGACGGAAATTGAAGAAAATCGATAGCTCCCATCTAGAGGTCACCCCAAACAAGCATACCAAGTTTCAAAGCGATCTGATCATGCGACCTGTGAGGTGTGCCAAAGGAAATTGTGGACATACGACTAACGTACTAACGTATGTATGTATGCCGACGGACGAGAAGTGATGGCAATAGCTCCGCTTGACTTTGTCAAGTTGAGCTAAAAACCATATCTTCAGTATGAATTTAACATGTTAATTATATATACGTTCTGTTAATTGTATAAAATGTGGTGATACATTGAAGATTTACTCTTACAGCAGTGACTGCCCTATGTCAATCAACGTTTTTAACCTCACATCAAAAAAGGCATTTAAACCATTAGATTATGTTTGTTAGATATCTGTGAGCTCCAAATTGAACTTCATGAAGTTTTGTGGCTGCGTTTTGGGCAAGTTGTATACCAGTTTCACATTTCATGGGAAATTTCCACGACTTTTCCAAACATTAAGCAAATCTCATTTGTCCATTTCCATGACATTTCCAGGACCAGTACGAACCCTATTCATACAAATTCAGGAATTGTACAGAAAAATCCAGACACTTAACTGGTAGAGTGCTGGAATCCCATTTTAAGACTTTATTCTAAGGTGCATGTACCATAACTTTTCAGCATCATTTATGCAGAGTATTTTCAAAATATTTTTTCATCAAATCTAGTCATGGCTGCAGTGAAGCAGACGTGACAAGATTTAATGAAAACTTCATTAAAATTTATCTAAAAAAAATATTGGTCAAAAGGTTTTTTTTACTTTTTTTTAATTTTACTTATTTCATTGGCAAGTGATTTTGTGTCCTGGACAGGAATATCCGCCAGCAGTATGCAAGGAGTTGAAGTAGAATTATTTTATCTGTATGCATTTGCCTATAGGCACTCTCACATAAATAGTAACGAAGTAAAGACATGTGCGGTGGATCAATATACAGAATTTTTAGTTGAACAAAAGGTCAATAATTCCTTGAAAAATAATTGAACATTCCTGGCTTTCGACCCATTAAAGATGAATATATTGTTTTCATGTTATTGTGTGGAGAATCAAAAGTCACCACAACTCCCAGATGGTTGCCATGGTGAACATATTGGACAGGCCAGAATGCTGATTATCAAAAGGAACCATCCTCAAGTTGTGATTCATCAACCATAAAAAAAAACAATATCTGTTGGATGTAGTGTTTTTAAGTTATCGCGTGGACAAACAAAAGTTAACAGACGGATGAACAGATGGACAGACACCGACAGATGGACGGACGGATGGATGGACACTGATGCTGGTTATCGAAAGGAACCATTCTCTAGTCATGACTAATCAACCATAAAACAAGAGGCTCCAAGGGGCCTTAATCGCTCACCGGGCAAAGTGATTCAAACAAAGTGGTTCAAAGAAGTATTTGGGGGTCACATTCAGTTAGACATGGTTCATCAACACTACAAAGGAATGAAGTCATGAGAGACAAATTTTATGGAACTAGGGACATGGCTTGAACAAACTTGAATCTTACCCCCCTAAGGATGCTGCATGCCAAATATCAAAAGCATTCATCTGCTGGATCTGAACAAGAAGATTTTTTAAGAAAATTCCTCATTTTGAACTAAGTTATCATTCAGGCTCCCACAGTGAGCCCAAACATGAACCCAGGGACTTGGTTTGAACAAACTTGAATCTCACCCCCTAAGGATGCTGCATGCCAAATATCAAAACATTCCAACTGCTGAATCTGAAGAAGATTTTTGAAGAAAAATTCCTCATGTTGACTAAGTTATAATTCGGCTCCCACAGGGAGCCCAAATATGGGTCCAGGGACTTGGCTTTAACAAACTTGAATCTCACCCCCCTAAGGATGCTATACACCACATATCAAAACATTCCGACTGCTGGATCTGAAAAAGAAGATTTTTTAAGAAAATTCCTCATTTCGAACTAAGTTACAATTCAAGCTCCCACAGTGAGCCCAAATATGGACCTAGGGATATGGCTTGAACAAACTTGAATCTCACCCCCCTAAGGATGCTGCATACCAAATATCAAAACATTCCGACTGCTGGATCTGAAGAAGAAGATTTTTAAAGAAAATTCCTCATTTTGAACTAAGTTATCATTCGGGCTCCCACAGTGAGCCCAAATATGGACCTAGGGACATGGTTTGAACAAACTTTAATCTCACCCCCCTAAGGATGCTGCATACCAAATATCAAAACATTCCGACTGCAGGATCTGAAGAAGATTTTTAAAGAAAATTCCTCATTTTGAACTAATTTATCATTCGGGCTCCCACAGTGATCCAAGATATGTACCTAGGGACATGGTTTGAACACACTTGAATCTCATCCCCTAAGCATGCTGCATACCCAATATCAAAAGATTCTGCCTGTTGGATCTTGAGAAGAAGATTTTTGAAGAAATTTGCCTGAAATGCACGAAGTTCAAATTTGGGCTCCTATACTAAGCCCAAATATGAACCCAGGGGGCCAATTTGAACAAACTTGAATCAGATCGACCCCATAATGTTGCATACCAAATATCAAAAGATTCTGCCTGCTGGATCTGGAGAAGAAGATTTTTAAAGAAATTTGCCTGAAATGCACGAAGTTTGAATTCGGGCTTCTATACTGAGCCCAAATGTGAATCCAGGGGGACAATTTGAACAAACTTGAATCAGATCCACCCCACAATGTTGCATAATTATTATCAAAAGATTCTGCCAGCTGGATCTGGAGAAGAAGATTTTTTAAGAAATTTGCCTGAAATGCACGAAGTTCGAATTTGGGCTTCTATAGTGAGCCCAAATAAGAATCCAGGGGGCCGATTTGAACAAACTTGAATCAGATCCACCCCATAATGCTGTATACCAAATATCAAATGATTCTGTCCACTGGTTCTGGAGAACATGATTTTTTAATAATTTTTCTATAATTCATGCTATCAGAGTTATGCCCCATACAGAGCCCCCAAGGGACGTGGCCATTTCATTTGAACAAACATGAATTGCCATATAGTAATGAACATCCACATGAAGTTTCGTGAGAATTGGACCAGTGGTTTCAGAGGAGAAGTCGTTTGAAAAATGTTCACGACGACAGATGACGACGGACGGCAAGTGATAAGTTGAGCTCCCTTCGGTAAGCTAAAAACAGTATCTGTTGCACATGGACAATCAAAAATCAATGGAAATCCAAGATGGCTGCCATGGTGGCCATATTGGATATGCCAGAATGCTGGTTATCGAAAGGAACCATCCTCTTGTCATGACTAAACAACTATAAAGAAACAGTATCTGTTGGCTTATCACATGGACAATCAAAAGTCCCTGAAAATCCAAGATGGCTACCATGGTGGCCATATTGGATATGCCAGAATGCTAGTTATCAAAAGGAACCATCTTCTAGTCATGCTTAATCAACCATAAAAAAGCAGTATCTGTTGGATCTATAGTTTTCAAGTTATCGCGTGCACAATCAAATGTCCCTGAAAATCCAAGATGGCTGCCAGGGTGGCCATATTGGATATGCCAAAATGCTGGTTGGATGTATTGTTTTCAAGTTATCGCGTGGACAGACAAAAGTTAACTGATGGACAGATGGACAGCCAGATGGACAAACATTGCCATACTAATAAAATTATTTAGCATTCTCATGTTAAAAACATTTCTTGAGGAATTTTTAAGCACTATTGAGGAAGTTTGTCTTAATTACTTCAATTTATTATTATTTATTTGAAACAGGCCTCGGTTAGGGTAAAAGATGTAATGTCATCATGTCCATCAGGACTGTACACAACTAACTCAGTGTAACTTGAGCAACCATTTTAATTACAGATAAAAAGGATTCAGATTGTGAATCTGGATCCAACACAAACTGCAATGCTTCCAGACAACACTGTACCAATCAAACCATTCGAATTTCCATGATCTTTCCCTCGTTAGTATGACCACCACTCTCTTTTCTGAGATTTTTAAGCACATTTCAGGGGAAATGGCTTACTGCATTATCACAAAAAATTTCCATTGACTTTTCCAGGCCACAGCAAAAAAAAACAAAACATTTTTCCGAAACTTCCTGGCCAAGAAGAAATATTGTCTTTTTCCATGACTTTTCCATGATTCCCTGACCTGTAGGAACCCTGTTGACTTTATGCTGCATTTATGAAATTAAAATCATAATTTCATCATTGATGTTGTATTTAAGAAAACTGTGTCATAATTATTGACTTTTGTTTATCTATCAGAAAAAAGGAAAACTTAAACAAGAGGGGTGTGTCCATCCCTGTTAGCTCACCAACACATGGCATGCAATAAATCTACAAACAAGAGACCCCACGTGTCTGAAGCGCTCACCTTGAAGAGAATACTATATAAACAGAGTCCAAGAATGAGTCTACTCTAAGCAATCCATCTTCATGGGATACATTGACAATCCTTGAGCCCCTCCAGGAGTGCCAAAAATACAGTCTGTGCAGCATTGCCTTTTCTTCAGTTGATCATAATGTAAAATGTGGAGCACCCCTCTGAAGCCCATTGATACAACCTATGTGGATTAATCTTAGTTATACACCTCTAGAGGTTACTGAATACGAAGTTTCTAATTCTTCAGCTACATGGCCAATTCTGGCCCATAGGGAGCCCAAATATTAACCCAGGCTCTCACTTTGAACAAACTTGAATCTGACCGCCCTAGAGATGTTGTATACCAAATATGAAAGCATTCTGACTGTTGGATCTGAAGAAGAAAATTTTTAAAGAAATTTATTCATATTGTATTAAAATTTGGGCTACATAGCGAGCCCAAATATATACCTAGGGACCAGATTTGAACAAACTTGAATCTGACCCCCCTAGAGATGTTGTATACCAAGTATGAAAGCATTCTGACTGGTGGATCTGAAGAAGAATATTTAAAAAATTATCCCCCATATTGAACGGAGTTAAAATTTGGGCTTCCATAGGAAGCCCAAATATTAACCTAGGGACTTGGTTTGAACACTCTTGAATCTGACCCCCATAACAATGATGTATGCCAAATATTAGAAGATTCTGACTGGAGGTTCTGAAGAAGATTTTTAAAGAATATTCCCCATATTGCCCTATGTTAAAAATTCGGGCTTCTGTATTAAGCCCAAATATGAACCAATGGGTTTTATTTTAACAAACTTGTATTTGACCCCCTATGGATGCTGTATACTGAATATCAAAAGATTCCGACCATTGGTTCTGGAGAAAAGATTTTTTTATAATTTTGCAAAGAAACTGACTTAGCATTTTTTCGATGCCCTCTATAGAACACCCTGACATAACCGATGGGAATTTTTTTTTAGCATTCAATTCTACTGGTCCTAAGGATGTTTCACACCAAATAACAGTTCTCTGTTCCGTGTGGTTTGAGAAATATGGGCGTTTGAAAATATTTCTATTTTTAGCTCCTGGGCTTCCCATGGAGATGCGCTATTTTTTTTTTTTGCATGAGTCAAGTGCTTATGACCCAATAATACCACATACCAAATTTGGTTCAATTCGGACCATCGGTCCAGAACATAGAAATTTTGGTCTAGCATTGCAAAAACACTAAAAATCAATAAAAATATCACTGGTTATGGGTCTTGGGGTAATTGTAAGCCATAGAAACACAGTATGAAGTGCATAGCAATGTGGCTGAAAGTCAAAGTGGACTGGTACGATAACTTTAACACAAGTGTTGACGTCGATGTGCCTCAGGTCTTGACATAAGCTCACACAACTTCGTTGGTGAGCTAAAAAGATACGGCCCATGGCAGCCATTCTAGGTAGCCAAGCATGATGGAAATATGACATTCTCATCTATTCATCAAACCACCATGCTTCCAGGTTTCAAGAAAATTGGTCCATAAACGCAACCTGAAGTGTGCTGACTTTAACACAAGTGTTGACGTCGATGTGCCTCAGGTCTTGACATAAGCTCACACAACTTCGTTGGTGAGCTGAAAAGATACGGCCCATGGCAGCCATTCTAGGTAGCCAAGCATGATGGAAATATGACATTCTCATCTATTCATCAAACCACCATGCTTCCAGGTTTCAAGAAAATTGGTCCATAAACGCAACCTGAAGTGTGCTGAAGAAAACCAAGATACAGCTATAGTGTGCAGCCGAACATGACGAACATACGACGTTCCCATCTACTCATCATACTTAGGAAGCCACCTAAGTTTCAAGAAAATTGATACGTAAATAATGTCACTGCAGGGTGTTCTGAAGACAGTCAAATTGGCTGTCATGGCAGCAATTATGAGCAGCTAACCATTACTAAAATAGAACATTCTCATTGTTAATCATCAACAAAATTGTCTTGGAGAGTTACCCAAGAAATGATGTCAGGAAGTCTTAAACAAACAAGACAATCTTCTGATGTGATTCTAGACAGTTATCTGATTATTCCAAGCTTGAAGACATATCTATTTGAAGATGCGAACCCCATTTTATTACATGCCTGTTCTATTAAATCCCCATCTACAGCAACACTAAACTATGTGAAAAATGAAAGGAATGGAAATTGTTGACAGACTATTTTCAAATAGAATCAAAATTTCACTGGAATTTTCTACAAATCGTGCAACGCAATTGAAGCCTTAACAATGGTTGAAAATCATCCAAAGTTGCAATGTGTTCTATGTGCCAGTAGGCACATAGAACACATTGCAACTCGGGGACCATATAGTAACACAGGTTCCCCTCGCAAATTTGGTAGGCGATAAAATGTGTTCTTTTTGTTTATACAGTTAAAACTAAAAGTCCTGTCATGAAATGCGCACAAA
The DNA here is from genome assembly GCA_031216915.1 of Pictodentalium vernedei. Lineage (NCBI taxonomy): Eukaryota > Metazoa > Mollusca > Scaphopoda > Dentaliida > Dentaliidae > Pictodentalium > Pictodentalium vernedei. The sequence continues at coordinate 128,892,213 of CM062296.1, read as the reverse complement.
TAGCACGTTGATATGCGTGTTAATGTACGCGTTATGGCCCAAGTAAAGCTATCAAATTCTGTACATATGGCCTGTGCACAAGCAATGTTTCAGCCAATGGACCTCCGGGTAACCCGGAGGTCCATTGGCAGAAACATTGCATGTGTTTGCTATGAGTAACCAGGAGAACCTACCGTGCTTTGGATGCAATTCGATATGGCAATTGCGCGCAATTCCAACGCGCAATTAAGCCTAGATAAGCGCACTATTCGTGACAGGACTTCTAGTTTTAACTGTAGTTGTCAAAAGAATTGCTGCGAGTCCTTCTAATAATTGTTTTTATAGAAGTGAAGGCATGTAATAAACAGAGAATGACACACGTGTGTGTATGGGTTAAGCGATAGGGCACTTGTGCCATCGCAGAAGTATAAAATTCATGCCATATCGATCAACCCATTCACACGCATGTCGTTCTGTGTATGTACCTTGTACAGTGTAATGTAAAACCAAAGAGCAAAAGTCTACAAATCAATCAAGACACAAGAAAGGCTGCTTAACTAGTAGAGTACAGGAAGCCCATACTTGGGTTCTATTCTGAACTGCAGGTACCTAAAGTTAAAGACATCATATTCTGTGGATGTCTTTCATATTATCTTGGAAATAAGATTATTTCATCTCCACTGATTTGCATTGTTACAATTTATGGGAGAGTGCCTTTTGGCAAGACAAAAATGTGTGAACAAATCTTGAGGCTGAGAAAAAATTTAGCACTCTACAAGTTAAGTGACTCAGACTTTACCATTCAAGAAAGATGCAACTTTTGGCTAACCCAAGCCTTTAAATTCTTCCCAAATAATGACGGTAAATGCTGGGCCCAAATAAGATAATTGCACCCAAATTATGCAGAATTTGAAACTTTTTCCAAAGTTTTGCAGTGTTTCCACAATATATAGTATGACCCGGTTTCCCCGATGCTTACAATATAGCCAAGACCTTCTCTTCGAATCAAACAATGCAACAGATAAATAATTTTTAAAAAAAACCCACAGAGTTTGCCATAGAAAAGCAATCAGCATTGACAGTGTCGTATACAACACTGTCGACGTCGATTGCTTTTCTTTGGCAATTTCTATATGATCATCTTCAAGGTGGAGACCTATTATATTCATGTTTGAGGCATTTCCTATTAAACGTCATGCGTAATTTACTTTCAAATAAGACTTTGGCTTGACACTGGGAAACTAAGAAGCCTTCTCGGGTAAACTTACATTAAGTGGTGGTGGGAACCAGTGATAATAGTGAAGACTTATAACAAGGGGTTGTAAACTATCATTTTAAGAGGTGGACCTGAAACCTAAAACAGACACCAAGAAGAAGAAAATACAGGCGCTTTTTCTCCAGCCATGTAGGCCACAATACGACTTACCCATATTTGCCATTGTGCCCAAATTAGACTGATCTAAAGGTCTTGGCTAACCGGTCATCTGTTTGCGTAGATTTAACTTGCGTAACGCGAACGAAACGAGCATTCTCGTCAAATTTTGCACACTGTTGTAGAGTGTGATGTAAAGCCAAAGAGCACAACATGTATTTTAGGCTCAAACATCATTATTATTACAGTGAAACCCTGTTAATTGAATAGCTACTTTGCCAATGAAAATTATTCAATTAACAGGAGTATTCAGTTAACAGGGATTGTCACTTTTCTGTATTCTAGAGATAAACTTCGCATTTATTCTATTATACATTGTTTGACCGAGCTTTATGAGCTCTGTCAAACAAGATATAATAGATTAAATGTCTGTATTGGATGTACTGAGGCCAAATAGGTTTATAAACAAAGGAAAACTGGGGAAGGTCAGGATAATTTCTTGACAGGTTACAAGATTTTTTATTCAATTAACAGGAGTTTCCTCTATAATCTATATTCAATTAACAGGTCGAATCTGTACTGGAGGTATGGTAAATGGTTTTGTGTTGGGAAATTATATTCAATTAACAGGGATATACAATTTAGAGATATCCAATTAAGTGGGCTCCACTGTATTATAATTTTTCTTTTACTTCTACACCAACTGATGTAACAAAATTGTATTTGAGAGTTACTCAAGAATTGATATCCGGAAGTCTGGAACAAACAAGTCAATGACAATGTTCAGATGTGATTGAATATAGTTTACCTGGTTATTCCAAGCTTTTCTGTATCCATCTCGTCCACTCCAGATATACAATCTTGTGTGAATAGGTACTGAACAGTGTCCAGCTCTTGCCCTTGGTAAAGCATCTTCAAATACTTCCATTGCTAGTGGTTCCCATGTCATGGTATCTAAAAGAAAGTTGGCATCATTAATCCTTTATCTTATTTATCTAACATAATAGGAAAAAGTGCCATCTTAATTTTAACTTGTCAAGTGCTAGAACCCACTATCATGGCTCTATTGAAAAGTACTGGAAGCCACTTTAGTGGCTTTACACTGTATGCATTAAGTGGTTGAGTGTTAAATTATTTTTCAAAGATGATGTGAAACATGAGTATTTTTTCTAAGATACCATACTGCCAGCAAGTGTAACCTTAGTTTAGCAAGATACTGATCATAAATTGTTTTGTTACAATTTACTGGAGAGTGCCAATAGATACCCTCAAATATTATAAGTTATATGGTGAATTTACGGTAACATGGTCGGAGGTTTGCGGCTCTGGCCTTATGTTCAACTGAGACGCGAAGCATCAAGGTTGAACATACGCTCCATGCCGCAAACCTCAGACCATGTTACCATCAACTCATCACAATAACGTATATTTTCCAATAAGACACTGCCCATAGCCCAAAACCTACATCGTGAAACATGAGTGGTTTATTGACTAAACTTGTGATCACTAAAAGTGTAGCTTAAACGGCACTTCCTCCGGAACACCGTCTGCTGCACGTGTAAAAAATCCAGAAAAGTTAAAAAATTTATAGTAATTTATATATTTTTTATACTTACCAATGACCCAGACTTAGCTGGTGCTAACTCCAACAAAACCAGGGCCAAACACAAATTTTGCCCCCCAATCCCCAAAATTTGCATCCAAAACAAAAAGAAATCATGTCCTAAAGGACCTCCATAGTACGCCTCTACTGCGCATGCGCAGTGACGCAGTCGTCCCGAAATTGGCGCCAATTATCATTCTTACTGGCAGTGCCTGGTCAGCGCTATGTACTCAGCGGGGAGGCAAGAGTTCCCAACTCCAGGGAGGGCCATCCCCGTCTGGGTCATTGGTAAGTATAAAAAATATATAAATTACTATAAATTTTTTAACATTTTTATACTGTACCAATGACCCAGACTTAGCTGAATAGTAAACAGGCTGGAGGGCCTAGGACATAGAGGAAAATCCAATAAGCTCAATTATATAGTAAAGAGGTAACCCCTTAAGGAGAAAAGGAGTATTAGGCTTTACATGTATCTTTCTTATTTAATATTAAATTAGAAAGATACACTACCCTTAATAATTGAGCACAATAACATTCATGTTCTCTATTAACATCCAGTATAACCCTTATACTAATTATTTTTAAAGCAAGCCAATAAATAAAGTAGTCCAGAGAATTGAGACTCTTTATAATCATTTAAAAGTGTCCGAGTATTGTATATTAAAGCCCGTTTGACACTTGACATATACAAATGCTTCACACCGAGCTACACTTTAAAAATAAGACATGAATGAATTTAAACATTAATATTACACTTTAAAACCATCCCGGAAGCGACTCAGAAATACTGACTTGGAGGAGGCATTCCCTTGCTTTTCACTATAAAGCAGGTGACCTAAGGGAACACCCGCCCCCCCCCCCCCCCCCCCCCCCCCTTCCCCTTGCCCTGGGTCAAATAGCCCAGAGCGAAGAGGGCAGCCGGACGGAGTCACTGCCGGAACAGAAAGCCTGCATAACTATAGTTGCAACTGTTTAGTGGACGACATTCTGAGCGACAGATAACGGACCTAAACAATGCAGGTCTCCAGAAATGGACTCAATATTTCTGAGATAAAAATTCGTAAATGTGGATGGCTGAGACCAATAAGCAGCCTTCATTAAATCTGTAATAGCAACACTATTAGCATAAGCCCAGGAAGTAGAAAGAGCTCTTACTTCATGAGCAGAAATCTTGAGCACAGACTGCTGAGAAGAAGATAAATCTTCATAAGCAGTACGGATAGTTAACTGAATCCATCTAGCAATAGAATGGACTGAAATGTCCTTTCTATTAGGCATCAAAGACAGAAAGAAACGTTTCCGTCCCTTTCTGATAAACTGAGATCTCTGTTTATAGATACGTAGTGCTCTAACAGGACAGAGTAAAGGCCTACGCCCGTCTGAAGACGGAAGAGCCTTAATAACAATAGGTTCCGGATATTTATTAGGAGCCTGATTCTTAGCTAAAAAACCCACATTAGTAGTGAAGGTGATAGTGTTCCCAACACTACGATAATGAGAATCATCCACTGATAGTGCATGAAGCTCACTGACTCTTCTGGCAGAAGAGAAAGCTAAGAGAAAAGCTGTCTTATAAGATAAGAATTTGAAATCTACTGTCCCAAGAGGTTCAAATGGCTTTTCCTTCAATTTAAGGAGAACCCAAGCTAAATTCCACTTAGGAATTAATCTAAGAGTTCTGGGTCTATTTATCGAAAAGTTTCTAACCAATTTCGATAAAGAGACATTAGATCCAATTTGTAAACTATCATGATGTGCATAGGTATCAGATAACATAGATCTATAACCCTTTATAGTAACAGGCTGCAGTTTGATTTCGTCAAACAAGTATACTAGAAAGTTTGCAATGTCTGGTATAGAGGGATCAAATATATCTACAGAATGATCCCTACACCAACGACGAAAAACCTTCCACTTAGCCGCATAGTTTAGCAAAGAGGAGGTCCTCCTACAGTTAGAAATCGCGTCCACTGCTCGTCCTGTAAAGTGCTTGCCATGCAAGAAGGACCGCACAACGGAAAAACGTGAAGGTTGAGACCTTGCGGGTTGTGATGGAGTTGGCGCGATTTCCCCTGCGAAAGAAGATCCTCTCGTGGAGGAAGCTTCCGCTGTAGGTCCCACAACAGACACCTGAGTAGATTTATCCACGGTCTCTGTGGCGACAGAGATGCTACCAACAGAATCTTGCATTGAGATTGTTTTATCTTTAGCAATACTTGTTGAATTAACGGCGCTGGAGGATACGCATATCCTATCATTCCGTCCCAAGGGATCGACAGAGCGTCTACTGCAAATGCTCTTGGATCCGGACACGGAGACACATACGTCTGCAACTGATTGTTGAGATGTGTCGCAAATAAGTCTATCATTGGCCGTTCCCATTGGTAGCAAATCTGATTGAATACTTGTTTGTTGAGAGTCCACTCCGACGGCAACAAGCGACCCTTTCGTGAAAGGGAGTCTGCTAGCACATTCAGACGACCCGGTATGTGACGGACCGAAAGAAGAACGTGATGTTCTAACGCAAACAGAAGGATTCTTTCCGTTAGATTGAACAACGGAACTGAATGAGTGCCTCCCTGATTCCGTATATACGCCACTACTGTCGTATTGTCGGATAGGATTTGGACATGAGCATCGTGAATAATGTCCATCCAGTGACGTAACGCAAGCCAAATTGACATCATTTCCTTGATGTTTATGTGCTTGCACAGGAATTGCGGATCCCAAAGACCCTGGCATCTCGAATCCGTTGGGATTAATGATGCACCCCAACCTGTTTGACTGGCATCCGTCATAACGGTAAAACTCGGATCCGGCAACTGCAGCGGAACTCCTTGAGTTAACCACTGAATGTTTGCCCAAGTCTGAATCTCTTGTTTCACTTGATCTGACAAGAGAACGTCTACATCGAGCGAATGAATTTTCACACTCCAAGTCAGGAAAATTTGAAGAGGACGTGTGCGCAGCCGCCCCATCGGAATGAGATCCGCGGCGGCTCCGCACAGACCTATCAGTCTCATAAATTCTCTCGCCGTGACTTTGTCTGCGTGCAGACAATAGCGAGCGTAACAACTGACTAATTTCGCTCTGGTTAACGGCAGACGAACGAGATTGTTGTGCGTCTCGAAGCTCATTCCCAGATGAGTGAATGACTTGGACGGCACCAGATCCGACTTCTCCTCGTTTACTATAAAACCGAGACGTCGGAGCAATAGAAGAAGATTCTGAACATCGTTCTGAAGCGTTAACTCGTTGCCGTACCTCTGAAGAATGTCGTCCAGGTAGGCCGACGTTACCGCAGACGAATGAGCTCGGAAGTAGATCATTACCGAGTTCATTACCCGAGTGAAAGCCCAGGGTGCTAGATTCAATCCAAAGCACATCGCCCGGAATTGATACACCACTCCTAAGACTGCGAAGCGTAGATACTTTCGGAATGTCGGATGTACCATGACGTGAAAGTACGCATCTTTGAGATCTATGCTCGTTGCATAATCGTTCACCCGAATACTCGCTCTGACCGATCGAATCGTCTCCATATAAAACTTCGGAGCGACGATCAGCTTGTTTATCCAGCTCAAATCTATGACTGGACGGAACGAGCCGTCTGGTTTCGGAACCAGAAACAGATGGCTGTAGAATCCCAGAGATTCCTGGTTTTCTACGACCTCTACCGCGTTCTTCATTAAAAGAGACTGCACCTCTGATAACAGAGCGTCTCTTTTCTGTGGATTTGACGGAAGATGAGTCCACTTTGGACTTCGAGTTAATGGAGGCTTTCGTTTGAAGGATATCTTTAGACCTTCCGAAGTCACTCCTCTCACCCAAGGGTCGTCCGTAATCGACGCCCACTCTTGTGAAAAACTCGACAACCTTCCGCCAACCGGAACGCGATAGAGGTTTAAGCCATCACCTCCTGGACCTGCGAGGCCTGCGGTAGGAGAAACCACGTCTTCCACGACCCGCACCTCGCCTCGTCGACCTCAGGGCGTCCGACCGATTGTCCCGCCCTGAAGGACGTCCCGAACGAGAGTCGCTATCCTGACGGTCTCTCGAATAAGACCAAGAGGACGCACCGGAACCTCTATAGGAACCTCTCTTGGGCGCATTAGACCCAGAAGTGCCTGTCTTATTCGTGTCTGCTGTATCCGACTTTTTAGGAGCCGATCTGAACAACAGAGAATCATTAGCTTTCTTTTTAATTTTATCATAAATAGCGGAAAGCTTGCCGTCAAAGAGAAGTTCTCCTGAGACCGAAGCGACTCTAAGAGAGTTCTTCACCTTAGAATCCACTAGTGTGGATGTAGCTAGGGCTGCGTCACGTCTAACCAACTCCAGATTTGCCACTGAAAGGGCGGAGTTACACGTGGAATAAGCTACTGCCCTTGAAAGAAGTCTTAAAGAGGATTGTATATCCTGAAACTCTTCCCCTTGAAGGCGCAGTGATAACGCCTTAGTAAGGTGATCTGCGTAAGATAAGGCATCTAAATTGGCTCTGTTAGACGCAATAGCTGTTTCCAACACCGCGGTTGGAATAGAAGCTGACGACGGTAATGATAGCTCTAAGTCTTCCGCCTCATCGTCCATACGCAGAGGAACTCTCGGTATACCCTGTCCTGCCGTATCGAATTTATTCCTTGCATTAATGAAAGGCAGGTTAAGAGTATTTGCGGACAAGAAACCTGCTTTCCCCGTCCTGGAAGCAAGTTTAAAAATAGCGTCGTTCAATAATTCAAATGTTCTTGCAACATTATTGGACTGCGACGGAAACTCAGGAGCGATGTCCCTGAACCGCTCAAAAAATTCAGAGTCCAATGACGCTATAATTCTCTTGTCCGGAAGCGCAGCAGTCTGGCCCGACGGAACAACTTGAGGGAGAAAGTGCCGGATGAAGTCCACGGCAGCTTTATGTTGTTCCGAAAGGGATAGCTCCAATTCATCCGTATCCCTTTCACCATCCGGTCGGACCTCCCGATGTTCCCGGTCGTCCGCCCCCGATGCTTCGGCGGAGCGTACCGACCCAGCGCCGTCGGATAATTCTCGATCCGACACTGTTCCTGTCGGCTGCTGGGATGCTGCGATAAGCTGTGCTATCTGCACAAGAATGTCCAACGTCGAGACCTGCGGAGGCGCAGTCTTTCGCTGCTTCGCCGAGGGCAGCTCCGCATCAGATGGCTCCCGCATACTTTTCCTATGCGAACGTCCGGAGTCCATCGGTCTCGAATCCCTGGCTGCCGGATGGTGTGACCTGGTCGCCGAAGAATCCTTCAACGGCGAAGCTGGTAAAATATCGGCGGTCTCGCAGCCAAGGTGCGGGCGTGTGCGCTGACGAGAAGAGGAAGCCTTAACAGTCTCTGCGGACTGCTTATACAACGGAGCGTCCCGAGCGACGGACGTATGCTCCGCTAAAGACACATTTTGTACCACAACATCTGGTCCCAGATGTTGTTGTACGAGAGAGGGACCTCTCTCGCTCGCGGCCCGGCTGGACCTGGATGAGCTAGGAACCGGACTAAAAGGCTTCCTCCGTTCTCGTTTACTATCCGCCGTCACTGGGTGTGCATCTATTATGTTTATAGTGCTCGCATCACCCAAAATTTCCTCTTGGACCGCATCGGACGAACCCGGCTGCCGAACCATTCGGTGAATGGACGCTACACCGGGCGAGCTAGCGGACGACATTTGTCTAATCTCCATGAGCACTTTTGCCGCTAGCTCTGAATTCATTTGTGACGACGGACGCACACTTGAAGAAGATAACATGGAAACATCACCCTGTTCTGGTTCCTCTGAAATAGAAACTGAGAGAGTAGAGTGACCTTGTGGAGAAAGAGCCGGAATCGCTCTTTCTCCAGAAACAACATATCGTGACACACGTTTCCAATGTTTCTCATCCCAATGTTCACATATAGGACAGGGATTAATGCGAGAACACTGACTACAATTAATACAATGATCATGAAAGTCAGAGGAAGATTTCTTCCTATTACAATTTGAACAATGTCCCTTCATTGTGAAAGAACAACAATAAGTCCTAGTTACTCGCAAAAACCCGACACAAAGATACATAATAACATGATCCATTAATAAATGAAAAAACAATTGCAAAACAAAATAATTTTGAAAAAATATTTTTTCAGAAAAGCCCAAGTTGCTGAAAAGTAACGTTGAGCCCCGATGGATCCGATGGCAAAGTGTGGTCAAAAATTTTAAAATTATATAAAATAATTAATGAGACACTTTCGGATAATATAAATGTATCTTATAATGAGATAAACTACCACAAAGGCAAACAGCCCCCCTCAAAAAAGGCTGTTGCCAATGAAAACAAACAGTGTAAACACACCAGAAAACATGACTCCAGGCACTGAAAAAACTGGCCCGGAATCAGTCATCAATTACACTCTATCTGATGCAAAACAGAGACTCCCAGGGGAGAATCTGTAGAACATCAGATGGAAGATGCAGAACACAAACGTTATACACCCATGGGTGAAAACGTAACTATGGGGAAAATAACAGAAAACATTCTGTAACCAAGCAACTCTCCCAGGAAATTTTAGAAATGAAATTTCTCAATAATATGCCAAAATCATGGGAGAATTGCCAGGGGGGACTTTAGAAGGCTAGGGGAGAGGAAACACTGAATAAGCAGTGCAACAATTAGCAAGAATGACAACAAGAGGCCCATGCCTCGAAAATAGGCAACTTAACATAATTTCATCAAAAAATTTTAAGTACAGCCCTGATTATTTTTTGCCACTTCTTTTTCCTCTCCTCCTTCTATCCTCCTTAGAATCACATTTTCTCCAAAAATTACGTGTCTGGCATCCTTTAAACTGAGATTTACAAGCACAAAGATCAGTGAGATGTTGACTGATGAAGGGCCAAACAGAGAATGATAATTGGCGCCAATTTCGGGACGACTGCGTCACTGCGCATGCGCAGTAGAGGCGTACTATGGAGGTCCTTTAGGACATGATTTCTTTTTGTTTTGGATGCAAATTTTGGGGATTGGGGGGCAAAATTTGTGTTTGGCCCTGGTTTTGTTGGAGTTAGCACCAGCTAAGTCTGGGTCATTGGTACAGTATAAAAATATGAAGTGGCTTGCTAGTGACTTCGTTCATGAAGCAACGTCATTTCAAATATTTCTCGTAGTGTATCAACTCAAGCCCAGGGGTGAGCGTTAGTAAGCCATGTTGCCATTTTAGAGAGGGTTTGCACCTCCCAAGCATTGGTGACTGGATCCTATTTTACAAATAAAACATAGTCTGTTTACCGCAGTGAACAGACACTGCTTAATTTTATATATAAAAAATTTCTACTGCCGAGTAAACAGCAAGCTAATGCATCCAGTGTAAAGCCACTTGAGTGGCTTCCAGTACTTTTCAATGGGGCTATGAGAGTGGCTTCTAACACTCAACCAATTAGCTTTAACATTTTCCCTATTTTTGCCTCCAAAACACTCTCACTGAGCTCACTGCAATGAGGGGTCATAAACCATGTTTGGAGGCAAAATAAGAACATTTAGTCATTCAAATTTATTTATTGCTGCAATCTTGGAACATATGGATCTTTAAATATATCTCTGTTGTTCTAGTTTTGTGGATTAAGAAGCTTTTGATTAGCCATGGACCTTGGTGGCTCAGTGCTTAGAGCATTGGACTTTAAACTGAAATGCCCATTATTTGATCCTGACAAAGGGTAACTGCATTATGTCCTTTGGCAAGGCACTTAACTCTTTACCCAATGCAGACGATTTAAAAATTTAGTATTTTATTTACTTAAAATTTAAAAAAAATTCAACAAAACCATATCATGTGATCCCTCATTGGAATGAGCTTGATGAGCTCATTCCGATGAGGGGTCACATGATATGGTTTTGTTGAAATATTTTGAAAAAATTTCTTTCAACTGCTGAATTTGCAAATTACGTGGGTGGATGAGGGCGATCCGTTAGTTAAAGGGTTAATCTTAATTATTCACATGGGGGCACGGTGACGCAGTGTACTAAGGCATATTGCATGTCGTAGGTGTGTTTGCCTTCAACCAATGCTTACCAGGCATGTCAACCGGTACCTGAGCCAGTACCAGTACTGCCGGTTCCATAATGCTCCAAGCGGTACCGGTACTGATGCTATTGTCCCGCTAATACCGGGACAAAATAATTTTATGGGGAAATGCCTAACTGAATGAGGGTAAACGGGCTGATAATCATGTATGGCTCACTTGCACGACATACTTTCAACTTATGCTTTTGTGTAGATTATGAGGACTAAAATAAACTAAGAACATAAGCTTTTCATAGCAAAAAAATAATTAAACAAGAGGCCCCAGGGGGCCTGAGGGTGCTCACCTGACATGGTAGTCTAAATATGAAACCAGGGACTTGACTTGATTAAGCTGCAAACGCCCCTCCTAAGAAAAGCATATACCAACTAGATGAAGCAGTTGTCACGAGTTGTACCCACACAATACACAGGATTTTCCTTCTATTTTCAGTTCCTGCACTTTTACATCCCAAAATTGAGATAAACGCATAAAAACAGATTTTTTTTTACTTTTGTTCAGAAATTTTCTAAGTCCCACCTGGCCCCCAAATTTTCAGTGTTAAAAAAAATAAAATTTTTTTGTCTTAAAATTGACCGAAAAGCATAAAAAAAACAAAAAAAAGTTTTGGGATTTCTGTCCAAAACTTTCCAAGTCCCACTTGGACCCCAAATTTTCAGTTAAAAAAAAATAAAAAAATTTTGTCTTAAAATTTACCAAAACTCATAAAAAAACCCTAAAATAATTTACGGATTTTGGTCCAAAATTTTGTAAGTCCCACCCAGCCCCCAAATTTTCAGTGTAAAAAAAAAAAAAATATTGTCTTAAAATTGACCAAAACGCATAAATGAAAGTGTCAATGACACTGCAGCTTAACTTGACAAACTTGAACTTGGTAAGTTATAAATGAAATGGCAAAATTGAAGATCATTGGTACCAATGTTATTTAATGAAATTTCAACATAACAGCATTCTGTGTGCATAACGTCAGAGTAATCCATGCATTTTTAAATGTAAACTGTAAGACTGGCTAAAGGAAGAATGTTGATATACAAATGCAGTATGTTCACAGATTATTGTAAATGTCAACTTTTTTCACAGAAATGGATGCTAATCAATAGCTCTTATCTAAAGGTTTTGCCTAATGAGCACACAAAGTTCAAAAACAATCCTATGATAAATGTGGCCTGTAGGCCATGTCAAAGAATGTTGATGCACAAATGCAATAAATTCAAAGATTGTTGTTGCTAACAGTTTTTGATGGAAATGAAAAGAAAATCAATAGCTCCTATCTTTGTCACCCTGCATAAGCATACAATGTTTCAAAACAACCTGATAATGAATGTGCCCTCTGAGGCATGCCAAAGGAAGATGTTAATGCACAAATGCACTAAGCAGAAGGTCATTGCTTGTGGCAATGGTTTTGTTTTTTGTTTTTTTTATAGAAATTCATAAATATACCCTGCAGAGACTGTAAAAGGGATAATTGATGCACAAATGCAGTAAGTTCAAAGGCTGGTGATAACGACAATAATTTTTTATGGAAATGAAAAAAAAGCAATAGCTCACATCTAGAGGTCACCCCGAACAGACATACCAAGTTTCAAAGTGATCCGATCATAAATGTACCCTGAAGAGTGTGTTAAAGGGAAATATTGAGGTCTGACTAAACTAAGTTCAAAGGTCAGCGGCAACATTTTTTACAGAAATGGAAGAAAATCGACAGCTTCCATATAGATGTCACCCCACACAAGCACACCAAGTTTGCAAGCGATCATAAATGTGCCCTGCGGGGTGTGTCAAAGGGAAATATTGATGCTTAACTGCATTAAGTTTTTACTAAGTTCATCGAAGGTCATTGCCAGTGGCAACATTTTTTGACGGAAATCGAAGAAAAGCGATAGCTCCCATCTAGAGGCAACCTCAAACAAGCATACAAAGTTTCAAACCGATCTGATCATAAATGTACCCTGTAGGGCATGCCAAAGGAATATATGATGCCTGACTAAACTAAGTTCAAAGATCGTTGCAAGCGGCAACATTTTTTGAAGAACAGAAATGGAAGAAAATCAATAGCTCCAATCTAGTGGTCACCCCAAACAAGCATGCCAGGTTTCAAAGCAATCCGATCATAAATGTGCCCTGTAGGGTGTGCCAAAGGGAAATATTGAGGTCTGACTAAACTGAGTTCTAAGAACGTTGGCCGCGGCAACATTTTTTGACGGAAATGGAAGAAAATCGATAGCTCCCATCTAGAGGTCACCCCAAACAAGCATGCCAAGTTTCAAAGCGATCTGATCATAAATGCGACCTGTGAGGTGTGCCAAAGGAAACTCTGGACGTACATACGTACGGACACCGACAGACAAGAAGTGATGGCAATACATCAGCTTGACTTTGTCAAATTGAGCTAAAAAAAAAATAAAATAATAAACCGCCCACCTGCATGCAATTGTACAAAAAATGGCCTGAGAAACAGAAAATCTACTTTGTGGGGCCTAAAGGTCAACCAATGATTTCTTGTGTAAAACTGTCATGAATTTTTCATCAAATCTAGTCATAGCTGTTTCACAGCAGCCATTGCGAGATTTGATGAAAACATTTTTAATCAGCAGATTAAGAAATAAACATCACTTACCTAAATTTAATGATGCTAAACTGTTGGTACACTTCCATTCTTTTTCATGTGTTGCTGTTTTAACATCGTCCATTACAAGTGGAACCCAACCACCAAATACAAACATTCTATTCCCGATACAAGTTGACGAGTGTAAACTTCTTGGTAATGGGGAAATACCCTGTATAACTGGTTTTGTCCATGTATATGTATCTAAAAAAAAAACAAAGATGAGAGATAAAATCTAACTGGCTGTTTCTGTGTCATATGTATCAGTTGGTGCTGCACAGAATATCGATAAAGTGATACATACCAATATTCAAACCAGTGTCGATTGAATACCGGCGTAATTACAAAAATTATTGGTTTATCGTCATTATTTATTTCCCCACAATTTAATTTTCAAGGAGTCATTTTAACCCTCTACCCAACGTAACGGCCAAAACAGGCCAGCGCTATTCACAAAAATCACCAATTAATTTTTATTATTTTTTCATTTTTTGTCTAATGCTTTTGAGACAAAAAATGAATCAAATTAGTTATTCAAGAATTTTGTTTGCAAGTGTCGTCTGCTTTTCATGTTAAGTAAAGGTTTAACTGAAGTCCATCCCTTTACACAATGAATCATCCACATCTGCCTGTGTAAAATACTAATTCGGCAGTTGAAAAATATTTTTCAAAAAGATTCAACAAAATCATATCATGTGACCGGGTCACAGTGACCCTCATTGGAATGAGCTCGTTTGTTGAAATTTTTGGAAAAATTTGATAAACTAATATTAAAAATAATAAATTTTTATATCATCTCCATTGGATAAAGGGTTATTCAAACTGCATCATCAAGGCATGCTAATTTGTTCCACTGTGATGGCTCAAGTCCTGATTGTGGTACGTATGTTGAGATATCTGAACAGACTTTCGATTTACTGGTATACTGCAGTATTTTTTTAATATTGATATTCAGTTTAGAATATCGTGCAACACTAGTACCAGTGCAGGGTTCCTACTAGAGATTGGCGGTTGTGATTTTTTCACTTCGGTTTTGGTTTTTTTGGGGGGGTTTGACCCGGGTTTCAGTTAGGCTTAAAAAAATTAAAAATCCATTTCTCAGGCCCTCCCGCATGGTCCTTTTGGCTGCCGCATACTCTCTTTTTATAACCTATCCAAACTTTTAAAAAAATCAAAATCGAATGGATTATGTCTGATATTTTACCCAAGTTAATAAAATTGTTCCTTGAGTGCAAGAAGGCTTTGCAATGCTTTAGCATTGCAAAGCCTTCTTGCACTCAAGGGACATAATACACCACCACCCATGCTATTATGTAGATTATGGGGCCTAAAACATAAAACAAACCAAGAACATGAACTTTTTAATGGCAAAGAAAAAATTACAAAAAGAAAAAATAAAATAAAAAACCGTCCGCACACATGCAATTTTACAAAAAAATGGCCTGAGAAACAGAGGATCTGCTTTGTGAGGCCTTACAGTTTTTTTTTTACTTTATGCATTCAACTAATTTTGGGAATTTAGAAGTGAGGAACCAATGAACTCATGTTCAAGTATGAAGTTATAGTATCAGAATGTTTTTTTCCAGGTGAACTTGAATTCATTGGTTGTTCATAATTCAAAATTATTATTGCTGGGTATCAGACAATCAAATTTAAGCACCTTTAGGCCTCTGACCATGATTTTCAAGGACTGTTATAAGCTTGATGAGATACGGAGACAGGAAAATTTTAACACTGTCACCAATGCAAATCATTTAAAGTATTGTAACCATTACTTCAAAGGTGTCTATAAAAGAACAGAATTATTCCCCTTCGATCAGTGCATATACAAAACGTATCTCCATGTGCTTTTCTGCTACAAATAAATATATTCACGCAATGTATGACAAGGGGTTCGGAGCTGATTTTAGCGTAGAATGTTACATTAAAACTCTTATATATTTCATATAACTATCTTACCACTAGCACATCTGGGTTTACAGGTTGAGTGCATACATTTGTGTGAACTTTCATTTAGTACTTACTACAGATGATCACTTTCGCCGATTTCTTGCAGATGATCTCTCATCCAGTAACTTTTTAAGCTTCGAGTAAATTTCTTTGTGCTGCGACTCCATATGTCGAATTAGGTTGCTCGTATTTACGTGTTCGGAATATTTCTCTTTTGCAAATATTGCAGGTGCAAAATTTTGATTTCTGGTCATTTCAATTACAGTACAGAGACTCGGATCTTTTGTCGCCATTTTAACTCAAGAAAACTTTTTGTAACTCTCACGTGGTATACATGGTTAGTTACAAAGTTAAACTTTCGTTTCTGTAATCAGTGGATATCCCCGTTCATGGCACTTAGCATCTTGACCTCCCTCCTCCCCCACCCCCCTCCCCCCCCCCCCCCCCCCCCCCCACCATCTCAGAAGCACCCAAGTTTTCAAATTAGCTCGATCGTTGTTCCAGGATGCATAGATTATGCATTGTATTAATGATTAATAAAAAAAAAATTCACAACTGAAAGCGAGTTGTGTCCTCGGTTACCTGCCAGTCTCTAGTTCCTGCACTTGCATTAGGGAGTGAATACCAGGAGATTCCAGCAGGTTTTCAATGAATTTTATTTGCATATTAAGTCAAATAATAAAAATTCAAGACATTTTAATGTGGTAAGTGGGAAAGGTAGAATGGTATATTTGAAAGATATTACCCATGTTACAAATCTTTATTCAGCTGTTTCTAGACCGGAGTGAATGAAACATTATTATGAATAAGCGACACATCATTGGTTGTGTGATGATTTTAATGTTATCAGGACCAGGGACCAGCCTAGGGGGGAACTTTAGGGAGACTTCAAGTCTCCCTCCAGAAAAAATAGGGAGACTGCAGAGTCATGCAGGGAGACTTCATAGGCAAGTGGGGAAAATTAAGAATATTCATGTACCACCCCCGCCGCCCCTTCATATTTTCAATTTATGGTCCTCCATTAACGTACAAATAATACAGGTCCAGTTGTCTATGATGCATCTGTGCCAGGTTAAAAAATCACAATGTAATTATTGACTGAAAATCCCCCACTGCTACCTTCTCCTTCATGACCCCTCACCTCTTCTTCGTGCCAATCCCCCATCACCCTCCTGTGGTTGCCTTTCAACAAAGTCTACTAAGCTAATAATTTCCTAAGTCTGAAAGTGTGAACAGGACCAGATGTAAGAAGGTTGCTTGGGAGGTACTTTGTTAGTTAATAAACAAAATACATTCTGGGGTCGAGTATTTTGTAAAAGAAATGTCATTCCGCATCATTTTTATGGCATTCCGGTGTCATTCCGCGTCATTTCATGTCATTCCGATGTTTAGGAGGACCCTTTTTCAAGATCGTCCACATGCACACTTGTGTCCTGTACAAAGCTTTTCTTGACATCACTAAAGCGTTTTTTCATGTGTTTCAATTCCATTCGTGTTTTTCTGGGAATAGACAGCCCAACAGTTAACAGTCGTCAGCAAATCGAAATGAAAATATTGTGTTATAAAATACGTCCGTTGTGTATACATTTTCGGCATCCTAAGCGACGTAACCTACTTTCAAACTGGGTTGTTTTGTTGAGTCGCGTAAGTCACCTATTTTCGTTTCGACACTTGAAGCTCCGACTGGAACGCAACAAAATAGAAATAAAAAAAATCCGCCAAAAGCGACAATGGACAATTGCTTGTCGTGTGATTTCAAATAAATGGACGTTCATTTGACGAATTAAAATGCCCATTTATCACACTCGAGCACATTCGATTTTTGAAAATACTCATTTTCATGTAAACCTCGCATCACTCAGTTCAGCCTTTTCTCATTTTGGCCAATTTTTAGAGGGCGACTTGTAATCGCCCCGACTATTTTTCTAGGCGGCTTTGGGCTTAGAAGGGCGACTTAATCGCCCTAGTCGCCCTCACGGCTGGTCCCTGATCAGGACACTTCTCTGATGGATAGCCCAGTACTCCAACTTCTAGGAGATACAAGGATGATTTCTGAGATTCTAGGAATTTAAGGTGTGAGAATCCTCAGCGCTGTTGATTTGAGGTGTCAGATTGCTACCAAGCCTCATCACACTTCTAACTTATAATCAACAAGCACTTATATTAACGCTTCTCGAAGTTTCAGCAACAGATAACCTATTATCAAACTTAGAATTAAACATGTTGCTGCACAGACCATAATATATTATGAAAATTTCTTCTTTT
Source organism: Pictodentalium vernedei (assembly GCA_031216915.1). Taxonomy (NCBI): domain Eukaryota; kingdom Metazoa; phylum Mollusca; class Scaphopoda; order Dentaliida; family Dentaliidae; genus Pictodentalium; species Pictodentalium vernedei. Next base: position 128,874,363 of record CM062296.1, on the reverse strand, counting down.
CTCTCCACTAATAAACCTATGTGCATTGGACTTACTACTGAAGATAAAGTTTGAGCAGAATTCACTTGCTAAATTCTAATAAGGCCTCATAAAGTATATTTTCTGTTTCTCAGGCCATTAATTGTAAAATTGCATGCAGGCGGGTGGGCAGTTTATTTTATTTTTTATTTTTTGCAATTATTTCTTTGCCATCCAAAGTTCATATTCTTGGTTGTTTTATGACTTAGGCCTCATAATCTGCAGTCTAGAAGAGCATGGGTGGTGGTGTATTTCGTCTGTTGAGTGCAAGAAGGCTTTTCAATGCTAAAGCATTGCAAAGCCTTGCTGCGCTCGAGGGACAAATTTATCAATTTTATTAACTTGGGTAAAATATCAGGCATAAACCATTTAATTTTTATTTTTTGAACTTTGAGTACCCGGAGTACACCGAGCAACTGTCAGACCCCAACATACTAACTCCACACAAGCAGGGTTAGCATTGGTTGAAAACAAGTGCACCATCGGCGTGCAGTTCACCTTAGTACACAACACCACCATGCCCCCACGAGCTTGTTTCAATGAGGGGTCATAACCTATGTTTTGGAAGCAAAAAATGAAAATATTTAGTTATATGAGGATGTTTTTTCCAAGTGCAATCTGCAACTCAAGTTAGGGAATGGGTTAGAAAATCATACTAGGTGGCTAATTTGTGCGTGTGTGTGTCATATGATAAATAGAATATGAAATCAGTGTTTTTCTCATATAACATTTATGAAATTCGTCCGAATTTTCCGTTTGGGCTCTCCAAAATGGAAAATTCTTAGACTCGTTTCATAAATATTATATGAGAAAAACACTCATTCCATATCCTCTATTTAGCTGGTTTAAATATTACCAATATCTAGCTGCCATAAATCTCCGAGTCGACATCCACTCATACCACCATATATGATCAATCGTGGCCTCTTCCCATCTTTCTCAGCATATGATGAACAAGAGTGAGATTCTCTTGGTGGAGGAGGTACACCCACAGTTGTTGGCAGATCCCAAGCTAAAGCATTCGAGTTTTGTTTTAACTCCAGAACATACAGATCATTCAAGTATCTGAAATAATGAGAAATTAATGTACATTATAATAATTACAACTTTATAGGATATTCGTTTGTAGATTAACAAGGTGCAACGCCACCGGTATCCCCCACCGAGAAGTGGTTTACTAACCATAACCATAAAGATGGAAATTTTTCTAAGTCAAAAAATGTCGAAAATGGCCCATAATACTAGAAATGAAAGTGTCAATGACACTGTAGCTTAACTTGTGTGTTGTGTTTGATGAAAAGAATAATGTTCAATGTTTATAAAGGGATTATGAAATAAGACAAGAATTGTGATAATTGGGAATATGTTCTTTTCTGTTCCCTGTATGCTATGTTTTTTGAAAATAATATGAGGTGTACACTGTAATAAAGAGCTGAGAGGTGGGTTAATATGACCTCACAGTTAATGTACGTGGCCCTCACAGTTAACGTATATCAACAAAAGTTACCAAGTTACAGTGAAATTATTCCAAAACGAGTCATCCTATCAAGTTACATTGAAATCCCTTCATAAATATGGCCTGTAGACTGTGCAAAAGGTTTTCATGGCTTCGGGCCCCTGTAGCCGTCAGTTTCCCAATTGCGGAATTGGGGGGAAAAGGGGACGTCCTCATCTAGACATTATATGAAGTCAACCTACCAAGTAATCCCTTCATAAATATGACCTGTAGACTGTGCTAAAGGTTTTGGGGCTTTGGGCTCGGGCAGCCATCATGGTTGAATGATCGCAACCAAAAGGGGACATTCTCATCTGGGCATCATCTGGAGTGATCCTACGAAGTTACAATGAAATCCCTTCATCAATGCGACCTGTAGACTGTGCTCAAGGTTTTCAGGCCCCTGAAGCCGTCACAGTTGACCAATCTCGACCAAAAGGGGATGTCATCATCTAGGCATTATATGGAGTCAAACTAACAGGTTACAATGAAATCCTTCCATAAATATGACCTATAGACTATGCTAAATGTTTTGGGGTTTTGGGCTCGGGCAGCCATCAAGGCTGAATGATCGCGACGAAAAGGGGACGTTCTCATCTAGACATTATTTGGAGTCATCCTACCAAGGTACAATGAAACCCCTTCATAAATATCACCTGTAGACTGTGCAAAAGGTTTTCGGGCTTCAGGCCTCTGTAGCCATCACAGTTGCCTAATGGTGTCCAAAAGGGGCTGTTCTCATCTAGACATTATATGAAGTCAACCTACCAAGTTACAATGAAATTCCTTCATAAATATGAACTGAAGACTGTGCTAAAGGTTTTCGGGCTTTGGGCTCTGGCAGCCATCATGGTTGAATTATTGCAACCAAAAGGGGACATTCTCATCTGGGCATCATCTGGAGTGATCCTACGAAGCTACAATGAAATCCCTTCATAAATATGACCTGTAGACCGTGCTCAAGATTTTCGGGCTTCGGGCACCTGTAGCCATCACAGTTGACCAATCACGCCCAAAAGGGGATGTCATCATCTAGGCATTATATGGAGTCAACCTAACAAGTTACAATGAAATCCTTCCATAAATACGACCTATAGACTATGCTAAAGGTTTTGGGGCTTGGACAGCCATCAAGGCTGAATGATCGTGACCAAAAGGGGACTTTCTCATCTAGACATTATTTGGAGTCATCCTACCAAGCTACAATGAAATCCCTTCATAATTATGATCTGTAGACTGTTCTAAAGGTTTTCAGGCTTTGGGCCCCTGAAGCCGTCACAGTTGCCCAATCGTGTCCAAAAGGGGACGTTCTCATCTAGACATTATATGAAGTCAACCTACCAAGTTACAATGAAATCCCTTCATAAATATGACCTGTAGACTGTGCTAAAGGTATTCAGGCTTCGGGCAGCCATAATGGTTGAATGGTCGCAACCAAAAGGGGAATTCTCATCTGGAGTGATCCTACGAAGTTGCTATGAAATCCCTTTATAAATATGACCTGTAAACTGTGCTCAAGATTTTCGGGCTTCGGGCACCTGCAGCCATCATAGTTGACCAATCATGACCAAAAGGGGATGTCATCATCTTGGCATTATATGGAGTCATCCTAACAAGTTACAATGAAATCCTTCCATAAATACAACCTATGGACTATGCTAAAGGTCTTTGGGCTCGGGCAGCCATAAAGGCTGAATGATCGCGACCAAAAGGGGATTTCTCATCTAGACATTATTTGAAGTCATCCTACCAAGCTAGAATGAAATCCCTTCATAATTATGACCTGTAGACTGTTCTAAAGGTTTTGGGGCTTCGGGCCCCTGTAGCCATCACAGTTGCCCAAAAGGACAGGACCAAAAGGGGACTTTCCCATCTAGACATTGCATGAAGTCAACCCACCAAGTTACAATGAAATCCTTCCATAAATACGACCTATGGACTATGCTAAAGGTCTTTGGGCTCGGGCAGCCATAAAGGCTGAATGATCGCGACCAAAAGGGGACGTTCTCATCTAGACATTATATGAAGTCAACCTACCAAATGACAATGAAATCCCTTCATAAATATGACCTGTAGACTGTGCTAATGGTTTTTGGGCTTCGGGCTCGGGCAGCCGTCATGGTTGAATGATCGTAACCAAAGGGGACAATCTCATCTGGGCATCATCTGGAGTGATCCTACGAAGTTACTATGAAATCCCTTTATAAATATGACCTGTAGACTGTGCTCAAGGTTTTTGGGCTTCGGGCACCTGTAGCCATCACAGTTGACCAATCACGACCAAAAGGGGATGTCATCATCTAGGCATTATATGGAGTCAACCTAACAGGTTACAATGAAATCCTTCCATATATATGACCTTTTGCCTATGCTAAAGGTTTTTGGGCTCGGGCACCCATCAAGGCTGAATGATCGTGATCAAAATGGGACGTTCTCATCTAGACATTATTTGGAGTCATCCTACCAAGTTACAATGAAATCCCTTCATAAATATGACCTGTAGACTGTGCTAAAGGTTTTCGGGCCTCTGTAGCCGTCACAGTTGCCCAATCAGGACCAAAAGGGGACTTTCCCATCTAGACATTGTATGAAGTCAACCCACCAAGTTACAATGAAATTCCTCAATAAATGTGACCTGTAGACTGTGCTAAAGGTTTTCGGGTTTTGGGCTCGGGCAGTCGTCACGTTTGGCAGATCACGCCCAAATGGGGAAATTCTCATCTAGACATCATAAGGAGTCATCCTATCAAGTTACAATGAAATCCCTCCATATTAAACATGACCTGCAGACTGTGCTAAAAGTTTTGGGGTTTTGGGCTTGGGCAGCCATCACGGTTGATAGATCATGCCCAAAAGGGGACGTTCTCATCTAGGCATTATACAGAGGCATCCTACCAAGTTACAATGAAATTCCTTCATAAATACGGCCTGTAGACTGTGCTAATGGTTTTCGGGTTTTGGGCTCGGGCAGCCATACCTGTTGCCCGGTCACGACCAAAAGAGGACGTTCTCATCTAGACATGACCCCAAACCTGCATGTGAAACTTCGTGACGATCAGACAAGAACTGCAGGGTGTAGCCCATGCTAAAGGAAAATGTGAACAGACTCACAGACGACTAACAGACTTCCGCACGCGTGATGGCAATAGCTTATCATGACTATGCCAAGTTAAGCTAAAAATGATTGGACAAAACCCATTGCTTGTGAATATCCTTTCCCCCATGGTGATGGTCCCTCCATCCGCATTCCAAAGATCATTCAAATCCAACATGCACAGACTGAGATACTGAGGTCTAAAGTTGTTATGGACAGATGGACCCCATTACTAGATCACCCGCAAACTTCATTTTGGCAGGGGATAACAAAATTTTACCCACAAGACAAAACTTCATATTTTTGGCTTCATGAAACCAGTATAACACTTGATCCCCACTCCCCACAGATATCTCCCTTAGGGAGGGGGAGAGATAAACTAGTTTATGTACATCCATCAAAAAACATAAAAAGTTTCGAGTCTCCCCATTTTGGAAGACACCACAAGCCCAAGGCAATAAAAAATGCCCAATAAGGGGTTTCAATTTCAATGAGGGGTTGCTTGAGAATCAAAACAATTTTTTTTTTTGCCTAAAAATAATATTTTTGTGCAATTTAAAAAACGGACTGAAATGTTTCTTTCCTGCCCATATTGACAGCACAAAACTAACAAGGGCAACGCCCCCGGTCCCCCGACCAAGATGGCAAATTCAAGGGAGCTGTTAGGATGCAATTTGTTCGCAGAGCATGGCCATTTTTTAACTTGACCTGTATTTCCAACCAATTAAACCACATACTTAGTTTCGTTTCAATCAAATGATCCAAAGTAAAGTTATCATCCGGACAACACAAAAACCGTATTTTCTAAGTCGAAAAAGGGGAATAAATCCAGTAAAAATCAGTGGAGCGTGCCCATTTTCGAACTTGACCTGCATTTCCACCCAAATAAGCGGCATACTAAATTTTGTTTCAATCAAATGATCCTAACTAAAGTTATCATCCGGACAACACAAAAACTGTATTTTTTAAGTCGAAAAAGGGGAATAAATCCAGTAGAAATCAGTGGAGCGTGCCCATTTTCGAACTTGACCTGCATTTCCACCCAAGTAAGACACATACCAAATTTAGTTTCAGTAAAATCATCCAAACTAAAGTTATCATCCGGACAAGGGTGTGACGGATGCACGGACGGATGCACGGACGGATGCACGGACGCACACACGGACAGACGGACGGACACTGCTGATTACAATAGTCCCCCGAAGGGTCGGGGGACAATAATATGTGATTTGTCATCAAATATTGTTAACCCTTTACACAACGTAATGGCCCAAACCGGCCAGTGTTATTCTAAAAAATCTCATAATTTTCATTATTTTTTTCATTTTTTTGTCTCAAAAACATAGGCTATGATCCGTATTGGGTTAAGTAAAGTGGTATCTTAGACAAACAATCGCTTCCAACAACTTCTAGTGTCATCAATTAAAATACATGTACATTGAATATCATGGAAACATCTCACACTTAAAACTAACACTTCATAAATGATGCTGAAGTTGTGAATAAATAGTTTTGAAAAACATGATTTGGACAGGTTCACCACTGTGGCAAAAAATTTTGGATCGGTCACAATTAGAGATGAGATTTTCTAGAAATTATTTTCTTTCTTGAAAACAAAAACTTTTATGAATAAAACCGCAATAGCCACTTTGCAACTTGAATAGCCACTTTGCCAATGAAAATTATTAAACTGACAGGAGTATTCAATTAACAGGGATTGTGTCACTTTCCTGTATTCTAGAGACAAACTTAGCATTTATTATTTTGGATCTTGCTTGGCGGAGCTCCATGAGCTCTGTCAAACAAGATACAATAGATTAAATGCTTGTATTGGATGTACTGAGTCCAAACAGGTCTATAAACAAAGGAAAACTGGGGAGAGTCAGGGTAATTTCTCAACAGGTTACAAGATGTTTTATTCAATTAACAGGAGTTTCCTCTAAAACCAACATTCAATTAACAGGTCAAGTTTGTACTGGAGGTATGGTAAATGGGTTTGTGTTTTGACAGTATATTCAATTAACAAGGTTATTCAGTTAAGAGATATCCAATTAAGTGAGCTCCACTGTAGTATAAAGCATGGAATACCCACCTTGGAATATTATTCTTTGGGTCCTCACTATCATTAGCCAGTCCACCAAATAAATAAGCTCTACTTCCAAGTAATGTAAAACTATGTCCTAGAAAAAACATTAAAAACATTTATTTCACATTGAAGTTTTGAATATTTATTTATTGGGGTTTAATGACACTTCGACAGCCAGGGACCGACCTGGGCATGCGCCAGTGCATATTTGGTTCTGGCTCTTAAATCTCAGAAATAGGCTTCTCAGTTGGCGCGTAACTTCTCAGATCATATTTTGATATTCTTTCGATGGATAATCGAGAGAGACACTCTTACATATATTATATATATGATTATCATTTATCATTGTTGTAGAGTGCTTAAGTTAATACTTCAAGTCTTAATTACCAAGCATTAATCTTCACTGTGGTTTCTGATCAAGTCTTGGCTGCCTAAATAGGCAGCCAAGACTTGATCAGAAACCACAGTGAAGATTAATGTTTGCTATAGTGTACTAAATGAAAATGATGAGAGCTATTACATACTTGCAGTGTGTGTTACAAACAGCAGTGCGACTCCGTAAATTGAAATCTGGCGCATGAATTGAAAAAATAGGCTCCGAGGCTAGAGCGTATTTTAAATAGTCTTGATCGGTCCCTGACAGCCTGGGTCACCTCATGAACTTTTAAAGAAGAAATCTCACTATTTTCTTGAAAATCATGTTAATATTCAGTTTACCTACAACCTTTCCCTGAATCATGATCCCCAAAACTGCTAATCTTTTAGATGAAATTGTTAACAAATTCTGGTCATGGGTAGTGAAACGGCTCATCAAATTTTTCAGAACAAACTGCTCCCTGCATAACCTATGTTTTGGTGGACAAAAATGCAAATTTTTAGTTATTCAAGATTAAAGAAATGTTTGAGCCAGAAGGTTACGTATCGCTGGATTGGTCATAGACTGACACAGAGCCCTGCAATGCTTCAAACTTTGATATCAATTTGATTCGAGTCAGTCTGTTTCAGAAACTTTTCGTTAATCTATATTTTTTTTAAATCCCACCAAGTTTCCCCTCTTGATCTTTTCTTCTATCATCAAATCTTCTGTACATGAGACCTAATAACAGAAGCACATGTAATGTTCCAGGAGGTTCCACTTCCATAACCAGTTTGATATTATGTCTTTTTGATTGATTTGTTACTGCTGAGTGGAGACGGACAATATTTCCTCTACTCCACAGCATGACTGGAAATATGCAGACTCATCTGCAGAATGAGGTTCCCAGGGGAGAATTAGGTGGTGCTACCCTGCACAGCAGGGTAGCATTACTAAATGTACCCTCTGTCAACCTCAATCTGAATCAAGGTCTCAGACCTAAACAGAAAGAGGTACCAAGAGGATAAATTGAGGGATTCCACTCCGGTGTCACAGTTTGGGAAGCATCAGAAAATTCAGTCTTTGGGTACCTTATTCTGCAAATAACAGACTGCTTATTTCCGAGCTTGCCCCACAGTTGTAAAATGAAATATCTACAACTATGAAAGCGATTCAATTCGACACCCTCTGCCAAATTCGATTCAACACAAAATTTTGAGACTCGGAGGACCCTAATCAAGCAGTTTTCTCAAGGAACAAAATCAGAGTTCTTTTCTTCATCAAACCTTTACCTAACAAATGGATGCATAGTCATTGTGGACTGGTTGTAATCCACACGTCTGCAGTAATGTCCATGCATACATTTACAGGGTTATAAAAATCATCTGCAAAATGTTAAATACTGAATCAACAGGTTGTACCCGGTGCTTCATTAATTAAATTTTTGATTTTTGATGATTTTTCCTAAAATTAGTGTTTGGAATCTAATATTATTGCATCCGTGAAAATATTGCCCTCCTATGGAAAGTGACCAGTCCACGGTGGCCATACTGTATGCTCTTGGTTAGTCTGTTACGAAAATGAGCCAACCGTTTCAGACCTAATATTTTTCAATACGGAAATTTTGGTGTTTTGAGATTCCCTTGGTACTACCAAGTTGGTAGTGTAAATCGGTACTGGCTCTATAGAGATACCGAGTGGTATTTAAAGTATATCGCCCATCTATAAATGAGGGAGAAAACTGATTTCATTCTCATTAATATTCATACCCAATCGAGGACATGGTGGTGGTCCATGTTTTGGAGTTCGTGGTTTCAATCTTTTCCACTCCCATCTACTGGCTTGTAGCTCATATAACTCATTGGAATATTTTCCATATTCCACCATCCCACCAAACACAAGCAACCTTGTACCATCACACACAAATCCATAGGCTGCACAGCCAGGTGGTATGTCACCTCGAACAGCTGGGACGAACCACTGATTGGTTGCTGAAATGTTAAAATACATCAAGTTAAATTCATATATATATTTTTTTATTACATGCCTCTTCTCTGAAATCCCCATCTACAGCAACACTGAACCATGCAGAAAATGAAAATCCACTCCGCACACATGAAAAAACAGAAATTGTTGATGGACTATTTTTGGACGATCACGTCACCTGTCAAAACTTAACCAGGGTTTCAGCTTTGCCTGAACCAACTTTTTTCCTATTACGTTGCTACCTCTAATAACAAGATTGGTTTTTAATTTAGTAGTGGGTATTGTTTTCCGGGGACGAACAGAGAAATTGCATTAGTATTAATACATCTTCCCGATGGCAATGTGGAAAGACATAATACCTAGTGACTCTGCAAGAGAAAGCTCAAGACTTGTTGGTCTGGTAGCCAAGGAAGTACACTGAGAGATGATTTTATTCCGTGAGAGCAGCTAATTGATACAGGCTCTCAAGAATGATGAGGCCATCTGTTGATGCACAATTTAAAATGACCCTCATGTGAGAGAGCTGAGTTATCCTGGCCACATTGCATAATAGTACTCTCTTTTGCAAGCCATGGTAATGGAGATGCTTGTGCATTTTCATCTCCTAAACAACCTCATCGTTTTTGATCTAGCGGAAATACTGTGTTAACATAACCCCTCCTACTTGGAATTTTCATTTGACCTACAGTCACAGAAGCTGTGCAGTTTAAACGAAGCGATTGTGTTTTAAAAAGTTATCGCAAAGACAATAAACTAACTAAAACATCTTTGTGTATAGAATTATTTCTAAAGTTTAAAAGGGAGAGTTCAAACCAATCATTATTAGCTGTATAATGATAACAAACTGAATAGAACTTGCTCAAATACGCATGTACTATGATAGTACAGACATACATACATACACCACATGTTTGTCCTATTTATAAATCTGCCCACAGGAATTCCCCCAAAATCGCACATGTGTTTGCAAACATTAGCAGACAACTGATCACCCAGAACTGAACCGATTGCAAAATAACTTGTTGACTGTTGACAAATGAATTGCTGAGTGTCCTTCTAACACTGGACAAGGGCTGCATAACAATATCAAAATTTTGCTGTATGTGACCTGGACCTTTATGATATGGCCTCAGATCAAAGTCACGACACACCTTTGAGACATAAGTGCAATAATTGTACCAAGAATAAGATCTGTCAATCATACCATGTCATATGGATCGGACAAGGGCTGTATAACAATAGCAAAAGTTGCTGCCTCTGACCTTGACGATATGACCTTGGATCAAAGTCGCAACATACCTTTGAGTCATGAGCAATAATTGTACCAAGTATACATAAGATGTGTCAATCATACCAAGTTATCTGGACTGGACAAAAGTGACAGTGATTTGTCAAAGTTTTTCTGTCGCCTTAACATAGGGCCTGGAACCTTGACCTTGAGGTGCACATACCATATTACAATTTGCAACACACTGTCTTATAATAATACATACTGTTTTAAAGTTTTGTCAATAAATATTCAGTGGTTAAGAAGTTATGACCCAGACAAACAAAATGTTGATGACGGATGAATGGACGGACGGACGACTAAGCATCAGAAAAGCTCTGCTGACTTTGTCAGGCAGAGCTAATAAAGTGGGTTAGATAGAAGAAGCTAGGGAGAAATAACTTAAGAGTGTTGGTGATGATTGGAAAGATGGAGGGGTTCACCTTGTACATGTGTGTTCACTGCATCAGCAATCACCCAAACTACATTGAACAGAGATGTCTGTTATAAAAGTGGCCATTGAATTTTGATTGGTTTGATATAAAATCACTAAGGAAATGCATGACATGTTGTTTTGATAATCAGCGGAGCCAGATCACATGAAGATTTTGGAAATGTGTTTTTGAAAAAGTGTAACTAATCAGCTTTCAGTATGAATACAGTTAAAACTAGAAGTCCTGTCATGAAAAGCGCACAAATAGCACGTTGATATGTGCGTTAATGTACGCGTTATGACCATAGTAAGGCTATCAAATTTTGTACATATGGCCTGTGCACATGCAATGTTTCAGCCATTGGACCTCCGGGTAACCCGGAGGTCCATTGGCAGAAACATTGCATGTGTTTGCTATGAGTAACCAAGAGAGCCTGCCGTGCTTTGGATGCCATTCGATATGGCAATTGCGCGCAATTCCAACGCGCAATTAAGCCTAGATAAGCGCACTATTCGTGACAGGACTTCTAGTTTTAACTGTAATACCAGTTTGTTTGGGGAAAACTTGTTTGAAAAAGCGTAACCAATCAGAACACAGTTTTGATAGTACCATTTTGTCACTGTCAGTAACCTTTTCAGGAATTTAAGAGATTTGGAAATGACAAGTTGTGTTTATTCCATCTCAGGTATTTTCAAATGGATAATTATTGGATTTTCTGTACCGGTATGTGGATTATTTATTTATTTATTGGTGTTTAAGGTCACATACTTATGCACAATGGCTAATCGTGACCATGACAGTTTTACGGGTGGAGGAAGCCGGAGTACCCGGAGAGAACCACCGAGCAACGACGAGCAGCTGTCAGCTCTCCAACATCGTAACTCTGAACTCTGCACCGCAGCACAGGCAGGGTTAGATTGGTTGAAGACATGCGCACCATCGACGTGCAGTACGCCTCAGTACACAGCGTCATCGTGCCCCCATGTAGGCAATCGGGGTGAAGTGTCTTGCCCAAGGACACAACGCGGTTGCCGCAGGTGGGATTCGAACCGAGGACCTCTCGGCTTGCAGCCTGCACCTCTACCAACTAAGCCACCGCGCCCCGGTATGTGGATAAAACTTTCAGAAAAGGCAGTAGGCCAACATTTGCTCTCACAATTTTTATTATTTAAATTTTGCTACAATGTCATGAAAAGCTACTAATAGCCAAGTATGGTTAAAAAATGTGCAGAGGCCAGTTTGGGTAAAATTGTGGAGGCCGGTATGGTCGAAATTGCAGAGGCCAGTTTGGGTGTAATTCATTATATTTTAATCAAATCAGCCTAAAGATTTTTGTGACCATATTATAACAAGTATCAAAAGATTCTGACTGATGCATTAAAAGAACATTCCTCATATTGAACTCCGTTAAAATTTAGGCCCCCATAGGGAGTCCAAATATGGACGTAAGAACTTGATTTGAACAGGTTTGAATCAGCACCCATAAAAATGCTGAATACAAAATATCGAAAGATACATGTAGCAGTGCTACTAAATAACAACAAGAGGCCCCAAGGGGCCTTAATCACTCACCGGCCAAAGTGGTTCAAAGTATTTGGGGTCACATTCAGTTAGACATGGTTCATCAACACTACAAAGGAATGAAGTCATGAGAGGCAAATTTTATGGAAAAACACTAAGGAAGGGATTTGAACAAACCTGAACCTTGCCACCCCCCCCACCCCACCCCCTCCCATAGAGCCCAAATATTAAGCCAAGGACTCAAATTGAACAAACTTGAATCTGACCCCCCCTTGAGATATCATATACAAAATAGGAAAAATTCTGGTGGATATGAAGAAATCACCTCACATTGCACTAAGTTAAACTTTGGGCTCAAATAGGGAGCCAAAATATTAACCCAGGGTCCAGATTTGAACAAACTTGAATATGACCCACCTAGAGATGTTGTATACCAAATATGAAAAGATTCTGATTGGTGGATCTGAAAAAGATTTTAAAAGAAATTCCCTCATAATGCACTTAGTTAAAATTCAGGCTCCCATAGGTAGCCCAAATTAATAACCCAGGGACCAGATTTAAACAAACTTGAGCCTTACCCTCCAAGAGATGTTGTATACCAAATATGAAAGGATTCTGACTGGTGGATCTGAAGAAGATTTTTAAAGAAATTTTCTTATATTGTAATAAGTTAAAATTTTGGCTCCCATAGGGAGCCCAAATATCAACCCAGGGACTAGGATGAACAAACTTGAATCTAACCCTCCCAGAGATGTTGTATACCAAATATGAATGCATTCTGACTACAGGGTCTAAAGATGATGTTAAAAACAAGTCGGAACAGGACCCAAAATTTTGAGGCTATAAAATTTTGTTTTCCCGTCTCAAAATTGAACAAAACACATAAAAAATCCATAAAAATGTCCAAATTCTGGTCCAAAATTTCAGAGTCCGAACCTGACCCAAAATTTTCAGGCTAAAATTTTAAATTTTTTTCTGTTTCAAAATTAACAAAACGCATAAAAAACGAAGAAAAAAAATTCCAAAAATTTCCAGGTCAGAACCAGACCCATAATTTTCCGGCTAAATTTTTTTTTCGTCTCAAAATTGAACAAAATGCATTTAAAAAAAAACATTCTGAATTTTGGTCCAAAATTTAGGGAGTCCGAATCTGACCCCAAATTTTCAGGCTAAAATTTTATATTTTTTTCCGTTTCAAAATTGAACAAAACGCATAAAAAACTAAAAAAAATTCCCAAAATTTCCAAGCCGGAACCAGACACAAATTTTTTCGGCTAAATTTTTTTTTTCGTCTCAAAATTTAACAAAACACATTGAAAAAAAAAAAAATTTCTGAATTTTGGTCCAACATTTCGGAGTCTGAACCGGACTCAAAATTTTCAGGCTAAAAATTTGGGGGATGTTTCATCTCAAAATTGAACAAAACACATAAAAAATGAACAAAAAAATTTCTAAGTCCGAACCAGACCCAAAATTTACAACCCAGGGACCCAATTTGAACAAACTTGAATCTGACCCCCCTCCCTAGAGATGATGTATACCAAATATTAAAGGATTCTGACTGGTGGACCAGAAGAAGATTTTTAAAGAATATTCCATGTATTGCACAAAGTTAAATTTATAGGGAGCCCAAATATTAATTAACTCAGTGACTCGATTTTAACAAACTTGAATCTGATTCCCCGCCCCCCCCCCCCTCCCCCCCTATAGATGTTGTATACCAAACATGAAAGGATTCTGACTGGTGGATCTGAAGATTTTTAAAGAAATTTCCTCAAATTGCACCAAGTTAAACTTTGGGCTCCAATAGAGAGCCCAAATACTAACTCAGGGACTCGATTTGAACAAACTTGACTCCCCCTAGAGATGTTGTATACCAAATATGAAAGCATTCTGACTGGAGGATTTGAAGAAGATTTTTAAAGAAATTTCCTCATATTTCAGTAAGTTAAAATTTGGGCTCCAACATGGAGCCCAATTATTAATAGAACTGAAACGATTAATTGGTGTAACATAGGCACTCGGCCGATAAGCGCCCATCGGTTCACCGTCGGCACTCAAGGTTCAACATCGGCCCTCGTCGATTGTCTGAAACTCAGTGAAAGTGAATGATCTGTAATGAACTTTCTTCCCCTTCGTGGGACAACCAGTGGCAAGCGATCGGTACGTCACTCGCCTGTTACTGATATCAGGTAAGTAATGGTTCGTGGAACAAAAGGAAGAATATTATATTAAAGATTTTGATTGTGTAACAGTGTACCGAGTTGTTTTTTATCCATCATGTGAATACGGCAGACACTCTTCACTGACCAAACTGTACCGCATTCTGCAAAATGTCGCAATATTTCTTTCAACCACGCTCATCGTCTCATTAAATATATATCATAGTGGCATTCTTTATCTCCATATTGGACAGATAATTCCTCCATATTAGTAATCTGTGTTAACTGTGAGAGGTTTGGGTGCAATAAGTTTAATATCGGGCTATTCGGGGAGGGATTTATCAACACGAAGCCACTGAATTTTTTCTCATGTTGAAATGTGTGGAGCATGTGATAAAAATAGATAATGCAGTGCAACGTCATGACTTATGTGACACAATCCCATATATGGGTTTACCGAAAAGAAACTCCCACTTTAAAACGTGTGGTTCCGTCAACGGATTTTGATTTTCACAAAACATTTTCTTCCAAATATATTTATATACATTCAAGGGTGAAAAAACGCTATCCTGTAAATATCAATTTTTCGGCTGCGTATTTTTCAATTTTAGGCACATGGGAAATGTGGTACTGGCATTACTTTGAAAAAAACAAAAACACGCTCGTGTTCTGTGTTCTCTTATTTTTTTTCAGCTGTGTTTTGAATACCTTTGATAGTTGACTGTTTGTCTATGATAGTCGAATTCAAAGTCTGTGTAAGGGCAATTCGGCAAAGACCCAACTTTGAAATGAATTGTGGCCAGTGTTGATGTAAACTGCATAAAAAGTTCAGAACACAATTGATGCATGTGATGAGTTCTCTTATGTTATCTTCCGAGTGTGTTATCTTCCGGGTCGATGGGGATTAATGACACGTAAATAAAATTCTGATTACTGTAAATCAGACAGCTTCTGCAGTAAGCTTGAATAATAAAGAAACCATCTGACATCAGCATTCGGTATCGGACAATTGTTGTCTAAAATAATCGGCATTCGTCTGATGGGGCATTTTACTAATCGGATCATCTCTAATTATTAACCCAGGGACTGGATTTGAACAACCTTGAATCTGACCCCCTACAGATGTATACCAAACATGAAAGGATTCTGACAAGTGGATCTGAAGAAGATTTTTAAAGAAACTTCCTCAAATTTCACCAAGTTAAACTTTGGGCTCCAATAGAGAGCCCAAATCTTAACCCAGGGACTCAATTTGAACAAACTTGAATCTGACCCTCCTAGAGATGTTTTATAACAAATATGAAAAGATTCTGACTGGTGGATCTGAAGAAGATTTTTTTGAATTTTTGAAAAAATAGGCCGATGAAATCGTCAGATGTGTACCCATACGCACAACTAGTAGAAAGCTGTATGACAGAGGGCCACCACGGATGCCGACATTATGTACACCATACAAGGTATGGGTACATATACATGTAGGATTGGATTGGAGGAGTGTCTAATTTGATGGATAAAGGGTTAATATCTCCGGATCAAATTATCAGATTTACATAAAAAACTATACAGCATAGCACATCAGTGACCTGAATAAATATATAAAGTAACATGACAATCGGATTGATATTTTTTGAGTTATCTCATGCCAAAGGGATTGGAGGAATTTTCAATTTGAAGGATACAGGGTTAATATCTCTGGATCAAATTATAAGATTAACACCAAAAACTATACAGCTCAGCACATCAGTAACCTGAACACAATTATAAAGTAACTTGACAATCCAAGCAACATTTTTCAAGTTATCAAATGCCAAAGAGATTGGAGGAATTTTCAATTTGAAGGATAAAGGGTTAATATCTCAGGATTAAATTATCAGATTTACACCAAAAACTATACAGCTCAGCACATCAGTAACCTGAACACAATTATAAAGTAACTTGACAATCCAAGCAACATTTTTCAAGTTATCAAATGTCAAAGGGATTGGAGGAATTTTCAATTTGAAGGATAAAGGGTTAATATCTCAGGATTAAAATAACAGATTTACACCAAAAACTATACAGCTTGGTACATCAGTAACCTGAACACAAATATAAAGTAACTTGACAATCCAAGCAATATTTTTTAAGTTATCGAATGCCAAAAGGATTGGAGGAATTTTCAATTTGAAGTATAAAGGGTTAATATCTCAGGATTAAATTATCAGATTTACACCAAAAACTATACAGCTCGGCACATCAGTAACCTGAACACAAATATAAAGTAACTTGACAATCCAAGCAATATTTTTTTAAGTTATCGAATGCCAAACGGATTGGAGGAATTTTCAATTTGAAGGATAAAGGGTTAATATCTCAGGATCAAAATAACAGATTTACACCAAAAACTATACAGCTCGGCACATCAGCAACCTGAACACAAATATAAAGTAACTTGGCAATCCAAGCAATATTTTTTAAGTTATCGAATGCCAAAGGGATTATTTGAAGGATAAAGGGTTAATATCTCAGGATTAAATTATCAGATTTACACCAAAAACTATACAGCTCAGCACATCAGTAACCTGAACACAAATATAAAGTAACTTGACAATCCAAGCAATATTTTTTAAGTTATCGAATGCCAAAAGGATTGGAGGAATTTTCAATTTGAAGTATAAAGGGTTAATATCTCAGGATTAAATTATCAGATTTACACCAAAAACTATACAGCTCGGCACATCAGTAACCTGAACACAAATATAAAGTAACTTGACAATCCAAGCAATATTTTTTTAAGTTATCGAATGCCAAACGGATTGGAGGAATTTTCAATTTGAAGGATAAAGGGTTAATATCTCAGGATCAAAATAACAGATTTACACCAAAAACTATACAGCTCGGCACATCAGCAACCTGAACACAAATATAAAGTAACTTGACAATCCAAGTAATATTTTTCAAGTTATCGAATGCCAAAGGGCTTGGAGGAATTTTCAATTTGAAGGATAAAGGGTTAATATCTCGAGATCAAATTATCTAATTTACACCAAAAACTAAACAGCTTGGCACATCAGTAACCTGAACACAAATATAAAGTAACTTGGCAATCCAAGCAATATTTTTTAAGTTATCGAATGCCAAAGGGATTATTTGAAGGATAAAGGGTTAATATCTCAGGATTAAATTATCAGATTTACACCAAAAACTATACAGCTCAGCACATCAGTAACCTGAACACAAATATAAAGTAACTTGACAATCCAAGCAATATTTTTCAAGTTATTGAATGCCAAAGGGATTGGAGAAATTTTCAATTTGAAGGATAAAGGGTTAATATCTCAGGATCAAAATAACAGATTTACACCAAAAACTATAAGCTCGGCACATCAGTAACCTGAACACAAATATAAAGTAACTTGACAATCCAAGCAATATTTTTCAAGTTATCGAATTCCAAAGAAATGGATACGGACGCCGGACGGACAGACGGATGGATGGACGGACAGACAGACGGACAGACAAAGGATGGACGAATGACGGATGGTCACCCCGGATGCTGGCATTATGTGTACCATACATAGTATGGGTACACATAAAAATGTATGGGTGCTATCTTGGGTTGGGGGCGAATACATTGTAAATGTATTGAATACGAATACGAATACATTGAAATTTTATGAATATGAATACGAATACACAAAATTCCAAGTGTATTTGAATATGAATACGAATACTATACAAAGTATTCGTGAATACAAAAATGAATACATGAATACATTTTTTAAAATAATGATAAATTCATGTTTTTCGTGGCAGTTGGACCTGTAAAACTGTACAGTGACGACAAACAAGAATTTTATTTAATCTTATTTGTTTTACAAGGATTGGCGAACATGTTATGCAACTTATATTAACGCCTCTCCTTGGCTCAATGGCGTAGGTGTGTAGGATGACCTTCATAGCGGCAACTTCGTGGCCTAGCTCTTCTCGAATACTACGAAGGGATCTTTAGCCTGCACGAAGTGTGTTTATCTCCTCACAGATGACAACCATTTTTCGTCCCCATCCAATAGGACGGTACGCTGTGACAGCATCACCCCCACATTTGATGCTGACAGAGAGTGTTCAGACACCTCAAGAACTTTTCCCGACCGGGGATCGATCCCGGGACCTCTGGCATGAGAGACCAGCGCACTTATCCACTCGGCCACCAATCCAGAATAACCATGTCATACAAATCAAAAACACTTTATTGAAACTATGAGCAATCAACTTGTCAAGACATGTACATGTATAGTATGTGACACAGCAATGACAATGATCTAGGCAATGACCTGATAACAAAGGTACATATAAAGTATTGTAATGGTCTGTACATAAATACTGACCATACAGTTAAAACTAGAAGTCCTGTCCTGAAATGCACACAAACAGCACGTCGATTTGCACGTTAATCTACGCGTTATGACGATGGTAAGGCTATCAAATTCTGCACTAACGACCTGTGCACAAGCAAAGTTTCAACCAATGGACCTCCGGGTAACCCGGAGGTCCACTGGCAGGAACATTGCTTGTGTTTGCTATGGGTAACAAGGATAACCTGTCATGCTTTGGGTGCCATTTGATATGGCAATTGCGCGCAATTCCTACGCGCAATTAATCCTAGATAAGCGCACAGTTCGTGACAGGACTTCTAGTTTTAACTGTAGCCTGTAACAAATGTATAGGTAAAGTATTGTAAAGGTGGGTGACAGTCAGATGCTAAATAGAAAAGAAATCTTTGAGTCCCAGAGTGGGTCTGACTGAACCCCAAAAGATTTGTTCTCATAGCACAGTGATAACAAAGGCACCCCAAAACACACTCAGTCCTGTCCCAAGGTGAAAACAAAGGTACCCAAGAAGTTTCATGAAGATCAGTTCATAAATACGAGCTGTATAGAAGTTGTGAGAAAAAACGGATTGGACCTAATTTCGGTACAAAATGGCCACTGGCAGCCATCTTGAATTTTGGACCGCACTCAAAAACACTTGTTCTCGTCCCAAGGTGATAACAAAGGTACCCAAGAAGTTTTGTGAAGATCGGTTGATAAATACAGCCTCTAGCCCGAGCCGTATTGACATGTGCACTTACAGTGTTTAAGTAGCACTAAATAAATCAAAATTCATCTAATTTGCATAATTTCTGCACGAGAAAAAAACCTGTACTGTATGTGATGTATTCCATTTTACTAAACATTCACACAAAAATTTATTCAAATCAGAACTTTCATACAGAAGTTCTGTACAAAAGACTGACTGCACTAA